>QLOH01000115.1:1200000-1929362 GCA_026901365.1 Sesbania bispinosa
CATCAGAAAATATTAGACTTTCTTATTTTTTTAAAAAATAAAATAAAATACAAAACTTCATGTATATTATGAAATATTCTTAAGAGTAGAGAGAAAGATAAGAGAAGGAGAGACCAAGAATAGTTCTGTTTATTCTATTTACATAAGGGGTATTATACAATTGAATGTGAATTTATAAAAGAAACTAAGAAACCTATGATTATACAATATCTTCTCAAGATCATATCTTATATTAAAGGAATAGGTAAAGTCATATCAAATCAAACTAAATTTGATGAACATCCACTATATTTAATTATTCATAGCACCCCCTTGGATGTCCATTATTTCAAAATTTGCCTTATTACTAGGAAAAGTCTTGGGACAAAAACCTAGTGAAAGAAAAATGACTACATCATTATTTAATATGTTATTAGATATTGCCTCATTAAAAAGCTTGGAAAGAAAATCTAGTGGGACAAAGATTAAGGAAAAAAGAGTGTATAACGCATTTATTTCTCTCTCTCATTGAGCAATCATGTCTAAGACGACAAATATCAATCTTCTGTACTAGTTGCTACAAAATTTTAGCTGGCAATGACTTTGTGTGTGTTTGGTTTGGTGTTGAAACTGGACGAAGTCAAATTTGAATTCCCCAATGCAACTATTTCTAGCGTTGGAAACGTGAGTTTACCTCATGTTTCAATGCTAAACTATAGGTAAAAGGATTTGCTAGATTCTCACATGAAGGAACTTGCTGAACATATATATCAGCATTCTTTTGAAGATCATGAGTTGAAACAAAACTGGTTAAATGTGTTTTGTTTTATCTCATTTAATGTACCATTCTTTAAATAAGGAAATACATGCAACATTATCTTCGCATAAGATCATTAGACTCAATTTTTTAGAAGACAAACCATAAATTTCTCCCACTTATGTTGAATTACAGATCTCAATCAAACACATTCTTGACTTGCCTCATGTAATGCTAAAATTTCCACTTGATTAGATGATATGGTTGTTATATTTTGTTTCATGGATTGCCATGAAATGGATTGAATAATTCAATTGCCATGATGTGGCTGTTATAATTCAATTATCCGTATGGCTTTAGTCCATGAAGAGATTTAATCAATTTGATTGAATAAATTTCTCAAGCACTTAGATTACATGTTTCAGGAAAATTGAATCCTTCAGGAAGTTTCATATACGTATCATTTTCAAGTGAGTCATACAAATAGACAGCAACAACACCCATTTAATGTAAACCGAGCTTTTCATGAACTACTGGACTAATTAATCATTGAAAAGTACTTGCATCCATAAAAAATGAGTATGTTTCTTCAAAATCAATGTCTGGTCTTTATAAAAAACCTTGGGTAACAAGTCGTGTTTTATAACGCACAATTTCATCATTCTCATTCCATTTTCGTACAAAAAAACATTTGTATCCAACTCTATCTACACCTTCAGGTGTGCGGGGTACAAAGCCAAAAACCTTGTGTTTTGCAAGTGAGTTTAATTATAACTCAATTGCATCTTTCTACATTGACCAATCTTTTTTCTTGTCCACATTCCTTAACTGATTTTGGTTCATGATATGCACTATCATTTATAACGTCAAGCGCTACTTTAAATACAAAATATCATCAATGTTGACTTCATGTTGGTTCCATTGTATTCCGTTTAGGATATAATTTACTAACATCTCTTTATTTTCACTAATTTTAGGTACCCGAGTTTCTTCTGGAACATAAATATTAATTATGTCTAAGGACTCTTTTGGAATATCAATATTCTCGGTTTCGCCATTTTGATTCTTAGATTTTTTTTTTTTTAGGATTTTTATCTTTGGAATCAATGAGTATATCATGCTTAATGTGTGCTTTAGACTCATTTGAAATTTTATATTGTTCAACAAGGACATTAATTTTGATTGGAGAATTAACAACTGGTATATATAATTTGGTCATTCTTGTTGGCCAGTGAATACATTCAACCAGGAGAGACCAAAAGTAAGTTATGTCTTATTCCATTCACATAAGGAGTATTTATACAAGTAAATGGGAGTTAATAAAGGAAACTAAGAAACCTACAATTATACAAAATGACAGGTCTTAATAGGGACCAAAAGGGGCCATGCCCCCCCCCCCCAAAAAAATCTTATCAGTAGATATTTGTAATTTTATATATGACATCTTCAATAAAATTATATTTATATATGTGTGTGATAAATCTAAACACTAACTTTTTTCATTCAAAATACATTTCATGTACATTATTTATTATCTACTACCTCTGTTCCTATTTATCTGTCTCATTATATGAAAACAAACAAATTAAAAAGTACATTCAATGTGTTGATTTACATTAAAATTATTGTATTTTTCTTTATTTACCCCTTATCCCTCTATTTTATTCACTATTTTTTCACTTATTATATCTTTTAGTAAGGGTAAAAGTAGAAAATATAATTAATATACCTTCTTGAACTTTTAAATGGGACACATAAATAGAAATACCTTTTTTTTCAAATGAGACGAATAAATAAGAATAAGGGTAATATCTTTCTAAGACCATAACCAATTTTATATATGGCCCCTCTAAAATATTTGGTCAAGATCCGCCATTTTATACAATATTTTCTCAAGATCGTAACTTATATTAAAGAAAATAGGAAAAATCATATCAAATTAAACTAAATTTGATGGACATCCACTATATTTAATTATTCATCACAATGTAAGCTTTCTAGCGTAAATTAATTAAGAGATTAAATTATTATTATTAATATCATTATTTATCAATAAAGAAAAACTTAACTTTGTTGAGTCTCAAAATATTATTAAATGATTAATAAGGTTTAGGTCTCATAACCCTAGGTTTTAATGATTAACAAATTTGTTTAAGTTTCCTGAAAGAAGGAACAAGTTCTGCTAAAAGGTACTTTCTGTGTTTCAGCAACCTTTTGAAGTAGTAACTCTCCGAAGTCATGCAACCCTCTGATGTGGTGCAACTTTCTGAAGTAGAGGAACCTATTGAAGGATCAAGACCTGCTGAAGCCAGTAAACCCTTGAAGATGAGAAATGTCGTACTGACACTTGTATCTTTTTGGGAAAGAGATTTTCTGCTGATCCCTTTTGAAGACTCAAGACTTCCATAGCTCCCTGCCAGCTGTCTGCACTTCACTTCTTCAGGAAAGGCAAAACAGAAACTTTTTGGTATATTTCAAAATACTGTTCACCAAAAAGGTAACACTTGCTACAAAGTACATTTTGCTAAGAAAAGTAGAGTCAGCGCTGCTGACACCTACTAATGTTGTGTAAACTGCTACAAGCTATCAGAAGTTTGTCTCTCAACGGGAAGAAGGCTATTTCACAACAGGAATTAGAGAACTCTAATTAGTCTTATCTCTCTACCTCTATAAATACAAAGTCTCATGCAGAGAAGAAAAGAAGAGGACGAACCAACCTACTGAATTGCTGCAAAAAATTCTCTGAGAAATATTTTCATCATATTTCATTTGTACACAATTTCTATATCTTGAGTTATACTCAGTTATCTGTACATCTTACCCAGTTTAGGCTTTAAACTTGTGTAGTTTCAAAGCTTAAGCAAACTCTTTTCTAAACAGTTTTCTATTTGAGCCTGGAGAGGCTTGTTGTTTAAAGAATACTTGGTTTAGAGCCTGGAGAGGCTTGACGGTAAAAAAATACTTGTTGTATAGAGCCTGAAGAGGCTTGACTGTAAAAGAATACTTGTATTTGTTCAGATAGTGGAAAATGAATTGTTGGTTTGGCTTTGGGACTGGACGTAGCTCATAGTGGAAGTGAGTGAACCAGTATAAATCCGTGGCTAAGTTTTCTCTTACCCTTATCTTTTTATATTTGGTTTAAACTAACTTGGAGGGTTCTGAGTAAACTATTTTATAAGTTGAAACTCAAAAATCAATTAAAACGTATTGAAAAACAAGTTTCCAAAATTGTTTTATTGGACTTGCTGAAGTAACTTTAGCAAGTACCTCACTCCCAGTTTCAGCAAGTTGCTCAAATACCTTTGTGAAAAGTTTTGCCTGTAAAAGGTTTTCCTAAAATCAGTTTGAAATTATAAAACAGTATTCAACCCCCCTTCTAGTGTTTCCTGTGGTTTCTACAGTTGGTATCAGAGCTCAACCTCGGGTTGAGCATCTAACAAGTGCTGAGGAAGAAGATCCAGATGGAAACCTCAACAAGCAACCCTCACTACATTGCAGAAGGAACCTCTGTCTCAAGGCCCCCAACTTTTAATGGTACAGATTATCATTATTGGAGGGATCGTATGAAGCTGTTTATTGAAAGCAGCAACATAGATCTCTGGTGAAGTAAATCAGAGAGTCACAAGAAGGGGGAGTTGAATTGTAACCCTTGAAAACTTTTGGCCCAACCTACAAGTACTTTGAAAAACTTACTGATCTTTTCTCAAGGAATACCTTGGCTATCAGAAGTTACTTCTAGAAGATAGTAGTTAGTGTATAATGCCAATTGAGTTGATTGAAACTATCTTCTTAAAGGTAAGCAATATTATAGGGACTGATATCATCAAATTTTATTCTTCCATATAGTGTATTTAATGTAGATATAACTCAGAATAAGGTTCAGAAGAATAATATAATGTTTATGCAGTTAGCAAAAGCAAAACAATGAATATGTCATTTTAAACCTTTCTTCTGGAGGGTCAAATGATTTTGTATTTTAATAAAACTTTCCAGAATAGTTATTTAACCAATAACCAATAAGATTATGTGAGAAAAAACTGTTCAGAATAATAGTATAAGTTTCTGCAGTTATGCAGAAGCAAAACATTGAATCTGTCACTTTAAACTAATCTTCTGAAGGGTCAAATGATTTTATATTTTAATAAGACTTTCCATAATAGTTATTTAACCAATAACTAATAAGATTATGTGAGAAAAACTGTGCAGAAGAATAGTATAAAGTTTCTGCAGTAATGCAGAAGCAAAACATTGAATCTGTCACTCTAAACCAATCTTCTGAAGGGTCAAATGAACTTGAAACTTGATGAAACTTTCCAGATCAGATATTTGAATAGAAAACAACCAGAATATAAAGTTAAATCTTATTAAAATCAAGTTTGTAAAGATATGGTAGTTTGAACCCCAAGTTCAATGTTGAACAATGAATATCAATCAACAAATGTGCTTTTGGAGCACCAAACAGTTTCACAATGTAATGAAACTTTCCAGATCAGTATTTTAACTGATATGGATGTGATTTATGGGAAAATATCAGTTTAAAAACAAGTTTATCAAAATATGGTTTATAGCTTGCTAAATGTTCAAAGTATGAACAATAACTAACCAAGCAATAGATGTATGTGCAGAAAATTAAAGAGAGTAAGGATAAGAGATATTGCACACATGATTTTTATACTGGTTTACCCTTACAATACTTGGGCTACGTCCAATACCTACCTCAGTAGGATTTTCCACTAACCAATTATGATTACAAGGTATTCTTTGCTCCCACAGCCTCCCCAGGCTCTTTTCCAAGTATTATTCTGCAGCCTCTTCAGGCTCTAATCACCAGTATTCTTTGCTCAGCCTCTGCAGGCTCTTATAGGCTTCTTCTGCAGCCTTTCAAGGCTTCACACCTACTGCAGTTTCTTCTACAGAAAGTACAGACTCAAAAATACCTTGCAGATTTCCTTCTGCAGGAGTTACACCTCTTTTTAGCTCACTACACCAGTGCAGCAGCTCGCAGCAACAATTATACATTCTCTCAAGAGACACTAACACTCTCAAAGCACTCTTGAGAGTTTACAGAAGATGTATTTGTTGAGAATATAAAAACCAGGCTCAAAACTACTACAAATTAAGCACAACAGCAAAAGGTTGAGCCATTTCTCTCTTACTAAACTTTTTAGAGAAGAATATGAGAAAATGTGAAGAGAGAGAAAGTGTCCAGAAGATGGATTTTGTAAATATAAGCTCAGATACTTCTTCTAGAGAGAGGTGTGTTGAATAATGAAGAGAACTCCACTTTTTATAGGGGAGGAAGGTTACTAGCCGTTGGAGAGGTTGCTTTCACCTCCAGCTAACTCCTCATGAGCAGTCTCCATCATACAACAACTGTCACATGCACGTACAACTGTCCCTTTGACTGGTCACACCTTCTGGAGGACTATCTTCTGCAAAATGCAAACTTAGTGGTTTCTGTAGTTATTTCTTCTGTATGCATACTGAGGGCATTAAATGGATTGATATAAATTATTTCAAGTGTATTTGATTCAGCCGCATCCTCAAAAATGAGAAAAATTGAGTTTACTGCATTCTGCTTCTTCTGGAGCATTCTTTACAGCTTTATTTCTTCTGCAGACTTCATTTTTTCTTCTGCAGAGATTTGTCAATGACATGTGATCATTTTGCGGGACTTCAGAGTATGTTTTCTCTTGACTGCAACTTTTTGGAAGCTTAGGAAGTCATGATTTTCCAGCAAAGAGTTTCTTCTTCACTTTTCACAAAAGTGAATCTTCCTTCTAATATGTCATAACTTGATCTGAGTCTGGAATTTTGGTTCTAAGGGATAAATTGAATTTATTCCAATTATCTTTATGTCCAGACTTCCCTTTCTTGTACTTTGAGTTGCTTCTTGAATCTTCTGTCATAATTCATCCATAGAGAATGCATCTTCTGTATCTTCTGCAGAACTTGTATTTCTTGAATCTTATTGCTGAAGACTTTTCTCTTTATTTTCTCAACAACTTTCTTACTTTCATTTATCAAATGATCATTTCAAATATGTTGAAGACATCTTTTACAGCTTGATGCTGTGTGAGAATGTTGATTTGTTTCTTCAAGATTTTGGTTCTATCTTCTCCAGATTCCTTTCTGTATCTTTCAAGCATTCTCAAGTGCAAACATTAGTACCAAAGTATTCAGAACACTTAGAATCTTGTTGTGAAAGTTTGTTGTCATTAAAACCTTTGCTCAAGAGGGTCTTGGACCTTACATCTAGGATGTAGTCACTGATGGTGATTACACTCCTACACATGGTGGTGTGCCTATACCTAAAGCAGAATGGACTGGTGAACAGAAAGCACATGTACAGCTTAATGCAAAGCCAAAACTTTATTTAGTTTGCTCGTTGAGTAAATATGAATATGAGAAGGTGCATGGATGCTCTTCTGCCAAGGAGATCTGGGATACTTTGGCAGCAACCCATGAAGGGACTGATAATGTCAAGCAATCCAAGATCAGCATGCTTGTTCATCAATATGAGATGTTCAAGATGCAAGAGTTTGAAACCATTGATCAAATGTTTGGGAGGTTTCAAACAATAACTAATGGACTCAAGTCTTTAGGCACAACCTTTGATTCTGGTGATGATAATTGTAAGATTCTAAGGAGTTTACCAAAGGCTTGGAGGCCCAAAGTTACTACCATTTAAGAGGCTAAAGACCTCAATACTTTAAGAATGGAGGAACTCTTGGGATCCCTCAAAGTTCATGAGTTAGAACTTGGTGAAGATGCTCTAAAGAAAAAGTCACTGGCTCTGAATGCTAAGTCCAAGCTGCTGAAGCATGGGCCACATAAAGCCATGAAAGCTGAGAAGACTTCAGAGGGTAGTGAAGACTCTGAAGGCAGCTCTAATGATGATGATGATGATCTGGCTCTGCTGAGCAGGAAGATCAAGAGGATGCTTCAGAAGAAGGGAAAGTTCAGAAAGCACCCATCTTCTAAAACTAAAATAGGTAAGCCAGGTAAAGAATCTTTTTCTACTAACAAGATAATTTGTTATGAATGCAAACAGCCAGGGCATATGAAAGCTGACTGTCCCAAGCTGAAGAAACCCTCTTTTAAGAAGAAGTTCTTCAAAAAGAAAAAGAGTTTGATGGCTACCTGGGAGGACCTAGATGATTCAACTTCAGAAGAGGAAGATGAATCTGCTGAAGAAGCCAACCTCTGTTTTATGGCAAGCTTACCTTCTTCAGACAGTTCTGAATCAGAGGTAATCCCTCAAACCTTACAAGACATGTATGATGATCTGCTAGAACGTTCTAAGGAGCTTTTCCAAGAGTACAAAGATTTGTCTAGAGCTTATACTGAAGTGGAAAATAAAAATGAAGCTCTTGAGACTGAAAATCTTTTGCTTAAGGAAAAAACTCTTAAACTTTGAGGCTAGTAGTTCAGAAGGTTTAGTTAAAGAAAATGAAGTTCTTAAAAAACAAGTTGCTAAACTTACTAAGGACCTTTCCAACTTTGTTAATGGAACTGAGAACCTCAACAAAATGTTGAGTGTTCAAAAGAACTCCAAAAACAAAGGTGGTCTGGGATTTTCAGATAGAGAATCATTACATGATTAAAATTTTAAACCTGCTGAAAAAGCTAAGAAAGGTAGGGGATGCTCCCATTGTGGGAAGTCTAGACATAATGTGTCTCAGTGCAAGCACAAGAAAAGGGGCAAACCTGCTGCTAACAAAAAAGGACCCAAAAGGATGTGGGTACCTAAGTCTCTAATTATTCCTGTTGCAGATATGTTTAATATGACAAAGGAGACACCACAAATGGTACCTGGACAATGGCTGCTCGCGACACATGACAGGAGAAAGGTCTTTGTTCCAAAACCTTAGACCTAAGGATGGGGGGGTGGCCACCTTTGGAGGGAACCAGAAAGGAAAAATCACAGTTATTGGTTCAGTAGGTATATCCCCCCTCTCTGTTATACAGAATGTTCTCCTTGTGGAAGGTCTTCAACACAACCTGCTGAGCATAAGTCAATTATGTGACAGTGGATATGTTGTATCCTTCACCAGGGATGGATGTGTAGTCAAAGATGCTTTTGACCAAGTCATTTTTACTGCCAAGAGACACAGTAATGTGTACAAAATAGATCTTGAGGAACTTGCATATCAAAATGTAACTTGTCTTCTCTTTGTTAAAAATGAAAAATAGATTTGGCATCAGAAACTTGGGAATGCCAGCTTGAGATTAATCTCAAAATTAACAAAACACAACCTTGTAAAAGGACTGCCCAAGCTCTCTTTCAAATCTGATCTTTTATGTGAAAATTGTCTTAAAGGTAAACAAACAAGAAGCTCTTTTAAGAGTAAGAATGTTGTGTCTACCTCAAGACCTTTAGAACTACTGCACATTGATCTATTTGGGCCTACAAGAACTGAAAGCTTGGCTGGTAAGATGTATGGCTTAGTCATTGTTGATGACTACTCTAGATTTACATGGGTTATATTTCTCAAAAGCAAGGATGAGACTTTTGAAAATTTCACAAAATTCTGTAAGAAAGTTCAAAATGAAAAAGGATTTTGCATATCTGTAATTAGAAGTGACCATGGTGGTGAGTTTGAAAACTCAAGCTTCATCATGTTTTGTGAAGAGAATGGGATCTCACACAATTTCTCTGTGGCTAGAACACCTCAGCAAAATGGGGTTGTTGAGAGAAAGAACAGAAGCTTGTAGGAGATGGGTAGAACCATGCTCATTTCAAGCAATCTACCAAGATCATTCTGGGCAGAGGCTGTTCACACAACTTGCTACATTCAAAATAGAATTTTGCTAAGACCAATTCTCAAAAGAACTCCTTATGAATTGTGGAGAGGAAGAAAACCCAACATCTCTTATTTTCACATTTTTGGCTGTGAGTGTTTCATACTTAACACCAAAGATGACTTTGGTAAATTTGATTCTAAATCTGTCAAGGGATTCTTCATTGGTTATTCAGAAACATCTAAGGCTTATAGATTTTATAACTCTAGAACCTTGACAGTAGAAGAATCTATTCATGTTAGATTTAATGATGCTAAAGAGATTGATAGGGAACTATCAGATCTAGAAAATGATTTTACAGGAATGGAGCTGAATCGTACTTCAGAGACTACAGAGGTCAAGAATGAAGTACCTGCTGAAGGACCCTCTGAAGTACCTGCTGAACAGCTTCTTGGTCAACCTGCTGAAACTGATCCTCTTCACAGAGTTAATGTTGAGTCTCAGAATGAGCATGTATTCCCTCGCAGGCATGAGTGGAGATATAAGACTCATCATCCTCGAGAGCAAATCATTGGTGATACTTCAGAAGGTGTAAGAACAAGATCAAGGCTTAGAGAAGTCAATAATCTTGCCTTCATCTCTGAAATTGAGCCAAAGAAAATTGATGAAGCTCTGCATGATGAAGGGTGGATCCTAGCCATGCAGGAAGAGCTAAATCAGTTTGCTAGGAATGATGTCTGGACTCTTGTTCCTAAACCCCATGGGAAAACAATTATTGGAACCAAATGGGTGTTCAGAAACAAGCTCTCTAAAGATGGTCAAGTGATCAGAAACAAGGCCAAACTGGTTGCTCGAGGCTACAATCAACAAGAAGGTAATGACTTCACTGAAACCTTTGAACTAGTAGCTAGGCTTGAAGCCATTAGGATTTTATTTTCCTATGCAGCCAATAATGGCATCAAACTATATCAGATGGATGTAAAGAGTGCCTTCCTGAAGGTTTCATTGAGGAAGAGGTGTTTGTTAGACAACCCCCTGGTTTTGAAAATTTAACCTTTCCAGATCATATTTTCAAACTGAAAAAGGCTCTATATGGTCTTAAACAAGCTCCTAGAGCTTGGTATGACAGATTGAGCAATTTTATTCTCAAAAATGGTTTTGAAAGAGGAAAGGTTGATACTACTCTTTTCATAAAAATGTCTAACAAAGATCTAATTCTAGTTCAGATATATGTTGATGACATTATCTTTGGATCAACAAATTCCTCTTTGTGCACAGAGTTTTCAAGGCTTATGAAATCTGAATTTGAAATGAGTTTAATGGGTGAACTCAAGTTTTTCTTAGGACTTCAAATTAAGCAAGATTTTGATTGTATATGGATCCATCAGGAAAAATATACAAAGGAAATGCTTAAGAAGTTCAATATGCATGATTGCAAACCTATGTCAACTCCTATGCACCCTTCAGAAATCTTAAGTAAAGATGAAGGAGAAGAATGTGTTGACCCAACCATGTATAGAGGCATGATTGGATCTCTGTTGTATCTTACAGCAAGCAGACCTGACATTATGTTCACTGTGTGCTTGTGTGCTAGATTTCAATCAAACCCAAGAATAACTCATTATAAGGATGTTAAAAGAATTTTCAAATATCTCAATGGTACTACTAATCTAGGTCTATGCTATAAGAAGAGTAAAGACTGCAGGTTATTAGGATATTGTGATGCTGACTTTGCTGGAGATAGAGTTGAAAGAAAATCAACAAGTGGAGGATGCCACTTCATTGGAGAGAACATGATAAGTTGGGCAAGCAAAAGTCAAAGCACAATAGCTCTCTCAACTGCTGAAACTGAGTACATTGCTGCTGCATGTTGTTGCTCACAACTGCTATGGGTAAAATATCAACTGGAAGATTTTAACATTCCTGTTAAATCTATTCCTATATTTTGTGATAATACAAGTGCCATAAATTTGTCTAAGAATCCCATTCAGCATTCTAGAGCTAAGCATATAGAAATTAAACATCATTTTATTAGAGACTATGTTCATAAAGGTGTTTTTGATATAAAGTTCATTGACACAGAGCATCAATGGGCTGATATTTTCACAAAACCCCTTGCTGAAGATAGGTTTAAGTTCATTAGAGATAACTGCACATTCTTGCATTATCTGAAAATTGAACTTGCTGTCATATGCTTCTTGCTGAACTTTTTTGGTTTTTGCCGCATGTTTACTGTTAAATGATCTTACAGCAACTTCCATACCCTGTATTTTTTGCTCTGATTGCTGATGGATTTCTGGCAAGCGAACCAAAAATCCAGTAGTATAATAGTAAGAAAGATATTGTATCCATAGGGAACGGTCAATTCATGTATACTCGTGATCTATTTATCAAGGAAAACAACAGTTTTTGAGAATATTGTTGCGGAAATTATAAACTGAAATTCAATAATTAATGAATTAGAAAGGAAGAGTTAGAGACACTTTACTTGGATTAGGATTGAACTTCATCTCATCACACCCCTCATGTATGTCGAGACTACCCAATATTTATAGGCTTTGAACTATAACACTGTGGACAAACTATATTGCTAAGACCCCGAGTTACCAGGTGCCACTCACACTCAAAAGTAATCCATGCGGGTTCTCCCAAGCGACAGACTTACCCTCGGCTTATTTTGCTTTCTTTATTCCGTTTGTAAAAGAATTAATTGATAAACAAGGCCTACTATTCTGGACGCACCTTCGCTAGAGTACTGTCACTACCCATCACTCATTAGAATACATCCACGGTTCGCTTCCTGGATTGACAATCAACTAATCCTTTGCTATCGGTAATTTAATAACCATGTCTATCCTTTAGACGCCCTTCATTAGAGTACTCACACTACCCATCAATCACTAGCAACACCCATGTGTCGGTTCATTGGCTACCGAGTATTCTCATTCACTCAGAGGTTGAGTTTCCTATGTCTAGGCTCCCCCAAACTCAATCCTAGTCGTAACGTTAATTACAAACTAACCTATAACTCCGGCGCAAGCGCGGAAGTTAGGAATTAAGCACAGAACGAGATTATCAATATTATAGTTAGAACTGCATAAATAAATAGATAGAGTTCAACATACACTTGGAAATGGAATCGATTACATTCAATCCTAATGGAGAGTTAATTACACATGGTAGCCATACAAACCACCGAAGATGTTGTCACCATCTTCAATCCTTGTGAAGCGCTCCTCCTCTCCTACTCTAAAATTAGAACTGGTGCATTATCACTGGAATATAACTAAATTACAATAATCGTGCACACCTTGATCTGGTGCAATGAGGTCCTATTTATAGGCTAAGGAAAGACAAAGAAAAATGGGGAGAAATCTTTCTAAAATAGCAACAGGACAAGAATCAGCATGATCTGCGCTTCATCCTGCGCTTCAGCGCAGCTTGCAGCGCAGAGGTCAGAGAGTTGCGCTTCACCCTACGCTACAGCGTAGGTTGAAGCGCAGAATGCGTCCTGCAGCTTCAAACTTTCTCTTTTTATCTTGATCTCTCCTCGAGACCGGTTTTGGTTGATTTGTCTTTCCTTGTTTCCCTTTTCTTGATGAAATCTTGCATTTATTGAGCATCTTGGATTTAATTGGGAAGGTTGTCTGCAGAATCCTTGTTTGATTGGCAGTGAACTCCTCATTGATTGCCTCAAATCTTTATTAAATGTCTTCAATCAAACTCAAATCTTGCAGATGTCTCCCTAATTTAATGTTATCTTTCCTTCAAATCAAATCTTTGTAATATCCTGTAAAAATCAGCAATATTTCTATCAAAATAGCATCAAATTCAAATCCAAGATTAATAAATATAATTTGTCTAATATTTAATAAAAAAGAATTAAACTGGGGTAAAAATACCAAATATCCTTGATAAGTGAACTAAAAAGTGCTCTAATTTATCAACTAATTTTCACTTATCAATTACTCAATTATTACTTCAGCATGCTCTGAAAACCCTTTTGATTGATGACAAAAGGGGGGAGTAATATAAACTAACAAAATATGAAGTTCAAGTGCTTTTCAGATAAGACATACATCTTATATGCAGGGGGAGCAAGGCAATTTTTCTGCTTGATTTCTTGAAAAGAAGAGAGAACTTTAGTCTGCTCAAGTATCTGAGAAAGGGGGAGAATTTCTTAATCTTTATTCCATTTAAAACTTCCCTTCAGATATTTGTAAGTTTAAGCAAATTTGTCATCATTAAAAGGGGGAGAATGTTGAGTCTCAAAATATTATTAAATGATTAATAATGTTTAAGTCTCATAAACCTAGGTTTTAATGATTAACAAATTTGGTTAAGTTTCCTGAAAAAAGAAACAGGTTCTGCTAAAAGGTATTTTCTGTGTTTCAGCAACCTTTTGAAGTAGTAACTCTCCGAAGTTATGCAACCCTCTGATGTGGTGCAACTTTCTGAAGTAGAGGAACCTACTGAAGGATCAAGACCTATTGAAGCCAGTAAACCATCTGACGACGAGAAACGTTGTACTCAGACTTGTATCTTTTTGGGAAAGAGATTTTCTGCTTATCCCTTTTGAAGACTCAAGACTTCCGTAGCTCTCTGCCAACTTTCTGCACTTCACTTCTTCTGGATAGGAAAAACAGTAACTTTTTGGTATATTTCAAAATATTGTTCACCAAAAAGGCAACACCTGCTACAAAGTACATTTTGCTCGGAAAAGTAGAGTCAGTGCTGCTGACACCTACTCCTGTTGTGCCTATTGCTACAAGCTATCAAAAGTTTGTCTCTCAACGGGAAGAAGGCTATTTCACAACGGGATTTAGAGAAGTCTAATCGGTCTTATCTCTCTACCTCTATAAATACAAAGTCTCATGCAGAGAAAAAAAAGAAGAGAACGAACCAACCTGCTGAATTGCTGCAAAAAATTCTCTGAGAAATATTTTCATTATATTTCACTTGTACACCATTTCTATATCCTGAGTTATACTCAGTTATCTGTACATCTTACCCAGTTTAGGCTTTAAACTTGTGTAGTTTCAAAGCTTAAGCAAACTCTTTTCTAAATAGTTTTCTGTTTGAGCCTGGAGAGGCTTGTTGTTTAAAGAATATTTGATTTAGAGCCTGGAGAGGCTTGACGGTAAAAGAATACTTGTTGTATAGAGCCTGAAGAGGCTTGACTGTAAAAGAATACTTGTATTTGTTCAGATAGTGGAAAATGAATTGTTGGTTTGGCTTTGGGACTGGACGTAGCTCATAGTGGAAGTGAGTGAACCAGTATAAATCTGTGGCTAAGTTTTCTCTTACCCTTATCTCTTTATATTTGGTTTAAACTAACTTGGAGGGTTATGAGTAAACTATTTTATAAGTTGAAACTCAAAAATTAATTAAAACGTATTGAAAAACAAGTTTCCAAAATTGTTTTATTGGACCTGCGGAAGTAACTTCAGCAAGTACCTCACTCCCAGTTTCAGCAAGTGGCTCAAATACCTTTGTGAAAAGTTTTGCTTGTGAAAGGTTTTCCTAAAATCAGTTTGAAATTATAAAACAGTATTCAACCCCCCTTCTAGTGTTTCCTGTGGTTTCTATAAACTTTATTTGAAAAACAGTTATATTCATAAAATATTAAAAAGAACAAAATATGTAGCTTAATTAATGAAAAATGCTTTAACAATTATCAAATTAAAAACTGAGACAAGATTATAATTTTATGCCAAATAATTGTGACTCAGTTGACAACACAGACTGAGATTGTGGGAAGAGCTCATGGGTTTAATCCCCACCAAACACACTTTTAGGGAGGGGTGAGGAGCCTTAACTGTGATTAAGCCTCGAACATGATTGACTCTAGAAATAAGAGATACCTGTGGTTAAGACCAAAATTAAAAATTGAGACTCAATTATAATTTTATTTTACTAATAGTGCACTTGCCCTATTATCTATCACTTACGTGTGGTTGTAGCCATGCTTGTGGTTAGGGGTGAAAATAAGTCAGGTCGCTCGTTGAACCTACAATCTAGCCCATTTAAACTATAAGTTGACTTGACCCGTTTAATAAAAAGGTCATACCTAGGTTTTTGAAAAATTCTTCTTAATTAAATATGTCAGACTTAGACTTTTTAAAAACTCATTAGGCTTGAATGTATTATATATAATAAATAATATAATAATATGTTATTGACAAAAGAAATATACCAGAGGCCTATTTACATTATTAAAAAACAAAACTACTAATACCTAAACATATTAATCTATTTATAGATAAATTTATTGGCCTATTTAAAAGTCATAACATAAAATAAATTTGGGTCTTGCTAACGAGTTCTCTAAGGGCACTGGTTAAGGATCCACAATTAGAAAATTTTTATTGGAAATCAAGACATTGATTGCATCTATAACATTAAAGGCTACACACTCCAATAGAAACTTTCCATGTTTGATTCCTTAACCAGTGCCCTTAGGGCACTCGTTAGCATTTTCCAATAAATTTTTAAATAAACTAATAGGTCAAACCAGACTTTGAAACAGGCAATGTCAGACCTAAAAAAAAGGTCTATGACTAGGCATGGCAATGAGACAGGTTGAGGGAGGGTTTTGCTCCCCCCGTCCTCGCATCCGTAAAAGTTGGGGTGAGTTCGAGTTTAGATTTAAAGAGAGCGGGTATAAAATTTGAAACTCAACTTCATCCTCATGAGTCCCCGTCAGGTTTAGGAAAACCCACAAGGATATCATGTTCTCTATTTGTTTTTATTTTTCTCTTTATTTTTAATAACTTCAACACATGTTTTTAAATAATTCATATATATATATATGTATGTATGTATGTATGTATTCCAATTGAAATAATATGTAAATGTAGACATTGAGAATGTTAAAAAAATAAGAAATTTAAGAACTATATTATATTTTAAGGAAAATATATAACTTTTTCTTTATTTAACTATTAGTATAATTAAAATTAATTAATTATTATATCGGGGTTGGTTCGAGGGCAGGACAAGTTCTTGCACCCCCAAACTCGCCCCATTAAAGGCCCGAATTCAGGGTCGGGTTTTCCTTTAACCCGGTCAAAACGGGTTTTTTCCTGTAAAAGTTGGGGCGGGTCAGTACCTTTGAGTTCGGGTTTGATTGTCATGTCTACCTATGACAATTAACATACTAGACTTTGACCATAAAATTATAAAGTAGGTCAAGCTTAGCTCTTACAAAGTCTGGCTTCGCTCGACCTATTTCCACCCCTACTTGTGGAGATTCTTGGTCAAAGATAAAAAAAAAAATGTCCATCACTTAATTTTCTATTACTCCCTCCGTTCCATTTTACTTGACTTTTAAGGTTGTGACTCGGGAATTAAGGAATATCATTAATATTTTAAGTTTTATAAAAATTTTAAATTAATTCCCTACTATACCCCTTATCTCTTATATTAAAAACATATCATTTAAGAAATACACATTAATTAATTCATAAGGTTGGAATTGGAAAAATTCAATTAATAGTGTATTGGTATTATAAAATGATAATTAAATTGGGATAATTTTTTTTTTTACTAAAACGTCAAATAAAATGGGACGGAGAGAGTATTTATTACTCCCTATATTTTTTTTATAAGGTGTATTTTAGAAGCTTTTTATGTTTCTTTTTATAAGTTATTTTATAATTTTAAGGAAACATTTATTGTTATTTTCTATTTAAGGAGTATTAGATAAGGATAAAACTAGAAAGATAAACTATTTTTTAAAATTTAAATAAAATTAACTAGTTTAAACTATTTTTATTGTCATGTATGATTTGGTCAAATAATGTCATGTAAATAGGTAATGAAGGAAGGAGTACTAATTAATTTTAATTGTAACTGTTCCCATAACTATATAATATTTTAAAATTTAGAAGTTATAGAATAATATTTTTATTTATATTTCATTAATGATATTTAAGGAATATTAATTGCATAATTGATAAAAAGCATATACAGACAAAAAAAAATTAAGACTGCTTAGACGGTTAAGGCCTTACGCCCCGTTGACCTTAATTAATGTCCTCCGTCTTTAACTGTAATGGTAATTCTTCACCCATTTCTGGGGGTGTGATAAAAAATTACTACTAATAATCCAGTCCAAACACTTTCAGCTTAGCAGTAAACGGCAATTACGGAAACTCAAATCCAATAGATTTTACATACGCGTGCCTATCAACTTTTGCTTTTAACTCTAATTCGAATTATCACCTTCTTAATTAATTTTGTGTCCGAAGGAAAAAGCTGTTAGAACAAAAGAAGGTATACTCATAAACAAAAAGTAGAAATTGCTGAACGATTGAACTCAAGCATCACCATCTCCATCATCATCAATCACCAACATCTTCAACCTCGCGTTCTTTCTAGCTTCTAAGCAACTCAACATTATAGAATACACAGCTCCATCATAATTTTCCTCTGTCTTCATCACTTTCTCTCTCTTTGACTCAGAGAGAATGAAGCTCTTGGCGTTGCAGCAGAACCGCCGGAGCAACAGCTTCAGAGGATCGGCGTCGTTGGACTCTTCCGGCGACGCCTCTGGCAAGTCGCCGGTGAACGCTTTTTGGCTCTTCCTCCATGCTGCGTGCTGTCTCGTCAGCCTCGTCCTCGGATTCCGCTTCTCTCGCCTTGTCTTCTTGCTGCTCTTCTCCGCTTCCTCCACCAACCTCTACACGGTACCGTTCCGCGGCGAAATCTCCGGCGCGCTCCGTGTTCATTCCTCCCTCGCTTCGAATCCGGTCTTGAACGTTGAGAATCCGGCGAACAGGACCGCGCCGGTCCACGGCGGCTCCACCGGTAGCCGTGTGGTTGTCGGGCGCCACGGGATCCGAATCCGGCCGTGGCCGCATCCGAATCCCGATGAGGTGATGAAGGCTCACCGGATACTCGAGAGAGTTCAGAGGGAGCAGAGGGCGCTGTTCGGAGTGAAGAACCCTAGGACAGTGATTGCAGTCACGCCGACCTACGTTCGCACGTTCCAGAAGCTTCACTTGATCGGCGTGATGCACTCGCTGATGCTTGTGCCGTACGATCTGGTTTGGATCGTGGTGGAGGCTGGAGGAGTCACCAATGAGACTGCTTCAATCATTGCCAAGTCAGGGCTAAGAACCATCCACGATGGTTTCAATCAACGGATGCCGATTTCATGGGACGCTAGGCATAAATTGGAGGCTCAGATGCGCCTTCATGCTTTGAGGTGAAAATTTCTGATTTCCTTTATCAAAATTCAAATGCTTGCTTTTAGTTACTCCAAGCTTTAAGGTCTATCAATTTGGGAATAACTGTTTTTCCCACTAATTAGTGCGTAGAAATAATTACTCCACTTAAAAACCAATCCAAGCAATTATAGGCACTTCATTGGACTAACGTGTTCATTATATATGCTTGATACAGTGAACAATACATGATTATGTTTTTTTTTTTTTTCTTCTTTTATCGTTTCATTCTTGGTTAATGTTCTTGAATGATCTGAAAATTTAGTTTGTTGATAAGTTAAACATGTGGTTAATTTGCCATTTGGTGGAACAGAATTGTGAGGAAAGAGAAGCTGGATGGAGTTGTAATGTTTGCAGATGATTGCAATATGCATAGTATGCAGCTATTTGACGAAATTCAAAGTGTGAAATGGATTGGGGCAGTTTCTGTTGGAATACTTGTTCATTCTGATACAGATGAATCTTCATCCTCACAGGGTGAGGAAGAGGCCCCACCAATGCCAGTACAAGGTCCTGCTTGTAATGCCACCAATAATTTGGTTGGGTGGCATACCTTTAATTCGTTACGGTATACAGGAAGAAGTGCTGTTTACATAGATGACCGGGCACCTGTGCTGCCCAGAAAGCTTGAATGGTCTGGGTTTGTGTTGAATTCCCGGTTGCTTTGGAAGGATCTTGATGATAGGCCAGACTGGATTAAGGATGTTGAAGCATTAGATGGAGTTGATGAGGACATAGATAGCCCACTGTCTCTGCTGAAGGACACCTCTGTGGTAGAACCACTGGGGAGTTGTGGACGCCAAGTTTTGCTTTGGTGGCTGCGGGTTGAAGCTCGCACTGACAGCAAATTCCCTTCTCAGTGAGTCCTCTCTTCTTGATTTATAATATAGTGCTTGTCTATGTTTGACTATTATAAAGTTGCCCCTTAAATCATATTACTTGATAAGTAATAAAAAAAGTATTTAAAAAATTTTAAATTTTATGATTCCTTTTAGTCATAGGTGTGGATGTTTTTTAATACTACTTCACAACAAACTTCATGGAATATCGTGGGAAACATGTATTTAAATTGGGTGGTGCCACAGATGAAAGCTAAAAGTGAAATGCCAATGCCTAAAAATTGTAGTGTTTAACAATTTTGGATTCTAGAATATATTAGAGAGACTTAATTGTGCTTGGTACTATACTAAACCAGAAGGATATACTATGCAATTGGTGTTTCTGTGGTTAATATGAACCCATCTACATTACTTGCATTGGCAATTGGGCACCATGTCCATGTGATGATTAACATGATTAGGGTGGTTCATAGTTTTCTAGTTTAAGTGTGTGTTTGTAAACTTGATTTTGTAATAATGGCTTTAAGCGTGGATTCTGGAAAACGCTACTTTCTATAGCGTTGACCCGGATCCACGTTTGAAACGTGATTTTAGAATATATATTTGGAAATGTGTTCTACAACATGTTAACGCAAAAAAATCATGTTCAGTTCAACCCTACAAAGTGTAGCTTCTGAAAAAATGAACCCTCGTCCGGTGGTTTTGGACGCTTTTCCAAACATAGGCTTATATTTGGAAAGTTTTATCTCAAAAATAAGTTTGTAATAAAACTTATATCATGTTTGGATAGTAGTTTGCACACAATTGTTTGATCCAATAAAGCAGTTTTGCAAAACATGTTGTTGGTTGATGAAACTCAATTTATAATCCAAGCATGCTCTATTATGAAATTCTCAACCCAATGCAAAAGCTACATTTTTTTCACTTTTAGCCTAACATGTTTTTAGGAGCAAAAACAATTTAAGTTGACAACATCCAAAAATACAAATTTGCAATTTCAAACTCACGTTTTATTCTCAAATGTGGATCGAAACATCAATAAAGTAGTTCTTTTGAAGCACTAGCTAATGAGAGGAGCACTGGCCCGGATCCACGTTTATAACGTGATTTTGTATGAAATCAAACACACATAATCTAGGTCAAACTGGCTGGGCCTTGCAGGACTTAGCTGACAAAGAGAACTGCCGCCTAATTGGGCTTAATTGTTGTAGTCATCTGACCATGTAGCCATGCAATCTTGTTTACTTGGAAAAATATACATTTTATCCAATTCTGAAAGAAATTTTGTGGAATAACTACCATGAAAGGGAAAAACTGAAAAACTATAAAGCGACAGAGGGCTTTCCTTCCCACTGGTGATTAGCTTATATAGAAGGTTTATTTGTTGGATAGTAATTGCATGATTATCATAATTTTGATATAATAGGCATAGACTAGTTAATAAGGAAATATCAATGTGGTTGAGGGAGGATTTACTGATATAAGTACCTTGGTTTAATTATCTGGAATTTTGGACTATTTTTGGTCTTTTGAGAGTAGATTGTAGGCTTTCCAGGTCATGAGTATGAGTCTGAACTGAAAAGGTCAAAAGTATCACTAAAAAAGTTTGGAGGAGAATGAGAAAACCGTAGTCCTCAATTATCTGCCAGGAAGGACGGAGGGAAGGAAAGGGGGATTGGCAAGAGCTACCCACCCAACCCTCAGAACATACCTTTTAAAAAATTTTCGTATCACATTATGTTTAACTCCCTCAAAAGGAAAAAAAAATAAATACAGAATTTGGTTTTTACTCTCTGGCCCTTTTATGATTTTATCCCCTTAAGATATAGAATTTCTCGCTCTTCCCCTTTTATTATGATATTGTTGGCGCTAGGCACTCCCACTAGCACCAAACTTGTATCACATCGTAAATCAATATTAATATCTTTACAATATATTAATAGATTTGTGGAATAGCTCCTCTTAACAGAATTGGAGACCTGTTTTTCTTTCCCTCTCTCTGTTTTTCTACTCCTACACATTAGTGGCCCACAACTTTCAGAAGCTCTGTGAGAGTAGGTAACTATTTTTGTGCAAGAATCCTTTCTCATTGGAGATTTCTGTTTCCCCTCAAACGTCAGAAATTACGTGACACATGAGTCATGTTAGTTTCTACGCTTTGCTGGTCACTTATCAGAAGAAAAGACCAGATAACATCCAACTGCACACCCGGTTTTGTTAGATAGAAATTGTTATTTAATGTTAGTCAAGAGAGCAAACTTCAATCAGAAGAACATTGTCCATGACTTCCTGAATGTTTGGTTGTGAATGTTGGCTTAAGGATCTTTTCATCATTGTCCATGAAATATTTTCCTACATTAATATGTGGTGTGTCCTAGAAATTGCAGATACGACACCAAACCTTGATATGATGAGGACACGTTGATATTATAGATTTTAAAAACTATAGGACGTGATACTATTATAATATAGTGTATACAAATTTAGTATAAAATTAATATACAGCACAGATCTTAAATCAAGCAAGCTTGAGTCATTGTAAATATAATTAAATGTTCTAATTTATTTAAACATTCTAGTATTCTCATTCATATTGGTATATGGTCCATAAAACATAAGTACAACAAAATAATTTGTAAAATGCAATTAGAAACATCCGGTAGAGTTTGTGAAGTGTCTGAAGACTGAAATTAATAGGTTTTTGATGTGGGTATAAGGCTATTATTTGTCCTTACATCCACGATTGTGCCACAAAATGATCAGAGCTTTCTGAGTTTTGACATCATATTAGGAATGAAAATGGGAGGAAGAAAAATAGAAGGAAAGAAAAGGGAAGGAAAAGAAAATAAAGGAAAGGTAGGAGGATTTTTGAGTTGTTTGGTTTGAGAGAAAAAACAAGGAAAATGGAATGAAAGAAAAACACACTTTTCTTGGTAATTGTTTGGATGAATGTAAAAGTGAGGGAAAGGAAAATGAGTAGGATATATAATTACTTATTTACCCTTAAATGAAGTACATCATAATTTGGTTATTTAACCATTTACATCTTAGAATTAACCATTTTATTACACACAATTAACAAAACTTGTGTATCATTTATAAAGGAAGTGTATCAGAAATTCAGAATGTGGTTATTTAACCATTTATAACCCAAAATTAACCAGATTCTTACACATAGTTAACCAGATCTGTAAGAATAAGTAAGCTTTGCAGAATGGTATGGAGAGCACTCAACTTCATTATTCCTGAACCCATCACAAACCCATTCCATTTCGTAGCAAATTGAACCCTTCACATAGGAACCCACCTCTAGCCATCTCCTACGCCATTTCATCACCCTCCTCCATATAAACAGCTCCATTACTTTCAATTTTTACAAAATCTTAACCATTCTACTAACTTCTTCACCATGATTCATCTTCAACATCAAGCTCCCGGTCAATACCACTCAAAACCTAGAACCACAAATTAATCACCATCAAGCTCCTTTTTCTCCTCTATAGCTATCGCGCTTATGTGACTAGGTTTGAACCATTGATGCTTGCCTCGTTTGCTTGAAACCATCACAAGTCCCCTCAAAATTATCTTCCACCCTTGCATCCCAAGGTGACCACTGTTTTCTTCACTAGCCACCACTGCCTTGACGTCAACCACCCAACGATGGGTTTTCGAATAACAAGCAAGGAGAGTGCGTGACATCAATTTGAAAAAGGGCTTTCAAGTCTTTTTACATGTAATATGCACTCACTCTCTCCGGGCTCCGAAGCGCGGAAAACTGATAACGCATTGTTCATGTACAATTTCACCTCCCCTTCCATTTTCCTGTCTCTCCCAAACACAACATGAATCTATTTTCCAGCCATTTTCCAACCTACAATTTTTTATCCTTCCATTTTTCTGCAATCCAAATAGAGCGTAAGTGAATCTCCCGAAAAGAAAAAAGGCAAAATAGTTATGCAAACGCAATGTATAAATCAAGTTGTAACTTGTAAGGTCGTGATTTGCACTTGTGTTTATTGAATGTAATGATTATGAACACGTGCTTGCATGTTTATATAATCTTCACCGGGAAGTCTGATCCTCAGATAATGAATAACCAAATACACAATATAAGTCCGGACCAAAGTTGTGTTGAGAATAATTTCAGATGGATTTGTGCCTTTGAAGGAGACAAAAAGTTTGTGCTAAACATGTATGAGGATCCTTTTTTGCACCTTGGGGAGAGGTTGCAAGGGAGGGATATTTCAATTTTATGTTATGTTTTGTTACATTGGAGATTTCTTAAGGTTGAGAAAGAGGTTTGGGATCCTACTTACATCTGCTTGTTAGTCCCTTGCCTTTGAGAAAATGTCTATAGCCCTTCCTAATCACGCACACACACACATGGACGCATCACATAAGAGGGGTCGGTTTATTGTGAGATCTGAGGAATCTCTCACAGCCCTTATATTAAAATTAATGGCTAAGATCAAAAGGTGTCAGGAACCCAAGGAAGAGAATTGAGATTGATAGAAATAATCAAAGGAAATGAACAATTTTATTGGATACAACTGAGCCATGACTCCTATTCACTCATTTCATTGCTAACAAATCTGAATATCCTCTCCCAGGCTCTCTTCTACCCTTTCTCCTATTTTAAGCTAAGGCACCCTTGTACTTTTTATTAGCATGTTTTCTATGCATATCCCTGACCTTTTGATGCAATTTCATGCAGATGGATAATTGATCCTCCTCTGGACATCACTGTCCCATCAAAACGCACTCCATGGCCAGATGCTCCTCCTGAGCTCCCAATTACTGAGAAAGTGCTAATTGGTACGCAAGAACAGATGACCAAGCATTCTACAAAGACTAGAACATCCAGATCCAGGCGTAGCCGAAGTAAGAGAAAGCATGACACCAAAGTGATAGGTGTGCAAGTCTCAACACATTTTGAACAAAACTGAGATGTTAATAAGTGCAATTTAGGAATATACTGCGTTGTGGATACGAGACTGCCAGTGCCGGCCCTCCTCATTGACAAGAATTTGGATTGACAAATGAAGAAGCTGATGCTTTTACTGGATACATACATTGGGGTTACCTTCTACCGTGGGTCAGCATATGTGCATTCGTGTCGGATTTCACCAAATTTTTTTACACTGATTTTTTTCTCATATTTTTGTTGGGGTGATATATATTCTGTTCGTATGAAGCAATGTCAAGTTTGTTCTCCAGCATTTGCTTCATTGAAGGAAGCTTGTAACAATTTTCTTCAATGTAATACAAATTCTTCTCAAGGGAGTATACAGTAGTTTTTTCTACTTTTCTTTTTTCAATCTCTTTTTTGCCCTCTCTTTGTTTTGCTCTAACAGGCAGATTTCATTATCCACAAAGTTCCGAGGTTCATAAATCATGATCCATAAAGCTGCCACAGACCCATCCACAAAAACTAATGTCAAGTTTGGTATTTGGAATTCTTATTCATTCCATTATGTGCTTTGGTTCATCACTCTGCTTAAGCACTCAAATAATTATTTGACATGAAAAACACGTAGTTTATCACAAGTACATTTTTAATATGGCATGTATAATATCATATATGTTAAATAATGATTTTGGTACATACGATAAATCGTATTTAACCAAGAACTAGTGGGGAACCCGTGCGAAGCACGGGGCGAGAATATGAATGAAACGATTGAGAGTGGAGTGTTAGATTTATCTAAGAATACATGATCAATTAATAATAACAATTAATATTAATAGTAAACTTGATTGAAAAGACTTATTAACTAAAATTTCAGTAAACAGTTTTTCATAACATTTGTCATATAAAACAATATTGGTCCAAAAATATGTACTTGAATTTATCATACAAAAAGAATCAAATCCATCAATTCATCCTTAAACAGATAAAATGTTAAAGAATTTAATACAAAAATCAGGTCATAAAACCTAACAAAAAAAAGTAAAGAAAACATGACATTAGATGAATTTAATAGAAGAAAAGAGTACTGATAACAAAGAAGAAGAAGAGAATTTTCTCAAAGGAATGTTGCATAATCAAAAAACATACTTGTATGTTTAGATATATTGCAAATAGCCTATGGAAAATCTGACAAAGTGAACTCAACATTGCATATATATATATATATATATATATATACATGGTAAGGAGATTTTAGTAATTAATACATGTCATTATTAAGTTCACACTGGAATTAGAATTCCAAATGAATAGATTAATAGAACATGAGAAATTGGAATAGATGAGGGTATCAAAGCATTAAGCAGGTACATAAATTAAAATCTGAAATAATGATCCACTATCAGAAAATTCAGATCAAATCATTGATTATAATTTATTATAATACAAATTTAGAATCAAATCATATTTAGAATCAAACTTAGAATACTCATCTATATTCAAATCAAACCAAATTTAGAAAACCTATGTATTTATATTCACATTAAATCAAATTTAGAATCAGAACAGGTCTATACACATAAAGTGAAATCAATTTATCTATACTCAAATCAAATTATTGCTTTTATCAATGATTTTAATTTATTTTAATACAAAATTAGAATCAAATTTAGAAAATACAACTATATTCAAATCAAATAAGCTTTAGAATCAAATCAGATTTATAAAACATATCGATCTATCTATATTCAAATAAAATCAAAATACTGTCTCTCTAAATCTAAATCACGTCTCTCTAACCTATTGACAAAAACACAACTTTGCATATATTAATTTATTATAATAAAAATTTAAATCAAATCGAATTTACAATCTTTATTTGAACATCTATCTAAATTCAAATCAAATCAGCTTGAAAATCAAATCAGATGTAGAAAAACTATCTATCAATATTCAAATAAAATCAAATTTAGAATGAGAACGGATTTATACAAACAAATTAAAAGCAAACCTATAAATTTTCAGATCAAATCATTGATTATAATTTATTATAATACAAATTTAGAATCAAACTTAGAATACTCATCTATATTCAAATCAAACCAAATTTAGAAAACCTATGTATTTATATTCATATTAAATCAGATTTAGAATCAGAACAGGTCTATACACATAAAGTGAAATCAATTTATCTATACTCAAATCAAATTATTGCTTTTATCCATGATTTTAATTTATTTTAATACAAAATTAGAATCAAATTTAGAAAATACAACTATATTCAAATCAAATAAGCTTTAGAATCAAATCAGATTTATAAAACATATCGATCTGTATTCAAATAAAATCAAAATACTGTCTCTCTAAATCTAAATCATGTCTCTCTAACCTATTGATTATAATCAAAGCATTAAGCAAGTACATAAATTAAAATCTGAAATAATGATCCACTATCAGAAAATTCAGATCAAATCATTAATTATAATTTATTATAATACAAATTTAGAATCAAATCATATTTAGAATCAAACTTAGAATACTCATCTATATTCAAATCAAACCAAATTTAGAAAACCTATGTATTTATATTCACATTAAATCAGATTTAGAATCAGAACAGGTCTATACACATAAAGTGAAATCAATTTATCTATACTCAAATCAAATTATTGCTTTTATCCATGATTTTAATTTATTTTAATACAAAATTAGAATCAAATTTAGAAAATACAACTATATTCAAATCAAATAAGCTTTAGAATCAAATCAGATTTATAAAACATATCGATCTATATTCAAATAAAATCAAAATACTGTCTCTCTAAATCTAAATCATGTCTCTCTAACCTATTGATTATAATCAAAGCATTAAGCAGGTACATAAATTAAAATCTGAAATAATGATCCACTATCAGAAAATTCAGATCAAATCATTGATTATAATTTATTATAATACAAATTTAGAATCAAACCTAGAATACTCATCTATATTCAAATCAAACCAAATTTAGAAAACCTATGTATTTATATTCACATTAAATCAGATTTAGAATCAGAACAGGTTTATACACATAAAGTGAAATCAATTTATCTATACTCAAATCAAATTATTGCTTTTATCCATGATTTTAATTTATTTTAATACAAAATTAGAATCAAATTTAGAAAATACAACTATATTCAAATCAAATAAGCTTTAGAATCAAATCAGATTTATAAAACATATCGATCTGTATTCAAATAAAATCAAAATATTGTCTCTCTAAATCTAAATCATGTCTCCCTAAACCCTAAACCCTAAACCCTAATAGCCCAATGATTTCATTAATTGTTAAAAATTAATTGAATTATTAAATATTTTTTTGGAATCTAAAAGGAAAACATAAAGTTTTAATTATTAGGTGAATGAACCTCATTTTATTGTTTATTAATGCAATTTTCCATCTTCTCAAGGATGTTTCTGCATTCCAATGACTCAAACCCCATTACTGACCACTGCCCAGGTGCGGTATTAATTGAATATGGAAACTCAGCCATTTCCATTCATGACAAAATAATATAATTATTATAATAACAATAACGATAAGCATAACTAAACACAGAATTCAAGTTCATAAATACTGGCGTAAAATGGTTCAAAAAACGAATGGCCAAGTAAAATTCACCAATCCTGCCCAAATTCAGAGTGTAATTTTGTGCAGTATTATTTAAAAAAAAAAAACAGCAGCTCCATTTTAGTCCTTGGGCTCTATCTTGATCTTCATTTTTTTGGAGAATTTTGTACTGGAATTCTGTGTGCCTCCATCATCGACGGCTAGTGAAATTTCAGCATTATCAATAGATCTCTTCCCACTTGATTTGCTCGATGGAGTCTCGCCATCATCGTCTGATAAAATTTCCTATATCAACATGACCAAGAAATAATCTCAACTATTTTAATGATCATAATTATTATTCAAACTAAAAGAAATTCGTTACTTCCCCAATAAAAGTATTAACGTCCTCAATAAAAGTATTAACATCCCTTTCAAATTAATGGAAGCTACAATAAGTGATAATGAATCAACCAAATTTTAACAATCACACATTCTAATATCAAACATTAAAATTAAAAACAATAAAAACTTAATGCAAATTCATAACATAATCATACATCTAAGTTGAATAGTTCCCATAAAAAGAAAACAGTATTCAAATTGGTAATAGCATCTATATCTAACACTTATATAAAATGACTTACTTCAATGTGTCGAGACAACTCAATTTTAGAGGCTGACAATTCCTGCTCAGATTTATCCTATATACAAATAAAAACCAAAATTAAAATGAATCGATGCAAAAATAATGATTCAAAAGTAGGTACTAAAAAGAATTATATTATCTATTCATATTCACCTTCATGTTATCATCTACTTGTATTGTCAAATTTGGTTGTTGTTCATTGTACTCATTATCTTCATACAAATCCTAAGCAAACAGTAGAAAAGAAATATGATCAATGTTATTTAGTGAACAAAATCCTAATAAACCATTATTATATTTTTTAAAAGAATAGATGTTTCACAAAAACCTTAATTGAGTGCATAATCTTAAACTGGTCAATCAGTTCTTTGTCATCTGTCATGAACCTGACTTTGTATGTTTTGAAATTGTAAACAATGTTTGCATCAGAGACTTCCACTTTGAACAAAAACTCTTTATCCACCAATGCATCAATCTCAGGGGGACAATATCCTTTGTCTTTTTCCTATAATTTGAAAAACAAAAGATTAATTTTGAACTGAAAACTAATTTTCAAAACCATACATGATTGTTTTAATGAATTATGGTAAGTAAATTCCACCTTATCATTTTCCCCAAGTAACTCAGAAGCAGTTTTGCCCAAAAACTTAGAAAGGACACCATCAAACATGATCAAACATGTTGACCCAGTTTCATCAATCACAGTTGCATTCACTTTAAACCTGATCGAATTAGCAATTTAAAAACGCATATTATATGGGACAGCAACTAAAATCAGTTTCATCTTTGAATAAGAACATAAACTAAAATCCTGGTTTTACCTTGGGACAACAACAGTTATCTTGCATTTTTCACAATAATGCTTTGTCCCCATCTCAACAACATGTTTGTAACATTTAGAACATGATTGAAACCACCAATCTATATTCAAATAAAGTCAAATTTAGAATGAGAATGGATTTATACAAACAAATTAAAAGCAAATCTATAAATTTTCTGATCAAATCATTGATTATAATTTATTATAATACAAATTTAGAAGCAAATCATATTTAGAATCAAACTTAGAATACTCATCTATATTCAAATCAAACCAAATTTAGAAAACATATGTATTTATATTCACATTAAATCAGATTTTGAAATTTGAAAACGAATTTTGCTTTTTTTTTGCCAAAATTGCTCTCTTTTTTGGCGGCAAAATAAATTTCAGACTCATCTCTATTTATATATATAAAGATTACTCTTGGAATAAGCATTTTTTTATGTCAGTAAAAAAACGTAAAATTGTAATCTCTATTGATTTTAGAGATGTGAGTTGAAGATCCATGGTTCTAAAATTGGGTAAAATAACTTTTTAGTCCCTATAAAATGGGTGCTTCTAGGGTGTGTCACTTTTTTTCCAGGTTATAGCAGGTTAATTAACCTGTTAGAATAAAATAATAAACAACAATACTGTCTTGCTGGACCAAAAATAATAACACCGTTAATGGATACTTCAAACCAAAAATCGATAAACACCAGTACTGTCTTGATGGACGATCTTTTTCGCACCATTTGGTCCATTTCGTTCGCTCGGTTGCTAGACCACTAATGAAGGTTGCCAACAGATAGCAATTTAAAATTTCACAAGAGGGGCACCTGAGCAATTTTTGCACAAACCGGTTTACCAAGTAGCGGGTAACACATCAGGGACGTTCATTAAAAAATAAATAAATCTAACGGCTCAGAGAAGGTGAAACACCGATGTGTCACCCCTAGACGTTGCCCTATAAAATATCAAGTTTTGATTTTCGTCTCTGGAAAATTTTTATTTTTTATTTCATCTTTATAAAATATTTAACCTATATTTTAGTCCCCGATATTGATTCTACTGTTAATTGTGGATGTATTGAACATCTATAATAGTGACCAATACTTGAGAAGTACCTTGACACATTATATAAGAGTGTTACACTCCTTAAACTCATTCAGAGAGTCAAATTTCAAGCCCGACTTGAACTGAAATTCTTTGTACATTTCCTCCTTCCTATATATCATAAACAATCTCTGAATGATTTTACAGATGTTAGCAATGTTATATAATGTGTCAGGGTGCTGCACATATGATTATTGATTGTAATGAGCATTAAACACAACCGCATTTAAAAGTAAAATCAACAACAGGGACTAAAAAAAATAACTTAAGTATTTTATAAGGATGAAATAAAAAAGAAAAAATTTCTAAGAATGAAAATCAAAACTAAGATATTTTATAGGGACTGAAAAGTTATTTTAAACTTCTAAAATTTTAAAGTTTTCTTAAGTTATTCTTATTTACTTATGTAATCACACTTAATTATTATCCTTTATTAAATTTATCTCTTTTGAATTCAATTTTTATTTTTAAGCTCATCCTTCTTGTTGTTGATAATTCAAATAAAGAAAGTAAGTTTGTAACAAGAAAGGAATTAGTTGTCAGATAGTTAAGACTGATATATAGGGAAAGCTCTGATCGATGTGGAATTTAGTGAATTGTATAAAAGGGTAGTGAGTGTACATGAAAATACACAAAGTTATTTCATCCTTCCATTCTCTTGTGTGTGTGAGTGTTCCTTTCATTCCAAAAAATTGGTACTCAAAAGCTCATTCAATCCAGGACTTGTAAACTTGTGTGTGTGTGTGTGTGTGTTTGAAGTCGGGAAGATCAGTGGTTATGGCTAGCTCGAGTGGAAGTTTCCTTGTGAACTTACCAGTCTTAACAAGAAGAATTGGGAAAGATGGTGCATCTAGATGAAGGTCTTGTTTGGCTTCTAAGATGTGTTTGATATTGTAAAGAATGGCTACCAAGCGCTAAGTGAAAGCCCTGCGGAAGCCTAAAAAGTGTAACGTCTTAATTTCGGAGATTTATGATTTATACCCATTGGAAGCGTAAAACCCAAATTTAAGGAATTATTTTTTGCAACATTAACAATATCATAAACATACATGATTTTGCTTAAGTAGTCCAACGTATATATAAGCATAATCTAAACACTATATACATAACGTGAGTGGAATGCTATCATACATGTGCTCTCAACAAAATAGAAATACCCAAAAGGGCTACACATGTACATTGGCATCCCTCAAAAGAATACGTATTAATACACTGAAACATCTCAAAATAATAGAGTACCAAATATACTAAAATGGTATAAAGCCTCCATAGCTCCAACTCCCTCATTGACCACCCTGAGGAGGACCCTGTGCATCTAAATATAGCCACAAACATGTGGTGAGACTAGTGTCTCACTGAGTATAACTATGAATGCAGGCAGTGTAGGGAAACAAGTATATGCCATGCATAACTTACAATTTCAAACATACCTAACTAGGTAATCTTGAACTCATAACAATACATAATAGGCATGATCTGTATTACCCGGCAGACGAGGTCTTACCACTTTCACTAAGGCTAGACCTGAGCTCAGACTATAAGGAACGTCTCCCTTCGAGACTAATACCCGCCATTACTGGGGGCCAAAACCCATGTTTTAACTGGGGGCCGAAACCTAAAGTTTAACTGGGGTCCGAAACCCAAAACACTTATAATTTTAACTGGGGGCTGAAACCCAAATTCATTTTCTGGATAGCTAGGGGCGAAAATCCAAACTCATTAATCATTCCAATGATTATTCTAACTTGAAACATAAGCATTTATGGCATAATCAAGACTATGGGAAAAACCCTAACTTAGAACAAACCCTATTCATGCTCTTAGACAAATGGAACTGTACAAATCGCAATAAATACAGAGAACACAACCAATCAATCTAATACAAGGAAAAAGAAGAGGTAATATGAGAGTAATGATCATTGGGGACGTTTTACACAAAATGAGTGGGATTGTGTGGGATATACTCACATGGAAGCAACCAAATATGAAGAATAGGTTAGGTGGTGAGGGTGTTGATGAGCAAATCTCCTTCTCCAAGATGGGCACCCCTTCCTCTCTCTAGAAACCTCTCTCTAAGTATAATAAATAAAGTATTAATGAGGGTCAAGACCTAGACATTCTGTTTTAAAAAATAGAATTCACGTATCCTCGCTGAAACGAGACTTTCTCGCTTGAGCGAGGCTTTTAAAAAGTCTCAGAAAACGCGTTCTTGCTCAAGCAAGAGCCTTCTCGCTTAAGCAAAAACCCTCCAGATAGTACCACATCTATGGACTTTTCTCGCTCAAGCGAGACCCTTCTCGCTTGAGAGAAATTATTCCAGAGAGCACTCGAATCCTGGACCATTCTCGCTTAAGAAAGAATTTTCCAGAGAGCACCCCTAACTCTGGAACATTTTCGCTTCTCAAGCAAGAACATCAGTAACTAAAATTCTCCTTTTTTCTGATTTTATCGCTCAAGCGAGGTCCTTCTCGCTTGAGCGAGAATGCTCCAGAGTTATACCCTTCTATTTAGTTTTAAGCCCTCTTTCACCTAGTTTATTTTGTTAAAACATCTTACACTTCCAATTTAACATATAAAACTATTTTTCATGAAATTTGGGATGTTACAAAAAGCAACTTACAAGGAGTAAAAAAAGAAAGATTGTAAGGTTATGTCTATTGCATCAATGTGTTGATGCAATCATTTCTGAGAAGATTGTTATAGCAAAAACAACTTAGGAAGCAGGGGTTCTACAGAGAAAATGTTACATGGGCAAAGAAAAATGAGGCCAGTACAAAGATGAGTGCTAGTATGGAAAAGGTAAACAAAAGAAAGTTAGTGATAATGAAGCACATGTAGCTTAAGACGACTTAGACTTAGATCTTGTTTTGTTGATGGTGACAACTAACAAGGATTTGCCACATTAAGAGCTCTAGAATCTAGATATTGGTTGCTTGAATCACATGACCAGCCATAAAGAGTGGTTGATTGATCTTGATACAACCAAGAAAAGCAAAGTTCAATTTGCATATGGCATAACATTGTGTGTAGAAGATGTTGGAAACATTGTGATTAAAAGAAAAATAGGAAACAACACTGATTGAGAATGTGCTTATGTTCCAGGGATGAAATGCAACCTACTGAGTATAGGAAAACTTACTGAGAAAAGATTTTCAGTGGTTATGAAACATGACTCTCTTGATGTTTGATTCTACTTAAAGGTTTATTTTGAAGGCCCCTCTCTCAAGAAATAGAACCTTTAAAATCAATATGTAGGATGTTGAAGTTCAACTCTTAAAGGACACTAAATCCAATGAGAGTGTTGACTTTGTCAATCTAGGTATGGCCAACTAAACTTTATGGCTTTGTTTGGATGAGTAGGGAAAATGAAAGGAAGAAAAATATAAGAAAAGAACAAGGAAAGAAGAGAAAATAAAGGTAAAGTGAGAGGATTTTTGAGTTGTTTGATTTGAGTGAAAAAGTAAAGAAAAAGTGGGGGTAAGAAAAATGAGTATAATGTACAATTACTCAGTTATCCCTATATTTGGAATTAGTAATAATATTTATATTTATGCATATTATTATTTCTTTTATTATTATTTTTTATTTTTTTATTTTCTATTTTTTTATTATTACTCTATACATATTATTAGTAACCAATTCTTTGATGATGCAGCAGCGGATTAGTTTCTGAGGATTTTTCGTTTGGCCTTTTATTTTTCTTGTTCTTATTTTCCTTTTTTTTATCTTTTGCAATAAAAAAACTAAAATAATTAAAAAAATATTATGCAACTACTATGCAAGTCCGTCCAAATCACCTGTCATTTACACACCACCATCAAGCTATGTCCAAGTTTCTCCCAAAACCACCATAGCCTCCATGAGAGTTGATAAAAAGATATTTTATAGATTTATTTGGTATTTAAGTTGGTTATCTGGCATTTATGATCATTATTTTTATTGGATATCTCACTTATTTTCTCTTATTTTATCACAGAAATAAAAGAAGAATCTTTTATGAGATTCTAGTGAAGAAAAGAATATTTGATGAAATAAAAGAGAATATTTAACAAGATTTTAGCCAAGAATAGATTTGATGATAATTTTTGGAAGGAAATCAAGTGAGAATCAAAGTAGGACACCAACAACTCTTATAAAAAGACTATCTCAATCTAGATCAGGGGAATCATCAATCATCTCATCCTGTTATTCATCCTCCTACTCTCTCATCTTCTCAAGGTTCAGTGGTTTTTTATAATAAGGATTTAGGAAACTCTTGGAGTGAAGCAATCCTGTCAAAGGAGTTTTTCTCTTTTAGTTTTTCCTAGTAGTTATGGATTTCTTAGGGATTTTAGTTTTGGTTTATTTATATTTTATGAGTAACTAATTACCTAGCCAAAGGGCTATGGTGGTTCTTAAGTTGTGAACCTGATTTGAACCCTTTTTCCCTTTATAAATTATTGTTTTCTTTTTATAATTTTGTTTTCCTTATTGTTTTATTTTATCAAGACTTGATCACCGTTGGTAAATCTTAGTTAGTTGGGTAATAGGCGGTCGTACCATTATCAATTAATGGATCTATAAGGTAAATTGGATCTAGGGTTTTGTATGATCAATCTTAATCCTAGATTTTCAATCAGTTATTAGGTTAACAAACTTATTGGTTCTTTATGCTTTTCTTAACTCATTATCTTGCATGCTCATTGGGTATTGATAGTATTAGAATAAGTGATTGGCAATTTGATTGACATAATTTATAAGGGAAATTGGGGAAAACCTAGTAAGCACTTGAGTGAAACCAAATGCCTTTGGCACTTCCATAACTGAATCCTTATTGTTATTGCTTGCTTCATTGTTCAATATTTTCTCTCTCTCTCTCTCTCCATTTAAGTTCAACAAACAAATCAAACCATAATCTTTATCTATTATCTCATTATTTAAGATTTAATTTAATTTAATATTGTTAATTAATGTCCGTGGGACGATACTTGGGGTTTTAAATACTCCATTTTACTCTAATCGACAGGTACACTTGCCTGTAGATAAAACTCACAGCAAGAGCCACCCTCCTACATCCATCAATTTTTGTTAAAACAAAAATGGAAAAATCAGATTAAAAAACAGTGAAATAAGAAACAAAAAAATGTGGGAAATGACAGAAACAAGGAGGAGTTGTTGCTATTGCACAGTTCCTCCACCTTCTCCACGTCATCACGTCGTCATCCTTTACACCACGCCCAGTCGTGGCTATGTGGTGGTCATTTAGCCTGTCTATAGGGAGGTGGCATCACAGTGGGCAACGACTACTTTGGAGAAAATTTTGCTAAAAAAATTAATGGATCTTTACACAACAATTTGGAAATGGGCAAATCGGTCTCTTTACTCACATTACCACTAATCTGTTCACTTTCACGTCGCTTGTAAGAAGAAAACTAAAACCGCACTATTCATGTACTATTTTCCCCACCCTCTCATTTTCTTGGCTGCCCTAAATGAGTCTCCTTCCAGTTTTCCAACCTACTTCCCACAAAAACAAACAGAGCATTAAAGCCTAAATCAACTTAATTGGAACTAAACAAATGGTTGTTTGACTCCCTATGACTGTGGAAACGAAAAAGGTGTGTGAATGTGCTTGGTCGATAAGTTGTCTAGAAACTGTAACATCCCAAATTCTAAACCATTTTTATGAATTAAATTAGTAATGGAATAGGTTTTATAAAAAGGAACTAGGATTGAGTGGGAGAAATTGAGTTAGAATAAAAAAGGAATAAAAATCAGGAAGTTGGAATTTGATACTCTAGCTCAGGCTCGTTTGAGCGCGCCTGAGCGAGGATATCAGAAATAAGGGAGAATTCTCATTCTAGTTTTCTCGCTCGAGTGAGACTGAGTGAGAAAACAGAGTGAAAATAGGGACTTTCTATGTGAAATTCAGCTGAAGCTCACTCAGAGCGCGCTCGAGCGAGGAAGGCTTCTCGCTCAGGCTCCCTCGAGCGAGCGCTGAGCAAGCGAGCGCGTGTTGAGTCTAAAAAATGTTATTAAGAAATTAATAATGTTTTAAGTCTCATAACCCTAAGTTTTAATGATCAACAAATTTGGTTAAGAAGGAACAAATTCTCTTAAAGGCTTTCTTTGTGTTTCAGCAACCTTCTGAAGGAGCAACTCTCTGAAGTTATGGAACCCTCTGATGTGGTGAAACCTTCTGAAGGAGAGGAACCTGCTGAAGGATTAGGTCCTGCTGAAGCCTATGAACCTTCTGAAGTCGAGAAACGTCATACTGAGAATTGTATCTTCTTGGAAATAAGTTTCTCTAATGATCCCTTTTGAAGACTCAAGTCTTTCATAGCTTTCTGCCAGCTGTCTGCACGCCTCTCGTTCTGGCAAGGCAAAACAAAAGCTTTTTGGTATATTTCAAATCACTGTTCACCAAAACGGTAGTTCCTGCTGCAAAAGTACACCTTGCTCAAAAAAGTAGAGTCAGCGCTGCTGTCACCTACTCCTGCTGTGCCTGCTGCTACAAGCTATCAGAAGTTTGTGTATCAACGAGAAGATGGCTAGTTCACAACGGGTTTTTAAGAGAAGTCTTACCAGTGTAAAGATCCTTCTCTCTATAAATACAAGTCTCCATGCAGAGAAGAAAAGAGAGAACACGTGAACTTCCTGAAGTGTTGCGAAACTCTTTCTGTGAAATATTTTCATTCTTTTCATTTGTACAACAATCTTTCATATCCTGAGTTACACTCAGTAGCTTGTACATCTTACCCAGTTTAGGCTTTAAACTTGTGTAGTTTCAAAGCTTAAGCATTCTCTTTTCATAAACAAATTTCTGTTTGAGCCTGGAGAGGCTTCGTGTTTAAACAATACTTGGTTTAGAGCCTGGAGAGGCTTGACTGTAAAAGAATAATTGGTGTAATAGAGCCTAAAGAGGCTTGACTGTAAAAGAATACTTGTAATCTCTGAGATTAGTGGAAAACCATTGTTGTTTGGCTTTGGGACTTGACGTAGCTCACAGTGGAAGTGAGTGAACCAATATAAATCTTTGGCTAAGTCTTCTATTACCCTTATCTCTTTATATTTGATTTATACTAATTTGGAGGGTTCTGAGTATACTGTTTTATAACGTTGAAACTGAAAATTAAACTTAACATATTGAAAAACAAGTTTGTAAAACTGTTTTATTGAACCTACTAAAGTTACTTAAGCAAGTACTTAAGTCCCAATTTCAGCAAGTTAAAAAATATTCTTTGTGAAAAGTACTGCTTGTTAAAGGTTTTCTAAAATCAGTTTGAAAATTATAAAACACTATTCAACCCCCCCTTCTAGTGTTTCCTGTGGTTTCTACAGCGCGAGCAGGAATTTTGATCCTCTTGCTCATGGCTCGCTCAAGTTTGCCTGAGCAAGAGCGTGAAATCAGAACACCCTAAAAACACATTTTTAGGGATTGGCCCTCATTCATTTCTTCCACCTACCATTTTAGAGAGAGAGAGAGAAGTTCTATAGAGAGAAAGGCTCCATTAAAGCTTGAAGAAAGGAGCTCAAAGCCAAGGACCTCATCCTCCCACCTTCCTCAACTTCTTCCCTCTTCCACTTGAGTTCTTGAGGTGAGTATAACTCACACACCAACACTCATTTGGCTTGCTTCTCCTTCATGTGTCTTATTCTCTCTTTCCCCTTCTTTAAATCTTGTGGATGATTGTTGTGGGTGTATTTTCTTTATATTGGTACATTGGATTGTGGTATGAAGTAGGAGCATGTATAGGGGATTTTCCCCAAGTTAGGGTTTCCTCATACTCATGTATTATGACATTATTGTATGATTCTTGGACTGGACAGTGGTTGAGCATTTCATTCATGGCCTTTGGCCCCAGTTAGTAATGAGGCAATGAATTTGGCTTCAGCCCCAGTAAAAATGGCTTCGACCCCAGTTCACCCTTAATTAAATAAGATTGGACTTCGGTCCCCAGTTTATTGGACTTCGGTCCCCAGTTTATTGGACTTCGGTCCCCAATTAAAACACAGGTTTCGGCCCCCAGGTAATTGGTGGTGTTATGGCCAAGGAAGACGCTCCTTGTAGTCTGAACTCAGGTCTAGCCCACAGTCTAGTGATAAGACCCCATATGTCGGGCAATGCAGGTCATGCATGTTCATGTTCATGTTTATGTTAAGATGAAATGTCATGTCATGAATTGATTGTATATATCTTGTTGCAATTCACCGTCCTGCCTTACCCACACTACATGTTGCATAGTTATATTCACTGAGGCATCCGTCTCACCACACGTTCTTTGGATTACATTCTAGTTGCACAGGTTCCTCCCCGTACCGGTCAGTGAGCGTGGAGCTCGAGGAGCTATTTTAGTGTATTTTGTTATTGGCCATGACTTCATGCTTTGGTTGTTTAGCCCTATTAATGTTTAGATTATAATGAATTGTATTTCTATTCTTTTGAGGGATATGACCGTACACATGTGACCTTTGGCCCCTCTCTTTCGTTAGGGCACATGTATGGGGGTATCCAAATGATTATTGTATACTGGGTGATTATGTAGCCTTGATGGCAACTATGTGTATAATTCTCAGTTGTTTTCTCCATATACTGTTTAAGTAATCGTTGGAACTTAAGCGTTATATGATGTATGTAATTACGGTATCTAAATGACGCGAAATAATTTTAGGAATTCAGGTATTTGGCTCCCAATGGGCTAAATTCTCAGATTTAGAAATTAGGACGTTACAGAAACCCTTTTAAATCACATTTGTCAATGAGAGCATCAAATTTACTAGAATGTTTGTTTTGAATTTTGATATTTTGTGGACCATTTGAGGTGCCTTCCTTAGGAAGCAAAATATATTTCATTTCTTTTGTTGATAAGTTTAATAGAATGTTGTGACTATATTTGATTAAATCCAAGGAAGCAGTTGATATCTTTCAAAGTTTTAAGGTGATAGTTGAAAAACAAAATGGAAAATCAATAAAACGTGCTATGAATTGATGGAGAAGGATAGTATACCTGGATTTGAGGAATTTTCCATGAAGAATGGGATCCAATATGAGGTCACAACTCTTTACACTCTTAAGTACAATGGTTTGGTAGAAAGAAGAAATAGGATTGTGCTTGATATATGGCTAGAGTATGATGAAAGAGAAGGCCATGCCACAATCGACCATTCTAGGGTCAAGCTATCTCATATGCAACTTATGATGCCCAACTAAGAATTTTAAAGCAACAAGTACCATAAGAAGTATAGAATGGTAGAAAACTAGTAGTGATTCATCTGAGAGTTTTTGGATCACTTTGCTTTAGACATGTCCCTGATCAGAAGAGAAGAAAATTATTGGACAAGAGTGAACCTATGATTTTGGAGGGATATCATTCCACAAGTATAGGTTGTATGATCTAATGAACCAAAAAATTGTTATTGGTAGAGATGTGGTAGTTTCTAAAATAGAATTATGGGATTGGAAAAACAAAAGCAACAATCTCAAACAAATTCCTTCAGCATTGTTTGATCAGTGGCAAGATAAGACAAGTGAAAGTGATAGCAGAGACCACACAGGTAAAGACAATTACCATCTAAGTTTGTTGACTATGAGTTATTTTTTTAACACTGTAACAATTACTAAAGATAACCTTTAACACTTTGCTTTGTTAGTTGATGTAGAACAATTGGATTTTGAGGAAGAAATGAAGGAAAGGTTTTTGGAAAGAGGCTATGTTTGAAGATTTGAAAGCTATTGAAAAGAACCAAACATGGGAATTGATTAAGTTACCTCCAAACAAGCATCCGTTTGTTATAAAAAAGGTATTCAAGTTAAAATCAAAATCATATGGATCAATTGCGAAGCACAAAGCAGGAATGGTGGCAAAAGGGTTTTTGTAAAGAGATGGAATAAATTACTCAAAAGTGACCGATGGCAAAAATTGAGACTATTAGGATGAATGTGGCTTTAGCTAGTGCAAGAGGTTAGCCATTATTTCGGCTTGATGTCAAATTTGCATTCCTCAATGGACCCTTGGAGGAAGGGGTATAAGTCACTTAGTCACCTAAATTTGTTATTAAGTGAAGAGAAGACATGGTGTATAAGCTGAATAAGGCCTATATGGACTAAGACAAGCTCCTCGTGCATGAAACAAAAGAATATGATTCATTCTTACTCTAGCACATATTTTGTAAATGCTCAATGGAACATGAAGCTTATGATGGAGCTTACAAGCTTAGAGGGAATTGTTCAACACCAAAGGAAATATATAGCTGAAGTCATGACGGGAATCAATATGACAAGTTGCAATTCAATAGTAATACCAATGGAAGTGAATGTTAAACACGAAAGAGGCAATTAGTGGCACATTATTCAAACAAATGGTTGGGTCCTTGCAGTATATCTACAACAGTAGACCTGATATTTGTTTTGAAGTTAGCTTAATTAGCTTGTTTATGGATGATCCAAGGAAATCTCATTTTAAGTTTTGTAAAAAGGATATTGAGATATTCACAAGGTACATTGGAGTATAAAGTATTCTTCCTAATAAGATGCAACTAAAAGGATGTGTGCTAGTAGGTTACTTTGATTCAAGTTAGTGTGGGGATAGAATTGATAGAAGTACATCACACTATGTCTTTAAGTTTCTAAATTCACTAATCTCTTGGTGTTAAAAAAAAAAACTAGTAGCATTGTCACAAACTATAAAATATAAAATTCCGTCACAAACTAATAGGAGGAAGAAAACATAATTCCGTCACTAATTGTGACGGAATTTATTCCTTCTCTGATAGAGAGGGAATTTTCCGTCGCTAATTAGAGAGGGTATAGAGATGGATTCTACCGTAACTAAATCGGTCACTAATTTATTATTTTTTAAAATAAAAATGTATTAAATTTTTTTTATTTAATCAAATTTTTTAGAATTTTGAATAGAGTTTAATGAGTCCGGTTCAGATTGGGAGGGATGAATAAAATTTGTTTATTTTATTTTATGTGTTTTTTCGTTTGAAAAAAGTTTTTTTAAAGTAAAAATGTTCAGGTCATTTATTCTGTAATAAATTATTTTTTAAAAAATCCAAAATAAAAAAATTTAAATATATTAATCTACATTAATCTAATCTAATCAGAATTAATCAGAATAACAAATCACATTAAAAAATATTTTAAATTACAACAAATTATATACTTTAAACAAAAATTATACTAATCAAAATTAAAAAAAAAAACCAAAATACTCAACCATCAGAAACCTAGCCACCCAGAGGACCCTAAACTCAACTCACACAAGCATAAGAACATTGAAGCCCTAGCCACTCTTGAAACCCTAGCCACCACAGGACCCTAAACCCAAAATACATAACATCAGAAACATCATTGAAACCCTAGCCACCAGAGGACCTCGCCGCCGCAGCCACATGGCATCCTCACCGTTGTAGCCATCGCTACCTCCTAGCGGCTGCAACCTCACTACCTCCTCGCCTGGCACTATAACCATCACTGAAAAAAAATTCACAGATGAAGGAAGGAACATCAACTCAAAAGAAGAAAAAAAAACTAAATCTAAAGATTGTGACCATCCAATTTCAGATCCGGAGCAACAACCATCCAAAAGTAAAGAAAGGAACGATCTTTCAGTAAAGGCGTTGTGCGATCTGGCCCATAGAGGAAGCAGCACACAGTGCAGCGACACGAAGAAAGGAAGGAACTTTTCTGAATATATGCCACCCCCTCACCGTCACGGTCTCTGCCTCGTCGACGCTGTTCATAGTTTTCTCCCCTCACCACGTCGTCTCCCCCGGCCCGCAAGCTATGGCTTTTCTTCTCTGCGGTTGATCTGGAGCCACCCAAAAACACATTGGTAGAAGGAGGAGGTCAGAAGGAGAGATTAATTATTGAGATGGGGAGAACCAGACAAGAGAGATTGATCGATGAGAAGGACTTAGAGAAGAGGGAATTGTTGGGAGAAGAACAGAGTACTCACAGGAGCAGAGAGAATAAGATGAGGGCAGAAATGGCTCTTCAAATGCTTAGTGAAATTAGGGTTTGCTGATTTTAAGTTTTTATATATACTATGGGGCGGGTTTTTTTTTTTTTTTTCATATAAGGGAGTGTTAATTAGTAAGATGGTTGATACTTTTATAAAAATAGATTGATAATTATAATTTTTATTTTACAACAAAAATATTAGTATTAATTTTTTTTGTAATAAAATTTATTCTGATATTATAATTTGATGAAGATTTAAACTGATTTAGGTGAGATTATATATTATATTAAGATTTGGGTGTAAAATCATACAGTGAACCACTTAAAAAATTATTGTAATGAGTATATTATTTAATCATATCAATAAGATTCCTTTAATAATTTTTTTTAAAAAATATCATTAATTAAAAACCTTTTCAATAATCATTCACTGTGTAGAAAGAGAAAAGATAAAACAAATAATAATGTTGTGATTTTCAAGATTTTATATTCCAATATTTGTCATATGAATTTTACAAGAAAATTTTAAATAAAAAATATGTGTTTGAGTCTTAAAATTTTTTACAAATTATTTTAGGTATGTAGTATATTGATTGTAAATAATAATCAAATTTCCCTAATTAAATGAATTTTTAAAAATATCATTGAAATTATTTACACAAAAGATTCACAATCTAAAAAGGGAAACATTATAAAATATTTTTGTGTAAGGTAAGGAGTATATTGTTTTAACATATCAATCATATTCCTCTAATTAAATACTTTTTTTATAAATATGATTAAAAACCTTTGCAATAATGATTCAAAGCATAAAAAGGGAAAAAATCAAATCCCGCTTATTGAATAATTATTTTTAAAAGTAACAATATTAGCTTATTGAATAATTATTTTTAAAAGTAACAATATTAACAAAAGTCTTGTAATTAATATATATATATATATATGTGGGTTCTTCTATGGTGAAGTAGTGTACGGGTGGTACACCAGTGTGTCAGTTTTTTTACCTGATATAGTGGGTCAAATTACTTGCTAATGTTAAAAGTTAAAATTTAATATAATTGCAATTAAGGATATTTATTATTGTAGAAAAGTAGGATATTATTTTGTGAGAGCCAAATCACTCACTAAAACTATTTAAATTCACTAAAAACAATGACCAAAATATTCAAATGAAAAGGTGACTTTTATTTACCAAAAACAAAACCCTGTTTCTTTCCAATAAAAACATTTTTTATTAAAATATTCACTAAAAACACGTTTTTAACCCAAATTTACGAAACTTAAATTTTGGGAATCGCACACATTCTTTATTATTTTTAATTGAATTAACAATATTTTTTTATAAACAATACATTAAAAATACATGTTTTGTCCAAAGTTAACAAATTTTTATTTATGGGCATCGCACATCATTTTCCATGAATTATAGGATCCAAAATAATTTTTACAATTTTTTATGGTATAAAAGTGATTTTTAATTAAATTAAAAACCCTTTTTTATTAAAAATAACATTAAAAATTCATTTTTTGTCCACAATTAACAAAATTTAAATTTTGGGCATCCAAAACCACTTCTCACGAATTATACAACCCAAAAATAATTTTTATAATTTTGTTTTTGTATTTATGTGATTTTTAAGTTAATTAAAAACATTTTCCATAAAAAAATAAATTAAAAATACATTTTTTTTGTCCATAATTCACCAAATATAAATTTTTGGCATACTTCACCATTCCTCACACCACAAGATACCTTGGAATGAAATTGAAAAAATGGATATTTTTCCCCAAGTTAACGAATGTTAGGGTTAGGGTTTTTAACCTTACTATTGACAAAACCACCCATTTCAAACATTTTTCTCTCGGCTCGCCAACCCCATCGTGACCCCGGTCGCAACACATCTTACACATGTCATCATGCAAGTCATTTATCCATGAATTCCGAAACGCTTCCAAAATTCACCAACATGCATTTCCAATCAAAAGGTGCTTAAAATAATTTTTCCACAAATTTTTGGCAACTCTTACTATATATTTATATTTAATTATCCTCTATTTATCTTCAATTAATTCACCATAATTACACTTTATTTCAAAAAATCTCCAAACTTCAATCCAAGGTTTCCCTCACCACCCCCAACACCCCTTGTGATCACCATATAAAAATTCACACTCGAACGTTGCTTGAACTTCCACTAACTTGAAAGTAGGGACTTAAGGTTACAAATTCAACATCTTACACATGTCATCATGCAAGTCACTTATCCACGAATTCCGAAATGCTTCCAAAACCCACCAACATACATTACCGTGCAAAAGGCGCTTAAAATATTTTTTCCACAAATTTTTTGCGACTGTTACTATTTATTATTAATTGTTCTCTATTTATCTTCAATTAATTCACAATAATTAAACTTTATTTCAAAAACTCACCAAACTTCATTCCAAATATCCTCGCACCATCCCCGACATTACCTGTGATCACCATATAAAATTTCACATTTGAACCATGCTTGCACATCCACTAACTTGAAAGTGGGGACTTGGGGTTACAGATTTAACATCTTACATATGTCATCATGCAAGTCACTTATCCACGAATTCATAAACGCTTCCAAAACCCACCAACATACATTACCATGCAAAAGGTGTTTAAAATAATTTTCTCCAAATTTTTGGCGACTCTTACTATTTATTATTAATTATCCTCTATTTATCTTCAATTAATTCACAACAATTTCAAAATTCTCAAGTAATTAAAATCAAAATCTAAAAAAATTAACAATAGGTATTTAATGCAACAATTCTTTCAAAAAAATATCCATAATTTAAAAAAATTGTGAATATGTTTGTTAATAAAAGTTGTAAATAAATTTCATTTTTTATAAAAAGAGGAAAAAAGAAAGGTAATAGAAAATCCCTCGCTTATTAGTGAGGGAATCTGGAATCCCTCGCAAAATTGAGGGTATAGATTATAGTTATTTTGTGATGGAATAAAAATCCCTCGCTAATTAGTGACGGAATCTGGAATCCCTCGCTAAATGGAGGGTATATATTAGAGTTATTTTGTGACGGAATAAAAATCCCTTGCTAATTAGTGACGGAATCTGAAATCCCTCGCTAAATGGAGGGTATAGATTATAGTTACTTTGTGACGGAATAAAAATCCCTCGCTGATTAGTGACGGAATCTTAAATCCCTTGTTAAATAGTGACGGAATCTGAAATCCCTCGCTAAATGGATGATATAGATTATAGTCACTTTGTGACGGAATAAAAATCCGTCGCTAATTAGAGAGGGAATAGAAAATCCCTCGCTAATTAGTGACGGATTCTTAAATCCCTCGCTAAATGGAGGGTATAGATTATAGTTGCTTTGTGACGGAATAAAAATCCCTCGCTAATTAGTGACGGAATCTGAAATCCCTCGCTAAATGGAGGGTATAAATTATAGTCACTTTGTGACGGAATAAAAATCCTTCGCTAATTAGAGAGGGAATCTGAAATCCCTCGCTAATTAGTGACGGAATCTGGAATCCCTCGCTAAATGGTGGGTATAGATTATAGTTATTTTGTGACTGAATAAAAATCCTTCGCTAATTAGTGACGGAATCTAAAATCCCTCGCTAATTAGTGACGAAATCTGGAATCCCTCGCTAAATGGTGACAGTATAGATTATAGTTATTTTGTGACGAAATAAAAATCCCTCGCTAATTAGTGACGGAATATGAAATCCCTCGCTAATTAGTGACGGAATCTGGAATCCCTCGCTAAATGGTGACAATATAGATTATAGTAACTTTGTTACGGAATAAAAATCCCTCGCTAATTAGTGACGGAATTGTAGAAACATAGGGGAACACTAAAAGGGGGGTTGAATAGTGTTTCTTAATAATTTATGGAAACTTTTCGCAAACAGTTAAGTTTACAACAGTTTCAGACAGGTTTAAGAGGCTGTCTGAAGTTTCTTAAGAAGGCTTCTGAAAAGATCTTTAAAAAGGTTTCTTGCTTTTTAAAATTATCAGAACAGTTTTCAACATCCTTTGGTTAGTATAAATAAATTGACAAGAGATAAGGGATAGAAAACTTAGCCAAGGAATTTATCCTGGTTCACTCACTACCACTGTGAGCTACGTCCAGTCCCAATGCCAGCTAGCACTTGGATTTTCTCTTAATCTTCACCAAGATTACAAGTATTCTTTTACAGTCAAGCCTCTTCAGGCTCTACAACCAAGTATTCTTTTACAGACAAGCCTCTTCAGGCTCTACAACCAAGTATTCTTTTACAGACAAGCCTCTCCAGGCTCAAAGACAATTCTTACAAAGAGATATGTCTAAGCTTTTAAACTACACAAGTTTGAAGCTTAAACAGAGATGATGTACAATAAAAACTGAGGTATGCTCAGGATATACAAATCATGTACAATGAATATGAAATCAGAGTGTTTTTACAGAGAAAAACTTGCAGCGTGATTTCTCTTAGACTTTCTTGTATATGCAGTCACTCTCTTGATGGTCTTCATGAAGGGCTATTTATAACCAATCTTCAATCCGTTGAAATACCACCATTTAGAGATAGCATTAAATGCTATTTAATCCATTGTGAGACATGCTTCTGAGAGTTCTGATTTTTCTGACACAGTACAAGGTTGTTGCTGCCATAAAGCTGCCACTGTTGTTGCTGCAAAGGCTGCGTTGCAGGGATTTCCTCAGTGGTGTATGAAATTCAAATATACTAGGAAAGGTCTCTGTGTTCCTTGCCATAAATATGTTTGAAAAGGTACGTGCAGCAGAGAACGCTTGACTCAACAGAATTTCAGAGATGTCTTCACATACTTCAGCAAAGAGTGCCACGTCATTAATGAGACTTCAGACGACTTCAACACTTCAGACGGGTTGCGCACTTCAGACGGCTTCATCACTTCAGACGGGTTGCGCACTTCAGACGACTTCAACACTTCATACAGGTTGAACCTTCAAAAGGCTTTTCTACTTTAGACAGGTTGACAACACTTCAGACAGTCTTTATAAGTTCAGAATGGCTTGCTGAAATCATAGATAAGTCATTAAACATTTATGTATCTATGCTAAGTATTTATCCCAAATTTGTTAAGCATTAAAACTTGAGAAGTGGGCTATCTAAAACATCATAATTTACCTTATGATATATTTGAGACTCAACATTCTCCCCCTTTTTAATGATGATAAATTTGTTTAAAATAAAGAAATCTGAAAGGAGTTTTAAAATAAAAGAAACTTAAAAAAAATAACTCCCGCTCAGATAAAGATCTCTCAGGTCAAACAAATTCTGATCAATTACTCTTATCAAATACTCCCCCTGAGACCTGTAATTACTTCAGATTTTGTTAGTTTTAATACTCCCCCTTTTGTCATCAATCAAAAGGGAATTTCAGAACATAACTTCAAAATAATCACAGTAAAAACATTGAGATACCAGCATTCATGAGAACAAACAGAATATATTATCAGGCAAAAGAGTTCACATAACAGAAATTAAGCACTCAAAATGAAGTTAACACCAAACATGGCTAAACATCATAGACTATCCATCTTTCTTCAGCAAGGCCTCTTTCATAAAGGAGAGCAATTCTTTCTTTGCCTTGTCAATCTGAGAAATGACAGCAGTCTTCAATTCTTCTTGCCCAGTACTGATGTGCTGTTGCTCTTGAAGGATTTGATCTTGCTTAGCAACAAGAGTAGCATTTCTTTTCTCCAAGCTCTTCACTTGATGCCTCAGCTTCCTGTTCTCTTCCTCAAGATTCAGTTCCACTTCATATAGAATGATCTGAATGTGCCTGCAAACGAATCTGAGCAGATCGAATCCTGGATGCAACCCATAATCTTCGGGATGACTCACAGGAAAGAAGAAAGTTTTGATAGGGAAGATTAGCTTCCAGTCTTTATTAAAGGGTTCAGACATGGGGAATCTGCCTTTGATATACCGATACTGCACATTGGTGGAGACACCATAGTTAGGGGTGGAAGTAGGCCAGGCCGTCCGACAGGGGCCTATGGCCTGGCCTGTTTAGGCCAGCGTAGGCCTGGCCTGTTTAATAAAAAGGCCACAATCAAGCTTTTAAAAAAGCCTACTTAAATAAACAACCCAGGCTTAGGCTTTTTAAAAAGCCTACTTAGCCTGTTAGGTCGGCCTGTTTAAGTGGCCTATTATAATTTATAATATATATATTCATAATTTCACACACACACACACACACACACACATATATATATATAATAAATTATTTTTATTTTAATTATTCATTTATTCTATTATGATTATTTTTCTTTTAGTAAAATTAAAAACCTCCCATTACATAGAATCAGAAAGCAACCCTAGCAGAAAGGAACCCTCATTCACATAGCCACTCAAAATAGAAACCTCTCCTTAGAAAGGAACCCTAGCAGCCCCTTCGACGCCGTGCAGAGGGAGAGCCACCGTTCGCCGTCGTAGTCGCCGTTCGCCGTTCGCAGTTCGCAGATCGCAGATCGCAGTTCGCAGAGCCGTTCGCCTTTAGCAGTCGCCGTCTCCGTTCGCAGTCGTCGTCGCCGTTCGCCGTTCGCAGTCGCCGTTCGCCATTCGCAGATCTTCATCTTGGTGCCGGCTATTCCTTTCCTGGTAAAGTTTTCAGTTTCTGCTACTATTTGTCTTTGTAGTTTCAGAATCGAAAAATCCTGGTAAATTGATGAACGAATCGAGTTACATAAAGAAATGGATCTCTGTGTATGTACATGCTCCAGATTTGAATAGAGGACTCTGTTTCCATCAAGTTGTCTCCAACAATTCTTTGTTTGCAAATATCCTTGAAGTTATTTGATTAAAATAAAGTGATTTTATCCATATGATTCCAGAACCATCAACTGAAGATTAATAATTAATATGCTGGTTTTACCTTTTGATATTTGGAACTTCTGATATTCAGTTTGTGTATGATATAATACCATATATTACCTTCAGAAAAATTCTTTTCCTTTAAATTTGTTTTGTTGTCATTGTATACTTTTTCATTGCTATCTTCAAAGCCCGTCTGTATGTTATGGATAGTTGAAGACATGCTCAAAAGTTTGATGCAAAATTGTGAAGTGAGCTGCTCAATTAGTAGCCTATATCTTTATTTTCTAAATTGCTAAAATATCTTACATAAGTTCCGTTTGGTTCTTCAATTATAGATCCTGTTTGGTTTGTGAAAGGCAATGCATTAATTAGAAACAAGTGAGAAGTGTTCATTACTTATACTTGTCAGTTTGATAATTTATATATAGGATCACTTGTATCTCTCCATTTTTTGTTTCTTAATATTGCAATATATATATGAATTAAGCAAAGGTCTCTTTGAAATTGCGGGGCTAGCTATATTGTATACATATATAGTGATCAAGTGTAGATGTAGTGGTACTTTTCTAAATAAGTTAGATATCAATCATACCTTTCTAACTCTATAACTTTCTTTTCAAGCTCAGCCTTAGCACGTGACTTGTTTATTTAGAAGTATAAGCCTATTAGCCCGCAACCTATTTAAGAATCGGCCTATTGGCCTATTTAAAGGCCTCTTTAAGTGGCCTAGTTACTTGGTTATTTGGTAGGCCTATTGGCCTACAAGCCTATATTGGCCTGCTAAACGATAGGCCTATTAGCCTATCTAAAGGCTTGGACGTGAAGTAGGCTTTTAAATAGGCTAATAGGCCAAGCCAGGCTTCCAAACAGGCCAGGCTAGGCCTACAAAATCGGCCTTTGACAGGTCATAGGCCAGGCTAAGGCCGCAGAATTAACAGGTAGGCCAGTCTCAGGCCTTACAAAGCCTAGCCTAGCCTGGCCTACTTCCACCCCTAACCATAGTCTATGATGGAGTCATCATCTGGTCCTGCAGATCCAGAAGAGGATCCAGCATCCTCTCTGATCTTCTAGTGGGATAACCATACCCTATCCCTGTAGCTGTGATCTAAACTTCCATTCTATTGGAGTTAAAGGTTTCTGGGAAACTGGATAAGCTTTAGGTTCCTTGAACTTGTCAGCAGGACCTTCTTCCAGGGGGGTACCCAGGAACAATCCTGTCAGGTTGCACCAGAATCTCTGTGGTTGGCCTGATGGAGATTGTTCTAGGTGGCCTATAGCCTCTCATGCCTACTGACTTCATGTAGTCCCTCTCAAAAAGTTCAGCTTCAGTAGACAGTTTCCTGACAAAACACCATTCATCATTAGACAACCTGAGGGAGTCACAAGAGAAGGGGTTAAGTGGAGCCCACTTATGAGCAGGTGGAACTGCACCCTTTCTAATCTTTTCAATCTGGCCTGAGTAAAACTGATCTGAACTGCCTTGATACTTTGCCCTTTCTTCACCAGCAGTATGCTTGATAAGGCCATGGTGAAGAGAGATGGAGGGTTCATTTCTGAAAAACTGCAACTCTTCAAATAAGTTGGGGAACTTGGGTACTCTGACCCTCTCACTGAAAGGTTCCTCATACTTTTTGTGGGGTACTTCAGCAGCTTCATCATATTGGTGCTGAGTGAAAGGAAAAGCATAAGGATCAAATGTAGGCTCTATGAAGAAGTCCCTACTTTTGGGTCCTAGCCTTATATGCTCAGGCAGCATGCTTCCTTTCCATACTTCAGAGCTGTCACCTTGCTGATGTTCATATGTGGGGTCTTCAGACTGAGTGGATTCTGAAGATGATGAAGGTGATGAAGGTGGTGATGAGGGAGGTGATGGAAGTGCTTCTTCTTCTTTCTCCTCTACTGTTTTCTTCTCAGGTGATGAAGGTGGTGATGGGGTCACATTATCAAACCTTACCCTGAGCCTTTTCTGAGGAGGTTTAGCTTTCTCAGGTTCTCTCTCCTTTTCCTTTTCAGCTTGCTTCTCTTCTCTTCTTCTCTTGAAATACAGGTTTGCTTTGACAAAGTTTTGATACTTGCCAGCCTCATCCATTTCCTCCAGTTGACTTGCAATGCTCCTTGTAATCCTAACAGAGGGTTCAGGAGCTGGCTGAAATAACTTTGTTTTTGTTCTCCTTCTTTGCTTTGTACTGGATCTTTTTCTCTTCTTGGTCTCTTGAGCAATGGAAGCTAGCCTTTCATCTTCAGCAAGAGCTAGCTGAGAGGCTACTGCAAGAGCATAATTAGTCTTTTCTTGCTCAGCCTTCTTCTCCATTTCTTCATTCTCCAAAGCTGTAGCAAGGGCTGCTACTTGAATAAGCTCAGGATCAGAAGGACATGCAGCCAGAGGTGCTGCTGCCAAAGCTTCAGGATCAGCAATCTCAGCTACCTCTTCCTCATGAGCATTTCCTTTGTTTCAGAAGTAGGCTTAGGAGTAAGAGTTCTTACACCTTCAGAACCCTGACCCACAATTTCAGATGGCTTTTGCAAAGCCTTCTGAACAGGTTCAGATGTCTGAGTATGCAAGTCCATAGCTTCTAGAGACACCTTTGCTGAACTCCTGACAGGGAGCTTCTTCCTTTTCAGATGAGGGGATGGCTTGGAGGGCTTGAACTCATCTTTTCTGATATCCCCCTGAAGCTCTTTCTCAAGAATCTCAAAGGTGGTTCCTCTTCTTGAGGCCTTCTCCATAAGAACACTCTCTTCAGAGTAGGAGATGGAGGTCGTGGAGTGAGCTTGATTCCCATGCTCTTCAAGTCTGACTCACCAAAGAACACAGGAGATTTATGGTCACATAATCTTTCAACAGGTACCTTAAAATGCATAAGTACCTTCATGATGAGAGTATTGTGGGGAAGATTTCCAGCAGAGTCTCGAATCTTCTTCTGCATATGGAACATGATAATGCTTGGGAGATTGACTTTCTTCTTCTGAAGCAGGTGAATCAGACAGAACCTTTCCAATTCTGAGACATGGTTTCTGCTTCCACTCTTAGGGATTATTGCACACCCTAAGATAGCATGAAGAACTCCGACCTTCTCTAGCAAGAACTTGGAATCCAGGCTTTTGGGTTCTTCTGTTCCATACAACATCTTTGTAAACAACTTGTGCCCACCATTCTTCATCTCCCACCCAGGAATGAAGGTTGCACCTTCAGCCTTAACATCAGTGATTGTGGAGAGAATGCCTTGATCAACAAAAACTGAAACCCCTAGAACAGAGGCTTTGATGCTTACATACACTCCCTTAGAATTAGGTATTCCTTGAGCAGAAGACCAGAAATCCACCACACTTTGTTCATGCCCATGACAGTTAATATGGTCGAAGAAAGAAGTCCACCCAGCTGCATCAAATTCCTCAACCAAATCCATGCCAATGTTGCGAAGCTCGTCAAAATTCACTCCCTTTGATCTAACCACATTTCCACCAAAACCAGCGGTCTTCTTGGGTGCCATTGTTGAGTTGCAGGGAAACTTTGAGAGAAAAAGGTTGCTTGAGCAGTGAAAAAGATCAAACAGAATATTGAGGAAAGAGAGTGTAAGGCTTCCTCGACACACTTACTCCTGCATTTATTGACTCGTGATGCAATGATGCCCTGTACCGGCTGCGCAGATTTCGGGTAACGTGCGAAGTGGAAGAGACAAAAACTTTAAAAGAAGGAATTCAACCGTCTCAGATAGCCACGTCAGCCAGTTACTTCAGATAGGTGAAAATTTCAGACACACAAATAAATTTCAGATAATCTAAAATTTCAGACATGTCACTGTTTTAGACACACTGAAATTTCAGACGCACTAAAAATTTCAGATAACATAATAATATCAGACACAATTAATTTTTAGAGAAATGCATGTATATTTAAGTTGTTGCGTATGAACTTAAATCTATCTTCAGCCAGGGGTTTTGTGAATATATTTGCCCCTTGATGCTCTGTGTCAATGAACTGAATATCAAAAACACCTTTTTGAACATAGTCTCTAATGAAATGATGTTTGATTTCTATATGCTTTGCCCTAGAATGTTGAATTGGATTTTTGGATAAATTAATTGCACTGGTATTATCACAAAGAATGGGTATAGCAGAGATAGGAATATTAAAATCCTCAAGCTGATACTTAACCCATAACAGTTGTGAACAACAACTGGCTGCTGATATATACTCTGCTTCTGCTGTTGATAAAGCAATGGTGCTTTGCCTTTAGCTTGACCAGCTGATCATGTTATTTCCAAAGAAATGACATCCTCCACTGGTGCTCTTTCTTTCTATTCTATCTCCAGCAAAGTCAGCATCACAGTATCCTATTAACCTGCAATCTTTGCTCCTCTTATAGCATAGACCAAGATTAGTAGTATCTTTCAGATATCTAAAAATTCTTTTAACAGCTTTGTAATGAGTAATTCTTGGATCTGATTGAAATCTAGCACAGAGACAAACACTGAACATTATGTCAGGTCTCCTTGCTGTTAGATACAACAAAGAGCCAATCATTCCTCTGTACAAAGTTTGATTCACTGGTTTTTCTTTGTCATCTTTGCTCAAAGATGCATAGGAGTTGACATGGGTTTGCAATCACTCATGTTGAACTTCTTAAGCATTTCTTTTGTATATTTTTCTTGATGGATCCATATACAATCAGAATCTTGCTTAATTTGAAGTCCCAAGAAAATTTTTAGTTCTCCCATTAAACTCATTTCAAATTCTGATTGCATCAACTCAGAAAACTCCTTGCACAGAGAAGAATCAGTTGAACCAAATATAATGTCATTAACATATATCTGGACAAGTATAAAATCTTTGTTAGACTGTTTTCTGAAAAGGGTGGTATCTACTTTTCCTCTTTCAAAACCATTTTTTATAAGAAAAACTGCTCAGTTAGTCATACCATGCTCTTGGAGCTTGTTTCAGACCATAAAGAGCCTTTTTCAATTTGAAAACATGATCAGGAAAAGCAGTGTCTTCAAAACCAGGGGGTTGTCTAACAAAAACTTCTTCTTCAATGAAACCATTAAGGAAGGACACTTTTGACATCCATTTGATATAGTTTGATGCCATTATTTACAGCATAAGAGAGAAGAATCCTAATTGCTTCTAATCTAGCAACAGGGGCAAAGGTTTCAGTGAAGTCAATACCTTCTTGTTGATTGTACCCTTGAGCCACCAATCTTGCTTTGTTTCTGACCACTTTTCCTTCTTCAGACAGCTTGTTTCTGAACACCCATTTGGTTCCAATAATTGTTTTCCCATGGGGTTTAGGAACAAGTGGCCAGACATCACTCCTAGCAAATTGGTTTAGCTCCTCTTTCATGGCTAGACTCCACCCTTCATCATGCAGAGCTTCATCAATGTTCTTTGGCTCAATTTCAGACAAGGAGAGCAAGAGAATTCAGATTCATGAATTTTGATCTTGTCTTAACTCCTTCTGAAGTGCTGCCAATGATTTGCTCTTTTGGATGATGTGATTTGTATCTCCAGTCAGGTTTCTGAGGTGATATCAAATCAGTCTGAGACTCAACATTGGTCTGAAGAGGTTCAGTGACAGATGGTGCTTCAGACACCTGTTCATCCTTGATGCTGTCATGATTATTCAGCTCCATTCCTGCAAAGTCATCTTCTAGATCTGATAATTCCCTATCAGTCTCTTTCTTGTCATTAAATTTAACATGGATTGATTCCTCTACAGTTAAAGTTCTAGAGTTATATACTCTATAGGCTTTAGATGTTTCAGAATATCCTATGAAAATTCCATTGTCAGATTTTGCATCAAATTTTCCAAGATCATCCTTGGTGTTGAGTATAAAACACTCACAGCCAAAGGTGTGGAAATATGATATGTTGGGTTTTCTTCCCTTCCACAATTCATATGGAGTGTTTTTCATAATTGGTCTTACCAATATTCTGTTTTGAAGGTAGCAAGCTGTGTTAATAGCTTCTGCCCAGAAAGATCTTGGTAGATTGCATGAGTTGAGCATGGTTCTTCCCATTTCTTGCAAGATTCTGTTCTTTCTCTCAACAACCCCATTTTGCTGAGGTGTTCTTGCCACAGAAAAATTGTGTGAGATCCCATTCTCATCACAGAACAGTTGAAAGTTTGCATTCTCAAACTCTCCGCCATGATCACTTCTGATAACGGATATACAGAATCCTTTTTCATTCTGTACCTTCTTGCAGAATATTGTGAAATTCCTGAAAGTCTCATCCTTGCTTCTTAGGAATAACACCCATGTGAATCTAGAATAGTCATCAACAATGACCAAACCATATTTCTTACCACTAATGCTTTCTGTTCTAATAGGACCAAACAAGTCAATATGTAATAATTCTAAAGGTCTGCTAGTGGAAACAACATCCTTACTCTGAAAAGAGTGTCTTGTTTGTTTTCCTTTCAGACAGCTTTCACATAAAATGTCAGATTTGTAAGAAAGCTTGGGCAGTCCTTTAACAAGGTTATGTTTTGCTAACTTTGAGATCAATCTCAAGCTGGCATGCCCAAGTCTTTGGTGCCAAATCTGTTTTTCATCTTAACAGAGAGAAAACATTTTACATTTTGACTTGCCAAATCCTCTAGATTAATTTTGTACACATTGTTGTGTCTCTTAGCAGTAAAAAGAATTTGATCACGAGAGTCTTTGACTATACATCTTCTTTAGTAAAGGAAACCACATATCCACTGTCACACAATTGACTTATGCTCAATAGATTGTGCTGAAGTCCCTCTACTAGAAGAACATTCTTAATAAGGGATAGAGGAGACATACCTACAGTCCCTATTCCTGTGATCTTCCCTTGCTGATTTCCACCAAAGGTGACCACACCTCCTGCTCTGGGCCTAAGGTTTTGGAACAAAGACCTTTCTCCTGTCATGTGTCGCGAGCACCCACTGTCCAGGTACCATTTGTGGGGTCTCCTTTGTCCTGTTAAACACATCTGCAACAGGAATGATCAAGTTCTTAGGTACCCATATTCTTTTGGGTCCTTTCTTGATAGATTTGGGTTTTGTTTTTCCCTTGTGTTTACACTGAGCCACATTGTGTCCAAGCTTGCCACAGTGAGAACACCCAATAGCTTTCTTTTTTCCTTTAGTAAAATTTTTGAAAATATGAGGTTCAGAGGTATCATGATCACAAAAGCCTAATCCACTTTTGTCAAGGGGATCCCTTTGATTGCCAAGCAATCTGTTAAGGTTTTCTGTTCCTTTGACAAATTTAGCTAAGTCTTTTGTCAGTTCCTCAACTTGTTTCTGAAGTTTTTTGTTTTCTTCAGAGACAGTTTGTGAGTTGCAGCTTTCAGTCGCAAGAATTCTCTCCTTGAGCATAATATTTTCTATCTCAAGAGTCTCATATTTACTGCACATTTCTGTGTGGGCCTTGGACAGATTCTTATACTCTTGGAAGAGTTCCTTGGAACTTTCCATCAGGTCATCATACATCTCTTGAAGAGTTAAGGGAAATACCTCAGATTCTGAGCTATCTGATGAGGGCAGGCTGGCCATGAGACACAGGTTGGCCTCTTCTGAAGTGTCTTCCTCTCCTTCTGAGGTAGACTCATCAAGATCCTCCCATGTTGCCATCAGACCCTTCTTCTTCTTGAAGAATTTCTTCTTTTTGAAGTTGTTCTTCTCAGTCTTGGACATTCAGCCTTCATATGACCTGGCTGTTTACACTCATAGCATATAATTTTGTCATTTTGAGAATCCTTACATGACTTACCTAATTTAGAGGTTGAGGGTTGGTTCTTTCTAAACTTTCCTCTGTTCTGCAGCATCCTCTTGATTTTCCTGCTGAGAAGAGCAAGATCATTATCTTCTGAGCTATCTCCAGAATCTTCATATGCTTCTGAAGTTTCCTCAGCTTGCATGGCTTTAATGCTGCCATGCCTAGGGTGTTTGGCTTTGGAGTTTAATGCCAGAGATTTCTTCTTGATGTCATCTTCCCCAAGTTCAAGCTCATGAACTTTGAGAGATCCCAACAGTTCTTCCATTCTAAGAGAGTTTAAGTCTCTGGCCTCTTGAATGACTGTAACTTTGGGTCTCCAGGACTTTGGCAAACTTCTCAGAATCTTTCTATTATTGTCTCCAGATTCAAAAGTTCTACCTAAAGACCTGAGTCCATTAGTTATAGTCTGAAACCTCCCAAACATTTGATCTATGGTTTCAGATTCTTCCATCTTGAACATCTCATATTGATGTATAAGCATGCTGATTTTGGATTGCTTGACAGTCTCAGTCCCTTCATGGGCAGCTGCAAGTGTATCCCAAATCTCCTTGGCAGATGAACATCCATGAACCTTCTCATACTCTGATTTGTTCAGAGAACATATCAAATAGAGTTTGGCTTTAGCATTTAACTGAACTCTAGCCTTCTGCTCTAAGGTCCATTCAGCCTTAGGTATTGGCACTCAGTTATGTATAGGCACATAGTCTCCATCAGTGACCACATCCCAAACATCAATGTTGTTGCTCTCAATGAACAACTTCATACGATCCCTCCAATAGTGGTAGTCAACTCCATTGAATGTTGGGGGTCTTGTGATAGAGGCTCCTTCAGTGATGTACTGTCTGTTGTTGGAAGTTTCCATCTGGATCTTTAATCCTCAATCACTTGTAAGGTGCTCAACCCTGAGTTGAGCTCTGATACCAACTGTAGAAACACAGGGAAACACTAGAAGGGGAGTTGAATAGTGTTTCTTAATAATTTATGGAAGCTTTTCGCAAACGGTTAAGTTTACAACAGTTTCAGACAGGTTTAAGAGGCTGTCTGAAGTTTCTTAAGAAGGCTTCTGAAAAGATCTTTAAAAAGGTTTCTTGCTTTTTAAAATTATCAGAACAGTTTTCAACACCCTTTGGTTAGTATAAATAAATTGACAAGAGATAAGGGATAAAAAACTTAGCCAAGGAATTTATCCCGGTTCACTCACTACCACTGTGAGCTACGTCCAGTCCCAATGCCAACTAGCACTTGTATTTTCTCTTAATCTTCACCAAGATTACAAGTATTCTTTTACAGTCAAGCCTCTTCAGGCTCTACAACCAAGTATTCTTTTACAAACAAGCCTCTTCAGGCTCTACAACCAAGTATTTTTTACAGACAAACCTCTTCAGGCTCTACAACCAAGTATTCTTTTACAGACAAGCCTCTCCAGGCTCAAAGACAATTCTTACAAAGAGATATGTCTAAGCTTTTAAACTACACAAGTTTGAAGCTTAAACAGAGACGATGTACAATAAAACTGAGGTATGCTCAGGATATACAAATGATGTACAATGAATAGGAAATCAGAGTGTTTTTACAGAGAAAAACTTGCAGCGTGATTTCTCTTAGACTTTCTTGTATATGCAGTCACTCTCTTGATAGTCTTCATGAAGGGCTATTTATAACCAATCTTCAATACGTTGAAATACCACCGTTTAGAGATAGCATTAAATGCTATTTAATCCGTTGTGAGACATGCTTCTGAGAGTTCTGATTTTTCTGACACAGTACAAGGTTGCTGCTGCCATAAAGCTGCCACTGTTGTTGCTGCAAAGGCTGCGTTGCAGGGATTTCCTCAGTGGTGTATGAAATTCAAATATACCAGGAAAGGTCTCTGTGTTCCTTGCCATAAATATGTTTGAAAAGGTACGTGCAGCAGAGAACGCTTGACTCAGCAGAATTTCAGAGATGTCTTCACATACTTCAGCAAAGAGTGCCACGTCATTAATGAGACTTCAGACGACTTCAACACTTCAGACAAGTTGAACCTTCAGAAGGCTTTTCCACTTTAGACAGGTTGACAGCACTTCAAACAGTCTTTATAAGTTCAGAATGGCTTGCTGAAATTATAGATAAGTCATTAAACATTTATGTATCTATGATAAATATTTTAACCCAAATTTGTTAAGCATTAAAACTTGAGAAGTGAGCTATCTAAAACATCATAATTTACCTTATGATATTTTTTAGACTCAACAGGAATCTGAAATCCCTCGCTAAATGGAGGGTATAGATTATAGTCACTTTGTGACGGAATAAAAATCTCTCGCTAATTAGTGACAGAATCTAAAATCCCTCGCTAAATGGAGGGTATAGATTATAGTCACTTTGTGACGAAATAAAAATTCTTCGCTAATTAGAGAGGGAATTTGAAATCCCTCGCTAATTAGTGACGGAATGTTAAATCCCTCGCTAATTAGGGAGAGAATTTCCCCTCGCTAAATTGTTCCTGGTTTAGCGAGGGATTTTGTGACGGATTTATTAGAGAGGGAATAAATCCGTCACAAATTCCTTCTCTACTTATTTAATGAAAATTTTGTGACGGATTTAGCGAGGGATAATTTCCCTCTCTAAATCCGTCACAAAATTTCACCCGCTCCTATTTTGTGAGGGAAAAATTGATCCGTCACAAAATCCGTCGCAAATAGCGAGGGATTTTGATCTCTCTCTAAATTCCGTCACTAAAATTGATTTTTTTAGTAGTGATTTAATCATTAAATTAGTCTCTAAAGTCTGAAAAATATAATTATATTAGATTTAATTTAAAATTTGTCACTGAATTAATTTCTTAAATATTAAAGATGAATTGGATATTAATTAGTTAAAAAATAAAATATATATAGTTTTTATTAAATATAATATATCTATTTAAGTTATCAATATATTCATTTCTTAATTACTCAACCAAATGAGATCAAATAGAACGGAACATAATAGAACAGAATGTAATGAGACAAAATGTTTTATGTGTTGTGTTTAGTAACTGCAAAACAGAACAAGATGATATGTGTTCAGTTACACACACATATATATCATTATCCTATTTATTATTTAAGTATTGAAAATTTAATACGGCGTGTTGGACAGTGGTAGTAGGGGTGTAGGGTGGCGATGGTGATGGTGGTAACGGCGACGGTGACAGCAACGACGACAACAGTGGTGGAGGCAATGACGGTGGTGGTGTAGGGTGCAAAGTGACAAAGGTGGTGGTAAAAAGTGTTAAGTGATAGTGGTGGGGCAACATACATAGTGGTGGCGGTAATGGTGATGACGATGACAATTGCAATCGTGGTGGCAGTGGTGACATCGATGGCGGTGGCGGCAACAACGACGGTGGTGGCGACGACAATGGCGGTGTAGGGTGTCAAGCGAAAATGTTGGTGGTAAAATATGTTAGGTTGTGGCGGCGACGACAAAGGTGGTGGCAATTGCGGTGGTGGTGATGGCAACAACGGTGATGGTGTAGGGTGTTAGGCGACAATGGTTAGGTGGTGGCGGCGACGACATAAGTGGTAGTGGCGGCGGCGATGGCAGTGACAGTTGTGGTGGTGGTGGTGGTGGTGGTGGTGGCGACAGCAGTGGCAGTGTAGGATGCCGTACAATAATGGTGGTGGTAAAATGTGTTAAGTGACAATGAGAAATAACAATTTTTGGAAGAAGGTTAGGAGAGTAGGTGGTAGTTTTGTCAATAAAAATAATAATGAGATGTTTCGTTCTGTTCTCTTTGGTTCCACATTTTTTATAAGAAAAAAAAACTTTAGATTTAATGTGATTTTTAGTAATCCAACCGTTGAATTATATTTATTCATCATCTTGATTATTTGTGTTAAATTTCATCATATTTGAACATCAATAAATTGAAAATCAAATGGGTGTTTTTTTACATATATTTCAAATGTATCTAAGACGTTAATCTGGAGACATCTCTATGACATATCAAATGATGTTGGTTTAATATAAAATTTTATATATGCGATCTATATGATAGTAACTTTCAATCCAACGGTGGATTACTTAATACAATGATATATTTTAGAGTTATTCAACAGTGTAAGACTTGATGTAACTTACACTAGTGTAATTTGAACTCTCCTCTATGTGTGTGTGTGTGTGTATATATATATTAAAAAATATGAGTCTAACTTTAAGAAAAAAATTTATATTAAATTAATTTTTTTATAAGAAAAAATATTTTTAATTATTATCTATTAACTAATAATTAGTAATATTTTTATATCAATTTAAGAAAAGAAACTTATGTTAAATTAATTTTTTTAAGAATTTTTTTAATTATTATCTATTAACTAATAATTAGTAATATTTTTATATTTGATATAAAGATTTTATTAATTTTGAGTAAAATATAGTTTTAATTGTTATAAATTTAAGCATATTTGGGTTTGATTTTCATAATTTAAAATCAATGTGTTGAATTTCTATTTTCTTTTAATCACCTCAAATTAATCCTTAGCACCCCTCTCGCTAGGGACCAATATAAAAATACATCCCATAAGAAATATTAAAGACTAAAAACACACCTAATAAAAATTAATTTGAGTGGTTTGAAAAAGAGAGAAACTCAACATACAAATTTGAAGTTATGAGAACCAAAATCAAATTTATTTAATTTTACAAAAATTATAAATATATTTAACCTTTAATTTTAATATATAAAATATATAAAAAAAATTTGAGGCCTTGTAACAGGGGAGGCCTAAAGCGGTTGCTTTACCGGCCTTCCCCTGGGGCTAGCCCTGCCTAAAATCTTTTGTATTTATATATAAACTAGTATTTTAACTATTTATTCAATGTGTTAGATCATATTTTTAATTTGTTGATACTTTTAACATAACTAAATAAATTAATTATAAAATATTATATGTTTAAAATTTAAATTAAAACATTCAAGTGATCAAAGAACTATCATGTGGAAATTATATTAAAGTATTTTTTAATTAATATATCTTAAAATTTAAATAAAAATCAAATGATAAAGAGAGATTCTAATCATATATATAAATAGTACTATTGGATGAGAAAAAGTCAAACTCTCTTTAAATTTTTATAATTTTTTAAATAAATAAAGTGATGTGGATTAACGTGGGAATTTTATTGACCTGAAAGTGAATCAATGTAGAACTCCGTTAAAAGTTCGATTTAATATAGAAGAATAGAAATAGATAATTGTTGACCAAAAAAAGAATAGAAATAGATAATTATATTAAAATAAAACTATTTATAATAAAATAAATACGTAAAAAACAATTATTAATTTATTTTTATTCAATGAGCCGGAAAAGTCATTTTATACTGATTGGGGGTTTGCCCAAAACTCCGAAAAGACGTAACATAGGAGCATTGAAAGATGTGAAGTGTTACAGATCAAAGATTGGATAATTTGAATTAGGCCACAGTCATTTCGTTATGATTTATGAAGCAACCTTCCAAAAGAATTGCGTAGAAGTTACAACCTCAATTATCAGTAGAGGCTAGTACCAAATTATTCCACGGAAGTTAAGGGGTGGAAGCAACGTCGTGCTGTTTTCGAATAATATTGTAACGGAATTAATTTACTGTAAACAAACTAGTACCGAAACACAAACTAGAACACAAAGTACATATTGCAATAGTTAATCAAAGATCGAGAACATGATTAAATACATGCACACACAAATCCCTCTACTTTATCCCTTAAAATGCAATATTGCACACTTTTCATTAATCAGATTTCAAAAACACCTATTACCAGATCCAGTAAGGAATATACAGTGAACAAAAATTTGGGCAATTCTATGAATAAGATGCTGTGGAAGTGTTATAAGGACCAATATTTATTTTCTAAAATAATCTCTAACTTTATAAAATTATTATATATAAAGAAATTGAAATCTGTTACACCTTGCAAATATTTAAATGATATAATTCAAAATAAAATATTAGAATTATTTCATTTGAAGATAAGGTGGTATTTTTTTCCAAAGTCAGGGGAGCCATTCCCTTGAGTGAGTTCCCAAGTGCTAGCAAGTTGGGCAGTTATATATGTCTTATTATTTCCACGCCACACTTGCCAGTTGCGGCTGTTGATCAGATTTGATCAGATCACACTCCCTCACCGACCTTTGCAACTTGTGGATATGAAATCAAATGAATTGTGCCCATTATATTGTGCAAGAATCACTAGTTTTTCTTTCAAGTGTTACAGCTTATCCACCTTTATGAGTTAAGAGCTGAATTCACTTAACCCTTCTGCTCACCAAGAATCTTCCCATTTTTTTAGTCTATCCATAATCAATTATAAAGCAATTCATGTACACCTAACTGAAAGTAGAAAGTAGTAAAAACTAAAATGACTTTTATTTTCATTTATCAAGCTTTTGTAGATAAGAGAAGAGGGAGGGGGTTCATTACCTTCACTGCTAAGTCCCTGCGAAGTGCTATCACACGCAGCACAATATTCAAGAAGCATTGTTTCACATCTTTTTTTCAACAAATAAAAGGGACAATACGTTACCATAACAAAAATATTTTTTCATGAAAGTGGCGATGGGAATCGTCTAAAGGTAACATTTTTTCTTTTACGTAGGAACGAGATTTGAATATAGAACCTTGAATTAAACTACTCAAACCTTTAACCACTAGGCCGAACCTAATGGGTAGTCTTAGGCTCTGTTTGGTTCAAACGAGAGGAGGAAACGTGAGGGATTTTAATGAAGGGGAGGGTAGGGGAAGAGAGGTGAGGGAAGGTGAGATGATATTTTAATTTATTTTGTTTGGTTCGAGGATGGAGCATGGGGGGAGGGATGACCTTTCTTGTTTGGTTCACAAGGGGGAATGAAAAATAAAATTAATTTACTTTTATATTATCATATTTTTATGACATCTAACTTTATTAGTTTTAGTAGAGGGATATTTAAGTAATTTTGATTATTTTATTTTAAACCTCTTCCCCTCCCCTCCAAATCCCCCACTTTTGGAGGAGAGACAAAATGCTATTAGGAGGGATTTTGACCCTCTGTCCCCCTCCTAAAATATTAAATCAAACATAACAACCCTTTTAAAATCTCTCCCCCTTTTCCTTTCCTTCAAATCTCTCCGACCAAACAATACGTAAATATAACATTTGCATAAGGGAAGGTTTAAATCAACCGGATCATGATTTTTAATATGTATTTTCAAATTTTTATAATAAAATAAGGTTTTTTAAAACGGTTAATATCGTTTGCAGTTAATCGGTATGATCCCTGTTTATATCATATCATATGGTGTAAAAACTAAAAAGTGTTAGTTAATGGTAGCTTGATTGACTCGGAAGTAAACGTAATCCTTATTCTCCAAGGAATTTGTAAAGCACTGCCACATTGTACACATGGCAATATCTGATTGGCTACACGAAAAACTTAGCCAATTGCCGCCCACTTCCACCCTCTAAATCTAAATAATGGAAAATGACAAATTCCTTACTCAATAAATAAAGTATTTTGATTAAAAAATAAATATATTTAATATCTTGTAACATAAGAAACATTCAATACTTTATAATTCTAATAATTAATCATTAAGTTTTAGAATTATTCTTGTACAAGGAATACGAAAGTATTAAATAATCATGATTAAATTAAGAAAGATGTGATTGTCTTGAACTAAATTATCTTTTCTTTTTGTGTGTAATGGAACTCAGTAATCTTTGAGAAATCATATTTGTACATTAAATATTTACAACAAGCTTATGTAACAATGCAACAATGAAAGAGAAAAAAATAAAAGAAAAATAATTATGAAATGTGATGGAGAGAGACGGAAAAAAATTATTATATGAGTTGTTGCATGTGTTTGTAGTATTAAAACACTTCCCATGTCTTTTACTTAAATACTCAAAATATTATCATTTTATCATTTATCTTATTTGATTTAGTGGATTTGTTAAGAAATGAGAAATAAATTAGAAAAATAATTAATATTTAATTAATTTTCCAAAAATTAAAACAAAAAGATAATCTAATGTATTTTTATGTTATTCTATGTGTGATTTTTTCAATGAAATTTAATACGTTCAGAATATACTATGACAAAATTATCTTCGTTGATCAAGTAATCAATGCGCCAAGAATGAAAGGAAATACTATAGGTCCATTTCTATAATTCTAGATTTCAATAATTCAGCAACTCAGCCTCTCAGAGATCACATGGTGTGGCAGTTTTCTTTAATTGTGTTAATTTAATTTTAATTTCCACCCCCGAATGTATTCACCACTTGCCTAAGTTATTTATTTTTCCTCGCATTCATCAATCCTCTTTGAATATTAAACCATTTTCTCCCCTCTATATAAAGCCACATTCCCCTTCCTTTTCCTTCACCAACAACCTTTTCAACTTCCCATACTTTCAACTTGTTCAATCCTAGCTAGCTACCACTCAATTCTCTCCTCACCCATGGCAACAATGAAGGCCATATCCACTTTGCTCTTCCTTTCCTTCACTTTGTCATGGGCTTTAGACATGTCCATCATCAACTACACCCACGACCATAACAAACCAAGTGGGCGAAGCGACAAAGAGGTTATGGCCATGTACGAGGAATGGTTAGTGAAGCACCAAAAAGTGTATAATGGGTTAGGAGAGAAAGACCAAAGGTTTCAAGTTTTTAAGGACAATTTGAGATTCATTGATGAGCATAACACTCAAAACAACACATACAAAGTTGGGTTGAACAAGTTTGCTGACATGACTAATGAGGAATACCGTGCCATGTATTTGGGCACAAGGAGTGATGCTAAGCGTAGGGTCATGAAAGATAAGACCACCACCGGTCACCGGTATACTTATAACGCCGGTGACAAATTGCCGGCGCATGTGGATTGGAGGTTGAAAGGTGCCGTTGCTCCAATCAAAGATCAGGGAAGTTGTGGTAAGTTTGTTTGTTCCTATAATTTTGCCTTTTAATTTGTTCAAGATAACATTTGCTAAGTAAGATTACTTATCAGATAAGGACTTGGTTTAAATTCAACAACAAACTTTATCTTTGCCCAATAAAGGTCACTTGCATATTAGTATAAGAATTTGAGACACTCTTTTAGATAGGGGAAAAAACCTTTAGAAAAGTATAAATTGAAAGACAAGATATGAACTGAATGCATAATTAAATTAAGAAATTTAAATTTAAAGATGAACTGAGTTATTTTAAAAATTAATAAAATTAAACTACAATTAAATAAAAGTATTCCAATTTAATTTGGAGGATTGGATTTTTGTATGACTATAAATTATATATATTATTAGATTAGGTGTGTTGTTGAGGATTTCTTCCTAAGATTAAATCACATTTAATTATTAATTATTTATACTTTTATGACCTTTAAATTAGTACTGTTAAACAAATTTTTATTTAAAAAATTGGCAGATAATGGTAGGTTTGATTTGATTGAACTTTGAAAGGTAGAGTTTGACCTTTGAAAATTGGACTGTTGGATTCTATTTACTAATTTTTTCACTTGTGCTGAGACAGGAAGTTGTTGGGCGTTCTCAACAATAGCAACAGTGGAGGCCATAAATAAGATAGTCACAGGGAAGCTTGTCTCTTTGTCAGAACAAGAACTTGTGGACTGTGACAGAGCCTACAATGAAGGGTGCAATGGGGGTCTCATGGACTATGCTTTTGAGTTCATCATTGGAAATGGTGGCATAGACACAGATGAAGATTATCCATACAAGGGTGTTGATGGCATGTGTGATCCAACCAGGGTCAGTATACCAAATATTTGAAACAAAAAAACAATTGACCTTGTCTAACATATTAAACTTAATAATTGATTTGTTTCTAATGATTTTGTGTGGTTTCTACACTACTGCAGAAAAATGCTAAGGTAGTGAGCATTGATGGGTATGAGGATGTTCCATCATACAATGAAAATGCATTAAAGAAAGCTGTGGCTCATCAACCTGTTAGCGTTGCAATTGAGGCCTCTGGCAGGGCTTTGCAACTCTATCACTCGGTAAGCAAACTAATAAACCTTGTCAATTTATTAGTTGTACTTATTGAAATTTAACTACACAGTGCCATTAATTTTCTAATCAATGATTATAATTTTACACTTTATTACTTTATAAAGAACACCTCTCAATTCCTAAGCTAGTGATGTGATTAGCACTATGCAAACCCCAATTTTTGTAAAAGCTTGAGGCAAGGAAATATTGTACAGCAATATGCTTATAAATTTCTAATTTGTTTTTTTTCAGGGTGTATTTACTGGTAAATGTGGAACAAGATTAGATCACGGTGTGGTTGTTGTTGGATATGGAACTGAAAATGGGGTGGACTATTGGCTTGTGAGGAACTCATGGGGCACTGGCTGGGGTGAGGATGGCTACTTCAAGATGCAGCGTAATGTTAAAAACACTCGTGCTGGCAAGTGTGGAATTGCAATGGAAGCCTCTTACCCTGTGAAGAATGGCAAAAACTCTGCACTCCCTAATTCAGCTTATGAAAGCATTGCATATATTAGCAGTGCTTGATACAATCTCCTTCATTAATTTCGGATGGGGAAGAGGAACAAGTGCTAAAGGTGCAAGATATTGATGGTGCTGCTACCTTAGATATGGCTATTCCTATTGGGCAACTCTTGTACATAGATTTCTTCAAGTGAAGATTGCACCTGAATATCAATTTGTACTGCTTTTCTCTAATTGTTATTTGATTTCAATGTTTTATCTGAATTCAATGTGCTAGTTATATTGCCAAGACCCTGCACCTCTGTTCTTCAATTTAAAAACTCTGTCCACTATTATAAATTCTCTAAATTGTCACCTCATGGTCCTAATTTCTAATTACTGATTCATTGTGCCATTTAAAAGTACAATTGGAATCTAGAAAAATCATAAGATCTTATACATGGTGCAACATTCTGTGTCGAGTTGAATAATTGAAACTAAAGTTCAATATGTGACAGTGAGTTTGAATGAATATGATTTAAAATTACCGTTTTGCTATGTATTAATTAATGCAAATATTTGTAATTTTCAATCGAACGTAGCTCTAGCTGTGTCGCGAATGAAATCATGAATAAGAAATATTTTTTACAAAATGTCACACTGATGGATAATTTTTTTTTACAAAACATACATTAATTGTGTCAACAAGTTCGGAGAGGGTGGAACCATATGGATTGCGACAATGATACGATATTGTTTGTGATCTTCATGGACAACATATGATCGAAAACTCTTCACTGGCTTGACAGTGATGATAAATATGTTGTATTTGACATAAGGAACGGTTCAATTTCTCCATAAATACTACTTAGGTAATTCGTCTTGTAGCTTTTCACAATTGCACAAACCTTGTACACATTGGTATATTGGACAAATGGGGCTAGTTGCTCCTTCATTTCTATGAGGCCTGATGGTGCCACTTGGGGAATCAATCTTGTCTTGTTCTATACCAATGAGGCCAGAACTTACCTGTGGGCTGTGGCCGTGTACTTTTTTTTGTCAAAGGAATTTCATAAAAACGCCCAAAAGGGCTGGGAGAGGCATACCGCATACGCGATAACGGCCCAACAACAGGATACAGAGATTACGCAAAAAGTAAAGTACAAGATGCACTGGATAAAATGCTCTCTGACTACATTGATTAACTCTGAACTTAACTGTGGCCGTGAATTTGTACTTTACAGAAAATTGATAGGCTACTGGTACTGGGCTTTAAAGTGACACATAAGGGATGAGCTAGTGGATCTAGACTCAAAAAATGGATGAATTATGGGATAAACAATCGCTCACTTGTACTTGTTTTTTACCCTCCTTTTTCTCTTCACCCCCTTCTAAAAAATGATTTTTCTAGAAATGTCTTTAATTTTTTTTCTAGAAATTAATTTTGGAAACAATTTTACGAGAGTGTAATTTTTTTTATAAACGAAAAAAAAGTTTCTAAAACACATTCCTAAACTTATTAGAGATGAAAAAAAAATTCCATATGAAATAAAATTCATTTTTTGAAAGATTTTAGAGACGAAGTAACTAAAATTGTATATAAAAAATTTGGTTAAATTAATCGGTAGATCTATGTAGTTTTATAAAAATTTTAATTAGGTCCCTATAGTTTAAAATGATTTAAAATGATCCTCATAGTTTTAAATTTTTTTAATTAAATCCCTGATTACTAACACTGATTATATTCCGTTAAATCTTGCTGACATGATTTTTTATATAAAAAAATCTGACATGAAAATTTTTATGTATATGTTGACATAAAAATAATAATTTGACAACAAACCTTTTTTCTTCCACATTTTTTCATACTCCCATATATAAATCCCTAATTCTCTAAATTGCCTACCTGGGAGTACGACGATGAAGCTTTCTTTTTCCAAATATCTTGGAATGCTAGTGAAACATTATTAGCTCAAGAATCCAACAATCCGCTCCTTTATGTGAAAATAAAGAGAAGAGGAGATAGAAAGAGAAAGGGACTTGTTTTTCTCTCTCTGTCTGGAAGAGTGTTGAACTGCTTCTTCTTCGGTGTATCAATGGCAGGAGAATCATCTCGCAGCAATGGTAAACGTCCCTTCGTGGAAGACAATGATGAATTCAACAAAAAGTCACCAGCAAAAAGGGTAAGGTTCCTATACCCCGTCCCTAGTGTCCTGTGTTGTGTTGGGTTTCTCTGTTTCAAGCAAAACGTTGCCTCCCATTTGATGCATCCATGTGAAAGACTGAAAGAGGCTTCTTAGCCACGTATTACCTATTTACCACGTTAGCATCCTAATCACACTCCATCAATAGGGGAGATTTAACGAACGGTCAGGATATTAGTAACTAGGGGTTTAATTAAAAAAAATTAGAACTATGAGGACCTTCTTAAATCATTTTAAACTATGATGTTCGGGGGTGAACCGTGATGGAATGGCGTCCCGATTGCTGGTCAGGTAGGCTCCTGGTCCCTGCTGTGGAGACGGGACCAGAAGGGGTGTACCTGCAGAAGACACTTCGATGCTTAAGTCAGTTCGGGATCCAGGCAGGTAGAGAGTAATTACGGGAGTAAATGTGTCTTACCTGTGTCATTACTTACTGTAACCTTTATAGGTAATAGGTGACGTGTGGGGTTGGAGAAGCTGGGGTGGCCCGTCCGTACGGTGTTACTGGTGCAGACGGGGTGACCCGTGGGGTGATCCGATCGCCCATATGCCTGCCGGTTGAGGGGTCGGGTCCGGATCCCCCTCCGGGTTGTAGATCCTTGGGGTTGTTGGGCCTATCCTAATGGTCCAATATCTGGGCCCAGAACAGTTGCTCCCCAGCGTGTCCAGCAGCGGCAGGTGCTGGGCTAAGCTTAAGGTTACTTGGCGTCTCCCGGTCGGCTTCAAGTTTGCGGCCGTAGTCTATGCGTCTCCTTCGTCCGAGGGGCATGGCCTTTGGTCTCCTCATTCATAACTTGAGGGTTTTATACATTCTGATCGTAATGACTTTTCGAATTCTGGATGTCGTGATGCTTCGTCTGTCGTTCGTCGTGATTTTTTACATTTCAAGTGTCGTGACTCTTTGCCTTCTGAACGTTGTGACTCTTCGCATTCGCAATTGCTGGCATTATCTGATAGCTTTTCAGTTAGTGGGCCTCTGGGGTAGAATTCTTCCTATAAATGGGGGGTGGTCCACCGCTGTTTCCCATCGCTTTCCCACATCATTCCTGAGAGTGAAGGAGATTTGTCGTCCCTGTTTGTGACCGTGAGGTAGCGCTCTTCTCGGTTCTTCAGTCCTTTGCAAGGTACGGTCTATTCCTTTACGTTTCCTTTATTTGGGTAGGGGAGATGAGTAGTGATGAGTCCTTGACGGTCCTTCCCGGGATGCCTGTTGGGTGGCCGGGTGGGACCTCGGGCCTTAATATCGCGAAACGGGCCGGGGAGCTTCATAGGGAAAGCGACCGGGATAGTACTTCATACCTCGGATCCGATTTCAGTTGGTCGGATTCGAGTACCTCGGGTAGCCAATCTAACTCAGGGAGTTGTTGTACGGTCTCTGCAGGTGACCTGATGGCAGGTGAACGAACGGAGGAACCGCTGGTGCCGGTATGGGCAGACAGATATTCCTGGGTGGCACCCGAGGTTCTAGAGACGGCTAGTATATACCGGGTGGATGCTCCCGTCCCGGTCCAAGAACGTCTTGTAAATATGGAGTTTTGTTCGCCGGAGCATGCCCAAGATTACGACGTTGTACTCCCCCCGAATGGGGCTCGTGTCTGTGAGTTGTCCGAGACCAACGTCCAATTCATGTATTCCTACGATTATTATCATACCAAATTGAAGTTGCAGATTCCCTTGACCGATTTTCAAGAGAAGGTCTTGATGTATCTGCATACTGCGCCGTCTCAGTTGCACCCAAATGTGTGGTCTTTTATTATCTGTTTTGAGCTTATATTGAGGGAGTTTGGGTTGGAGTCGACCGTCAATCTCTTTTTCAACTACTTCCAAGTATTGCGCAAGTATGTCAAAGGGAAGAAAGACGAGACCTTGAAGACGTGGGTGAGTCTCCGGGGTCATGATGGCCGGAAGTTGATCACCTCTTTTGCCGAGTCTGCGAAAAGAGGGAAAATCTCGTTTAAGCAAGAGTTCTTCCGTATTCAGCCGGCCCTGGGGCGAGTGCCGTTCTGGAGGAACCGGCATGATCCGACCGACATGAATCTTAGGATTCCCATATACTGGTGTTCGACCCATTATGATTTCGAGCCGGGTTCATATGAAGTTTATGAGGAGAGGTTGACCCCGGCCGAGAAACAGGCTAAGGAGTTGTTGGACAAGAGCGTCGGGGAGATGGGTCCTTTTAAAAGTAAAACGATTATAGAAGGGCCGAGACGGAATATCGGATCCCGGATAGGTATCCGCGTTACATGGGGTTTATTTTTTCTAAACTTGCCATTTTTTGATGGTCAGTGCTGCAATGAGGGCCTTGAGGGCTGCGCAGGTTCAAGGGGGTCATGTTGATCGCGAGCCTGAGCTCAATCTGAACTTGTCGGATGAGGAGCCGGTACGAGATGATAATGTCCATATACCTTCCCCTCGTGATGACGGCCGGGAAGAGGAAGATGAGCCCCCGGTTCGGAGCTCGGAGTCAAAGCGTGGGCGTAAACACAAGATCAAGTCTCCTAAAAGGAAGAAGAAGAGACGAGGTGGGAATGCTCGTGTGGTTACTGATGATGAAGAGCCTGCTGATGACCGGGCCGAAGATGAGGGACCTGACCGTGACACCGGGGGGGGGGGGGGGGGCGGGGAGGACGAGGATGGCGAGCTGATCCTTTATGATGATGATTTTGATATCGACCATCCTGCTTTAATGAGTATCCTTGGGAATGAGGAGGTTGCCAAGGTGCATGGCAGTGTGAACTTTACTCGGCATTTGCAAGTTGTCGAGCAGCAATCTCTGCAGCATGCTGCCTTCTTGAAGTATATCCGTGGGTCCGTGGTCCCCCATTTCCAGGATGTGCAGAGTACTAATGAGAGCCTTGAAGAGGAGGTAAGCTGCCTGAAAGCCTCGGTCAAACTGGTGGGGAAGGAGTTGAAGTCTTACAAGACTTCGAATGAACAACTTAGGACGGCGAAAGAGAAGGTCGAGAAGGGACTTGGGGTGGCGAAGGCTGAGTTGAAGAAGACCCGGGAAGACTTGGCTCTGAGGACGACCGAGGTGGAGGCGGCTAAGAAAGAAGTCCTCGAGCTTCGGACCGAGAAGGAGCAGTTGGAAAAGGCTGGCGGGTCAGCGTCTGGGATGAACAAACAAGCAGTTGCTGCCTTGGTGAAAAAGAATCTCGCTCGCTACCAGGCCAAGTGGGATGAGGAGGGAGCTAAACTTGTGGCTATTGGCAACAACTTGGTCAAAGATTCCTTTGAAAACGCCATGGCGCAACTTTCTCTCAGGAATCCCGGTTTGGTCCGGGACGGGGTGTCTCATGAGTTTGAGGTCTTCAGGGGACAAGTGTGCAAGGTTGACACTGCCGCCCGCAAGTTGGTGAACGTGGATTCTGGGCTAGAGTTGTTGGACTGGGACGAGGAAGGCAAGTACCGGGACGGGGAGGAATGAGATGTTTTCTGTATATATTTTTTTTTGTTTCAAAGTTGAACTGTTAGCTGCCTCGGTACTCCGTGGCTTACTTTGTAAAGTGAATGACAATATGAATATCCTTTTTGCTTTATATTCCTTTGCTTTATCATGTTTGTTCGTTCCGTACCCCGCCTTGCCCATATAAAATGATTTATTTATTTTCGCGTCTCAAATAAAATAAAAGGGGGTCTTCCCTCATCAATCCGACGTCGTCCCGGATTTGGGTTCGACGGGGACTGCTCTTTGAGTCCATAAGGCAAATAAATTGCTCGAGTGTCAAAGGGTCTTCCCCCATTGACATGACATCGTCCCGGATTGGGGTTCGATGGGGACTGCTCTTCGCGTCCTGATAAAATAAATTGCTCAAGTGTCAAGGGGTCTTCCCCCATTGACATGACATCGTCCCGGATTGGGGTTCGGTGGGGACTGCTCTTCGCGTCCTGATAAAATAAATTGCTCAAGTGTCGAGGGGTCTTCCCCCATTGACATGACATCGTCCCGGATTGGGGTTCGGTGGGGACTGCTCTTCGCGTCCTGATAAAATAAATTGCTCAAGTGTCGAGGGGTCTTCCCCCTTTGACATGACATCGTCCCGGATTGGGGTTCGATGGGGACTGCTCTTTGCGTCCTAATAAAATAAATTGCTCAAGTGTCAAGGGGTCTTCCCCCATTGACATGACATTGTCCCGGATTTGAGAGTCTTTATATGGATAACATCTGATCTTTGTATTCACTTTAATTATGATACATCTTACTTTAGCTATAGTACATTCTTAGGTTCGCCGCGTTCCAATATCTTGGAATGGGTTCTCCCTTCAAAGTCTCTAATTTATACGCGCCGGTCCCGGTTGCTTCAACGACGCGGTAAGGGGCCTCCCAGTTCTCGGCCAATTTCCCTCGAGATAAGTTTCAGCTTCCAATGTCGGCTTGTCTGAGTACAAGGTCCGACGCCTGGAATTTCTTGACCAACGCCCTTGTGGCGTGCCGGAGAGCGAGGCGTTCTTTCAATACAGAGTCTCTCACTTGAGCAATTTCCCTCGTCTCATCCAGGAGATCTAGTTCTTCTCTGTTGGCTTTGATGCTTTCTTCTGGCTGGAAGTTCGAGTATCGCCATGAGTGCTCCCCTACCTCGACCGGTATCATTGCTTCAGTTCTGTACATAAGGCGGAAAGGTGTCTCACCGGTCGAGGAGTGAGGGGTGGTCCGGTAAGCCCACAGTACATGGTCCAGTTGCTCGGCCCACCTTCCTTTTGCGTCCTCTAGTCGTCTCTTCAGGGCTCGGAGGATAACCCGATTGGCGGCCTCGGCTTGCACATTTGTCTGCGGGTGTTCGACCGAGGAGAAGTGTTGCTTTATCTTGAGGCTACTCAAGAGTTCCCTGAAACCTCGGTCGGTGAACTGCGTACCATTGTCCGTGATAACGGAATTTGGTATCCCGAACCTGCTGACGATGTTTTTGAAGAAGAATTTTTGTACCCGGGCCGAGGTGATGGAGGCCAATGGTTCGACTTCTATCCACTTGGTGAGGTAGTCGACCGCTACGACGAGAAACTTAAGTCGGCCCGGGGCTGTTGGGAATGGTCCGAGTAGGTCTATGCCCCACTGAAAGAATGGCCAAGGTGAGGTTATAGTAGTGAGGGTCTCGGCTGGGAGCTTCTGCATGTCGGAGTGACGCTGGCAGGAGTTACATCTCTTAACGTAGTTCTCGCATTGTCATCCCATGGACGGCCAGAAGAAGCCGGCCCTGAGGGCTTTGCGGGCCAGGGACCGTCCCCCTATATAGCTACCACAGCTTCCTTCGTGCAATTCGGCCATGATATAACCTACTTGTGGAGGTGCGATGCACTTCAGTAGGGGCGAAGAACATCCTTTTTTGTACAAGTCTCCGTTGACGAGAGTGAACTTGGGTGCCAAGTGTTTGATCCTCTTGGCTTCCTTGTTATCGGCCGGCAGCTCTCCTTTCTCGATGTACAGTTTAAAGGGGGTTCTCCAATCATTGGTTGTTGTGATCTCGAGGACTTGGGTTCCCGGGTCAAAGGAGACGCTTAGGGAGGACAGGGTTTCTTGAAGGAGTGTTTTGTTGTTCCCAGTCTTCTTGGTACTGGCGAGCCGAGATAAGATGTCGGCCCTAGAATTGTTTTCCCTGGGAACGTGTTGGAAAGTGACTTTTTGGAAGTTTTGCAGCAGGTTCTGTACCCTGTCCAGATATTTTTGCAGGAGTGGTTCTCGGGCTTGATATTCGCCATTTACCTGGGATACCACGAGCTGGGAGTTGCTGCATAAGGTGATGTTTTGTGCTCCTAGTTCTCGAGCCAGGGTAAGGCCGGCAAGGCACGCCTCATACTCAACTTGATTGTTGGATGTTTTGAAGTCGAAATGGAGGGATTGTTCTAAACACACGCCGTCTTTGTCCTCGAGCACGATCCCGGCGCCCCCTCCTTTCTTGTTCGAGGATCCATCAACGTAGATGGTCCAAGTTGGTGGGTCGTCTGCTGAGGATGTTGGTGGGCTGAGTTCTACGATGAAGTCGGCGAGGACCTGGGCCTTCAGGGCGGTTCGGGGTTCGAATGAGATGTCGAACTCCGAAAGTTCGAGGGCCCAGCTGGTTAGTCGACCGGAGAGGCCTGGTTTGTGCAGTATCGTTCGAATCGGTAGATCGATTCGGACGGTGATGTGATGAGACTGGAAATAATGGCGCATTCGACGGGCTGAGATGATGATTGTCAGGGCGGCCTTCTCTAATTTCTGGTAGCGTAGCTCAGGGCCTTGCAGTGCTTTACTGAGGAAGTAGACCAGGAGCTGGTTTTTTTCCTTCCTCTCGAATCAGAACAGAACTTACGGCATGGTCATTGACGCAAATGTATAGTATTAGTGGTTCCCCTGGGGTTGGTTTTGCCAGGATTGGGGGGGAAGTCAGGGCTGACTTCAGGTCTTGGAATGCTTGTTCACATTCGGGTGTCCACTGGAAGTCGGAATCCTTTCTCAGAGCTTTGAAAAGAGGGAGTGATCGGGCTGCCGACCGAGGGATGAAGCAGTTTAAGGCAGTGATCAGTCCATTTAGCTTTTGTACTTCTTTCAGGGAGCTTGGGCTTTTCATCTCGACGACGGCAGAGCACTTTGCGGAGTTGGCCTCGATCCCCCTGTTGGTGAGCATGAAGCCTTAGAACTGCCCAGAGGGTACGTCGAAGGTGCATTTGTTGGGGTTGAGGCGCATTTGGTGTTTCCTGAGCCGGTCGAACACGATGGCGAGGTCATCAACGTGGTCTCGCCCGGTCGGGGTCTTTGCGATGATATCGTCTATGTAGACCTCTACCTCGTCCCCAATGATGTCGTTGAATACCTTTTTCATCATCCGCTGGTACGTTGCACCTGCGTTCTTGAGGCCGAAGGGCATCATTTTGTAGCAAAAGATACCCCGGTCGGTTATAAAGGCGGTCTTCTCTTCGTCTTCGGCTGCCATGGGGATCTGGTTGTACCCCGAATAGGCGTCCATGAATGATAGGCACTAGAAACCGACTGCATTATCGACCAGTCTGTCAATATTGGGTAAAGGGAAATGGTCTTTAGGGCAAGCCCTATTAAGATCAGTATAGTCAACACACATTCTCCATTTTCCATTAGACTTTTTGACAAGTACAACATTGGAAAGCCAGGGTACATAATCACATTCTCTAATAAAACCAGCCTTCAATAGTTCTTCTACTTGCTCGTCGGCTGCCTTCTGTCTTTCTGGGCCGATCTTCCTTTTCTTCTGGGCAATTGGCTTGGCTTTGGGATCAACTGTCAAGCGGTGGCTGTAGAAGTGCGGGTCGATCCCCGGCATGTCGGTCGCAGTCCAGGCAAATAGGTCTTTGTTGTCTTTTAATAACTTTATCAGCCTGGATTCGGTCGGTTCGCCGAGGTCGGCTTCAATCTTTATGAGACGAGTGGGATCGGAGTCGCTCACAGGGATCGACTTGCACTTCCCCGCCGGCTCGAGATGCAGTGGTGCAGGGGTGCCAGAAGAGTTCTCTGCCCGTGGGTCGAGATCTATCATCATGACGGCCTTGCCTTTCTCTCGGGTCAGATCCTTGCTTTTGAGGGGTGTTTCTTGGTTTTTCAGTTGCAGCGTGAGATTGTAGCATTTGCGGGCTTCTTCTTGATCTCCGTGGACTGTGATGACCTGGCCGTTTGGGGAGCCAAACTTGAGCACAAGGTGCCTGGTAGAGATGATCGCACTGAGGGCGTTGAGTGAAGGCCGTCCGATTATGGCATTGTAGACGCTGGGACAATCCACGACTATGAACTTGGCGTCTACGCCTCGACTTGAGTTGTCGTCTCCGAGATGGAGATGGGTGTCCAGGTAGCCTCGAGGGCGGATCTTCTCTCCTGTGAAGCCTACCAACTCGTCGAGGTAAGGGGTCAGGTGAGCTTCGGTGAGCTCCATTTTCTTCAAGGTGCTGAGGAACATGACGTCGGCTGAACTTCCTTGATCTACGAAGACCCGACCGACATCGGCGTGGCCTACGATTGCGCGGATCACCATCGGGTCGTCGTGCTCTCGCTTCTTACCGCCAAAATCGGCTTCTGAGAAGGAGATGACCATGTTATCGGTCTGAGGCACGCGACTCTGCTGCGGGATCTCGGACGCGATGGTGTATATGTTCCTTAAGTGGCGCTTACGGGAACTGTTGGAAGGTCCTCCGCCTGCAAAACCACCTGAAATGATGTTAATCTTGAGCCGAGGGGTGGAGGTGCCCGGGTTACCTTCCTGGTTATCGGTTTTAGGGGCGTGATCATGCCTCCCATCCTCTCGGCCGTGGTACTGCTGTTGCCGCTTCTTGTTACTATTTTGGTCTTTTCCTGGGCTTGGGGAACGCTTCCCATTGTCGTTTTTTCAGTATCCGCCCGAATTCCGCCCTCGCTTGATGAATTTGACCAGCCGACCGTCTTGAATTAGTTTTTCGATGGCATCTCTCAACTGGATGCATTCATTGGTGGTGTGGCCGTAGCTCTCATGGTATGCGTAGTATTTTGTCTTGTCTCTCTGCGCCTTTTCTGATAGGGGCAAGGGTTTAGACGCCTTTCCAACATTTGTGCTCATTACTTCTTTCAAGAGGTGAGCTGGGTCAAAATTGAGGGGAGTGTATCTGTTGTATCTTCCTTTTTTCTTTGGTTGGTCACGGTAGGGGGATGGTCGGTCGTTCTTATAACTGTTGTCCCTCTCGCCTCGGCCGGAATGGTGGTTACCGGTCGTTCGGTCGAGGTGGATCTCTCGGTCGATAAATTTGGCTGAGCGAGTCCTAAACTCTTCCATTGTCAAAGCTGGCTCTTCGGATAGTGAGACTGCGAATGGTGATCCGGGGAACAAGGCGGTCACCACACATACAAGTTGTACGTTTTCTGCTAGGTCCGGGATTCTGGCGCATTCCTTGTAGAATCGGGATAGGAAGTTTCGAAGGGATTCTTCTTTGCCCTGCCTCAGGGTTGCCAGTGTGAATTGGTTGTGGGGAACTTCGGATACGACCGTGAACCTCTTGATGAACGCTGAATGTAGTTCGTCCCATCGGTCTATGGACCGGGGTGGGAGGGTCTTAAACCATGCCAAAGCATCCCCCTTGAGTGTCCGAGGGAAGGTCCGACATATGAATGCTTCGGGTGCTCCAATAAACAACATTTAATTGCAGAAGGCGTCGAGGTGTTCCCCGGGGTCAGTCGTCCCGGCGAAAAGTTCGATGGGGAGGGCACCGCGGAATGCCTTCGGAATCTCGGCGGATGCTAAACGGTCCGTGAAAGGGTGTCTGAAAGGCGTGTGTACCTGTGGGAAGAGAGGTTTAGCGTCCTGTCCTCCGGGAATGTGGACGAGGTGCGACTGGTTGACCTCAAAGTTCGTGTAGTGTGACTGTTGGTGATTGGGTTGAACGAACGATCGCTCGAGGTTTCTGATCCGATCCTCCAGCTGTTGGACGGCCGGATTACGGCCCGGGTCCCTGGATGGTTGGGTGTTTGGTTTCGGCTGTGGGCTTGTGTTTCGGTCTTCAAGTTCTTGCAGCCGCTGTGGCAGTTGCTCGATTATGGTGTCCCTGGGGTCTGGGTACCCAAGGTGGTGGGATGCCGTCACCCTGGGAGGGTCTCTTGAAGCTTCCCGTTCGCTGTCCCCCACGCCCTCTTGGTGCGATGCATCCTCAACCCATCTGTTGGGGTAGGCTAGGGTCTCGAACCGCGGTTCATCTGCCGTGTGATTATTGTCATGAGGGGAGGCCCTCCTTCTAGCGCCAAATGTTCGGGGGTGAACCGTGATGGAATGGCGTCCCGATTGCTGGTCAGGTAGGCTCCTGGTCCCTGCTGTGGAGACGGGACGAGAGGGGGTGTACCTGCAGAAGACACTCCGATGCTTAAGTCAGTTCGGGATCCAGACAGGTAGAGAGTAATTACGGGAGTAAATGTGTCTTACCTGTGCCGTTACTTACTGTAACCTTTATAGGTAATAGGTGACGTGTGGGCTTGGAGAAGCTGGGGTGGCCCGTCCGTACGGTGTTACTGGTGCAGACGGGGTGACCCGTGGGGTGATCCGATCGCCCATATGCCTGCCGGTTGAGGGGTCGGGTCCGGATCCCCCTCCGGGTTGTAGATCCTTGGGGTTGTTGGGCCTATCCTAATGGTCCAATATCTGGGCCCAGAACAGGGACCTAATTAAAAATTTAATAAAATTATAAGGACCTACTGATTAATTTAACCAAAAAATTTCAATTCTGGAAATGTTTCTAAAAACTTATTTCAGGAAATTAATTTCTAAAAGTTTTTTATCAAAAAATAACTTCTGAAAATGTTTTTGTAGGGTGATGATAGTTTAAGGAAAAAAAATTTAAAAAGAAAAGAGAATGTAAATAACAAAAAAGGGGTGCTAAAAGCAACGCCATCGCTCACTGTGCTCCTAGACCCATCCCAAGAAAAAGCCGCCTTGACATGATGTTAAGCTCCAAAATAACCTTCGGGAAGTCAATAGTAGAGCCGGATTTCTTGCTAGTAACATATTTAAATGGGTCTTGGGACTACTTAAAATTATATTTAAAAATATGGTTTGAAATACATGTCAATATATTTTATTACTCTTAATTAAAATTGATTTTAACTCCATAATAAATTATAGTTTTTGCAAAAATGAAAAGTTTATACTGAATTTTACTAAAGGGTTACTTTCATGATAAATTTTTTGAAATATAAATAATTGTTTATCCCTTAGTTTGGTTAAACAGATGTATCTTTTGATCAATCTGGGACGAGATATGAATCCTCTAAATTTGGGTACTTTTAATTGTTGATTACAGCTTTTATTACACGTAAAAGTATGAGAAAAGAAAAACGTAGAATAAGATGATGTAGAAAGTGTTCATATAGTTTTGATTCAAGGATTCAATTGCTAAGAACACAATATAAAAGTACATTACAGCCGAAAGTAAATAACAATAAAGTAAAATGAAGTACAAGGGAAACAGAAGAATGGTCTGCAGTTCCTACTTGCTCTATACAATAAGGTTGCATTGATCTCTGAGTGGATGTCACGCCTTCTGAATGCTTGAGTGTTCAGTTTGCGGACCCTTGAGCCCTTGTCTTCATCCTATTTATAAGCACACCTCAAAATTATGCAGAAATTGCATGTAACTGCCTCTTGGTTCCACGTGATTTTCTTCTTCAAAGACCCACATTCCCACGTTCTTCAAATGCTGTAGAGGATGAAACTGCCTCATAACTGTTTTCTAACGTGGATAAGGATCTGATGTTGATTGACTTCGAGCTTGGCTTTGAGACTTGGTTCTCACCTGACAGTGCACTACTAGCCATGCCTTGAACTGGGAACTACTACTCGAAGGTTAACTTACCACTTGGGTTTGCACTCGAAGCTACGAACCAAGACACTTTTACTACGTGTCACTATTCTTCCTGCTGACCAAGAAATTCTTTTTACCATCGTCCACTTCGTTGTATTAATTGTGACCTTGACAATGATTGGACCATTCCAATGAACATTTATTGAGGGGCCTCCCTCTTCCCTTATAAATAGCAGTTTGCTTTAGTCAACTCACTACCATTCACCCTTTCATATGGAAGAATTTTTTATGTTGGTTACTCTGTTCGACCTGATCCCAAATGGCTTTATTGTTGATTAGGTCAACAGAGTATCCAATGCCATAAGCTTTTCCAACGCTGATTAGCAGTTCTTTAGGCCGAATAGAGCAGCCAAAGCAACAGATCAAAGGATTTCTTATGACTCCTCTTGGTTTCTTCCCCAAGGAGCCCGACCTTCCTTTTGCCTCCAATCAGGGAAGACATTCATGATTATCAGACCAACTGACAAGACAGTGGTAACATACAAGGAGAAGAGGAGATCTTCTTATAATTTATTACTTACTTGTTTATTTTCCTTTTGTAACCACACGATTATTAATAAAGCAAGTTAGCTCATTTGAACCTTATCTTACTCGAAGTGATTTTAATTTTATACCAACAATAACTTAATTTCAAACTCATTTATAATGAAAATCAATTCTATAAATTTTGTATTTGGAAAATCAAGTTTGATGGATTTTTTCATGAGCTAAGATTTATCCAAAATCGATTTTACAAAGGTTGGTCTAAAATAGAAAGTTGAAGATAATGAGTTATTTTAAAATTTAGTAAAATTAAACTGCAGTTAAATAAAAATATTTTCAAAGGTACTTCCTACACAAACTTTGGGTGATATTAGGGTATACCTTTTTAATTTGGGTCAACGGTAAACTTTCAATTTTATTATTATAAAAAATAAACTCAATTTTTTAATATATTATTAATTTTTTAATATTAAATTTATACTGCATATGATAAAAGTCTAGAATTACTTTTTGTATGGTCGATCCTAAAATCACCCAACTTTCCATCAACTCGCCCCATGGTCAACCTAAGAGTCAAGTCACTAAAGTAATGGCTTCAGCCCCCCAATATTACATAGACCTCATAATTTTATACTTACATTAATTATAATTATGTTTACAATTTATATAAATATATCGAGTTTTTAAAAATTTACTAATTACTAAAAAACTCTTTTAATTAAAACAATGGGCCTCATCTTACTATAACATTTTCTCATAATTAATTAGTTGACTTTTCCTATCATAATAATCCTAATTAGAATACATATTTTCTATAATATAATATATCAAAGTCACCAAAATACTAACACGTTAATTATCTTTAATAATAATTTAATAAGTAATTTTATATCTAAAAATTATTAAAGAAAAAATTCAATAAACTATATTAATTTTAATAAATTATTTTAATTAATTAAAAAAAGGCATTGATCTCAAAATTTTCTTAAAAACTTAGGCCTCGTTCGGGGTGGTTGCGAGTTTTTAGTTTTTTGTTTTTAAAAATTTTCAATCAAGTTTTGAGAACTCAAAACCAAAAACTGAAAATCACTTTTTGTGTTTGTCAAAATGTCTGTTTTGAAAATCACAAAAAGTGGTTTTCAATTTTTGATTTTGAGTTCTAAAAACTTTATTGAAAATTTTTAAAAACTAAACTGAAAACTCGCAACCACCCCGAACGGTCTCTTAACATGTGTTGAGTGAACCCTGACCTACCCCTGTATAAAAGTAAAAGTTGAGAGTACATTAGTAATATGGTTATTGAGATATTTAATTGTGGATTTGTAGACAACGAATTGTTGCATGCATGGATCTCATCCCAGGTCTTTCATATTTGAGACATATATACTAGTTACACCGTTTAATAACTTTTTGTAAAATGAGAATTTGACCAATCCAATCGTTGAATTGAAAGTTCTTATAAAATAGATCAAACTTATAAAATTTCATAAAAATCAAAAACTAATTTATACTTCATCAAACTAATTTATTTTAACATATAATATGCTTTTAAAATATAAGTAAAAGTCCACTATTAGATAACATACCTTTGAATGTCCAAATAATCTAAAATTTGATATACATGATCAAAGATAATATAATGTGATTCAACGGTTCGATTGGTCAAATTCTCATTTTACAAAATATTATTATGTCGTGTAACTCTTAAAGTTTGACACCTGGTGTCAACGGATTCTGTCTCATATATATATATATATATATATATATATATATATATATATAGACACACACACACATGAGTATATGATTATCAAATTTCAGTGCTTAATTAAGACTGGCGACAATGGAATGACATCACTCAATCTTGAGGTGAGTTGAAGTAATTTGTGGCTTCTAATAACAGGTTACATTAATTTTAAACCCTATCTATCCTTAAAAGAAATAGAGAAAGAAATTAAAGGAATAAGGAGGCTCGTTGATCTTGTAGCTAGGTTTTATATCATTCATGAAAAATAATCTTGTTCAAGCCGAAAAATCCACATCATGGTGAGACTAGATCTCACCATGATGTAACGTAAAACCTTTGCTGGTAGCTTCTTTCAATTATTTTGTGTGTTGTCTCCCTTTCCCTTACCCTTTAGCTTCCATCTAGATGTATCTCAATGTTTGCATTTCTCCAAACTTTCATCTTCTTCCCAATACAACATGCAATTATTTGGGCAAGCATCAATCTTGGTATAATTGAGACCAAGTTTGTAAATGACCTTCTTTGCCTCATAGAACGAATCAGGAATTTTTGCATATTCAAATACATCTTTCAACAATTCAAGAATTAATGTCATTGTTTTGTCAGTGACCCCACACAAGCACTTTATATGATACAATCTTAACAAAAAAGACAACTTTGAGTATTTCTGACACCCTTCATACAAATCCTGGTTACCATCTCTAACCAAATCAGCAAAGTCCCTATGTTCATTGGGAATGGTGTCCACAAACTCTGCTGCTTCAAATCAAATGAAGTGGTGGGTTCCGTAGCAGGATTTCTGTTGATCCCAAATGCATCATTTAACATGTTAAATACCGGGTTTTCATCTTGCAATGTCTCTGGTATTACTTCAGTGTTTGTTGATGTCTTTGTCTCATACGTTTCACCATGCCATATCCAAACTTTATAATTTCTTGGAAATTGCTTGCAAATCAAGTGGTCACGCACCACACTTCTAGCTTCCCATTTTTTAAAGTGACATTTAGTATATGAACACCTTATTGCACCATTGATGGATCGCTTCTCAAATGCAAAATCTAAGAACTTATCTAACCCTTCTAGATATTCAATTGTGTTTTGTGGTGTATCAATCCAAGACTTATCCATAATTGTGACCATGTAATTAAAGGTGTACTGCATTTCATAATGTCAATAGGTCAAAATTAAATAAACCTTGTACATCTATACATAGACATAGGATATTTAAATATGAAAAATAAAATAAAGAGTAACATCAAATTTATAGTATTATGTATTGACAAACATACTAGAAAAACATTTCATAAAGTACATATATTGAGGCAAAAACAATACCTTAATAGGATGAAAGTCTTCACGCAAGAATGGTGATTTTTATGCCAAAATCTTAAAGTAAACAACATTTCATAATTTGTTAAAATGTAAAGGAGTTAATCTTATTATGCTATAATTTGGCAAAGTAATCTTATTATTTTCTAATAAAACAAATTATATATATAATCATTTTTAGATTCATTAATTATAATCTTCGTAACAGTATTTCTTATGCATACCCAAACATTTAATTTCATTAGATAATATAAGCACTAACCGGCCAAAACAAAAGATAATATAAGTATATCTTTTTTAGATTCATCATTAAAATGCCACGTCCCATTTTTAATATTATTATGCCTAATCCTATTAAAATATTCATTTTCTTTAGATAATAAAAGTTTCCAATTTGGAACTCTTTATACTTAGACGTTATATTTTTTTTCAGTTATATATATATATATATATATTAAATCTTTCAAAATAATTATATAAAATAAATTATAAACCTATTAAGTAGCTTGACTCACGTGAGTGTAAGAAAAAGAAATAAATTGAATCAATGCAATACAAAACTGAGTTCAATTTAAAGAAGTAAAGGGTGAAAATTGCTTTTGACTAAAATAACTAATCATAAGTAACCTGGGTTTTCTGAATAAGTTTCTCCTTCAATGACGTCTTGCTACCAAAAATATTTGACAAGCTTCGTTCTTCCTGCAGGTATGCATGTAACAGTTCAGTACAAAGTCATAATATATTTAAAAGTTAAACAATGAAAGAGCATGTATCCTGTTACAATTTCATATATATAGTATAAAACAAAAATAAAAAAAAAAATGAGATAAAGGGCATTGGTCACAACAAATGCAGCCACTTGAAAAGGCCCAGCAAGTTAAAAACATCCAGGGAAACAAAAAGAAGTGCAATACCAATACATATTAGAAGTTGCACGAAACCAAGTGCACAAATTAAGCACCCCTCTAAACTGTTTCAATTAACTCAATAAGCTTCAATAGATTTTTTATATAGGATAAGGTGTTTGATATAAAAAAGTTTAATGAAAATGGTTTCCAACTTGGTGTGTAGCTAAGTGAACCAACTCATAGTCTGCACAGGGGAGAGTGCCCTGTTTGTGGAGCCAGAAGCAAACTGTTTAATGGAAGAGATTGGTGACATCACATATGATACACATGTGTCAATCACTCATAACTTGTCTCTCAAGTCTCATAAAAGGTTTAGTCACAACATAATGACATTTAGTTAATTGGGTAAATTAAACTAAAGGGTACTAATATTTACTGAGGTTTTAGTTTGCAACAGTATTTTGTCAAAACAATACAACTTCATTTTCACATGCTAGGAGTAGCCTTCTTATGCATATTTTGCAATGCCATTTCTATGTCACTAGTCATAGAATCTCTTAACCTTATCTCCACACCAATGACTAAAAAGAACCAATACATAACAAGACTAATCTTGAAATGAACCAGTGCTGCCTATAGCCCACAAATAGGTTTATTTTACAAAATACAATTATATAATATGAATATCAAATAATTCACGCTATCACTCCAACTTCCCAAAGTCAAAGAGAATGAGAAAGAGGGGGAGAAAAAAAAGGATAATCAGGGTCATTAGGCATTACTAGTTAAGCTAATAATTATCAACAAAATCAAAACTTTCTAAAGATTGTCGTATGTGATTGTCTGTGTCTCACTAGAAGTTTGTTTTCTAATTTTCAATCAACAAATAGATGTCTTAGGACTCTTGACTACCCTTGAGCAAAGCAATTACAATAATGAATTTCTGAATTAAAAAGAAAAGGTTAACCAAATTAGAGACAATATATCAGTATCTTCAAGTTAAAAACATAAATATCCCCAGAGCATTTCACGACTCATCTTGCAATTCTCGAAACAACCTACAACAATCAAAAGCAAAGAGTAACAACAATACAAACTAAATAGATTTTTAATTCAAGGATATAGTATTTTTAACCAACCCTTCCACTCTGCAAACTACTGACAAGAAAATCCACCAAAAGAGGAATTTAGAAGTTGATTATATAAAACCAATTTGAAATAACCAAACCAGCAGGGAGAATACGAAAACGAAACGAAAATGCCCTCCCTCCCTTAACCATCATCCCTCCCTCCCAAAATGCCCAAAAAGGAAACGGAACGGAACGGCAAGAAATTTGCACAGTAGTTGGAGTGAGAAAAATGAACCCTAGAAAAATGGAAAAACATAGCCATGCCTAGATCATGAATAACAAGACAGAAAAACTAAGAAAGGTCCATTAGCGTTCACAACGAAGAAAGAAAATGAACCTTATGTCGTAGTTGGAGCGAGAAAGACGAGCCCTAGATGAAACGGAAAGAAGCTTGCCAAAAAACAATGGTGAAACTTTGAACCCTACTCTTCAATGATAAAAACAGTAAGAGATAATTTCATAGTCTCTTCCAATCTTTAACCAATGCACCAATTTCTCGGAGAAATAGAGAATGAAGAATAGTGAAATGAGAGGTAGCTTTGGGAGGTAATGAAAAAGTAGCGCCACTGCGAAAAGTAACGCGGGTAATGAAAATATAAAATATTAATGTGGGGAGAAATTGAAAAAAAAAATAATAAATAGAATATTTCCAGCGGTCGGCAGCCTCCAATAAACTCTCCAATAGTGGCAGCTAAAAAAACGCCAGAAAATGCACAAGTACTGGTGTTTCCTCTTGACCGCCACCTATAAACCGCCAGAAAATGCCGTTTTTTTGTAGTCCTCGTAGCTTCTTTCTTTATCATACAATCTACTTGATATTATTAATTATGATCACTCCACTTCAGTACATCCATCTTTTCATTTATTTTGTTTCTGTTTAATTAATTCTTGTTCTAAAGGAATTTTTAGGTAGTTCAAGAGCTTATTAAATTACTAGTCTCTTAAATGTTTCTTCATGTATAATCAAATAGCATCTTGAAAACCTCACAATTCTTCCTCCTTGAAGCAACATAAAAGATATCAGTGACATTATACTCTCCTTCTCCAAACACCAACAAAGGATTCCTCTTAAAAAGTTGTTGAACAAAACCCAAGTCCCTAACTAATGCAGCAGTGTACATTAGCCACCCACCATAACCAGCACGGATGAGAGAGTTCTTCCCTCTCTTGGATTCACACTCAAGAAGAAGCTTTTGTGCCATCTCAGAACGACACTTTGCAACACCATTGAACTGTTTTTCATCATCTCAAACAAGCTCAAGGCGACGGATTCGGCGCGGTGATGTGAGCATGCATAGGGATAGAATAGGTAAAAGGCATAGGGATCATGAAAAAGGGTTTCATACAAGATGATCGTGAGTGGGTGGATTACACTCACCTCAAGAATAATTCCGTAAAGCCTTGGGTCGTGTAGATCTTCTCCATTCGTCCTTCCTCCTCTGAGAATCGATACTCTGAACCTCCAAGAAAATAAGGGTTTGGGTGTTTTGGTGTGTTTAGAAACGGCTCCCAGTTCAGATATGAGTTTTAAAAAAACTGTTGCGCGTGTTTTCGCTTGAATGAGCAACTTCTCGCTCCAGCGAGAATACGACAGTAGTCTCTGTCTAATTTCCCCTTGAGCGAAAATCATCCAGTAACCTCTGTCTGGTTTTCGCTTTGCCTGAGCGAAAATCGTCCAGTAGCCTTTGCCTGATTTTTACTTTAGCGAAACTTATTTCGCTTGAGTGAGATTATCAAACTGTTTATTCATTAAAGTGCTATCATTTTTGCTCAATCGAAGCCTCACTTGAGTGAAAATAGTTCACTTGAGCGAAAATGAGACAAAAACAAAACTTGTTTTCATTAGTTCTATTTCATCTTTCTTTTTCCCATTTTCATTTCCCATTATAAAAGTCTTTTCCTTATCATTTTATTCATAAAAATAGTCTTAAAATTGGGATGTTACAAATGTCTTTTCTTTTTCCTCCCTAATAGTTACAGGTATGTCTTTTATTAATTTAGTATGTTTTTAAGCCACTATAATTAAATTTTCTAGAACAACAAAAATTTGTAACTAAATAGGAATAAGAATTTGTTGATAACATCAAATGAGTTGGATGCATGGAATCTGGTTATTATGCTCTATTAAAGGTAAAGTTTAAAAAATTGTACATGGAAAGATAAATAAAGTGTGTGTTTGGATTGACGTTTGTAAACTTGAGTTTGGATAAATGTGATTTATTGAATGTGATTTAAACTGAACTTAAGTTTGTATAAACGTGATATTATGTTTGGATAATTTGTTGGAAACGTGAGTTTAAGAAAGTAAATATTGTTTGGATGATATTTTATAAATCACGTACGTTTGCAAATATAATTACTAAAAAGGACAAGTCTTTGTTTGTTTTATAGATTTCCATTTTATTAAAATAAAGTATATAATTGTTTTTAATACTAAAAAATAAAGATATTTACACCAATTTTTATTTATTTAAAAGTATTAGGAATATGTACGATATTTTAACTAATGAAATAAAATAAAACTTTATTAAAAACTTGGAAATAAAATAAAATAACAACATAAAAATATTGTTGAGCATAATTAATATTCTTAAAATATAACTATGGAATATAACAACCACCAAATATAAACTACTAAGCCAACAACTTTATCTCCCTGATTTTAAATTTTGCTAGAAGAATCTCCAGCAGCCTACCGATTTAAAATTCAAAAATATTGTCTAATAACCTCCAATACACTATTTAACACATTCATCCAGAAAACGTATTCTCAACATCATTCCAACATGAATACATAATACATGAAAAAAAAATAAAAGATCACTGTCTCGGAAAAAAGATTTGCTTTTAAAAAAAGAACCAAAGGACAAGAACAAAAAAGAAATGGCTCCTGTTGTGAAAGGTAATTATGAAGCACCAAAATACAAAGGAGTTGAAAGGTAATTATTACTGAGCGCAAAGGAAGACCCACAGGACAAAGGATCACATTTGCTTTGGGTGCGCTCATATTTGGTGGATGATGATATTTACATGATGGACCAAATTTATATTCCCCTGTTTCCATGAAATAATGATATTCTGGTTAATCATGCCTTTCTGGATTGAATGCTCCTTCTGGCTACTGCATGAAGGACCAATTGTGATAGCTGGATAGGTGTAGGATCTAAAATTGAGCAAAACCAACCGATTAGAATAAAAAAGTAGCAATTAAATGCGAAAATAAGGTGCAGGGCAGCAACTTATTTTGCGCAAGAAAATGATAGAAAATGAGAGAAAATGAAAGAAAAAGTGGAGAGGAAGAAATGGTAGGGACGCCACTGAAGCAGGAATCCACCCACAACAGATAAGTTCAATGTCAGACGCCACTAATTCAGCAGAATTAGATAAGTCTCAGTATGGTTTGAGCAACAACCACCAAGCCTCACTCGACTCACCAAGGGAGGAGAAATTTGGGCATAATACCTTTACTATATTCATGTAAGTGTTGTGAAATACAAGGGGGGTGGTCTCCTATTTATAGGAAAAGGAGGTGGCTAGGTGGGAAGGAAAATAAAAGATGAGTGGAAAACTATCCTAGGTGAGTCTTGAACCCATGACCTCCTAATTAAATGTTTAAGCTAACTCCTAACCATTAAACCCACTAAAAGTAGCGCCCATTACAATAAGGAAAATTAGAAATTACAAACATGCCCTAATACAATTAAATCCTACTTAAGTTCCTAATTATTTATTTAATCCTTCCTAATTAAGATGAAGTCTTCTTGTTGACTTGGTCAAGGGTGGTCAAAGGTCAAAGGTTGACTATGGGGGTTGACCAAAATATGGTTGACCAAGGCTTCGTCCAGCTCCATGCGCCCAAGTCAGGCCCAGGCTCCCCTTCAGCTCCGTTGTCAGCTCAGAGTTCTACTGGCAGTTGCCATCAAATTGAGGAACCATAAGGTTGATAAGGTCCAGTATAGGCAGTTGCCGATAAAGGTAACCGGTTTATCCAATAAAGCTGAGTTGAGGAACCAGAAGGTTGATAAGGTCCAATGTTGGCATCATCATCGCCAAAACACATTCATTCTTGGGAGAAACCTTGAAAGCACTGGTGTGTTGAAAGAAAGCTTCAAAAGAGCTAGTAGGTGGGAAAAACAGCTGGAGGGTAAAAACGAAAACGAAAAAACGTATCCCTCATACCCACGTATTCTGTAACGCACAAGCTTCAAATTGCTGCATCTGCACAGACTTGCGTCTTCATCCAGACTTGCGTGAGCAATGCCAATTCAAACATAGCCTCAAAATTTTAACTCACGTTCAACAACCATTTACGCGCGTTCAAGCAACCTGGACGCCAATCCAAACACAGCCAAAGTTAACATGCATTTTTTGTAACCCGAATCACGAGAAGGCAAGAAGCATGCGTTCTCATTCTCTTTTATAAGTTATAACTAGTAAGGTAAATACAATGTTCAGAGCAGTATTCTAAATATTGCAGCACGCCAGCACCTCAGCAATATAGTCAAATCATTCAAGATATATTATTATGAGCCTATTTGGGTGGAACGTCTGTAGAAGTACTTCTAGGTGGAAAAAATAGCATAATTCAAAGAGGTCAAATGCATTTAACTTCTCCATAAGTTAAAATTAGTTACTTTTGGAGAAGTTAAATGGGAGAGCTTTTGGAGTAGGTAGTCTACAAAGACTAATTTTATTTGATGAAGAAGTTAAATGCATTTGAACTCTTTGATTCATGCTATTTTTTTCACCCAGAAGTACTTCTATAGAAGTTCCACCCAAACAGGGCCTATATCTATTAAAAGTCTTCGCTCAACAAGACACGTGTGAGCCTTCGACGCTATTTTTTACATTTCAACACTTTTATTTTATTTTTTTGATTAAATATGTTTTTAATCTCTAAAATATATTCGAAATTTAGCTTTAGTCCCTGCAATTCAAAACCGGTGGGTTTGATCCTTCGAAAATTGAAAATATATCAATTTAGTCCTTATCAATAAAAATCCGTAGCTAATCGGTAGCAAAATTTGTAGCAAAACTATGTGATAAGGACTAAATTGGCGTATTTTCAATTTTTGAAGGACCAAAACCACCGGTTTTAAATTGCAGGGACTAAAACCAAATATTGACTATATTTAAGGGACTAAAAACATATTTAACCCTTTCTTTTTTTCTTAAACTTTTTTTTTATTATTATTATATTAAAACACATTTTCTCATTATTCATTTTTATTAATTTATTTCAATACATAAAACACATTAAAAAAATACAATAAATGTGTTAATTTACATTAATTTAAGATGTTATTTAATATATCATTTATCTCTCTATTTTATTCATTAATGTTTTCACTTAATATTTTTCTTATTTATTCTAATTATCTATTTACTCTCTATCTTAAAATCATTCTCCCACTTGCATTTTTAGAGTGTTTGGTATGCCATTTGAAGTAGTTGAAAGCTTAAATTAGTAGCTGAAACCATTTCAGCTATGTTTGATAAGGTAACTTTTTTTGGTAGCTACTAACTTTTCTTGAAAAGCTACTTGAAATAACTTTTTTTAAAAAATGCATAACTTTTCACTTGGACCTTATGCATCAGGAAGGCAAGTGGACAAGAATAACAAAGATGATGGAAGGAAGAAAGATCCCGATACCACTCTTCGGTTGTAACTTTCCTTCCTCTTAAAGTTGTGCTTGTATAGTTTTTCATTTAAATATCAATTTTAAAAAAAAAATCATCAATTTATAAATACACTAGGGACAATGTCTTGATTAGGTTGGGGGGAGGGAAAAGATGGTCCATTATTTTTTTAAAAAAAATTAATAGGATGGCAGAGTAAGGAGTTATGTTTAACTCTTGATACGCATCCTGTTAATTTAAAAAAAAGAGTTTTTGTTTTTGTTTTAAGCTTTCCAATAAAGTTAACAAGTGTAAAACAAAACATAAAAAAAGAAGGTGATTTTAATATTTTTATAACATGATTGAATTGATTCCTAACATCTTGAAATTAATTGGTTTGGCAACAGAGATTTGAATTGAATGGATCAATTTTGATAGTTATTAGCAGTGAGGATTTGAGCCTTGTTGACAAATTAAACTTTCTTTCTTGTGTGATATTCACCCATGGAATTTGTTACTTCAGAACTTGCTTTGATTCTTTTTGAAACTACTCTTGCACAAGCATGAACAAAAATAATTGAGGCAAATTTTTCTTTCAATTGAATAAATTACCCAGTTAAATAGCCAACCTTACATTATTTTCCTTTGAATCACCCTTTTAAGCCTTATTTGTTGTCTCTCGTTCCATACTTAAGTATAAAACCAAACTTTTACCTAACCTTATAGAATAGAAGAGTATTGGATTTATCATAAGAATGAATTCTTGAACAAGTGTGGGGGAATATTAATTATGTGGGTTGCTACATACTTAGTGCTTCTTTGTTATGCGAAAAAAACTAAAAGAAAAAAGAAAAAAAAAAGAAGATATGCAAAAGAATGAAGAATCCAAATGATTGAATGATGTACTTAAACTTCAATGTTTGATTTCATATGTATCTATCACACTTGTTACCTGGATTCGTTCTCCAAACCTTTTTTACTCTCTTTGGTTTAACTTGTCATATTTGTTTGTACCTCTCCATAATTGTCACTCCATCATTACCCTAATAAAGACCTCTTGATTTATGGATGTATGTGTAATTTGCAGTGGATAAGTAGAAGATAAGCAAGCTTGTGATAGTGCAATTTTCATGGATCGAATTTGAGAGAAACACAGACCTTCTAAACACTTGAGAGATTGAGAGTACTTCCTGCGGGGTTCTATCAATTTGAATCCACTATTTTCAATTGAAGTTGCCTTTCTATTTTTTAGATGCATAAAGATAAGAATTCATGAATGTTATGATGTCTTGTAATCACCTCTAGCTTATGTTTTCTTTACATTTCACTAATTTCATTGGAAAGCACCTCTTTGAGTCAATAATTTATGCTTGTTTCCAATTTTGCTCGGGACGTGCAAAAGGTAAGTGTGGGGGAATTTGATAAATACAAATTATACACATTAATAATCCCTCAAATTTAACCTTTTAATGCATTTTTTATGCTTAATTAACAAGTCATAAGCATATTATGCCAATTCAGGTTCATATTGGGCTCAATTACATTTTTTCAGCATTAAACTATTTTCGTATTTCAAGCATAACTTGAGTTTTAGACATCTAAAAATTATGTTCTTTACATTGTAGGAAAGATAAAAGAAATTCCTACAACTTTGATGAAGAACCCAAAATCTAAATCGGATGGCTAGTGAGTCGAATGGGCTTGGAAGACCGAATAGTCAGCATCATATGAAAACCTGACCAACACTCAATGATTGGGCCATAACTTGGGCTAGAAAACTCCTTTTGGGCTCAACCCAGTGGCATTTGAAAGCTAAGATCCAAAGCTTGGTTTCATATGAAGACAACTCTCTTGGATTCTGCCAGATTGAGGATGATATGCTCGGTGCAAGTGGGAGACAAGTAGGTGAATGATAGCTAGAGTAGGTGAATAATTCAAAGTAATGGACAAATGCATTAGGTAATTGATCAATAAGTCCATTTGTGTACAAAACATGATTAGTCATGGCTGAGTGATCATGTTTGGAATGGCATCTTTTCTCCTCCTATAAATAGGAGGGCTTTCTAGGGAGAAGAGCATCCAAGTTGTAGTAGAAATTACTAAGAGTTTCATTTACTTTTGTTCATCTTTTTGTAAAGTCTTCATGGAAGGATAAGTTTTTATTCAATTCAAGGAGTCAAGCTTATTTTCATCTTGGTTTTGAGGTTTGATCTTCATTTACATGCTGATTGAATTACATCTACCATGCTTTTCTACTCCACTTGCTTCAATTACATATTTCTTTTATCAAAGCTTGATTGGTTAACAAGTTTTGGTTATGAAATTTATTATTGATGTATGTTGTACCCTTGATTGGTTAATCATCATATAATGATTGAAAAACATAGAGTAATCAATTAAATTGAAGGTGTTCATTTAATTATTTACTTCAATTGGGTTCCGTTTATAAAATTGATTTGGATCTAACATAAGATTTTATGGTTATTTGATCTTGTTAATCTTAATCAATTGAATTCTGGAAATTATATCAGTAGTGAATCCGGGATCATTGTAGGGGTTCCACATGATTCTAAGTTGATAGATTTAATCTCTTAAATGCATGTTATTAATAAACAATGATTTACCATGAAAATAGCCTTTGAATTCCTTGGATTGATATTGTCTTGAATTGATTCAACCTTTGCTTTTAACTTGATCTTTTATTTTCTTCAGTTTATTCCAATCAATCAACCCCCCCAAAGAAGGATTAATTTGAGTGGATCTTCAGGGTTCGACCGGGATTATACCATTCTACTACAAGTAGTTTGTAGGTCGGAGAATTATAAGTATAATTTTGTGCAGGTTCGACAACTGTCACCACTCTTAGTCCTTTTATTCTCACTTCAATAAAGTTTTTTTTTTTATAAACCACGTGTATTTTCCATGGGAAGCATTCCTGCTCCTGCCATTTTTTCCTTCTTTTTTTATCAAACTTTAATTTTATTTATTATTATTATAATATTAAAACAGTTGCTCTCATTATTCATTCTTGTTTATCTATTTCATCACATAAAAACATAGATAAAGAAAAACAATAAATTTGTTGATTTACATTAAATTTAAAATATTTTTTCAATATATAATTTATGTCTCTTTTTATTCAATAATTTTTTCACTTATTATCTCTCTTATTTAATCTATTTATCTATTTACTCTCTATCTTAAAATTGTTCCTCCAGTACACATGTCATGTTTTCTCACTTGCGTTTTTTTAGTCTATTACTTTATTTTCTGTCTTAATTACACATTTCATTTCATTTAATTTCTTATTTTTTAGTTTTAATTACCAAATTATTTTCAGTTTTGATAATAAAAACATTATTTTGTTTTCTGTGTTCAAAGTTTTGTACAGAAAACAGTGAAAATAATTTTGTATTGATTTCTTTGCTTCCTATTCAAAACTTTGAAAATAGGAAATGAAATGAAAAACATGCTGACATTTTTTGTAATTAAAACAAAAAAAAGGAAATGAAAATCGAAAATGTTTTCTCAAAGTAAACAGACTCTAATTTTTCACTTATTACCTCTCTTATTTATTTTATTTATCTATTTACTCTCTATCTTAAAATTGTTTCCCCAATACACGTGTCACATTTTCTCACTTGCATTTTTTTAGTTTTTTATTCTCACTTCAGTAAAGTGATTTTTATGAACTACGGGTATCCTCCACAAGAGGTCGTGCTTCTCTTTCCTTTTTTTTTATCAAACTTTAATTTCTTTATTATTATTATTATTACAATTTCTCTCATTATACATTCCTGTTTATTTGTTTCTTTACATAAAAACACACATTAAGAAATACGATAAATGTGTTAATTTACATTAAATTTAGAGTGTTTTTAATATATATTTTATTTCTTTATTTTATTAATTAATGATTTCACTTATCTATTCTATTTCTCTATTTACTTTGTATCTTAAAATTGTTCCCCTAGTACACGTGTCAACTTTTCTCACCTGTATTTTTTTAGTTTTTTATTCTCACTTCTATAAAGTGATTTTTTTATGAACCATGGGTATGTAATTTTTTATGAACCATGAGTATCTTCCACGGGAGGCAGTCCTGCTCTTGCCATTTTTTCTTTTTTTAATCAAAATTTAATTTTCTTTATTATTATTATTAAACAGTTTCTCTCATTATCTATTCATGTTTATCTATTTAATTACATAACATAGTAATAAATATAATAAATGTGTTTATTTACATTAAATTTAATGTGTTTTTTCTCCAATATATATCATTTATCTTTTTATTTTATTCATTAATATTTTCATTTATTTCCTCTCTTATATTTTTTATTTATCCATTTATCTATTTATTCTATATTAAAAGTGTTCTCCTACATGTGTCATGTTTTCTCACTTGCTTTTTGTTTTGTTTTTTATTCTTACTTTAGTAAATTGGTTTTTTTTAAGAATCACATGTACCCTTCACGGGAGGAAGTCATGCTTATGTCATGAACATCAACATCATGATGAGGCTAGCTCTCCCAACGACGATTTTTTCCATATATACACTTTAAATAGATTTAAAGTGATTGGGTTATGGGATTTAAAATTTCAATACATCTTAAATTTATAATTGTATTAATGATATATTGATTACTATTTTTGATGGCACACTGTTAGAAGCTTGGACCTGCAAGACCTACACTGGAGGAAAGACACCAACTTCAAGCCAGAACTTCAAGCAAGGAAGAGTTGGAGAATTTAGTGTCCTACAAATAAAGGTCACTACCCTACAAAATAAGGGTCACTACCCTACAGAAGGACACCTTGACCCTGGATAGGACCCTTGTCCTATGGACAACCCTTTATTAGGACTCTTTTGTATTTTCTTTTTATTTTTGTAATTTTCCTTTTATTTTCCTCCTACTTGGGCGCCCACATGTATGGGTTTATTGGCTAGTAGGTTGCCTTGCTAAAAAGGCTTAGGAGCCTTGGGTTCAATTCCCACATAGGATAGAATTTTTATTCATCTTTTTATTTGTTTTCATGAGTGGGGTGCCATTTTGAGAGGTTTATTGGCTTAAGACTTAGCTTAGCCATAAACCTTGGGGGTCATGTGTAACGCCCTAATTTCTGGACTCAGAAATAATGCCCGTTGGAGACACTATTCCTAAATCTCTGAAATTAATTCGCTTCGATCTCGATATCGTCAAACAATCACTTAGGCTATCCAACGATTTGCTTAAGCTGATACTAATTACATACATGAATATCTCCAATACAAATAATATCTAGAACAAAGCCTCCGTGGCTAAACATAATTTGAATACAATGAAACTTAGTTAACTATCATAATCAAAGAAACTACTCCTACTAAGCATTTCTCCTCGTTAGAAATAAAGTTCCTCACCAAAGATCCATCCATTCCTTCACCTTAACCTGGGATATCCCTGCACAAACTAGAGTATATCCCCGAAATGTGGGGTGAGACTACAGTCTCAGCGAGTAAAGCATGCAACATGCAGTGAGAGTAAACAATCATATGCAATACAACACCTAGTGCAATTCACAGGGCATACCTAACTATTCTTAATCATTTGAATCATAATGTCCTAATTAACTCAATAGGCATATTATATAAATTTAACTTAACACTTAGTAACTTAACAGGATGGAAAAACTTAAACAAAAGGCACATAATCGGCATAACCCAGCCGATGGGCTGTGGCGCATACGTCCTCAACTGAAATCGGTGCATACACCCACAACTGATATCGGAGCATACTCCCACAACTGATATCGGAGCATACTCCCACAACTGATAATCAAGTCTTTTCTAGAATTTCCTAACATCAATTATTCCATTCAATGCAATCATCACAATTTCAATCAAAATAATTATATAGAAGGGGAATTAGAGGAGTGGGTTCATACATCGAGCATTTCAACCATTTCGTAAACTTCGTAACTATCGTAAGTTCGCAACTTCGACATTCCAAAGATCTTTCAAGTAAACTCTATCATTAATTACCCAACTCAAGCTCAAACATCATAAATCCAATCAATTTAACCAAATAGAAAGGGAATCGAAGGGGTAGGGATCATACAATGGGCATTTCGTCAATTTCGTAATCTCGCTACTTTCGTAAATCTCGCTACCCTAAGGTTTTCAATAAAAATCTAACAACAACTACTCAATCTCATGCAAACAATACTATTCTAGCCATAATACTCAAATAGAAAGGGGATTAGAGAGTAGGGTTCATACATTCGGAAAAATATCAAAATCACAAGGGAGTGTGCGTGTGAACTTTACTCACCAATTCTTGAAGATCAAAGGAGGAATTGATGAATTGAAGGTTCCCTTGATGAATCCTAGCGTCAAAATCCCTTCCTAAGCTTTCAATTTGATATTTCTCTCTCTAACTCACTCTCTCTCTCTAGGGTTTCGAAGGGGAGAAGAAAGAACTTAGAAAATCTGATTATTGCATGCCCGAATATTTATACTGGACAGCTGGTAATCGATTACAGTAGTGCTGTAATCGATTACCAGTGGTGAAAATAACACTGGAAAACGTTTCTGGAACTCTGGTAATCGATTACAACCTTTGGTAATCGATTACCAAAAACTCAGCCCTCAGGTAATCGATTACAACCTGTGAGTAATCGATTACCTAAAAACTAGCTCTCGGGTAATCGATTACAGACCCTCTGTAATCGATTACCAGCAGCCCAAAACCCTTCATTTTAACTTGAATGCAATTCTAACTTAGGTTTAAACTCAAGTTTAAACCTTTAATTCTTCAACTTACCTTCCCTTAATTACTAGTACATAATCCTCTTTATTTTAGCCTACTGAGTTATTAAAGCTCCTAAATTGCGGGATGTTACATCATGGGTTCAAGACCCACTTAGGAGTGTTTTCACTCACCTTTTATTTTCTTTCTTTTTTACTCTCCTAAAAATCCGCCCCTCTCCCCCTCTTTTCCTATAAATAGGAGTCCTCTCCTCTTGTAATTCACACATTGAAATTTGAAGTAAAGGCATTATGCCAAATTTTCTCCTCCCTTTGTGAGTTGAGTGAGGCTTGGTGGTTGTTGCTCAAACCATACTGAGACTTATCTAATTCTCCTGAATTAGTGGCGTCTGGCATTGGACTTATCTGCTGCAAGTGGATTCTTGCTTCAGTGGCGTCCTTCCCATTTCTTCCTCTCCACTTTTTCTTTCATTTTCTCTCATTTTCTATCATTTTCTTGTGCATTATAGCTGCTGTTCCAGCCTCTATAATTCGCAATTTTGGTGCCTTTAATTGATTCTAATCGGTTGGTTTTGCTCAATTCTAGATCCTACACATATCCGGCTATCAATTGGTCATCAGAGCTTGTTGAATTTGAGCAAAATTGGAGCTACAAGGCCGTGGGTACTGCACCTATTTAGTGCAGAATTTTCATTCAATTAGTGTAATTTCATCCATCTTTTCAATTGTAATTTGGACTTGGACTGTTTCCCGGGCCCGAGGTGCCTTTCTGCTGCTATCAGCACTTGGCTGTCTTGATTGAATTGCTTGATTTCTTGCTAGTTGGGGGCTATTTGGGCCGCTAATTCTCACCCCTAGGTGTTTGTTTAAATGCCTCTTTAATTGCTCATACTTGTTCTTGAGTAATTCTTGCAAATTGCTTGATATAACTGCTTGTTTGTGGTGAAGTGTGGTAAAAGGAGGCATTGTTGTCTTCATTTTTCCAAAGATCGTTCACCTACATTTCTCCCCTTCACCATTAATTGTTCATCCCCCATATTCATCTCTTTACTTTCCGCCTTTAATTTTCCGCCATTTAATTTCCGCTTCTCCCATCCTTTTAATTTCTGCTCTCCCCTTTACTTTCTGCCATTTACATTTCTGCTCTCCCCATCCTTTTAATTTCCGCTTCCCCCTTTACTTTCAGTCATTTACTTTCAGTCCTCCCCATCCTTTTAATTTCCGCTTCCCCCTTTACATTTCTGCTCTCCCCATCCTTTTACTTTCTGCCATCCCCTTCTACTTTCTGCCATTTACATTTCTGTCCTCCCCATCATTTTAATTCAATTTCCCCCTTAAATTTCTTGCCATTTAATTTTGCGCAATTTTCCTCTTTATTTTTGCCATTTTATGCGCATTTTTGGGCTCTTGTGTTGTTCAATTTCCTACTCTTGTTATGTCTGTTTGATTGGCATTCTGATTGGAAATTTGGATTGACTGCTATCTCTACCTTGGACTTTCCCTGTTTGATTGTGCAAAACGCTCACCTATAGGATCTTTTTTGGTTCATAGTATTGGAAGAAGATCAACAAATTCTAATTGTTGATTTTCCTTCAAATTTTAATTCCAATCTTAAAATTGAACCAAGCACGTTTCTGTGACCATACCGGTTTTGTATAATCAACAAGGAAGTGCTAAGAAATTTTTTTTTTGGCCATTTTTGAAATCAAGTTGCCATCACGTTTTTTTACAGTTTCTAGAAATCAGTTTATTCATTATTTTTGCTTTTCTTGGCCACTTGGACCAGTTTACTATTCTGTAATTTTTTGTTGGGGAAAAAAGACAAAGAAAGAAAGAAAAGGCAAGAAAAATACAAAAGTTACGTACGTGCCAAAAATAGAAAAGAGGTGTAAAAAGCAAAAATGGGTGCAAAAGTCAACATCAAAGAGGAAAAAGTCAAAAGACACCCAAAAAGAGTAAAAAATTCAAAAAAAATTCAGAAAAATAGAAAAACAAAAACAAAGAAGTATCCCAACAATACAATGACAAGCTAAACTTACCTACTACCCCACATCCAGAACCTTATACACTTCAATGGGTGAGTGATGAGGAAGAATTTATGGTGGATAGACAAGTGAGCTTAAGGTTCAAAATTGGGGATTACCAAGATGAAATGACCTTTGATGTTATACCCTTAGAAGCCTCACACATCCTATTAGAAAGACCTTTGGCAATATGAGAGAAGTGTAAAATATGATGGGTTTGCCAATACCTATAGGTTCCGCCACCAAGGAATAAAATTCACGCTCATGTAGAAACACAGGGAAACACTAAAAGGGGGGTTGAACAGTGTTTCTTAATAATTTATGGAAGCTTTCACAAACGATTAAGTTCAAAGTAGTTTCAGACAGGTTTAGAGAGCTGTCTGAAGTTAAGAAGACTTCTGAAAGTAATTTTAAATAGGTTTCCTTGCTTCTTTTAAAATTATTGAAACAATCTTCAATACCCTTGGGTTAGTATAAATAAATTGACAAGAGATAAGGGATAGAAGACTTAGCCAAGAAATTTATCCTGGTTCACCCACTAACACAGTGAGCTACGTCCAGTCCCAATGGCAAACAACCACTGGATTTCCACTATATGAATATTAAGATTACAGGCTCAAATATGAGTACAGTCTCTCCAGACACAATGAGTACAGTCTCTCTAGACACAACGAGTATAGTCTCTCCAGACACAACGAGTACAGTCTCTCTAGACACCACGAGTACAGTCTCTCCAGACACAACGAGTACAGTCTCTCCAGACACAACGAGTACAGTCTCTCCAGACACCACGAGTACAGTCTCTCCAGACACAACGAGTACAGTCTCTCCAGACACAACGAGTACAGTCTCTCCAGACACAACCAAGTATTCTTTTTCAGTCTAGCCTCCCCAGGCTCTTCAACTAAGTATTCTTTATCAGTCTAGCCTCTCCAGGCTCTTGAACTAAGTATTCTTTGTTTTAGACAAGCCTCTCCAGGCTCAATATGCAGTATTACAACGAAATGTGTCTAAGCTTTTAAACTAAACAAGTTTCAAGCTTAAGCAGACACAGTGCACAATAATAACTGAGGTATACTCAGGATATACAGATGATGTGCAAAGAAGATGAATAAGAGAGTTTTTATCAAAGTAAAGCTCGCAGCGGAATATCTCTTGCAATAATGTCTCTATATGTCTATCTTTGATGGTCTTCATGGACGGGTATTTATACCCAATCTTCAATCCGTTGAAATACCACCGTTTAGAGATAGCATTAAATGCTATTTAATCCGTTGTGAGACATGCTTATGAGAGTTCTGATATTTCTGACATGGTACAAGGTTGCTCCTGCCATAAAGCTGCTACATATGTTGCTGCAGAGGCTGCGTTGCAGAGATTTCCTCAGTGGTGTATGAAATTCAAAAATACCAGGAAAGGTCTCTTTGTTCCTTGCTATAAACGTGTTACGTGCAGCAGAGGTTCAGAAAAGTCTTCACAAGCTTCAGCAAAGAGTGCCACGTCATTAATGAGACTTCAGACAGCTTCAACACTTCAGACGGGTAGTGCACGTCAGACGGCTTCAACGCTTCAGATGTGTTGAACCTTCAGAAGGCTTAACTCCTCAGACAGGTTGAAAGCACTTCACATAGTCTTTATATAAGCTTATAGTGGCTTGCTGAAATCATAGATAAATCATTAAAACATATATGTATCTATGATAAATATTTTAACTCAAATTTGTTAAGCATTAAAACTTGGGAATTGAGCTGTCTTAAACATCATATTTTCTTTTATGATATTTTTGATACTCAACATTTTCCCCCTTTTTAATGATGACAAATTTGTTTAAAATACATAAATCTGAAAGGAGTTTTAAAGATAAAAGAATAGATAGCTCCCCCTCAGATGGTGATCTCTTAAACGTATTTACTCCCCCTGAGTCCTGTGATCACTTCAGATTCAGATTTTGTTAGTTTAATACTCCCCCTTTTGTCATCAATCAAAAGGGAATTCCAGAGCATAACAACAACAACAATCATAGCAAAATCATGAAATATGAAAGAAAACAACAAACATAAACACAACATGATGTGAGACACTGATAGTATTAATCAAAATGTCCAAAAGAAAAAATTTATCACTTAGCAGAAATAAACAAGAGACATGGCTACACATCACTGACTACCCATCCTTCCTCAGCAAAGCTTCTTTCATGAAGGAAATCAACTCATCTTTGGCCTTGTCAATCTGAGAGATGAGAGCAGTCTTCATGTCCTCTTGGCCACTTCTAATCTGCTGTTGCTCTTGAAGAATCTTATCTTGTTTAGCAATGAGATCAACATTCTTTTTCTCTAGCTACTCTATCTTCAGCCTGAGCTTTCTGTTCTCTTCTTCAGGATCAGGTGGTGCTTCATAAAGAATAATCTGGATGTGTCTGCACACAAATCTCAGCACATCAAAACCTGGAAGTAAACCATACTCTTGTGGATGATACACTGGAAAGAATAATGTTCCAATGGGACACATAATCTTCCAGTCTTCATGAAATGATTCAGACAGAAGTGGGAAATGGTCTCTGATGTAATGATATTTCACATTTATGAATTTCCCATGCCCTATGATAGAATCAGCATCTGGTCCAGTTGACCCAGAAGAGGATCCAGCATCCTCTCTGATCTTCCAGTAAGATGACCAGACTCTGTCTCTGAAACTGTGATCCATGCCTCCACCTTGTCTCTTGATCGTTGCTGGTAGCTCCTTCCATTCGCTTGGAGTCAGAGGCTTGAAGGGAATAGGATAGGCCTTAGGTTCCTTGAACTTATCAGCAGGGCCTTCCTTCAGAGGGTACCTAGGAACAATTCTATCAGGTTGCACTAGAATCTTGGTGGTTGGCCTGATGGAAAATGTTCTAGGGGGCCTGTATCCTCTCATGCCAACAGACTTCAGATAATCCCTTTCAAAGAGTTCACCTTCTGTGCATAGATGCCTGACAAAACACCAGTCTTCATTACTCATCTTCAGAAAATCAGTATTTGAAAAGGGATCAAGTGGAGCCCACTTGTGAGCAGGTGGTACCACACCCTTTCTGATCTTCTCAAGTTGCCCTGAGTACATCTGATCTAAGCTTCCTTGATACTTTATTCTTTTAGCATCTGAAGTATGTTTGACTAGCCCATGGTGCAGAGAGATAGGGGGTGTATCTCTGAAATATTGCAGCTCTTCATAGAGGTTTGGAAACTTGGGAACCCTTTCCCTCTCAAAGAAAGGTCCTTCATACCTCTTATGGGACACTTTAGCTTCTTCATCATACTGATGCTGAGTGAAAGGAAATGCATAAGGATCAAAAGTGGGTTCTGTGAAGAAATCCCTACTTTTAGGTCCTAGCCTAATGTGTTCAGGCAGTATGCTCCCTTTCCACACCTTTGAGCTTTCTCCTTGCTGAATCTCGACAATGAGATCTTTAGATTGTGTTGACTCTGAAGACGATGATGATGAAGATGATGGTGATGATTGAGGTGATGATTGTGATGGTGATGGTGATGCTGCTTCTTCTTCCTTCTCTATAGGTTGCCTTTCTTCTTCTTCTTTCTCCTCTTGTTTCTTTTCAGGTGAGGAAGGAGGTGATGGAGCCACATTGTCAAATCTCACCCTTGGTCTTTTCACAGGGGGTTTGACTTTCTCAGGTTCAGACACCTTCTCCCTTTCAGCTTGTTTTTCTTCTCTTTTATTCTTGAAATAGAGATTGGCCTTTACGAAGTTCTGGTACTTGCTAGCTTCATCCATAGCTTCCATTTGGCTAGCAATGCTCCTTGTAACACTAGTAGTAGGTTCAGGAGTTGTCTCAAGAATCTTGCTCTTGGTTCTCCTCCTTTGCTGAACCCTAGACCTCTTTCTCTTCTTATTACTTTGAGCCAAGGTAGCTTGCCTTTCATCTTCAGCTACGGCTAGCTGAGAGGCCACAGCGATAGCATAGTCTGTCTTCTCTTGCTCAGCCTTCATATCCAATTCTTCTTGTTCTAAGGCAGTAGCTATGGCTGCCACTTGAATCAATTCTAGATCAGAGGGGCAAGCTGCCAAAGGTGAAGCTGCTACAGCTTCAAGATCAGCAAGGTTAGAAATCTCTTCCTCATGAGCCTTTCCTTCTATGTCAGAAGTAGGCTTAAGAGGTTTTGCGCCTTCAGAACCCTGACCCACTATTTCAAATGGATTTTGCAAAGCCTTCTGAACAGGTTCAGATGCCTGAGTGTGCAGAGTAGAGGCTGCTGAAGATACCTTTGCTGCACTCCTCACAGGGAGCTTCTTCAGCTTAGGTTGAGGGGATGGTTTGAAGGCCTTGAACTCTCCTTTTCTGATGTCCCCTTGAAGCTCTTGTTCAAGAATCTCTATTGTGCTTCCTCTTTTTGAGGCCTTCTCCATGAGGACACTCTCCTTCAGAGTAGGAGATGGAGGTCTTGGAGTGAGAGGGTTCTTCAGGTTCATGCTCTTTAGATTCGACTCACCAAAGAATGCGGGTGACTTGTGATCAAACAGTCTTTCAATAGGTAATTTAAAGTGCAAGAGTACCTTTGTAATGATAGTGTTGTGAGGTAGATTTGGACCAGAGTCTCTAATCTTCTTCTGCATGTGGAACATGATGATGTTGGGAAGATTGACTTTCTTCTTCTGCAGCAAGTGAATCATCCAGAATCTCTCCAATTCAGACACGTGGTTTCTGCTACCACTCTTAGGGATTATGGAGCACCCTAAGATGGAGTGAAGTACTCTGACCTTATCCAGCAAGAACTTAGAATCAGGAGTCTTGGGTTCTTCTGTACCATACAGCATCTTTGTGTACTTCTTTTGCCCACCATTCCTCAACTCCCATCCAGGAGTAAAGGTTTCTCCTTCAGCCTTGACCTTGGCGATGGTGGAGAGAATCCCTTCATCAACAAAAACAGGGACTCCTAGAACAGTAGCCTTGATGCTTTCATATACTCCCTTGGAGTTAGGGATTCCTCTAGCTGAAGCCCAGAAATCTATGACACTCTGCTCGTGCCATGAACAGTAGATGTTGTCAAAGAATGGAGTCCAGCCAGCAGCATCAAATTCCTCAACCAAATCCATACCAAGATTTCGAAGCTCTTCAAGGTCCACACCTTTCGATCTGACCACATTTCCACCGGAACTGGAAGACTTCTTTGGTGCCATTGATGAGTTGCAGAAAAACTTGAGAGAAAACGGTTGCTAGAGAGAAGAAGAAGATCAAACAGTGCTGAGAGAAAATGTAAGACTTCCTCGACACTCTTACTCCTGCATTTATAGACCCACGATGCAATGATGGCCTGTACCGGTTGCGCGGACATTGGGTATCGTGCGAAGTGGAAGAGACAAAATAAATGGAATTCAACCGTCTCAGATAGCCAAGTCAGCAAGTCATTTCAGACAAGTGAGAAATTTCAGACACACTATAAAATTTCAGACACCCTAGAATTTCAGACATGTCACAATTTCAGACACCCTGGAATTTCAGATGCTCTTAACATATCAGACACAATCAATTATTAGAAAATGCATGTATGTTCAAATTATGCGTATGAACTTAAATCTATCTTCAGTCAGGGGTTTTGTGAATATATTTGCCCATTGATGCTCTGTGTCAATGAACTGAATATCAAAAACACCTTTCTGAACATAGTCTCTAATAAAATGATGCTTGATTTCTATATGCTTAGCCCTAGAGTGTTGGATAGGATTTTTAGATAAATTAATTGCACTTGTATTATCACACAAAACAGGTATAGCAGAGAGAGGAATATTAAAGTCCTCAAGCTGATACTTCACCCATAGCAGTTGTGAACAACAACTGGCTGCTGAGATGTATTCTGCTTCTGTTGTTGATAATGCAATGGTGCTCTGCCTTTTGCTTGACCAGCTGATCATGTTATTTCCAAAGAAATGACATCCTCCACTAGTGCTCTTTCTTTCTATTCTATCTCCAGCAAAGTCAGCATCACAGTATCCTATTAACCTGCAATCTTTGCTCCTCTTATAGCATAGACCAAGATTAGTAGTAGCTTTCAGATATCTAAAAATTCTTTTAACAGCTTTGTAATGAGTAATTCTTGGATCTGATTGAAATCTAGCACAGAGACAAACACTGAACATTATGTCAGGCCTCCTTGCTGTTAGATACAACAAAGAGCCAATCATTCCTCTGTACAAAGTTTGATTCACTGGTTTTTCTTTGTCATCCTTGCTTAAAGATGAAGATGGATGCATAGGAGTTGACATGGGTTTGCAATCATTTAAGTTAAACTTTTTGAGCATTTCTTTTGTATATTTTTCTTGATGGATCCATATACAATCAGAATCTTGCTTAATCTGAAGTCCTAAGAAAAATTTTAGTTCTCCCATTAAACTCATTTCAAACTCTGATTGCATTAACTTAGAAAACTCCTTGCATAGGGAAGAATTAGTTGAACCAAAAATAATGTCATCAACATATATCTGGACAAGTATAAGATCTTTGTTAGACTGTTTTCTAAAAGAGTTGTATCTACTTTTCCTCTTTCAAAACCATTTTTTATAAGAAAACTGCTTAATCTGTCATACCAAGCTCTTGGAGCTTGTTTCAGACCATAAAGAGCCTTTTTCAGTTTGAAAACATGATCAGGAAAAGCTATATCTTCAAAACCAGGGGGTTGTCTAACAAAAATCTCTTCTTCAAAGAATCCATTTAGAAAAGCACTTTTGACATCCATTTGATATAGTTTGATGCCATTATTTACATCATAAGAGAGAAGATATCTAATTGCTTCTAACCTGGCAACAGGGGCAAAGGTTTCAGTGAAGTCAATACCTTCTTGTTGATTGTATCCTCAAGCCACCAATCTTGCCTTGTTTCTGACCATTTTTCCTTCTTCAGACAGCTTGTTTCTGAACACCCATTTGGTTCCAATAATAGTTTTCCCATGGGGTTTAGGAACAAGGGTCCAGACATCACTCCTAGCAAATTGATTTAGCTCTTCTTGCATGGCTAGGATCCATCCTTCATCATGCAGAGCTTCATCAATGTTCTTTGGCTCAATTTCAGACAGGGAAAGCAAGAGAATTCAGATTCTTGAATTTTGATCTTGTCTTCACTCCTTCTGAAGTGTTGCCAATGATTTGCTCCTTAGGATGATGTGACTTGTATCTCCAGTTACTTTTCTGAGATATTGTTTGATCTGTCTGAGGCTCAACATTTGTCTGAAGAGGTTTAGTGACAGATGGTACTTCAGACACCTGTTCATCCTTCAAGCTATCATGGTCATTCAGCTCCATACCTGCAAAATCATCTTCTAGATCTGATAGTTCCCTATCAGTCTCTTTCATGTCATTGAATTTAACATGAATTGATTCCTCTACAATTAAAGTTCTAGAGTTATAAACTCTATAGGCTTTAGATGTTTCCGAATAACCTATGAAAAATCCTTTGTCAGACTTTGCCTCAAATTTTCCAAGATCATCCTTGGTGTTGAGTATGAAACACTCACATCCAAAGGGATGAAAATATGATATGTTGGGTTTCCTTCCTTTCCATAATTCATAAGGAGTCTTTCTCAGAATTGGTCCTTACCAATATTCTGTTTTGAAAGGTAGCAAGTTGTGTTAATAGCTTCTGCCCAGAAGGATCTTGGTAAGTTGCATGAGTTGAGCATGGTCCTTACCATCTCTTGCAAACTTCTGTTCTTTCTCTCAACAACCCCATTCTGTTGAGGTGTTCTAGCCACAAAGAAATTGGGTGAGATCTCATTCTCATCACAGAACATTTGAAAGTTTGCATTCTCAAACTCTCCACCATGATCACTTCTGATAACAGAAATACAGAATTCTTTCTCATTCTGTACCTTCTTGCAGAATATTGTGAAATTTCTAAAAGTATCATCCTTGCTTCATAGGAATAATACCCATGTAAATCTAGAATAGTCATCAACAATGACCAAACCATATTTCTTACCACTAAGACTTTCTGTTCTAATAGGACCAAACAAGTCAATGTGTAAAAGTTCTAGTGGTCTGCTAGTTGAAACAACATCCTTACTCTTAAAAGAGTGTCTTGTTTGTTTCCCTTTCAGACAGCTTTCACATAAAATGTCAGATTTGTATGAAAGCTTGGGCAATCCTTTAACAAGATTGTGTTTTGCTAACCTTGAGATTAATCTCAAGTTGGCATGCCCAAGTCTTTGATGCCAAATCTGTTTTCATCTTCAACAGAAATGAAAACATTTTACATTTTGACTTGCTAGATCCTCTAGATCAATTTTGTACACATTGTTTTGTCTCTTAGCAGTAAAGAGGGTTTGATCAGAGGAGTCTTTGACTATGCATCCTTCCTTAGTAAAGGATATCACATAACCACTATCACATAATTGACTTATGCTCAGTAAATTATGCTGAAGTCCCTCCACTAGGAGTACATTTTTAATAAGGGATGAAGGAGATATACCTACAGTCCCTATTCCAGTGATCTTCCCTTGCTGATTTCCACCAAAGGTGACCACACCTCCTGCTCGGGTCTAAGGTTTTGGAACAAAGACCTTTCTCCTGTCATGTGTCGTGAGCACCCACTGTCCAGGTACCATTTGTGGGGTTTCCTTTGTCCTGTTAAACACATCTGCAACAGGAATGATCAAGTTTTTAGGTACCCATATTCTTTTGGGTCCTTTCATGTTAGCTTTGGGCCTTGCTTTTCTCTTGTATTTGCACTGAATCACATTGTGTCCAGGCTTGCCATAGTGAGAACACCCAATAACCTTCTTTTTGCCTTTAGTAAAATTTAAGACAGTAGGAGGTTCAGAGGTGTTGTGATCACAAAAGCCTAAACCACTTTTGTCAAGAGGATCCCTTTGATTGCCCAGCAATCTGTTAAGTTATCTGTCCCTTTGACAACTTAGCTAAGTCTTTTGTCAGTTCCTCAACTTGCTTCTGATGTTTTTTGTTTTCTTCAGAGACAGTTTGTGAACTGATGCTTTCAGTTACAAGGATTTTCTCCTTGAGTATAATATTTTTATCTCAAGAGCCTCATATTTGTTGCACATTTTTGTGTGGACTTTGGATAGATTCTTATACTCTTGGAAAATTTCCTTGGAACTTTCCATCAGATCATCATACATCTCTTGTAGAGTTAAGGGAAATACCTCAGCTTCAGAGTTGTCTGATGAGGGCAGGTTGGCCATGAGACACAGGTTGGCCTCTTCTGAGGTTGTCTTCCTCTTCTTCTGAGGTGGACTCATCAAGATCCTCCCATGTTGCCATCAGTCCCTTCTTCCTCTTGAAGATCTTCTTCTTTTTTAGGCTGTTTTTCTTCAGTTTTGGGCATTCAGCTATCATATGACCTGGCTGTTTGCATTCATAGCAAGTAATTTTGTCATTTTGAAAATCCTTACCTGACTTACCTACTTTAGAGGTTGAAGGTTGGTTCTTTCTCAGCTTTCCTCTATTTTGTAGCATCCTCTTGATTTTCCTACTAAGAAGAGCAAGATCATCGTCTTCTGAGCTATCTTCAGAGTCGTCATCTGCTTATGAAGTTTCCTCAGCTTGCATAGCCTTCATGCTGCCATGCCTAGGCTGTTTGGCCTTGGAGTTTAGTGTTAGAGACTTCTTCTTGTAGTCATCTTCTTCAAGTTCAAGCTCATGGACCTTGAGAGATCCCAACAGTTCTTCCATTCTAAGAGAGTTTAAGTCTCTTGCTTCTTGAATGGCAGTGACTTTGGGTCTCCAGGACTTAGGCAAACTTCTTAGAATCTTTCTATTGTTGTCTCCAGATTCATAAGTTCTACCTAAGGACCTGAGTCCATTAGTTATAGTCTGAAACCTTCCAAACATCTGGTCAATGGTTTCAGATTCCTCCATCTTGAACATCTCATATTGATGTATGAGCATGCTGATCTTGGATTGCTTGACCGTTTCTGTCCCTTCATGGGCTGCTGCAAGAGTATCCCAGATCTACTTGGCAAAAGTACATCCATGAACCTTCTCATACTCTGATTTATTCAAAGAACATATCAGAAAGAGTTTGGCTTTGGCATTCATTTGTACTCTAGCCTTCTGCTCCGAGGTCCATTCAGCCTTAGGAATGGTCACTCCATTATGCATAGGCATATAGTCTCCATCAGTGACCACATCCCAGACATCAATGTTGTTGCTCTCAATGAACAACTTCAAACGATCCCTCTAGTAGTGGTAATCCACTCCATTGAATGTTGAGGGCCTTGTGATAGAGGCTCCTTCAGAGATGTATTGTCTGTTGTTGTTGGAAGCTTCCATCTGGATCTTTAGTCCTCAACACTTGTTAGGTGCTCAACCCTGAGTTGAGCTTTGATACCAACTGTAGAAACACAGGAAACACTAAAAGGGGGGGGTTTGAATAGTGTTTCTAATAATTTATGGAAGCTTTTCACAAACGATTAAGTTCAAAGTAGTTTCAGACAGGTTTAGAGAGCTGTTTGAAGTTAAGAAGACTTCTGAAAGTAATTTTAAATAGGTTTCCTTGCTTCTTTTAAAATTATTGAAACAATCTTCAATACCCTTGGGTTAGTATAAATAAATTGACAAGAGATAAGGGATAGAAAAGACTTAGCCAAGAAATTATCCTGTTTCACCCACTAACACAGTGAGCTACGTCCAGTCCCAATGGAAAACAACCACTGGATTTCCACTATATGAATATTCAGATACAGGCTCAAATATGAGTGCAGTCTCTCCAGACACAATGAGTACAGTCTCTCCAGAAACAATGAGTATAGTATCTCCAGACACAACGAGTACTGTCTCTCCAGACACCACGAGTACAGTCTCTCTAGAACACAACGAGTACAGTCTCTCCAGACAACAACGAGTACAGTCTCTCCAGACCACAATCAAGTATTCTTTTTCAGTCTAGCCTCTCCAGGCTCTTCAACTAAGTATTCTTTATCAGTCTAGCCTCTCCAGGCTCTTCAACTAAGTATTCTTTGTTTCAGACAAGCCTCTCCAGGCTCAATATGCAGTATTACAACGAAATGTGTCTAAGCTTTTAAACTACACAAGTTTCAAGCTTAAGCAGACACAGTGCACAATAATAACTGTGGTATACTCAGGATATACAGATGATGTGCAAAGAAGATGAATCAGAGAGTTTTATCAAAGTAAAGCTCGCATCGGAATATCTCTTGCAATAATTTCTCTATATGTCTATCTTTGATGGTCTTCATGGAGGGGTATTTACCCAATCTTCAATCCGTTGAAATACCACCGTTTAGAGATAGCATTAAATGCTATTTAATCCGTTGTGAGACATGCTTATGAGAGTTCTGATATTTCTGACACGGTACAAGGTTGCTCCTGCCATAAAGCTGCTACATATGTTGCTGCAGAGGCTGCGTTGCAGAGATTTCCTTAGTGGTGTATGAAATTCAAAAATTCCAAGAAAGGTCTCTGTGTTCCTTGCTATAAACGTGTTATGTGCAGCAGAGGTTCAGAAAAGTCTTCACAAGCTTCAGCAAAGAGTGCCACGTCATTAATGAGACTTCAGACAGCTTCAACACTTCAGACGGGTAGTGCACTTCAGACGGCTTCAACGCTTCAGACGTGTTGAACCTTCAGAAGGCTTAACTCCTCATACAGGTTGAAAGCACTTCACATAGTCTTTATATAAGCTTATAGTGGCTTGCTGAAATCATAGATAAATCATTAAAACATATATGTATCTATGATAAATATTTTAACTCAAATTTGTTAAGCATTAAAACTTGGGAATTGAGTTGTCTTGAACATCATATTTTCTTTTATGATATTTTTGAGACTCAACAGCTCATGCCTAAGACCTCTAAGGAAATAAAAGAAGATCAAACCACACTTAAGAGGTTAATAGAACAAGAGAAAAGAGAACAAATAGAAAAAGAAAAAGAAGAAAAACTACAAAGAGAAAGTGAGGCAAAAGAATTAAGAGTGCAAGAAGAGAAAGTGTGTTTATCTTGTGATCATTTGAATGCTAACTCTTCTAGTGAAGCATGAATAGGTTGATGGAAAATACTTCTAGTGTTGCAAAGAGTACAATTCAAGTTGTTGAAAGGGAGTTTCCTAAACTTACTTTCTTTATGCATGAAATGCCTCTCTCTATGCACAATTTTATGCCACAAAGCATTACATGTTTGACAGAAATAAAAAATTTTGATAATGCTTTGAAACCTATTGCATGTTTAGAAAAATCAACTAAGTCTAAGAAAATGAAAGAAAAAGTGGAGAGGAAGAAATGGGAAGGACGCCACTGAAGCAAGAATCCACTTGCAGCAGATAAGTCCAATGCCAGACGCTACTAATTCAGGAGAATTAGATAAGTCTTAGTATGGTTTGAGCAACAACCACCAACCCTCACTCAACTCACATAGGGAGGAGAAAATTTGGCATAATGCCTTTACTTCAAAATTCAATGTGTGAATTACAAGAGGAGAGGACTCCTATTTATAGGAAAAGAGGGGGAGAGGGGCGGATTTTTAGGAGAGTAAAAAAGAAAGAAAATAAAAGGTGAGTGAAAACACTCCTAAGTGGGTCTTGAACCCATGACCCCCAAGGTTTATGGCTAAGCCAAGTCTTAAGGCCATAAACCTCTCAAAATGGCACCCCACTCATGAAAACAAATAAAAAGATGAATAAAAATTCTATCCTATGTGGGAATTGAACCCAAGACTCCTAAGCCTTTTAGAAAGGCAACCTACTAGCCAATAAACCCATACATGTGGACGCCCAAGTAGGAGGAAAATAAAAGGAAAATTACAAAAATAAAAAGAAAATACAAAATAGTCCTAATAAAGGGTGGTCCATAGGACAAGGGTCCTATCCAGGGTCAAGGTGTCCTTCTGTAGGGTAGTGACCCTTATTTTGTAGGGTAGTGACCTTTATTTGTAGGACACTAAATTCTCCAACTCTTCCTTGCTTGAAGTTCTGGCTTGAAGTTGGTGCCTTTCCTCCAGTGTAGGTCTTGCAGGTTCAAGCTTCTAACAGTGTGCCATCAATTTTCTATTAACATGATAACAATATGCTCTTCACATTCTACTAATTGATGTTATGATTATATGATAAGTTAATTTTAGGGAAAAATATGTTTTTTGTCCTTATAGTTTCGGTCAACTTTAGTCTTTGTCCATGCACTTTAAATCCTGTGTTTTTTTTCCTAAACTTTCTAAAACCCCAAATCGTGGTCCCTGCCCGTTAGTGAGATCTATTAACCAGATGAGCTAGCTAACAAAAGTTATATGTCACCCTCAATAGTGAGTCCCAAATAATTGAATGTTCATCTAATTAACCTTTTTATTAATTTTTTAATTATTAAAATAATCCTAATTGCTAAATTAGGGTTTTCACCTGAACAATTTTACCCGATAAAAAACCTAATTCCATAATTATGGTTATTTTAATAATTAAAAAATTAATAAAAAAAGATTAATTAGATGGGTCAACTATTTTGGGCCCACTATTGAGGCTAACATGTAACTTTTGTTGCCCAACTCATCAGGTTAACAGATCTCACTAACGGTCAGGGACCCTAGTTTGGGGGTTTAGAAAGTTCAGGAACAAAAAGTAAAGAATTCAAAGTAAAGGGACGGAGACCAAAGTTGACCGAAACTATAGGGACAAAAACATATTTTTCCCTTAATTTTATTATAAAAATTTAATAATATGTAAAAATGAACATCAAATGCAATTTAACGTCACCCATGAAAGTCTGCTAGTTTGCTTTCTATATGTTTGTAAGAGTATTCTCAGTTTCTGTGCACTCCAGTTTTGCAATGCTTCAATTGATTTTCCATGGGACTAAGCCTTGAATTCAAAGAAGCAAATATAGTTTTACTTGATCCAAAACTATTTAATATATCATCAAGATATATGTTAAGATTAAGTTCATATAGAAATATATGAAAATAATAATAATTTGATTACCAAGTTATTGGTATAAAAAATTTACGAAATTTGGCACAAATAATCAAGATAATAAATAGTTATAATCTAATGGTTGGATCAATAAAACCCACATTCAATTTAAAGTTATCAATAGGGTAATATTACATCGACATAAGTTACATAAAATATTACACTATTGATAACTTTAAATTGAATGTGAGTTCTATTGATCCAACCATTGGATTATAACTATTTATCATATTGATTATTTGTGTCAAATGTCGTAAAATTTTTACATCAATAACTTGATAATCAAATTATTATTATTTTCATATATTTTAAAATTATATATGATGTTAATCTTAATATATCTTGATGATATATAAATAGTTTTGGATCAAGGTAAAATTTTATGGATATGATCTATATTATAATAACTTTCAATCCAATGGTGGATTTTGAAAAATAATTATTTGCATAAATGTTATGCATTTATATTTGTGTAAGTTTAACCGTCCTCTTACATGATAGTTTATATTCATTTAGGCTTAATTGCATTTTTTGTCCCTCTATTATCATCAATCCGTGATTTTGGTCCCTCTACTTTTTTTTTCGCGATTTTGGTCCCTCTAGCACATAGATTTTGAAAATAGGGGATCAAGATTTTGAACTAAATCGCGAATTTGGAATAATAGGGGGGCCAAAATTGCAAAAAAAAAGTAGGGGAACCAAAATCGTGAATTGATGACCAAAAATGCAATTAAGTCATTCATTTACATGCATTTTTAATTTTCTGTAACTTTTTCAGGATATGACGTCTCTTTTACGTGTTTTTATCATAAAGATGAACTTGTTATGTTAAAAAAAGATGAACAAATGCTTCACTGAATCCAAAAAATGATAATCTAAACCTTTACAAACCTCTATGTTTAGAGGTTATTTTTTCACTGTTCATGGATTACCCACAATTTACGTTGTAAAATTCCTCTCATAAACAGATTTTATTTAAATAGGTAATGCTTTACAGTTGTAAACCTGGATGTGTGTATTTTGTAGAATGAAGTGCTTTATTGGGACTAATGTTGCGCGGGGAATGGAAGCTTCTTTGTTGTCTTGCTTTGGAAGTCAGAGGAGGCGTGTGAATGAAGGGATCTCACATCAGATCAAACCAATTTCTCTCTTTTGAAATTTCAAAACATTTTCTTCTTGTGCACTCTTCTCTGATTTTTCCATCTCTTCATTTTCCTTTCCTCTCTTCTACACACCATGGGCACACAACAAAAATTTGGGTATTGATTCCATAAGTTGCTGAAGGTGCAAAGGGTGAGAAAAAAGAGCCATCACCATCTACAAAATTCTTCCCTGATCTATCCACGTAAAGGAGCGATGCTTTCGTCCAATAGCCACATCCCCATAATATACTTCCTTCTTTTACAATGGATGCCACCACCACCAAAAATTGCTTAAAAAATCATAGCTTTCTTGACACCCTGAACACTTCCCACAATGGAAACGAGCGTGAGATTATAGCCAACGCTTTGATGTTTTGAGGATGTTAAACCTGAAGGTATCTAACACAATCAGAGAAGCAACTTTGTAGCAAGGGTATGAGATCTTAACCATGGTATTACTATGAATTAATGACTAAATGATATTGATTTTGTTTTATTTTGTTTTGTTTTTTTTCTTCCCAATCTACCAGAGCAGCTATGGAATTGCTTAAATAACATGAAGATGAAATAAGACTCGACTATTTACACTGTAGAATGCACTAATATCTTTCAATTGATTCTCTACAGGCAAGTTGTCGTTTAAACATTTAATTAATTTTAGTCTTGCTTTGACATAATGTATTACTCTGGTATAATGTATGTTTTGTTTTCAACCACAATATACATGTGTCAAATGATAAAGGTCATTGTGGTTCAATTTCTTTCCTCAATGAATTGGTTAGCTTTTTAATAAATAGAGCAACCAATTTTGGGTCGAATAGAAGTGACAAGATTCTCCTAACTCTATTTTTTTTGAATAGTGCATTTTGCATATATGATTTCCTTTACACGTTTTTACATAAGTTTTGCATCTTTACTTGCAAAAACATTGAGCTTAACAAAAAAAAATGCCCCTTGGAAAGGCAGGAAAATTCTATCCGTTGTCATTTTCTTATATTTCATGTACTCTTTACATCTTCAACTCACAGAATGGCCTCTTGACAAGAGCTTTGAACTATTTAATTTTGCAGAAAACAAGGAGGCTTTTATAGCTATACTTTTAGATACACAACTTTTCTATATAAGATATATAGAGTGGAGCTTGCTGAAAGTAATGTGTTCAATGATGGTAAGCTTGGTAAAGTCAATTTTTCTTTCAATATTTAAATTTTATATGATGATTTTGTATTTCTTGGAATACCATTTGTTCATAACATGTGCATGATTTTATCTAAATTTTTAAAATAATTTTTTATTCGATTTTGTAATTTATTAGTTAATTCTCATGTCCTGAATTTGATCCTGTTAGACCGTCACACTTGCTTGATTGATTCAAATAAAATTTATGAATAGTAATAGTTTTACAAGATCAATCTTGTGATGACTTTGTGTGATTAGTTTTTTCTACTTGAAATGTTGTGATAATGCTTTGTGATAGACAAGGTAACCTCCTAATTTTACTTTTGATATATGATACTTCTATTTTATCTATATTTCTACATAGGAAATATGATTTTATTAGAGCATTGCAGGTGAGTCATTTTGTTAATGTAAGTGTGAAAATTAGACTTGGGAAATGGTTACAGAGTTAAGGTAGGTGCATTTGTTTTGCTGTACTTTGAGGTCATAATTTTTTCCAGTGAATCCTGAGCATTGCAATCTGAATTCTAAGTTTTGTCATGGGTGAAGTTCTATACTTGATTGGAGCAGATTGTCAAATAGAAAGTGTGTTTGGTAATATTATCCATGTTAAATTTGTTGAGGATGTGTATATATTTTGTGCCTTTGAGTTAAAGATTTTGTCCCTTAATACTGAAATTCGAAGAGTAAATGTAGAATTGATTATTAAAGCTATTGATGAAGTGGGTATTGTGAGACAGATATCAGTTTAAAATAGGAGCGTTCTTTGCATTTTTCATATTTGTATAAAGTAAGATATTTTAGTTTTTGGAGAAACCTGATTAAAGTTATAATGGTTTTCAACTACATTTAGCAATGGTTACTTGAGGTTACATATGCCTTTAGACTTTCTGCTACCCTGTATAAGTGCAAGGATTTTGTCATGGGCATTAATGAGGTTGAGGTTGAAGTTGTCAAAAATTTTGATCTTTACTGATTTTGGTGAATCATGAGTCCTCTGAAGTTTGAAATGAATCACAAATGCCAAACAATCCAACCAAATTTTAAGGGAAACCCATTGGCCCAAGGAGGGGACTTGCCTATGAAAATGGTCGAACAACATTTGATTAGCACTAGCAGCGGGCAACCCTTAATTTCTGACTAATAATTCTGAGAATATGTATATGTGTGTGTGTGTGTGTGGGATGATGACTAATTCATACAGTGTCACACAAATCAAAGTGACTGAATTGAACTATTGAGCTTAGTGAAGTGGAACTGTCAAGTTTCAACGTACAAAGGTGCCTTTGATGAGCAGCTATTGCACACCAAGCCTTGCATTATTTTCACTGCTACCTTTAAAAAACCAAAACATAAATGTTCCACTAAGGAGAGCAAATGTGTCTTCTTGTCTCAGATTATTCTCTTTCACCGACCCAACATCATATATTACAGTATCCTCTAAGAGCAGCTTCCCACCATCAACTTACTGAAAAGATGGTTCCTTTATTAATTCTCTCCTCACTCTTAGCCTCACATTATACTTGGCAAATGGAAATAATAAATTTTTGGTCTTCAAGTACAAACAAAATAAGTGACCCACCCAAAGTAGCAATCTACGAAAATTAGTGTGGCAGGTGAGTCATTTTGTTAATGTAAGTGTGAAAATTAGAATTGGGTAATAGTTACAGAGTTAAGGTAGATGCATTTGTTTTGTTGTACTTTGAAGTCAGAATTTTTTCCAGTGAATCCTGAGCATTGCAATCTGAAAGTGTGTTTGGTAATATAAATATTATCCATGTTAAATTTGTTAAGGATGTGTATATACTTTGTGCCTTTAAGTTAAAGATTTTGTCCCTTAATTCTGAAATTCAAAGTGTAAATGTAGAGTTGATTATTAAAGCTACTGATGAAGTGGGTATTGTGAGACAGATATCAGTTGAAGATAGGAGTGTTATTTGCATTTTTCATATTTGTATAAAGTAAGCTATTTTAGTTTTTGGAGAAACCTGATTAAAGCTATAATGGTTTTCAATTACATTTAGCAATGGTTACTTGAGGTTACATATGCCTTTAGACTTCTGCTACCCTATATAAGTGCAAGGATTTTGTCATGGGCACTAATGTGGTTGAGGTTGAAGTTGTCAAAAAGTATGATCTTTACTGATTTTGGTGAATCGTGAGTCCTCTGAAGTCTAAAATGAATCCGTATTTTAGGGAGGGTTGGAAAAATGAATTAGGGAAGTTTTTTGTGTGTCAGAGAGTAGCCACTGTAGATGACATTATGATAGCTATTTGAATTTTGGAAGTCTTCACTAATATAGCCTTTAATTTCTGCATTTTACCATAACATGGTTACCATTTTCACATAATACAGTCTTCACTTGATTACATGAAGCCTTGACAGAAGGTCAACATGACTTATTATGCTAAATTTGTGAATTGTTAGGTCATCTGTTGTGGACCTTGCTAAACCTCTGTCTCATATGACCTATGTCTATTTATTTTATTCAGGATCTTGGTTTAGAATTTAGTTTTTCTAGTTAAATTTGGAGGGACTAATATGAAACTTTGTGAGCTTAACATTTGCAGTTGATTATATTCTATCTACTGGCTTGATGATGTAGTGCCTAGAACACCTTCCCTTCCCATTTCCTGCTGAAACCAGATGAATTGAGGTAAAAAGCAGAATTTCTTTGTGATTGGGGGAAAGTTAGTACTTGAAGATTATCATTGTATTTGTGTAGTTTTTACTCATGAAAATCTGAAATTTAGTTATCTAAACCTTTACAATCCTCCATGTTTAGAGGTTGTTTTTTCACTATTCATAGTTTTTGCCAACTAATATTAAAGCAATTTTGTGTTTAAAAAAATTAATTGTATTAATTCAATTCTGATTTGAATCTTTTAAAAAAATCAATTGTACTAATTCGATTCTTATCTGAACGTGTGGCAGAAAAAATGACACTCCTTTTAAAGCATTATTTAATTTAATTACTGATTGCATTTTTATTTTATTTTTTATTTCAAACTAAAAAGCTATTCTAAACCTTTAATTGGTGCCACGTGTCGGTTCATCTTCCCACTTAATTTTCAACAGCTCTATTTTCTTCTCTGTTAAACAAGAAGCTGAAACAAATTTTTTCACTAAAATATTAAATAAATATTGATTCTGTACTTGCTCATCTTTTATTCAAAAATTTGATCTGCTATAATAACTGCAACTTTGCGTGTGAAATTAATCTTCCTCTTGGTGTTATAGTAGCTAATATATGATTTCATATGATGTTTCTGGCAGTTATGTACTTCAGTGAATGCTTTAACTTGATATTTATTATCAATTACAAACACTTAGTTTTTCAATGATTTCTAAATCATCTAGTAGTCATTATTCTAGCATACCGTTTTCCATATGTCATTGTTATGCTTTAATTTAATGAATATTAAGGATACAATATTTGATTTGATGAATTAAAATTATTCCTCCTAATTTTTTGTTCTTCTAAAAGTTTTTTATATTGCGATGGTTAAAGTGGATAGAGGAGCTTGAGGGGTGATTGACAATAACCTTTTCTAGAGGAAGCTTCACGTGATATGTCTTCATTTGGTATTTTCTACCTCTGTTAATAGTTAAGCTACATACGAAACAGTTACTGCAAATGACTTAAAGTTATGTTATATGGTTTGGTGTTCTTTGTCATTCCTGTATCTCTTTGACAAGTTTCTGAGACTAAAGAAATTGGTTATTTATCTAGGAAATTCATAATTTCATTGAATCTAAGACCATTGGTTTACATGTTGATTTCTACAGCTCTAGCCTTGGGTACGTGGTATTTTTTAACCGAGCTGAATGAGTCATTGTTGTTTGTTGATCATGTTTTCTCTGTGTATTCAGTTATGCCAGTGCCTCAACATGATTATACTATTGGTATTTTGTCTATGATATATCAGGGACGAGCTTTTTTTCTTTTATATTTACCTTTTCCCTTCAGTTACCTTTATTTAGAATACTACAAAATTATTATCCCTTTTGACACATTTTTTTTTGGGAAGTGTATCATGTAGTTTTTATATAAGATATGGTTGTTCTCACTTCTCAGAGATCCAAAACAAGTATAAAAATGTATCATGTAGTTCTTATAAAAGGTAACAAGCTAAATATAGTTTTCATAATGAAAATATAGTTCTTTAAAATTGGTTGTCAACTTTAATGGGTTTTTTTAGTTGCTAATCTTAAACATTTGTTGCTGCCTTTTCATAACTTTATAGTAAGATCAACACAGTACTAATTGCAGTAGTAGTAAAGCCTTCTGATACAACTACTCAAACTTGGCAATTCTTAAAATGAATATCGATGTTGGGTGGACATGAGATGATGCTCTGGATTTAGATTGATTATCAGGGACTCGACCGGTGAGGTTCAAGTATCAGCTACTAAGTTCCTCTCTTCAAGGAGTGATTTCAATCCATGCTTGAAGATGAAGATAACCTCTGCCATATTGAATTGAAATGTATAAAATATTTTGATCCAACTATATGACAATATATAGCTAGCTGTGCAATATTATTTAAAATTTTATGAATGATTTAATAAATTTTCACTTTGTCATTAATAGTGGCAAAATATTTTACCTCTTCTCTATTTGTATTCTTTAAGTAAATATGAAAGTTTATGTTGGCGGCTTGAGATCATTATTCCACCCAAAGCTTTCAAGCAGTGTTCAAAAATTCAACTCAATGGTTCAGGTGATTATTTATGAAGTCTATTTTCAGCGTCATGTTCATGGCTTGAAGTTGAGAGGTCTTTTATCATTATTTCACATTTGTTTGAGTTTGAATTTTTTTAAGAAAACCATTGCTATATAACTTATACTTCTTGGAAAATAGTAGTGTTGATCAGAACAGTGAGGCAAGACCAAATGTGTATAAAAAAATATAATGTTGGAAAATTCATCACAAAGCTCCTTTCACTGCTCCCCCTCCTCCTTTGTCTCTATTTGCTCGTGATGGTTAATATAGTTACTCATTGTGTGAATAGGAGTTTTTTAAGGTGTATGACCTCTTTGATCTTACAATTGTGTAGTGTTGCATGAGACGACCTTCTATGAGCTTCTATATCATATTGTTACTAAATGCATTGCCAAGTTTAGCAGCAATGAGAACTTGAAGGTGTGGGCACAAAATTTTTAAGATCGCTAAGACAAAAACTCAACAGATAGCATTGTTGGCTATGACATATTGGCAATTCTAGCATATGATCCGCTCTCACGTGCTATTATCAAGCTTTAAAAAAGCACCAAAGCTGATGACTCATCGAAAAGGACTAACGTATTTTTTTTCATGTAGCACTGCATGTTGTTTTGAGTATATTGTTTGAAATTTATACTTTAGTTATTTGAGCATATAAAATAAATAATGAGTATGGTTTTAATTCTACTAAGATGTTATATATGTACAGGCAAGCTTTAAGGAAATAATTTTGATTCTACTAAGATATTATATGTCCAACATTCTCAAGTGTTTTTAACCAAGCCTTCCTTTATATATTGTATTTTACTATTGATATTTTGTCATCCACTTTTGGGTAGAAGCAATCTTCACATTTGTATTTTGACCTCTTTCTTTCAACCAACCGACTCTAACTTTTCTATAAGATTCATTTATGTTGCAAAGCTTAGTATTTCCTTCTCAACATTATGCATTACACAACTTAATTCTAGCGATATCTTTAGTCTCTATATTTAAAGACATCACACGACTAGCATAAACTATGACTCTCATATAGTAATATAACCAGCTCGTGCTTAGCACGGACTACACACTAGTAAATAAGAATAATAGTAATGCTTCTTTGTTTGGTATCACTTCTTCCGTCAACATGCATGATATAAAATTTGTACATAAAATTTATATCACCTTTTTGTGAATTATTATTTTTACAATAAAAAAATTATAAAATATATTTTTATTAATCATTTTTAAATTAATTTATGAATTAAAAATATTTAAAATTTTATAATTAAATATTTTTTACATTGATTTTAAATAAAATTAAATATTTTTTATAATATATTTTATCAAACAATTTTTAATCTAAAAGTAACTTTTAAGTTTAAAAAAATTTAAAAACATCAAACAACTTTTTTTTTTAAATCTTATTTTTTATTTTAACTTCAAACCACATCCAGCTCTAGAGTGTGTTTGGCTAGCCATTTCAGCTGCTGAAAGTTAAAAATAGTAGCTGAAACCAAAAAAGCTACAAAAAAAATCGTGTTTGGGAAGGTAGCTTAAGGTAGTTTTTTTCGGGTAGCTACATGTTTTTTTTAGAAAAGCCACTTGAATTAACTTTTCCAAAAAAACTCCTATTTTCAGCTACCAGCTGAATTTTTTTTTACAAATTTACCCCTCATTAATATCCCACTCTCTTTTCTCTGTGGGTTACTATCCCCTTCCCACTCTCTCCATTCAACTTCCTACTCCAATCATCTCCTACACACATGTTCTTGTTAATTTGCCTCTTTTTGGTCCCGTTTTGTAGCTTCTAGTTTATAGTGTTTGCTCTTATAGCTTTCATCTGTGTTTTTCTTGTTTATTATAAATTTATAATATAATTTTCTGCTATTGTTGGTGAATGATGAGGCTATGTGAAACCTTTCTGTTTTGTTTCTTCTAACTGTTCGCATTTGAATATTTTCTGCTATTGTTGAATGCATGTAGGTTGTATTGGTTTCCAATATGTTGGTCTCAGATCAACCCACTGGTTTTAAGCAATATGCATGTAGGCAAAAGTGTTGTTAACAAATCTTGTTTCCTGCCATGTATTTACCCTCTTAGACAATGAATTTCTTTCAAGGCCCTGTTTAATTTTGGGCTTTTATTTTGTCTACAACAATTGAATTTTTAAAATTGTATGGCCACAGTTTTCTCAGTGAATATGCTCCCCTGACTTCTGTATTCTTTCATGACGTTTTCTCATTCAATCCTTACGAATGATAAAAGGAATAGTGAACCAACAAAATATTAAGATTTACATGAATCAAATATTATTTATATTTTAATAAACACTAACTTGTTATTTATATGAATCATAAATTATTAAATAAATTAAAATATATAAATTTATAATTAGTTGAAAATATGTAATAACAAAATATTAAGATTTGATCCAATAATTAGTGATGGCTTAAAAATAATTTTAAGTAAACTAAAATATATATATTTATAATTATTTGAAAATATGTAATAACAAAATATTAAGATTTGATCCAATAATTAGTGATGCCTTATAAATAATTTTAAATAAACTAAAATATATAAATTTATAATTATTTGAAAATATGTAATAACAAAATATTAAGATTTGATCCAATAATTAGTGATGCCCTTATTTGTCATTTTACAACTTTCAGCTAGTTGATCAGCTAGTTTTACCAAACACCTTCAACTAGCTTTTCAGCTTTCAGCTAGCTTTTCAGCTAGTTTTATCAAGCACACTCTAAGAACCGGAAGCTTCATAGTTCATATTAATTAGCCGATGCGCCTAGTGCTTCGGTTGTTGCATTTTAGACTTTCTTCTTTTATTCTTGAGTAACCAGAAAAAAATCTAAACACTATACAAATAATTTTTTTACCCAGAAAAAAAATCTAAATACTACCAAATAATTTCTTAATTTCGGTTGAAAGTCTGAAGAGGTATGAGTAATAATGTAATATGACTCTATGAGCCCAACTCTTTGTGCAACTATTATTTGATTAATTAATTAATTAATCCCTCTTAATTTACAAACCGGTGATAACCATCTATTGCGCATATGACGGCCTCTTACACCAATCATCAACACTACGATAAAAAAATAGAAGGTAAAATGTTTTTTTTCATATATTTTTTGGTCAATTTTACTCTTTGTACTTAATTCTTAAAATTTTTGTTTTATATCCTTTTATTTTTAAAACACCTTAATCGTTCATCCCTATTTAATAGATTTTCACATTAAGTCTTATTTAATACATGTGAATATTGAGTTCATTTATTACACAATTGAATTCAGTGGCAATTTAACCAAACTAATTCACATTAGGGACTATAATTAAGGTGTTTTAAAAGTATAAGAATATAACACAGATTTTAAAAGTTAGAATAAAGATCAAAGTTGACAAAAAATACATGGATAAAAAACATATGACTATACTAGCAAATTGGTCTTGAGAGATTCCTGATCGGGCAGTTAATCCCTGAGAGATTCAAAATCCCATATTAGTCCCTGAGAGAGTGTTCTGTCAAGCAAATTAGTCCAAAACGTTAACCTAGTAATACGTGTCACGTTAAATGCCAGGTTGGCACCTTGACCCATCAAACGACGTCGTTTTCCGTTCCATTAATAGGGTTTTTGGCTTCAACACATAACGGTCATCTCTGAGCTTCTTCTTCTCTCCGTTCTTGTGTGGTCGCCATTGTCATCCACATCTTCTTCTTTCTTCTAATCGGCTGCATCTTCTTCTTCCTCATTTTCTGTGTTCCGTTATCCCTCTTCTCAGTATTAATCCTTAGTTTCATTGCCCTATTTCTCTGAAAATTGGAAGGGGAATCACATATGGACAACACTAATGAAAGGAGGAATAACAGTGGTGGGTCAAGGGTTTCTCAAATTTTTCACAGGGGGCGTGCTTGCCCAAAATGCCACTGTAATATAAGAGCAGTGGTTAGGGTTTCATCAACTGAAAAAAAAACCCAGGGAGATGGTTCTATGGTTGCCCCAAGCTTATGGTAATGGTTTATATTGTATGTAGTGTTAGATGTATACTTTTATATTTTTGGTTGTTAATCATATCATGTATGTCATCTGTAGGTGGTTGAAAGATATCAATTCATCAAGTTTCCAATTTGCTGCAACTAAGGATGAAGAGTGGAAGAGTTCTATATCTAGGAAGCTTAATAATTTAGAATTTCAAATTAGGAATTTATGTTTGTCAATAATGTTGTTGTGTTGCTTAACAACCTTTGCTATGGTGTTGGGTTTAGTGATTGTTGTAATGTTGAGAAAGTAGAGATTGACAATCCTATGACTTGTAATGAATCAGATTGGGTTATGTTATGTGGGTTTGTATCTTGTAAAGATTGACAATCCTATGAATTGTAATGAAATTCATATTTGGGTTATATGATATTTTCATTGTACATCATCCTCAAAAATTGATAAATATTGGAATGTATAAATTCAGTAAATATAAGCTAAAAAATAACCGTGACAACATCACATGACTTGAAATTGACTTGTAAATTAAATTACTTCAAATTTGTCCACAATATAGATCATGGTGCATGCTTCTTCAGGAGTTGGCAAAAATTGATGTGTCTTTGTTGAATCATCTTCATTTTGAGTAGTAGCAGCTGGTGGTGGGCTTTTTTGTCTTCTTGGGGGTGGGGTTTTCCTGATTGGTTGTTTTGTTCTTGTGACCATTGAGTGAGTCTTTGATGGACTTTGAATAATTGGCAGGGGCTGTGTTTGGGAAAGGTCTATTTCATCTAGTCCATTCTGATTAGCTGCATTCTGAATAATACTTGGTGGACCTTCAGTTGGATTCGAAGGCCCACTTTCATTGGAGGCTGCATTCCCTTGTTGGGCTTTGAACTCTTTTATTCTTTGTTTTTTGGCAATTGGACAAGTCTGGATGTTGTGCTTCTTCACTCCACATGTAGTGCAAGTGACTTCAGCAAGCCTCCTCTTTAACTTAGTCCCTTTCACACTCTCATCATTGGCATCCTTCCTCCTGTTTTTCTTTGGTCTACCCGACCCCTTCTTTATTGGTGGTGGTATTGGTGGAATCTGGTCAGATTTCCTCCAATATTGCTCATCCTGAAGAGGGTTTACATGGTGTGAGTATGTTGCAGCAATTGATGCCATGGTCAGCCACCCATGACAGTAGTCTTCTAGCTTCTATTGTTATATGTTATGCAAGACACAACATGCATACAAGGTAATCCTGGATACAACAACCAATACATAATTAATTACACATGAAGATCATTGCATGTAATGTTTATGATAGTGATAGAAATTACCTGTTAGTTGCCAAACTTTGCAAGTACACTCTTGAGTTCCCAGATTGACTGCAACCTTAGAGTGCCAACATTGAACTTCAAATTTGTCCTTATCATCATCCCCTACACAGTAGTTAAAGTATAAATAAAACATGTAATGATACAATAAATAATAAATTGCAGTTGTATAATGTGTATCTATTACCTGACCATATAGGAGTCCATTGGTTGCTATCCTTTTTCTATTTTTTTAGTCTGCTTTTTTGGATTGGTGCCAAAAACTGTGAGTTGTACTTTTCCAATTTCAATTTGTTGGTGCTTATTGTAGTCATGATGTATCACCTTACCTTTTCAAGCATTGTGATTATAGGTTTTGATTTGGTAGATAGGATTTTTGAGTTGAATACCTCATAGTTATTATTACAGATATTGTCTTCCTTTGCCCAATCACTAAAGTGACTCTTTGTCCAGCTTTCTCTTGGCCACTTGTTTAAATACTTTCATGCTTTTTCATTGATCCTCTTTACTTCATTCATCTTCAGATTGAATTCAGGCACTATAGTTGATCTTGCACACTCCCACAATAGACTCCTGAGCTCTTTATCTTTCCATTGTTTAGTGAAGTTTTGCCAAAGATGCCAGACACAAAACCTGTGTTGTGCACCAGGCATCACTTCTTGTAATGCAGGAATGAGACACTACATGTGTGGTTAAAACAAGCAAGTTAGTCCCTCGGAAATTAAAAATTATGCAGTTTAGTCCTTGAGAAATTAAAAATTCATTCTATTTAATCCTTGAAACATTTAAAATTGCAGCAAAATAGTCCTACGTGCCACTTACCTTTTGCATGTCTGATATGAAATGCCACCTGTGTTGCTTGTAGTCACCAAGATCCTCATGCAGCAAGCCAAGGAACTACTTTCAATTGTCTTTGTTTTCCACATCAACAACTGCATAGGCTATTGGCCATATGTGGTTGTTGGCATCTTGCCCCACTGCAGATAGTAATTGTCCTCCATAATAACCTTTCAGAAATGCACCATCAAGGTCTATCAAAGGTCTGCACCCTGCTTTGAAGCCACTCTTACAACCCTCAAGACATATATATAACCTCTGAAACACTAGTGGACCCTCTTCCTAGGGTATTGTGTCCATCATCGCAATTGACCCTGGATTACACCTAAGCAACTCCCAACAATAATCCAATGATTTACTAAATTGTCCTTTTAAAGAACCTTCTATTATCTCCCTTGCCTTCACAGTAGCCCTGTACACCTTTGAGTCCTCTAACATTACACCATATTTCCTTTTTAAATAGTCATAAACCTCTTTGTGCTTGATTGTTGGATTTTTCCTCAAGTGTTTCACCAATTTCCCTATCACCCAAATCTGATCAGCTTGCTTGTTCTTGAAGGTTCTGCAACAACTGTGTTCATTGTTGAAAGTCTTGATTTGGAAGCAATTTCTTGCACCACTATACCCATAGTAAATCTCCCATTCACACTCTCCAATTTTACATTTGGCTCTGACCTTCTCTTTGTCATTCTTCAACCACTTGATCTCCCTGCCAAGATTGATAGTGTAGTCTTTCACTACTTGTTTAAACTCATCTAACTTGTTGAATTCCATACCCAGTTCTACCACCACTTGGCCAAATCTTGCTTTTGGATTATACTGTGCAAAGACCTCAGTTCTAACGACACTACAATCTTCCCCCTCACTTTCTTCATCTTATGTCATTGGAGGTGTCTTTAATTCCTCAGAATGCCAAGATTCATTATGATTGTATTCTGCAGCAAATTTGCTTGAGAAAGGAACAACTTCATCTTCTGAATCCTCCTCCACAATAATCTTCCTTTTTCCTTTTCTCCCTGGCCTTTTTTCTTTGTCATTTTTTGTCTTTTAACCTTCACCACAAACCACATTTGATGGTCCCTCATTTGATGTATTCTTTGTCACAATTAGTTGGGCTTGGGGTTCTGCAGTCTGGTTTTGCCCCACACCAGCCTTTCTTAGACTCCTCCTCAAATGACCTTGGGCCTGACTATCCCCCATACCAGCTTTTGTTGGACTCTTCAAATGAACTTGGGCCTCACTTTGGCCCACACCAGGTTTTGTTGGGCTTTTTTGTCTAAGAACCATGTTGTGCCTACTTTGGGTTGGACTCTTTTCTTTAACCTCTTCAGCAACTTTAGATCTCCTGGCCATATTATGCATCACACTAGCAGCTGCATCTTTCCCTATCATCACAGTATTTGCACACATAATTCAATTCAATATCAAAGCATATTATGTGACAAGCAGTAAAATAAATAGCAAAAAAAAAAAACACACACACACACAATCAAACACAACATACCTTCATTTTGGTTCTTTTCCTTGTCTTCTGATAAAGGATTGAAAAGCCTTTTTTTTAGCTGGACTCTTCACCCTCAAAGTCATTTTCCCTTGCCCAACATCAGATTGGGCTTCTGCACACAAAAACCAAGCAAATAAATTCTCCTACCCATCCCTAAATCATCTAAAATGGGCCCTACATATCACACACTACTTACCTTCTGTTTGTTTTCCAATAGAATCATTAATTGAACTTACACCACAAGATTTCACCCTCCTTGTTGGATTTTTCACCCTCAAGCCCTTTCTCTAACTACCACTAGTTGTCCCTGTCATAACACAATTATCAATTGCTTAATGTTAAATGAGATGACGACTTAAACAATAAGGAATTTCAAATAAATCAACCTCACCTTCAGTAGATCGGGGAGAAGCCTTCTGCCTCATTTACAGCCCCTTCTCAGCATCCTGTATACCTCTCTTATCCACTTCCTTATTCCCATCCCTACCAACTGCATCAACCCCCTTCAAAACTTCATCCAATATTGCTTTGATATTCACCACCTCAGGCTTCTGTATGGGATGCTCATAATACAAATGGAGCTCTCCTCTATGTTTCATAGCACACTCAACAGCTTCCAACAAATCATTGTCCTCCTTCAACAACCTCAACACATCCTTAAATTTTTTTGAAGGATCCAACCACCAAACATTATCAATCATCTCATATCCTAGCACCTTACTATAATTCTTAAAACTAAAGACATCTAAAGTATCACCATCACAATCTGGCCAAACATCTACCTTTCCCCACATATACCTTAACCTTCCCCCATCCCCTTCCTGAAAATTCCCCCCATGGTGAATGTTAACTTTAATTCTCTACATTCAAATACAATGCATCTATTCAATTTGTACAATCATATTTAGTTTAGTAATCAACTAATCATATTACAACAATTTAATTAATTTTTAAATACTATATTCAATAAATCAGATACATAGTAGTGAAACCTACTTTTCAGACAGAGGACATTCAGTATTCACATGGGTTCCACAGTTCCTAAACCTAACATGCAGGGGTCCACAAACACAATCTCTTATTATTGTCTTTCCTTAAAAAACTATAGACTAGATTCCCACACATATAGCTATATCACACGCTGCCCTTCACAATATAATAATCCCATCAAGTAGCCTCAAAATAATCAAACTAACTTCCGTTTAACGACATCAATCTTCCAAGTAAGTAAAAACGAAAAAAAAAAACCACATAGTGAAAATGAACTGATTCATAAGCCCTAACTAGAAAAATCTCAGATTGGTCGGTACATTACCTCCACATCCATGGCCCCAACAGTCCGTAACCTCAACGCACGCTCGAAAACCCTAAGAATCGCCTCCAAGATTGCAGCTACTTGTTACCTCCTTCATCAAGCAACGATACCAGGGAGAAAAAAACGCAGGATAACTTTTCACAGTGAGGGAGAAATGAAACTATTATTTTGGATTTAAGTTTACCCAATGGAGGAAAATGACGTCGTTTCAACTGCAAAGGGTCCACATGGGTGCCAACCTGGCATTTAATGTGACATGTATTACTGGGTTAACGTTTTGGACTAATTTGCCTGACTGAGCACTCTCTTAGGGATTAATATGGGATTTTGAATCTCTCAGGAACTAAACTGCCCGATCAGGAATCTCTCAGGGACCAATTTGATAATATAGTCAAAAAACATATTTTACCTAAAATAAAATATACCGGTGGTTGGACGATGAGTAGGGGCCAAATTTACATCGGATTCAAACTTTGATTGTTTCTTAGAAGAGATGCACGTCAAGATTGGCAGGTCAATTTCCTGGGCAAATGGGGAACCAGCAGAAACTTTCAAAAGACAAGAACCATGACTAGACCAAGTGAACAAGTGATCGTTTCTTCAAAGGCTTAAATATGTTTTTAGTCCCTATAAATATAGGTCATTTTGTTTTTAGTCCCTGTAAAATTTTTTTTTGGTTTTTCATCCCTATAAAATTTTTCGTTTGCCATTTTGGTCCCTGCCGTTAACTTTAAGCTTATGTGGCTAACGGAGTGCCACGTCATCCTGCCACATGTGATTTTTCTTCCAGCTTAATTTTGTTTTTAGTCCCTATAAATATGGTCCTTTTGTTTTCAGTCCCTATAATTTTTTTTTTTTGGTTTTTCATCTCAAGCTCATCCCCATCCAAAATCTTAGTCTCCTTTTGCTTCTTCTACTGCATTGTTACACTTGAAATTCTTGAACTCTTCATGGTGGATTTAAGGAAATAAATTCTTTATGTATTCAATTATTTGAAATCTATAATTTTAAATTTGTCCACATTTTCCTCAACTGTTCACTGGTGGCCAATTCTTTTTTGTTCCCACGTGTCAAACTTTTTATCTTAAGTTGATCCACACCCTAATTAAATTCTTAATATAAATACTTAACAAATGAACCAAATTCAATGTACTGCAAAATTAGGTATAATTGCTTCATTTCATTTATAATTTTTTTGTACAAATATTAAAGTACAAAACATAAATATTAGACACAGAAAATGAAATATATCTACTCATTTAATTTTAAAAACTAAAATAGTAAAACGTTATCATATATTTATTATATATGATATTATAAACTATACTCCACTTAAATTATAATCCACTTCATAAAAAAAGATAACAATTAATAAATGAATAAATTTTAAAAAAGGACGAAACTAATATATTATAATATTCAAAGAGATAAAATCAATATCTACGTGCTACTCAACTAAGTGTTCAAATTATTATTTTTACTATATTTTGTGATGTATCAACAAGGATTTAAAACTCTTATTTACCGTGATAATTTTAAGTTTTGTAATATTATAAAAAATATAGAGTACAAAGAGATAATTTATAAATATAAATTTATTTATGCATTATGTATTAAAATTTTCATTTATACATTTTAATATATTTTCTTATTAACACAATACTCATTAAAATGTACACTAATTTTTTTTTTCTTTTCAATATATAAATTGAATAATAATTTAATTACCTATATTATAGGTTAATTAATTTTCACATGATTTAATTAATTTGAATACCAAATCCGTGCATCGCACGGGATCAATACTAGTTTCAATACACTTGAATTCACTGTATAAAGTGGAAAAAACTTGTAATGACCTTTTTTTCTCTACAATTCTTTTTTTATCCATTGACTGACAAAATTTTCACTTGATTTACAATTACAAGCCTTTTTTGTTACTCAGGACAAATTACATTAAGTTATATATAAGTCATCAATAGACATAAATCAAATGAAAATTTTGTTAGTCAATAGGCAGAAAAAAGGTCGTTACAAGTTTTTCTCACTTTATACAGTGAATTCAAGTGTATTGAAATTTCAAATAATTGAATACATAAAAAATTTATTTCCTTAAATCCACCATGAAGAATTCAAGAATTTCAAGTGTAACAATGCAGTAGAAGAAGCAAAAGGACATTGTGATATTGGATGGGGATAAGATTGAGGTAAAAACACAAAAAAAAAATTATAGGGACTAAAAACAAAAAGACCATATTTATAGGGACTAAAAACAAAATTAAGCTGGAAGAAAAATCAGATGTGGCAGGATGACGTGGCACTCCGTTAGCCACATAAGCTTAAAGTTAATGACAGGGACCAAAATGACAAACGGAAAATTTTATAGGGATGAAAAACCAAAAGAAAAATTTACAGGGACTAAAAACATATTTAAGCCTTCTTCAAATTCAAATAAAATTTTGAAAATTGTATGGAAAAAACGTACCAGTAAAAGAAAAGAGGATGCATAGCTACCATCGATCATACCTTTGAATGCGAGGGAAAAACTATGTTGTCAAGGCTAATTCCTAATTTCTAAAAAGGATTAATAAAAAAAAAGAAATGATACAATGTTAAAACTTAATGATAGACCAATATAACCGCATTGAAAACAAAAACAATGGAGAGGAATCATTCTACACAGGGTGCCTAGAATTCTCGTTATTTGACTAAGAATTCAGGAATCATTTCCCCACCTATACAGAAATCGAAAAATAAAAGAAAAGAAACTGAGGCAAAGAGCCCTTAGAACCACCCCCCCCCCCCCCCCCCCCAAAAAAAAAAAAAAAAAAGATCTCCCTAAAAATTTACTAACACGTGAAAATACCCAGGAAGTCCAAAGTCTAAACAATTGCTCAACTGGGAGTTGAACATCCAGTTGTCCATAGTAGACCTCAAAGCAACCTTCCTCAGCCGCCATCATATCCTCAGAATGCTCCAGCTGTCAAAATATACTGCAAATGATATCAAGCCACATGTGGGTCTATGACTTAAATTAAGCGAATATACTTTCAATTAACCTGAAAATTTCAGTCCTCTGATAGGCCTGTGCTTTCTGCTGATGTTCTCTTTCCATCATAGCGCTAAAAGTAAAACAAACAAAACCAAATCTTGATCATTAGAACCAAAGCTGTAGTCATATTAAAAACAACATTTAATGGACTGATAACCATACAACATCTATGGCAACAATTTGGCATAAATGAAAGTCTAAATTTACCTGCTTTCCAAACGAGAATGGTACATATTTGTATTTGATCATGTGAGATATCTGTCTCCTCATAGTAAGCGAGAATAGGACCACCCAGTAGAAGAGGAGTATTGGCCAGAACACTGGAACATCAAAGGCACTAAAGAATGTCATCACAAATGCAATGCAAAACGCCTTTGTGATCGAGTACCTGTCCACAAAAGAAAATTGAGAAGTTTCAATAGAAGCAAATCTACACGTCAAAATCCAAAGGTAAAAAGTATGGAGAGATAATTCATTTCCTAACTGAACAAGGAACATAGGGGACATTTATTTCAAGATATATGACCATATTTCCAAGAATGTTATTCCTAGGAATTACTATAACCCTGAGAGAAGGTTTATTTAGTTAAAAAAATAAAACTCAAAAGTGGAAGAACATGGTAGAATGACGAGAAGATGAGAAGCTATGCCTTTGTGAATTTTAAAATAACTTCTATTCTCATAGGAAAGATACCCACCCCTTATCATGGAAATAAAAGGCAAGGAAAATATAGGTAGTAGTACCTACTTTCCTAGGAAGTTTTCCAAGTTTGTATCAAGCATGAGAATGTCGCATTTCCAAGTTTACTATCCCAAGATTAATTCTACTACCTTAAAACAAATACACCCTTCTTTAATTTCAAAGTACAAAACCCAGGGAGAAGAACATCCAAATAGCAATTATTTATGTTAAAAAATGGCACTAGCTTCATGTACTGAAGTGAATGAAGCGTTGTCAAACCCTCTAATTTCAAAGTAGCAAAGCAAAATTGTAAGTGTCACAATTCTAATAAGAAACCTAAATGAAAAGATTCTGTCCATGAAGATCTCTTTTCAGAGCTCATAATTGTCACAGATACAATGTACCATGGGGCTGAGGTCATTTTGAACAATTCTTAATTTGTGCTAATTAAATCTAGATTCTAATAAGAAAAGCACTGACAGAGCAATTCTCTTTGCTCATTTCACATGGCTATCATTTTAGTGTCACACATGATTACAATCTAAGATAACCCTATAGTTTTTTTACAGAACACATAACCCAGTAAATAACACAACATTAGTAAAAAGAAAAACAAATTCAATAGAGCAAAATATCAAACTTGATTGTGCTAATCTTTTCCATATTTTGCAGATTGATCTCATCTGAAAGTAAAACTAACAGATTATGCAGCATTGCGGCTCACTTGTGTTTTATTTGTATGACAACATTTCAGAAATCCAAAGATTTTGAAATGCAAGGGAATTATATAACATGTTTAATAACCCTTAGACTGCAAAATTTTCTCTTTGGATAACTATTTGTTTGAAACCAAGAGAAACTTCTACATGATGAGCATTAATTGTCCTAACAGATGTAATCAATGAGAAATCAAATGGAGGGAGAGCTTGATGACAGGCAAGAAAGCACTAGTGCAGCTAAGGGCAAAACATAGCTGAACCACCAACAGGACAAGGTCAGTGTTTTTGACCCGAGCTGACTTGGTTAGCACCAAGACAGCATCCCCTACACTTGGCTGAAAGGACCGCCATGAGAGACTTGCTCTTCAGCATGGGAATGACAATCTTAGAAGCTGCATATTTAAATTTGGGTTCTGTAGCAAGTGGTAACTGTGACCGTTGTTTTGGTCTGTGCAATGCTGAAGAAGATCATCAGGGGATCGATGGAGAAGCTTCAGGAGGAGGGAGAGCACCGTGCTCAAGTAAGTGGCAGTGTGGCTTGAGCAGGTGCAAAATTCAGAACGAAAACAACTTTTCGCACTTGCATGGACAAACAAATAAAAATTAAGGAACATTATGAGAGTAGATTATAACTTATTTACACTCCTATTGCCTATTTATTTTTTATATTATTTTTCTATCTCACTCTATATTCATTTTCCTCCCTGTTTCCCACCTCCACAAACAAGAACACCCTAGGACTCAGAAAAACCACAACGATTCAACCAACAACTCATCACAAACTAATCGAATTCGAATCATCCAGGATTATCCGGGGAAAAATCTAAGTCTCAATTGCAAAATCGAATCGGATGCGAAACCCTAGAAGCATAAGGGCAAATTGGGGAAAGCGAAAGAAGAAAGGGACGTTACCAGAACTTGAACTCAGGGAGGCGGCGAACGAAGGGGCGGAACTCATCAGAACCGGTGGTGGGGAGGGTGGGGCCATCGGCATCGTGGATCTCAGGATCCACCTGAGGGGAGAGGAAGCCAATAAGAAGGTTGAGGATGTAAATGCCGAGACCATAGGAAACGATGTAGAAGCCTTGCACGAAGTAGACGCGGATAACGTAGACCAACGCCACCACAAGGCACCCGATCCAGCGCTTTCCCACGTGCGGCGTCGTTTTGTCGAGAAGGTGCTGGAAGCGCTGCGACAAAGCGAACTTCCACCGCGATATGGCGGCCGCCGGGGTTACAGCCTCCGCATCCATCGCTGGGACCCACTGGCGGTTTCAACAACAAACAAACACGATCTCTCTCACTGTCTTGTTTGCGGGTCGAGTTTAGTCGTGGACCATTTGTCGGTTTTTCTTTTCCATTTTATTGTATTGCCATCAGGATCCGGTTCGGGTTTCCAATCGGGTTAATCCACTTCAACACATGTTGCCTCACTAGAGTCCAGTCCAGTCCACCAATTTTTTTTCAACGAAAAATTCTAAGTTCTCACAAGAGAATTAATGCTTTAATAAGCTATTAATTTCTTCTTTGAATTAGCTCAAATGAGATACATATTGATCTTAACTTAGTTGATTAAATTTGTTAATGTTATAATTGCTGTAGTTTTCTTTTCAAGTCTGAAAAACCAGTGAATTCTCGTATCATTACTAAATAAAATTAATGTCAAGGTAATGGATGGTTATTCAAATATACTTGATTCCTCCTAAGAAAAATCTTATCTGGATGAAAAAAAAAAATTAATGTCACATTACTGTATATAAACTTTTCAAGTGTGAATGTATGAATCGTAACATGAATGTTAGTGCAGGTTAATTTCTTCTCGGTTATTTTAAATGAAATAATAATTATTTGTTAAAAAAGTTTCTTTCAAAAAATATATAAAAAAAAATATTTAAAGTAAATTGAACATTGTTCATACTTAACATAAAATGTGAGAGTTTCCATTAGAATTTAAATTTAATATATAAATAATAGATGGAATACGAATTTTAATTAGAATTAATAAAATAAGAAAAAAATAACTAATAAAATTAATAAAGCATTTAATAATAATTAAGAGAGAGTGAGAAGATAAGCAACCTAATGTTTTACATAAAATATTTTACTCCTATTACTAATTTCTTTTAAAAATAAATTTTAACAAAATATTAGTAACTAAAAAAATTAGGGAGCCTAAAATAACAATATTTTTTGGGCCTAAAACAATGACTTTACTAGTTCAACACGATTTCTAAATTTGATAGCAAATTCAACACTCCACAATCTTCATCTTATATTCGGTTTGGAGTCCTAACTTCCTTCAATTAATGTAAGTGTGTCTTGGCGAATATTTGCAAATTTGATTTTATAGAATTGATTTTTGTTTAAAAGTGAGTTTTAAACTATATGATTTATGCTTGAAAATCTGCTCTTAAAAGTTACTTTGTAGTAATATCTCGAATAAATTTTCAACTCAATGCAAAACATCATATGTGTTCAAATGTGAATTTAGAAATTATTTTGGACCTTGGCATGGCCGACTACGGACCGAGATAGCCAGTTGCACAGTATTCCTTGAGCTCGTCATCGTTCCACTAATTCAACATGTTAACCGTATCACGAAGACCGACATAAGTTGGACGTGTGCACATCGATTCCGCCCGTGTGAGGGCTGCGATATCCTGGTCATTGTAACCATTCAACGGACTTTTCCGTCACTTCCTACTATAAATACAACAAGCATATCAGGTATGGATCGGATCACTTCACTCTCTCATTCTGAGCCTATTTTTGACTTGAGCGTTGGAGTCCTTCTACAGGTACCCCGTCATGATCCACCCATGAACTCGTCCTGGCGTCGTGTCGGACTTCACCTGATTGTACATCCTCTTACAAAAATAAAATCAATTTTAATTCAGAATAATCAAATATATGGAAATAATAATCAAAATATGTTTGCATCCACTCATGAAATTCTGGAGATATGCAAACATATTTCCAAACATGGAGTAAAATGAATATCTTGCAACCTAGCAAAAGCCAATAGTTGTTGGAGTGGGAAAAGGTTGGAAGGCATGATTTAAGGGTTAATCAGGTCTTCTACAAACAACGCTGGTCCAAACAATGGAGAGGTCGAAAATTATCGTAGATGGCAAGAACGATTGTACACCATCCTTGACATGCATGGAGTGGTTGTTGCTCTCACCGATCCGAAACCATCCCAAACGGGCAGATGCTAGAGTCATCGAATATTGGAATAGTTCCAATAAGGTATGTCGTCACACTATCCTTAGCACCTTATCTAACGACCTTTTCGATGTCTACTGTTCATACAAGGAGGAAAAGAAGATTTGGGACTTCATCAATCTGAAGTACATGGCTGAAGATGTTGGGAAGTAGAAGTTCGTCATCGGTAACTACAACAAGTGGGAGATGACCGAAGACAAAGACATCAAGGTGCAGATTAATGAATCTCACAAACTGCTCGAGGATCTCAAGGGAGAAAACATCGAACTACAAGACGAATTCGTAGCAGGGCTATTGATCGAGAAGTTGCCCGCGTCCTAGAAGGATTATACACAGTAACTCAAACATAAACATAAACACAACCATTTGTCTCTTGCGGATTTGATTACCCACATCAATATTGAAGATACCAACATGAGGCAAATTAAGGAGGCAAGAGCAAAAGCTTTGGCTACACGAGCTACTTTAATTCAAAACAAGACTCAGAAAAAAAAAAGGTATGAATCTAAAAGACCTGATCATTATGTGCCTAGACCTTCTAACCCCAACTTCAAAAAGAAAGGTTTCTATTTTCTTTGTGGAAAGCCAGGTCACCATGCAACCCAATGCCAACATAAGATGAGGAACGACAATCCGCCGAAGCCAAGGGCTAACTTGGCTAAACAAGATGACATAATTGATGAGGTTGTTTCTCAAGTGAATATTGTGACAAATGTGAACAAAAGGGTGGTATACTTTGGGGCTACCAGGCACATTTGTGCTAATAGAGATGCGTTTACCTCCTACACACCTATAGGGGATGGAGAAGAACTAGTTTATCTTGGTGATTTTAGAACTGCCACAATTCAAGGAAAAGGAAAAGTTCTTCTGAGGCTCACATATGGAAAAACATTGGCTTTGAGTGATGTACTTCATGTGCCAATCATTAGGTCCAATTTGGCTTCTGTATCATTGTTGGGAAAGGTTGGGGTTAAGGTCTCTTTTGAATCTAATAAGATTGTAATGACAAAAAACAATGTTTTTTGTTGAGAAAGACTATTGTGATCAGAGACTCTTTGTACTTAATATTTTTGAAGTTATCAATAAAATTTCTTCTTCTACTTATATGATTGATTCTATTGCTATGTGGCATGGTAGATTATGACATGTGAATTTTTCCTATATTAAGAAAATGCAAAATCTTGGTATAATTTCTGAACTTAACAATGATTACCCAATCAAATGTGATGTATGTATTGAGTCTAAAATAACTAAGAAATCTCATCCTTCCGTGCACCGTGAAACTAAATTACTTAGTTTAATTCATATCGACCTAGGTGATTTAAAACAACCTATGACTAGAGGTGGTAAGAAATAATATGTGACCTTTATTGATGATTTTTTCTAGATTTACTAAGGTTTATTTAATTAGAAATAAAGATGAAGCATTTGACATGTTTCTTACATATAAAGCAGAAGTAGAGAACTAGTTAAATAAGAAAATTAAAAGAACTGGATCTGATAGGGGAGGTGAATACATGCTATTTGATGACTTTTGCGAAAAAGAAGGTATAATTCATGAAGTTGCCCCACCTTATTCACCTGAATCTAATGGAGTGGCTGAAAGGAAAAATAGAACATTGAAGGAAATAATGAATGAAATGTTAGTTAGTTCCTTAGCACCTGATAACCTTTGGGGGAAGCCTTGCTCACTGCTTGTTTTCTACAAAATAGAATACCCCATAAGAAAACTGGTAAAATACCCTAAGAGTTATGGAAAGGTTATAGGCCCAACATAAAATACCTTAGAGTGTGGGGGTGTCTAGCCAAAGTTATGCTTCTTGGCCCTAAGAAAAGAAAAATAGGATCTAAAACTTCTGATTGCTTATTTATTGGTTATGCTGAGCAAAGTGCTGCTTATAGGTTTCTTGTTCTAAAAAGTGATGTGCTTGATTGTAATACACTTGTGGAAACCAAGAATGCTGAATTTTAGAACATGTGTTTCCTTTGAAGTCTGAATCTATTTTTCGTGCAACTGTTCAAAATAATAATGAGCACTCTGGATTTGAGAAGGAGTAAAAGGCAAAGGAAAGAAACTTCCTTTGGAAATGATTTTTATACTTACTTAATTGGAAATGATCCTTCAACTTTTTCTAAAGTTGTTTCTTCTTCTGATGCCAAATTTTGGAATGTTATTAAAACTAAAATTGATTCTCTTTCACAAAATAAAACTTGGATTTTGGTTGATTTACCTCATGGAGCAAAACAAATTGGCTACAAGTGGATTTTTAAAAGAAAATATAATCTTGATGGATCTATTGAAAAATATAAAGCTAGACTTGTAGCCAAAGGTGTAACGTCTTAATTTATCAACTCAAGAATAATGTCCGTTGGAAACACTATTCCAGAATTGCTAAAATTATTCGCGCCATTTTCAATATCATCATACAAATCATACATTTGCTTAGGCAATCCAACGTTTGCTTAAGCTTCCACAAGATTCATACACCATTGATCTGATTCCAAAACCTCAATCAAAACCTAGAGAATGAGCCTACACTTGGAATGTTACGGCTCCAAAACTCATACCGAAAATCCGGCAGAGTTTCCCCTAGAAATTGGACGTTTACCAATTCTATCTTGACCTGAAATCTAGCAAAACCACCAGTATAATTTACAATAACACAATACAATCTTAACTACAAGTAGGCCTCCATGGCCAATCTAAAGTGTCTACTTTATTACATCATTAAACTATTAATTACATTTAATTAACAACTAAGAATTTCTCTTGACCACTGGGAATGATGAATCCATTCCAAGAGCTCCCTTCCTCTCCTGCACATGAAGCTGGAACACCATGCACAACTAGAATATATCCCCGAAACGTGGGGTGAGACTACAGTCTCAACGAGCGCGATAAAAGTGTGTGTGGTGTGGAGAATCTGAAAATTAAGATGCAACAAACATACTTATATATTTCATAGTTACATCAAGAGTACGCATACTTGAGAGTAAGTAAACATAATCAGAAATTCCAGTACATATACAATGTCTTCGAATGATGCAATATGTCTGTGACATGTTGTTATACCTGACACCGGGGTCTTTCCACTGTAACGTAAACTGTGATTGAGCGCTCGGCCATGTGACCAAGGACCGTCGTCCAGGGCTACCTATGATTAAGTTTTATTAAGCATGTATGGATCATGTCTGTGATTATTTTTATGGTGAGGATCCCTCATCTTCCCCTTGGCCGAGAGGTCGATGAGATCACCTCGTCTTTCTTAAACATGATTGCCCGAAGGCCTGTGATGGTCTGGAGACCCTGTAATGGTCCGAAGACCCTGTAATAGCCTGAAAGCTCTGTAATAGCCCGAAGGCACTATGATGGTCCAAGGACCCTTGCAATATGTTCAATGTGGCCAAAAGCCCATGAATGCTCAAGAGTATAATCAATATATTCACAAGTACAAAATCCCCAAATCCACTAACCTAGGGTTTAGAATCCAAACACATACAATCAATCCATTCAACAATCCACCCTAGGCATGTCTATAATCACTCATAACCAACAATAATAGAAAGGGGAGAAAGAATAGGGGTCATACATGGAGTATCAACAACAATGAAAGTGAGTGAGAATCACACCCACCTTAGGGCAAGGAAGAATGAGGAGAAATGGAGAAGATGAGAGGTTGAGGAGGAAGGATTCCAAGCTTTTTATGGACAGGAGGCTCCAATCCAGGCTCCTCCTCCTCCTTCCACTCCTTTCCCGAATAGAGATCGAAGAAGATGAAAAACCCCCAAAAACACAGCTACTGTTCGGGATGGATATCTCCCGACTTAGACCTCGTCTCGACGATCCGACCGTTTAGAATGAAGAATCAGGTGTTCCGAACCACCTGCCAAATATTCGGCACGATCCAACGGTAAACGAATCTGCAGTGGCGATTTTTCTGCAGCAGCTCTGTGGAGATACGGGAATGGCTCTCTCTCTCCTTTTCTCTATCAAAGTGTTTGTGTTCCTCTTTCTTCTTACTCCCCCTATTACTTCTCTTATAAGCTTAAGACCTCTTCCCATGTAGTTAAGTGGAATGTCAAGTGGGCTTCCCAATTTGGGCCTATTCTGTCTTCTCTTTTCCTAGTTACTCTTATGAAATTATTCTCTAGTCCTACTTTGAATTATGAGAGTGATTTATTTTAATTTCTTATCTCTTAAAGATAAACTATATTTATTATAATAACGTGAAATTCATTTATCTTGACTAAAATTAAGGTTTAGATATCATATCTTTATAAAATATATATACCTTATTTTATAACTCACTATTTGACATATTTTCTAACATATTATTATTTTAACCAATATTACTATTATTATAATACAGTGTTATTCAATTTCCTTAATTTAATTATTTATAATCCATGATGTTGCACTATTCTTATTTATACGATCCTTATACATACTCAAATTCAAATCTTATAATTATCCTAAATTTTTTTATTACCTTCCCTGTAATCTCATCATTCTTAGCCTATTTTAAGATCTTATCTTAAATTAAAATACCAAAACATATACCTCCAACTAATCCCTTCCCTTGGGCCGGATTTCCCAGCCCAAGGCTTCCATTACATTTTCCTAGATCCAAATTTTGGGATGTTACAAAAGGGTTTTCTCAAAAATAAAATATTGACTATTTTGATACCTTTGCTCCAGTGACTAGAATTTCTTCAATTTGAGTTTTAATAGTTTGACCTCTATTCATAAATTGATCGTACATCAAATGGATGTAAAAACCGCTTTTCTAAATGGTGATTTAGAAGAAGAAATATATATGTCTCAACCTGAAGGATGTGTCATTTCTGGTCAAGAAAAAAAGTTTATAAATTTCTCAAATCTTTGTATGGTTTGAAACAAGCTCCTAAACAGTGGCATGAAAAAAATTAATAAGACTCTGCTTGATGATGGTTTTTCTGTTGTTGAAGTAGATAAATGTGTCTACACAAAAGTTATGGATGGTGAATGTGTGATTATCTGTCTATATGTTGATGATATGGTTATATTTGGTACTTGTGATGATATTATGAAAATTAAAAAGTGCTTTCTTGCATCAAAGTTTGACATGAAAGACATGGGTGAAGCAAGTGTGATATTGGGTGTTAAAATCATAAGGAAAGGTGATGGCATACTACTATCCCAAGAACACTATGTTGAGAAACTCCTTAGGAAGTTTGGTCATTTTGATGACAAACCAATTAGTACCCCTAATGATGCTAACACTCAATTGAAGAAAAATAAAGGTGATCTTATTGCTCAATCTGAGTATGCCCAAATTATTGGGAGTTTTCTACAGTTGATGAATTTTTCTAGACCTGACATAACATATGTTGTGGGTAGGTTAAGGTATATATACTCAAAATCCTAATCAGGATCATTAGGCTGCACTTGTGAGACTCATGAGATGTTTGAGAGGTACCATTGATTATGGTATTGAGTATAGTGGATTTCCCACAGTATTGGAAGGATACATTGATGCTAACTGGATCTCAAATTTAGATGAGACAAAATCCACTAGTGGTTATGTATTTACACTTGGTGGTGGTGCAGCAATTTGGAGATAATCCCAACAAACTATAATTGCAAGATTAACTATGGTGTCAGAGTTTGTAGCTCTAGAATTGGCTGGTAGTGAGGCTGAGTGGTTGAGAAACTTCTTAGCAGATATTCCTTTAGGAATAAAACAACCTCCATCAGTGTCAATGCTTTGTGATTGCCAAGCGGCAATAGCCATTGCAAAGTATAAGACTTTCAATGGTAAAAATAGACATATGCAATTAAGGCATAATGTGGTAAATTAGCTGGTAAAGGATGGAATAAATCCATTGATTATGTGAAGTCAGAAGTGAATATGGCCGATCCTCTGACAAAGCCTTTGGGAAGGATATTTATACATGAAACATCGAGGGGAATGAGACTTAAGCCAATATGAAATTAATAGTGATGGTAACCTTTGTGATTGGAGATCCCTTGAAGAAGGTTTATATGGGTAAAAACAAGTCACTTGTTAGTTCTGCTAGCACAATATTTATAGTCCCTTCCTCTGGTGTGAGACGTGCTAGACTGCATTATTGAGAGGATAAGCTTAAAAGCTTCTAATGATTTTCATATCCCTTATGGGCGGTGTATGAAGTGTAGCATATGCGACACCCTTAGTTATACCGCTAAGAATATCACATTGCAAAACGTAACCGTCGAATTCACTGTTTTAAAACTTAGAAAATACGAAAATATTTTTTTTTGAAAATAAAAGTTTAATCATCATCAACTAATCGCATTCTAATTCCATTTTAAGTATTCATGAAATTGTCCTTTCCTTAAGTCTGAAATTCATTTTTTTTAAAAACATCTAGACGATTCAATCATTCCGCATACATACACAACATACAGGCAGATATAAGGGGATCATGGGGAAGAAACATCATAACATATATATAGAACCATAGTGTCAAAGTAATCCCGGAGTAAACAATATCACTATCAAAACAAGAGTTCTAGTAGTAGAATATAATAAATAAGACCTCAGCCAAAACGAAACAAAACAAAAGGTCACTAAATCAGAGCTGCTACTAACTAGACTCGTGACTACCCCCGGTTACGCTATCCTACTCGTCATCATCCGTCTCAGCAGGAATCCACCCACAACTCCTCCCTCTGGTACCCCCGAGGTTGATCATCCCAAAGTCTTCTGAGGGGTTGTCACTGGGAGAATCCTCTTCCGGCTCCTCATCCTCAGAGTCACCCTTCGGGTCTTCCTCTGGGTCCTCCTCCTCAGATGTAGTGTCATCAATCACGATCATGGTTGGCTGACTCGGACAGGAACGGCCAAATGCGTCAGAATATACGGGCTGTGGAGGTGACACCTCTGGACCGGGAGAGTAACGAGGGGAATCTGGCTCTCCCATAGTGGCCATCCGGGAGGACTGGGAAGAAGTAGATGGAACGGGACGATGTCGACGGTTTAGGAAAGTGGTTGTGACGACGAAGTCCTGGTGGTGTCTCGAACTCCAGAATCACAGGCACAGTGATGACGACCTCTGGCACAAGGGGAAGGCTAGGGTGAGAGATCGTGACGTGTACTTCCCCTGTGAATATACAGCGTCTAGGAATGTCCGTGACCCGCCACTGTCCTCGTGGCCCCCATCTCAGCGTTACCCTCATGGTCGACATCTTGAAACTCCCCAAACCCGACTGACGATGGCGAAAGAACGCGACGACAGAGAATAGAAGCAGAGAAGAAAGGGTGAGAACATCATATGAACTCATAACAAGTAGGGCATAGTAACTAGAGCATCAATAAAATATTCACAAACATCCACATAATCTCAATCACAAGTATACAGCTGATGCTACCATGCTATATATATGTAATGCATGAGGGCCCGGGAAAGCAACACCAAAAGCAGAGCACATAGCAACTGCTCGACCATATATGTACAATATTACATCCTTACAGACAAGCCCATTGAATCTTTTTACGTCACCACTTTATCGTGGTGCAACCTTGTAGATTCAAGGTCTTTCTTTTGAGGAAAACCAAATCACACTCTCTTGCCAAGCTTCTCAAGTTTATGTAGAGAGAAAGTGTTGGTTATAATCTTTTAAGGTGGCTTGTGCTAGCTTTATTGATAATCATGTTCACTTAAGTCCTACAATTTACTAAGGCTTATGGATATGTCTTATGAAAGGCATTACTAATCCTAATTCTATTTGTATGACTAATTAAGATTAGGCTTAACCTTTAATCATAACTAGTCTTCATTAATCGAATTTCAATTAATCTTATCCTTCTTTAATTAAGTCTTAATCCTTACTTAAGATCCTAATTAGTTTCTAATTATCCCTTAATCTCTTCCTTAATCTTGGATTAGGGTTTTTAATTATGCTTGATTAAGGTTAAATTGTAATTAATTAGTTTTTGACCGTCTTAGAGATTAATTACTTAATTAACACTTATATTAATATTAATTATCTTTAGACTTAATTAATTATTAATTAACCTAAGTAATTTAGGCTAATCAACATAGGTGATTAAATTAGTTAAGCCTACTAATTAATCCTAAAATTTAATTTTTCACAACTTAGATTGGTGTTGAAGTTCAACCCTAATCTAAGCCTAAGCCCATGAATTATTTTTAGTTGTCTTTTAAATGGAGTTTTGACTTTCTTTTTGAAGGCTTTGGGACTAAACAAAAGCCTAAAGGTTATTGGGCTCATGAGAGCCCATTTTTATTCATAATAAATAAAAAATGTGACTTTTAAATAGATTTTTATTTTAGTTAAAATAAAAATCCGAATTTAATTACTTAATTTAAAAACTTATCTTATTTGCAATTTAGTCCTTTTTGTTACAAATTTATTCTTTAGTCCTTTTGGGCCAATTTAGCCCAAAAACATGTTTTAAACATCCTTTTGATCTTTTTAGGATCAAAAGGACATTCTTGATGAGTTTCATCAAGAACACTCATGAACATCAAGAACAACCTTGAATGTTCATCCAAAACTTCAAATTTTTCACAACATCCAATCTTCACCAAAACTTCACACATTCATCAACAAACAATCTAAATGCCAAATATCATACTAATCCACTCAAAATCATCCACATACACATTAAAGTTCATAACTCCATTTTCAAGCTCATAAACACTATTTTTCAAGGATCAATCATCAAAACAATTTTGTAAATCCATCCAACCACATGCATGTTCATCAAATCATCATCTAAACACATTACAATCATCAAAACAATTTTAGAATACATGCAGCCCCATCTTCACTCTCTTGGCCGAGAGCATCAAGGAAAAAGGGAGAAATTTTGCAAAAATTTTAGCTTGGCTTGCATGCATCCAAATCCATCAATTAAACACATTTCAAGCATCAAAACAAACATGCAAACATCAATCACAACCCAGCTCAATAGATCCGAAAATATACATTCAAAAGAAGTTCCAAAAAGATGATTTTTCAAGTAAAAACAAGGTTAGAAAAGCAAGGATTCAAGGGTAAATCCTTGACTCTAGTTACAAAGCCTACTAGAGTTCAAGTTCTCCCCCCCTTTACCTATGAAATTTCCTCAAGAATGAGGTGCAGAAACAGCTCACAAAATAGCCCAAAAATCCCTCCTTTGAGTCACCAACAAGAGCTTTGCAAGGCTAGAAGGCTTAGTGTTTAAGCTTAGGGTTCAAAGATGGAACCTTAGGCTTGAAAGTGTTTGGAGAAAAATGGAGGATTTGAGAGAGTGTTCACGGCTTCAAGAGGAATAGGAAGAGAGAAAATGAGAGAATGAAATGGAGACCTTGCATGTTAGGAAAGGAAAATGAATAAATGTTTTAATGTTTAATACCATAATTTTCCTAAGCTAGACACTTGTCTTGGAAGGAAGGAAGGAAGAGACAAGTGTCTCCCATGCAACACACACACACATGCACGGTTTCTAGAAGGAGGAAAGGAAGAGTTGTGCAAATTTTCTGGCCCGGATCAAGAGTATTCGGGCCCGGTTCAAGAGACAGGAGGGGCAAAAAGGTCATTTTTCACAAAAAAACCCAAAATTTCCAAAAAAATTCCTAAAAATAGGAAATTAAATTCTGAATCCAAAAATATGAATTTTGATGATTAAAAATAATTTTCATCACTCAAAATCCAATAAAACACTCAAAACAGCAAAAACGGCAAAAACGGTAAAACGCGGGCGTTACAACTCTTCCCCTCTAAAAAGAAATTTCGTCCTCGAAATTTGCGCGTACCTTCTTGAAATAATTGAGGGTGAGATTGTTTCACTTGCTCTTCAACTTCCCAAGTTGCATTGCCTTCATCGGTTGAACTCCAAATAACCTTTACTAACGGAATCTCCTTCCCTCTCAACTGCTTTATCCTTCGGTCTCCGATTCGCACAGGCAACGCCTCATAAGTCAGGTTTTCTTTTAATTGTATCATGTCGGGTTCTATGACGTGTGAAGGGTCAGGAATATACTTTCGGAGTTGTGACACATGAAACACATTATGCAGGTTTGAAAGGAAAGGTGGCAAAGCAATTTGGTAAGGACCAATGAATTTAGGTGTTCTACACTTTCTACCATACAGGGCTTCATATGGTGTCATTCCAATACTAGAATGGAACTATTGTTGCAGGTGAACTCGATCAGTGCCAACAACTGATCCAAACTCCCTTGGTGTTCTAACACACACGTTCTCGGCAAATCCTCTAGGGATTGGATAGTCCGCTCAGACTGACCATCTGTTTGAGGGTGATATGATGAACTAAGCCTCACTTGGTTCCTAAAGCTTGTTGCAGACTACCCCAAAATCTGGATGTAAACCTAGGGTCTCTATCCGACACTATGCTAGACGGAACCCCATGTAGTCTTATTACTTCCTTAATATACAACTGGGTCAACTTTTCTAGAGAAAACTTAATGTTAATGGGCAAGAAATGAGCAGATTTTGTTAACCTATCAACAATTACCCATATAGCATCAAAACCTGCAGAAGTTGTAGGTAAACCTACCACAAAATCCATAGATATGCTATCCCATTTCCACTCAGGGACATCTAAAGGTTGTAACTCTCCTGATGGTCTTTGATGTTCAATCTTAGCTTTCTGGCAAACCAAACAAGAAGATACATACTCAGCTACTTCCTTTTTCATTCCAGATCACCAAAGCATCTTCTTCAGATCTTGGTACATCTTAGTCGCTCCAGGGTGAATACCCAGCCTACTCTTATGAGTTTCCTCTAAGATCAGTTTCCTTAATTCCTTATCATCAGGTACACATATCCTACTTCTGAATCTAACAATGCCGTCAGCACCCTTATGAAACTCAGATTCTCCTTTCTTAGGAACTAGGTCCTTCAAAACTTTCAAAGATTGATCCTTTTCCTGAGCTACTCGGACTTGTTCTAAGAAATCACTTGAAATTTTTAAGGTTCCCAAAACTACACTCTTAGAACTAAACCCAACCTCCAGGTTCAGGTCTCTAAATCCTTCTATCAATTCTAGTTTCTTAACCATCATTGCTGACATATGCAAGGATTTCCTACTCAAGGCATCAGCCACCACATTGGCTTTCCCAGGGTGGTACTGCAGATTAAAATCATAATCCTTTAAGAACTCCATCCATCTCCTTTGCCTCATATTCAGCTCCTTCTGATCAAACAGATATTTCAAACTCTTATGGTCACTAAAAACTTCAAACCTAGCGCCATACAGATGATGCCTCCAAATCTTCAAAGCAAAGACTATAGCTGCCAACTCTAGATCATGTGTAGGATAGTTTACTTCGTGTGTTCGCAGTTGCCTAGAGGCATACGCCACTACTTTCCCTTTTTGCATCGACACACAGCCCAATCCTTGTTTCGAAGCATCACAATATACTTCAAAACTCTCTTGTGGGTCGGGTAAGACTAGGATTGGCGCAGAAGTTAACCTCCTTTTCAACTCTTGAAAACTATCCTCACACTTCTGACTCCAAACGAAGGGTTGATCCTTTCTAATCAGATGGGTTAACGGAGTTGCTATCCTAGAAAAATTCTCAATGAACTTACGGTAGTAAACGGCTAACCCCAAAGAGCTCCTTATCTCCGTCACAGACCTTGGTGCTTTCCACTGTAACACAGTCTCTACTTTAGCTGGGTCTGCGTTAACTCGTCCACTATAGATCACATGACCTAGGAAATTCACTTCCTTTAACCAAAACTCACACTTAGATAGCTTAGCATACAACTTCCTATCTCTCAAGATTATTCCAAAGAATGCTATACTTTTCCCATTGGATCCTAGAAATAGGAGAGAACATGGCACGAAAGAATGAGGATAAGTTGGCTTAAATGAGGTTAGAAAATTGGGTTTTACTGAGGAGGGGAAGGAACACCAAAGACAACCAATCCAGATGGGATTGCTAGACACATGTAGCATTCGTGGTAAAGTCCAAAGCGGATTGTAAGATTACCTATAGTCTCGGTATATAGATAGAAGCAATCTACCTTAGGGAATATTATTATTATTATTTTTTTGTTCCTTATGGTTATCCTACTCCCACGGATTGTATTTGTCCCCTAGGGCATCCTTACGCGAAATGCCACCTATTTATCTAGTACTATTCCAATCCAATCTTTAAAATCCTGCCTAGATATTTACTAATTTATACACCTTTCCTTGAGAGTCTAGGTCCATTAAGATTAATGTACAAACTAATTCTGTAAATTGGTATGACCATACTAAATCAACGTGTCATGATTCTTACCAATTCCAATCTTAATCGTTTATGAGATTCCATTCACATACCTTATTCAATCTATAGGGGCATCAATCAAGTATACTCTTAGTCATCAAAATCAACACATACGATAATCGATCATTACTTGACATATCTACTATTTCTACTAACTTCATGGAAGTGTTATCCTTACTTAGCTCATACCATTGTAGCTCTTGTAGTGCTTACTCGTGCATATAATTCTCCATTACATGATCTCTTTCTTCAATTTCCTGCGTAATCTTGATACTAACAGATCATTTGCTTAGTCATACCCTACCATACGACTAGAATTCCTTAAGAACTACATCTTGTGCTATTGGCCTCAATACTTTGACACCCTTTGTCTTAAATCGAGTTTTTTTTTTTCACTTGTTTCTATAGGTCCTTATTTTATCAATCCGTTAGAGATAGTGATCATACTCTAGTGTATCTATCAAACTTCAATCATGACACTTATTCCACGGTCAAACCCTTTTAGACTTCAAGTTCATCAACAGGGTATCCAAATATACCTTAATTACTAAGATCAACTCTCAATTCATATGTTTCTCGTTCTTATCCTAAACTCCGTCATTATTCATCCTGAGTATATCCCAAGTCATCAATTACTTCTAACTTGCTATGCCAAAATATATATATATTCAATATCTGAATCCTCAAGGGCTATTAGTACAAATCCCCAAATCTCAAAACCTTAATAATTAAACCTCAATGATCACTGATCTTAACCTTGAATTTACGGCCTCAAATTCATTATCGATCCCTTAGGTTACTCATCTAAAGGAATGGAAACTTATCCTTAGTGGTCATCCTATCCTGACCTTTGATGTCTCACTCAGCACCTCAATCCACAAGTCAAATCAACTATTGGCTACACTAATGTACCATCGCAGGACCTAGAGGTCTTAGCAAACTCGTTTTAGAAGCTTGATTACTTGGTTCATTCATACTACCTTAATTCTAATTAGGGTGTTAAGTTAATTCTTTTATGAGGTGTGATTCTATGCTACCTTGTCTCCTTCCCAGGAGACCGCCCCTCTCAGGGTTGCCTCTCTCTGCCATGGAATCCTGCATTCGCAGAACAAGTCAACTTCTTCCGTTTCATGCAGAACCATTCAAGCAAGAATAAGCAACGCTACACACAGATCCTCATATTACTAAGATAGTAAGATGAGAGCAACCAATTCACACAAGGCAAACAATCAACACAAACAAACAATCAACACAAAGTAAACACAGAGAGAAGGGTATTGCAGACCATACCCGAGGCCAAAAGGAAAGAACAGCTCTGATACCACTAAATGCGACACCCTTAGTTATACCGCTAAGAATATCACATTTCAAAACGTAACCGTCGAATTTACTGTTTTAAAACTTAGAAAATACGAAAATATTTTTTTTTTTGAAAATAAAAGTTTAATCATCATCAACTAATCGCATTCTAATTCCATTTTAAGTATTCATGAAATTGTCCTTTCCTTAAGTCTGAAATTCATTTTTTTAAAAACATCTAGACGATTCAATCATTCCGCATACATACACAACATACACGCAGATATAAGGGGATCATGGGGAAGAAACATCATAACATATATATAGAACCATAGTGTCAAAGTAATCCCGGAGTAAACAATATCACTATCAAAACAAGAGTTCTAGTAGTAGAATATAATAAATAAGACCTCAGCCAAAACGAAACAAAACAAAAGGTCACTAAATCAGAGCTGCTACTAACTAGACTCGTGACTACCCCCGGTTACGCTATCCTACTCGTCATCATCCGTCTCAGCAGGAATCCACCCACAACTCCTCCCTCCGGTACCCCCGAGGTTGATCATCCCAAAGTCTTCTGAGGGGTTGTCACTGGGAGAATCCTCTTCCGGCTCCTCATCCTTAGAGTCACCCTTCGGGTCTTCCTCTGGGTCCTCCTCCTCAGATGTAGTGTCATCAATCACGATCATGGTTGGCTGACTCGGACAGGAACGGCCAAATGCGTCAGAATATACGGGCTGTGGAGGTGACACCTCTGGACCGGGAGAGTAACGAGGGGAATCTGGCTCTCCCATAGTGGCCATCCGGGAGGACTGGGAAGAAGTAGATGGAACGGGACGATGTCGACGGTTTAGGAAAGTGGTGTGACGACGAAGTCCTGGTGGTGTCTCGAACTCCAGAATCACAGGCACAGTGATGACGACCTCTGGCACAAGGGGAAGGCTAGGGTGAGAGATCGTGACGTGTACTTCCCCTGTGAATATACAGCGTCTAGGAATGTCCGTGACCCGCCACTGTCCTCGTGGCCCCCATCTCAGCGTTACCCTCATGGTCGACATCTTGAAACTCCCCAAACCCGACTGACGATGGCGAAAGAACGCGACGACAGAGAATAGAAGCAGAGAAGAAAGGGTGAGAACATCATATGAACTCATAACAAGTAGGGCATAGTAACTAGAGCATCAATAAAATATTCACAAACATCCACATAATCTCAATCACAAGTATACAGCTGATGCTACCATGCTATATATATGTAATGCATGAGGGCCCGGGAAAGCAACACCAAAAGCAGAGCACATAGCAACTGCTCGACCATATATGTACAATATTACATCCTTACAGACAAGCCCATTGAATCTTTTTACGTCACCACTTTATCGTGGTGCAACCTTGTAGATTCAAGGTCTTTCTTTTGAGGAAAACCAAATCACACTCTCTTGCCAAGCTTCTCAAGTTTTATGTAGAGAGAAAGTGTTGGTTATAATCTTTTAAGGTGGCTTGTGCTAGCTTTATTGATAATCATGTTCACTTAAGTCCTACAATTTACTAAGGCTTATGGATATGTCTTATGAAAGGCATTACTAATCCTAATTCTATTTGTATGACTAATTAAGATTAGGCTTAACCTTTAATCATAACTAGTCTTCATTAATCGAATTTCAATTAATCTTATCCTTCTTTAATTAAGTCTTAATCCTTACTTAAGATCCTAATTAGTTTCTAATTATCCCTTAATCTCTTCCTTAATCTTGGATTAGGGTTTTTAATTATGCTTGATTAAGGTTAAATTGTAATTAATTAGTTTTTGACCGTCTTAGAGATTAATTACTTAATTAACACTTATATTAATATTAATTATCTTTAGACTTAATTAATTATTAATTAACCTAAGTAATTTAGGCTAATCAACATAGGTGATTAAATTAGTTAAGCCTACTAATTAATCCTAAAATTTAATTTTTCACAACTTAGATTGGTGTTGAAGTTCAACCCTAATCTAAGCCTAAGCCCATGAATTATTTTTAGTTGTCTTTTAAATGGAGTTTTGACTTTCTTTTTGAAGGCTTTGGGACTAAACAAAAGCCTAAAGGTTATTGGGCTCATGAGAGCCCATTTTTATTCATAATAAATAAAAAATGTGACTTTTAAATAGATTTTTATTTTAGTTAAAATAAAAATCCGAATTTAATTACTTAATTTAAAAACTTATCTTATTTGCAATTTAGTCCTTTTTGTTACAAATTTATTCTTTAGTCCTTTTGGGCCAATTTAGCCCAAAAACATGTTTTAAACATCCTTTTGATCTTTTTAGGATCAAAAGGACATTCTTGATGAGTTTCATCAAGAACACTCATGAACATCAAGAACAACCTTGAATGTTCATCCAAAACTTCAAATTTTTCACAACATCCAATCTTCACCAAAACTTCACACATTCATCAACAAACAATCTAAATGCCAAATATCATACTAATCCACTCAAAATCATCCACATACACATTAAAGTTCATAACTCCATTTTCAAGCTCATAAACACTATTTTTCAAGGATCAATCATCAAAACAATTTTGTAAATCCATCCAACCACATGCATGTTCATCAAATCATCATCTAAACACATTACAATCATCAAAACAATTTTAGAATACATGCAGCCCCATCTTCACTCTCTTGGCCGAGAGCATCAAGGAAAAAGGGAGAAATTTTGCAAAAATTTTAGCTTGGCTTGCATGCATCCAAATCCATCAATTAAACACATTTCAAGCATCAAAACAAACATGCAAACATCAATCACAACCCAGCTCAATAGATCCGAAAATATACATTCAAAAGAAGTTCCAAAAAGATGATTTTTCAAGTAAAAACAAGGTTAGAAAAGCAAGGATTCAAGGGTAAATCCTTGACTCTAGTTACAAAGCCTACTAGAGTTCAAGTTCTCCCCCCCTTTACCTATGAAATTTCCTCAAGAATGAGGTGCAGAAACAGCTCACAAAATAGCCCAAAAATCCCTCCTTTGAGTCACCAACAAGAGCTTTGCAAGGCTAGAAGGCTTAGTGTTTAAGCTTAGGGTTCAAAGATGGAACCTTAGGCTTGAAAGTGTTTGGAGAAAAATGGAGGATTTGAGAGAGTGTTCACGGCTTCAAGAGGAATAGGAAGAGAGAAAATGAGAGAATGAAATGGAGACCTTGCATGTTAGGAAAGGAAAATGAATAAATGTTTTAATGTTTAATACCATAATTTTCCTAAGCTAGACACTTGTCTTGGAAGGAAGGAAGGAAGAGACAAGTGTCTCCCATGCAACACACACACACATGCACGGTTTCTAGAAGGAGGAAAGGAAGAGTTGTGCAAATTTTCTGGCCCGGATCAAGAGTATTCGGGCCCGGTTCAAGAGACAGGAGGGGCAAAAAGGTCATTTTTCACAAAAAAACCCAAAATTTCCAAAAAAATTCCTAAAAATAGGAAATTAAATTCTGAATCCAAAAATATGAATTTTGATGATTAAAAATAATTTTCATCACTCAAAATCCAATAAAACACTCAAAACAGCAAAAACGGCAAAAACGGTAAAACGCGGGCGTTACAACTCTTCCCCTCTAAAAAGAAATTTCGTCCTCGAAATTTGCGCGTACCTTCTTGAAATAATTGAGGGTGAGATTGTTTCACTTGCTCTTCAACTTCCCAAGTTGCATTGCCTTCATCGGTTGAACTCCAAATAACCTTTACTAACGGAATCTCCTTCCCTCTCAACTGCTTTATCCTTCGGTCTCCGATTCGCACAGGCAACGCCTCATAAGTCAGGTTTTCTTTTAATTGTATCATGTCGGGTTCTATGACGTGTGAAGGGTCAGGAATATACTTTCGGAGTTGTGACACATGAAACACATTATGCAGGTTTGAAAGGAAAGGTGGCAAAGCAATTTGGTAAGGACCAATGAATTTAGGTGTTCTACACTTTCTACCATACAGGGCTTCATATGGTGTCATTCCAATACTAGAATGGAACTATTGTTGCAGGTGAACTCGATCAGTGCCAACAACTGATCCAAACTCCCTTGGTGTTCTAACACACACGTTCTCGGCAAATCCTCTAGGGATTGGATAGTCCGCTCAGACTGACCATCTGTTTGAGGGTGATATGATGAACTAAGCCTCACTTGGTTCCTAAAGCTTGTTGCAGACTACCCCAAAATCTGGATGTAAACCTAGGGTCTCTATCCGACACTATGCTAGACGGAACCCCATGTAGTCTTATTACTTCCTTAATATACAACTGGGTCAACTTTTCTAGAGAAAACTTAATGTTAATGGGCAAGAAATGAGCAGATTTTGTTAACCTATCAACAATTACCCATATAGCATCAAAACCTGCAGAAGTTGTAGGTAAACCTACCACAAAATCCATAGATATGCTATCCCATTTCCACTCAGGGACATCTAAAGGCTGTAACTCTCCTGATGGTCTTTGATGTTCAATCTTAGCTTTCTGGCAAACCAAACAAGAAGATACATACTCAGCTACTTCCTTTTTCATTCCAGATCACCAAAGCATCTTCTTCAGATCTTGGTACATCTTAGTCGCTCCAGGGTGAATACCCAGCCTACTCTTATGAGTTTCCTCTAAGATCAGTTTCCTTAATTCCTTATCATCAGGTACACATATCCTACTTCTGAATCTAACAATGCCGTCAGCACCCTTATGAAACTCAGATTCTCCTTTCTTAGGAACTAGGTCCTTCAAAACTTTCAAAGATTGATCCTTTTCCTGAGCTACTCGGACTTGTTCTAAGAAATCACTTGAAATTTTTAAGGTTCCCAAAACTACACTCTTAGAACTAAACCCAACCTCCAGGTTCAGGTCTCTAAATCCTTCTATCAATTCTAGTTTCTTAACCATCATTGCTGACATATGCAAGGATTTCCTACTCAAGGCATCAGCCACCACATTGGCTTTCCCAGGGTGGTACTGCAGATTAAAATCATAATCCTTTAAGAACTCCATCCATCTCCTTTGCCTCATATTCAGCTCCTTCTGATCAAACAGATATTTCAAACTCTTATGGTCACTAAAAACTTCAAACCTAGCGCCATACAGATGATGCCTCCAAATCTTCAAAGCAAAGACTATAGCTGCCAACTCTAGATCATGTGTAGGATAGTTTACTTCGTGTGTTCGCAGTTGCCTAGAGGCATACGCCACTACTTTCCCTTTTTGCATCGACACACAGCCCAATCCTTGTTTCGAAGCATCACAATATACTTCAAAACTCTCTTGTGGGTCGGGTAAGACTAGGATTGGCGCAGAAGTTAACCTCCTTTTCAACTCTTGAAAACTATCCTCACACTTCTGACTCCAAACGAAGGGTTGATCCTTTCTAATCAGATGGGTTAACGGAGTTGCTATCCTAGAAAAATTCTCAATGAACTTACGGTAGTAAACGGCTAACCCCAAAGAGCTCCTTATCTCCGTCACAGACCTTGGTGCTTTCCACTGTAACACAGTCTCTACTTTAGCTGGGTCTGCGTTAACTCGTCCACTATAGATCACATGACCTAGGAAATTCACTTCCTTTAACCAAAACTCACACTTAGATAGCTTAGCATACAACTTCCTATCTCTCAAGATTATTCCAAAGAATGCTATACTTTTCCCATTGGATCCTAGAAATAGGAGAGAACATGGCACGAAAGAATGAGGATAAGTTGGCTTAAATGAGGTTAGAAAATTGGGTTTTACTGAGGAGGGGAAGGAACACCAAAGACAACCAATCCAGATGGGATTGCTAGACACATGTAGCATTCGTGGTAAAGTCCAAAGCGGATTGTAAGATTACCTATAGTCTCGGTATATAGATAGAAGCAATCTACCTTAGGGAATATTATTATTATTATTTTTTGTTCCTTATGGTTATCCTACTCCCACGGATTGTATTTGTCCCCTAGGGCATCCTTACGCGAAATGCCACCTATTTATCTAGTACTATTCCAATCCAATCTTTAAAATCCTGCCTAGATATTTACTAATTTATACACCTTTCCTTGAGAGTCTAGGTCCATTAAGATTAATGTACAAACTAATTCTGTAAATTGGTATGACCATACTAAATCAACGTGTCATGATTCTTACCAATTCCAATCTTAATCGTTTATGAGATTCCATTCACATACCTTATTCAATCTATAGGGGCATCAATCAAGTATACTCTTAGTCATCAAAATCAACACATACGATAATCGATCATTACTTGACATATCTACTATTTCTACTAACTTCATGGAAGTGTTATCCTTACTTAGCTCATACCATTGTAGCTCTTGTAGTGCTTACTCGTGCATATAATTCTCCATTACATGATCTCTTTCTTCAATTTCCTGCGTAATCTTGATACTAACAGATCATTTGCTTAGTCATACCCTACCATACGACTAGAATTCCTTAAGAACTACATCTTGTGCTATTGGCCTCAATACTTTGACACCCTTTGTCTTAAATCGAGTTTTTTTTTTTTCACTTGTTTCTATAGGTCCTTATTTTATCAATCCGTTAGAGATAGTGATCATACTCTAGTGTATCTATCAAACTTCAATCATGACACTTATTCCACGGTCAAACCCTTTTAGACTTCAAGTTCATCAACAGGGTATCCAAATATACCTTAATTACTAAGATCAACTCTCAATTCATATGTTTCTCGTTCTTATCCTAAACTCCGTCATTATTCATCCTGAGTATATCCCAAGTCATCAATTACTTCTAACTTGCTATGCCAAAATATATATATATTCAATATCTGAATCCTCAAGGGCTATTAGTACAAATCCCCAAATCTCAAAACCTTAATAATTAAACCTCAATGATCACTGATCTTAACCTTGAATTTACGGCCTCAAATTCATTATCGATCCCTTAGGTTACTCATCTAAAGGAATGGAAACTTATCCTTAGTGGTCATCCTATCCTGACCTTTGATGTCTCACTCAGCACCTCAATCCACAAGTCAAATCAACTATTGGCTACACTAATGTACCATCGCAGGACCTAGAGGTCTTAGCAAACTCGTTTTAGAAGCTTGATTACTTGGTTCATTCATACTACCTTAATTCTAATTAGGGTGTTAAGTTAATTCTTTTATGAGGTGTGATTCTATGCTACCTTGTCTCCTTCCCAGGAGACCGCCCCTCTCAGGGTTGCCTCTCTCTGCCATGGAATCCTGCATTCGCAGAACAAGTCAACTTCTTCCGTTTCATGCAGAACCATTCAAGCAAGAATAAGCAACGCTACACACAGATCCTCATATTACTAAGATAGTAAGATGAGAGCAACCAATTCACACAAGGCAAACAATCAACACAAACAAACAATCAACACAAAGTAAACACAGAGAGAAGGGTATTGCAGACCATACCCGAGGCCAAAAGGAAAGAACAGCTCTGATACCACTAAATGCGACACCCTTAGTTATACCGCTAAGAATATCACATTTCAAAACGTAACCGTCGAATTTACTGTTTTAAAACTTAGAAAATACGAAAATATTTTTTTTTTTGAAAATAAAAGTTTAATCATCATCAACTAATCGCATTCTAATTCCATTTTAAGTATTCATGAAATTGTCCTTTCCTTAAGTCTGAAATTCATTTTTTTAAAAACATCTAGACGATTCAATCATTCCGCATACATACACAACATACACGCAGATATAAGGGGATCATGGGGAAGAAACATCATAACATATATATAGAACCATAGTGTCAAAGTAATCCCGGAGTAAACAATATCACTATCAAAACAAGAGTTCTAGTAGTAGAATATAATAAATAAGACCTCAGCCAAAACGAAACAAAACAAAAGGTCACTAAATCAGAGCTGCTACTAACTAGACTCGTGACTACCCCCGGTTACGCTATCCTACTCGTCATCATCCGTCTCAGCAGGAATCCACCCACAACTCCTCCCTCCGGTACCCCCGAGGTTGATCATCCCAAAGTCTTCTGAGGGGTTGTCACTGGGAGAATCCTCTTCCGGCTCCTCATCCTTAGAGTCACCCTTCGGGTCTTCCTCTGGGTCCTCCTCCTCAGATGTAGTGTCATCAATCACGATCATGGTTGGCTGACTCGGACAGGAACGGCCAAATGCGTCAGAATATACGGGCTGTGGAGGTGACACCTCTGGACCGGGAGAGTAACGAGGGGAATCTGGCTCTCCCATAGTGGCCATCCGGGAGGACTGGGAAGAAGTAGATGGAACGGGACGATGTCGACGGTTTAGGAAAGTGGTGTGACGACGAAGTCCTGGTGGTGTCTCGAACTCCAGAATCACAGGCACAGTGATGACGACCTCTGGCACAAGGGGAAGGCTAGGGTGAGAGATCGTGACGTGTACTTCCCCTGTGAATATACAGCGTCTAGGAATGTCCGTGACCCGCCACTGTCCTCGTGGCCCCCATCTCAGCGTTACCCTCATGGTCGACATCTTGAAACTCCCCAAACCCGACTGACGATGGCGAAAGAACGCGACGACAGAGAATAGAAGCAGAGAAGAAAGGGTGAGAACATCATATGAACTCATAACAAGTAGGGCATAGTAACTAGAGCATCAATAAAATATTCACAAACATCCACATAATCTCAATCACAAGTATACAGCTGATGCTACCATGCTATATATATGTAATGCATGAGGGCCCGGGAAAGCAACACCAAAAGCAGAGCACATAGCAACTGCTCGACCATATATGTACAATATTACATCCTTACAGACAAGCCCATTGAATCTTTTTACGTCACCACTTTATCGTGGTGCAACCTTGTAGATTCAAGGTCTTTCTTTTGAGGAAAACCAAATCACACTCTCTTGCCAAGCTTCTCAAGTTTTATGTAGAGAGAAAGTGTTGGTTATAATCTTTTAAGGTGGCTTGTGCTAGCTTTATTGATAATCATGTTCACTTAAGTCCTACAATTTACTAAGGCTTATGGATATGTCTTATGAAAGGCATTACTAATCCTAATTCTATTTGTATGACTAATTAAGATTAGGCTTAACCTTTAATCATAACTAGTCTTCATTAATCGAATTTCAATTAATCTTATCCTTCTTTAATTAAGTCTTAATCCTTACTTAAGATCCTAATTAGTTTCTAATTATCCCTTAATCTCTTCCTTAATCTTGGATTAGGGTTTTTAATTATGCTTGATTAAGGTTAAATTGTAATTAATTAGTTTTTGACCGTCTTAGAGATTAATTACTTAATTAACACTTATATTAATATTAATTATCTTTAGACTTAATTAATTATTAATTAACCTAAGTAATTTAGGCTAATCAACATAGGTGATTAAATTAGTTAAGCCTACTAATTAATCCTAAAATTTAATTTTTCACAACTTAGATTGGTGTTGAAGTTCAACCCTAATCTAAGCCTAAGCCCATGAATTATTTTTAGTTGTCTTTTAAATGGAGTTATGACTTTCTTTTTGAAGGCTTTGGGACTAAACAAAAGCCTAAAGGTTATTGGGCTCATGAGAGCCCATTTTTATTCATAATAAATAAAAAATGTGACTTTTAAATAGATTTTTATTTTAGTTAAAATAAAAATCCGAATTTAATTACTTAATTTAAAAACTTATCTTATTTGCAATTTAGTCCTTTTTGTTACAAATTTATTCTTTAGTCCTTTTGGGCCAATTTAGCCCAAAAACATGTTTTAAACATCCTTTTGATCTTTTTAGGATCAAAAGGACATTCTTGATGAGTTTCATCAAGAACACTCATGAACATCAAGAACAACCTTGAATGTTCATCCAAAACTTCAAATTTTTCACAACATCCAATCTTCACCAAAACTTCACACATTCATCAACAAACAATCTAAATGCCAAATATCATACTAATCCACTCAAAATCATCCACATACACATTAAAGTTCATAACTCCATTTTCAAGCTCATAAACACTATTTTTCAAGGATCAATCATCAAAACAATTTTGTAAATCCATCCAACCACATGCATGTTCATCAAATCATCATCTAAACACATTACAATCATCAAAACAATTTTAGAATACATGCAGCCCCATCTTCACTCTCTTGGCCGAGAGCATCAAGGAAAAAGGGAGAAATTTTGCAAAAATTTTAGCTTGGCTTGCATGCATCCAAATCCATCAATTAAACACATTTCAAGCATCAAAACAAACATGCAAACATCAATCACAACCCAGCTCAATAGATCCGAAAATATACATTCAAAAGAAGTTCCAAAAAGATGATTTTTCAAGTAAAAACAAGGTTAGAAAAGCAAGGATTCAAGGGTAAATCCTTGACTCTAGTTACAAAGCCTACTAGAGTTCAAGTTCTCCCCCCCTTTACCTATGAAATTTCCTCAAGAATGAGGTGCAGAAACAGCTCACAAAATAGCCCAAAAATCCCTCCTTTGAGTCACCAACAAGAGCTTTGCAAGGCTAGAAGGCTTAGTGTTTAAGCTTAGGGTTCAAAGATGGAACCTTAGGCTTGAAAGTGTTTGGAGAAAAATGGAGGATTTGAGAGAGTGTTCACGGCTTCAAGAGGAAGAGGAAGAGAGAAAATGAGAGAATGAAATGGAGACCTTGCATGTTAGGAAAGGAAAATGAATAAATGTTTTAATGTTTAATACCATAATTTTCCTAAGCTAGACACTTGTCTTGGAAGGAAGGAAGGAAGAGACAAGTGTCTCCCATGCAACACACACACACATGCACGGTTTCTAGAAGGAGGAAAGGAAGAGTTGTGCAAATTTTCTGGCCCGGATCAAGAGTATTCGGGCCCGGTTCAAGAGACAGGAGGGCAAAAAGGTCATTTTTCACAAAAAAACCCAAAAATTCCAAAAAAATTCCTAAAAATAGGAAATTAAATTCTGAATCCAAAAATATGAATTTTGATGATTAAAAATAATTTTAATCACTCAAAATCCAATAAAACACTCAAAACAGCAAAAACGGCAAAAACGGTAAAACGCGGGCGTTACAGCATACACTTGATGAAATCACCTATATGAGTGTCAAGTGGGGCCGCTTGTATGAGATTGTGGCGAAATCTCTAGAGCACTCATGAATACCAGGCACGCACATGGTTTATTTGCGCAAAACAACGTTAACAGTGAAAATTGTGGGGTGTAATGTGATTGGTAGACCTCTAACATACATCAAAGTGTTTTGGTTCATAGAGCTTGCTCCACCAACTCAATTGTATGTTAAGTCTTATCAGTCTAGGTATGGTTCATAGTCCAAAAGACACCAGAAGCGACGCTTTGACGTCCATGTAGTAACGCATAGTGATTTTCTTCTATCTTTCTTTTTCGGAAAATGTTTTGAAATATGTGGGGGGATTGTTGTGAGTTTTAGAGTATTTCAAAACCTTTCTAAAACCAAAGTCCTATATTGCTTGGAGTAGAGCATGGTTGAGTGCTTACATATTAGAATGTGATTGGACCTTATAACAACTTATGTAAGACTTGGGCGCGCGCGCATGAGAACGGGTCTTGATGGTTCGATTTAGTGCAAATCGATGGATTTGCCCCTTGCGCGTGATATTGGGCCTCACATGTTTTTTGCTCCTGCTCCGTTTTAAACTAGTTTTTGAATTTTGCATTTTAAATTCAAATCTTATTTTAAATCTGATGTTTATCCATAAACAGACTATATTTCGAAAATCTGTTTTCACTTGGTCTTCCAACTATTTTTCTGGTAACCATTATCTGGTAGCTATCATATTCTTATCCTAATTTTTCGATCTTATCTGAATTGAGCTTTGATTTTAAATTGTTTTCGAAATTCAATTTTAAATACTACTTTAACCTACCAGATTTCTTAGTTGTTACTTCACTTCCTATTTTTCATACTGCTAAAAACCAAAATGCTTTTTCCTCTTCCTCTCTTTTGCTCTGCTTTCTTTGTTGACAATAGACACTGTTCTGATACCTCGGTGCATCCAGGAGGGGTCTATTATATCTTTTGAGGTTACGCATCCCGCGAATTAACCTTAAGGACAACGTATATCAACGCATCTCAGCCTTTTCGTTCTATTTTTTTCAGGGTAAATTAAATATTAAAAAAAACGAAAAACACATTGCAATTTGCATGTTCATGTTTGTGCAACTTCTGATCGTGCACTACAAAAGAGAAATGGTCAAATGGGTATGTAACCCAACAACTTTAACCGGCTAACCGCTTCAGCCTTATCAACACAGTTTCTGAATTTCACAGCAAATTCAACACTCAGCGAATTTCATCTTATAGTTATTGAAAGGGCTGTTTGGAAGAATGAGTCTTGTGAGGCTGCTGCAAGCTGGAGTTGTTCAAAATGAATGGGAAGAAGATTTGAGCCAAGGAAAGTACTTATGCGGGGCATCATTTTATATTACCTTGCCGTTAAGAATTAACTACACGTCAGAACATGCCTTTGTTTATAGATACCAAATGGACATTATGGTTTCATTTCAGCTACATTTTGACAACTCAGATGTGTTGATTCTGCATTCAGAGTTAAGGACCCCAATTAATACTATTTCCTTGCCATTAAATGTCATTGACTAAGAAGATTTTTATCATTTTCCACAATGACTTTTTGGTTTGATTCTGATACATAAGAAATTCATGAAGGTATAGTGACAACTGACAAGGATGGGAAATAGAAAAGTCTCATTAGGATGAAGTTTATGAAAACATGCTGTTGACAATGAAAATGATCCTCCACTACTACTAAAGTCCACTATTCAACTTCCACGCAAAACAGAACCAAAAAGTGATATCTACCATCAAAACAACAAATTGAATAGGACTAATCAATGAAGGTAAATTACCTACATGTAGTTACATGATAACAACTGCTATTCGCGATCCCTTCAAGGAACATGTAACTGAACACACAAGAGTTCATCTAACATAATGTGAAAATGGCAATAAGGTATTACTATTCTTACAAATAATCATGAAAAGCTGCTATCAGAGGGATTATCAATGTTTGCCCACCTTCTGAAGGCACAGGGCACAAAATTCCTACCAGCCAAAAATCCAAACTTTGTCCTGAACATTGACAATCGATTGTTGTTGTTGTTACTACTGCTTGAAGGAGCATCATCAACCAGGGCTACATGAGTGTCTAATACAGGAAATGCTATGGTACTTTCCTGAGCTCCACCATCACTACCACTGCCATCCAAAGCTTCAACTTCACTGTAATCAAAATTAAACACCAAAGAATTCCTCCTTTCATTCAGCCACTCTACCACTTCACCAGTAACTTTTCTGCACTTCCTTACCTTGAGTTTAACCAAATTGGGGCAACCCGAAGCAAAAGCTGCAATCCCCACATTAGTCACTGGACATGCCTTTATGCATAACTTCTTGAGGGCCATGCACTTAGCAGCAATGCACTCAATATCCGCATCACTAACAGTACCAATCCCACAAAGAGCGAACCTTTCTAAACCCTGGCAACCTGAAGCAATTGCTGACAAACTTAAAGAGGTAGGATACATAGCAATCAACACAAGCTCTTGCAAATTAGAACAGTGTTTAGCAACAGAAATCAAGCCATCATCACCAATTCTGTTAGTCCTCCATCCATCAATGTGAAGCTTTCTCAACATCCTGCACCTTTCAGCAACCTCAGAAAGCCCAAAATCCGAACACTCTGGAGTTTTCACAAGGTGTAAAGTCTCCAACTTTGAACACTTGGATACCCCATCAAGACCCACATCGCTGACTTGAACCTTCTCCAGATGAATTTCAACCAGCCCTGAGTTCATCTTTCCAACCATTGCGAGAGTGGCATCCCAATCACCCACACATCGAATCAGCTTCAAAGTTTGAAGCTTTTTGGAACCAATTATGAGAGGGGCAAAGGAGTGGCCATTAACAAGCTCCTTAAGGCATATTGATTTCAACGAAGAAGAAGCTCCCAAATCCATATGAACCGAAACGGCGTCGTCATCATCAACCCCTCGAAGCCTCTTCACAGAGAGCTCTTCAAGGACCTTGCAGTGTTCAATGACGGCATAAACACCTTTGGTCCCGAACATGCAGGATCCACATGAAAGCTTCTTCAGAGACTTGCAATTCTTCGCAAGACCTATCATTCCGATTTCTGTGATTTCCCTGCACCCACGAAGCTTGAGGCGCTCGAGATTCTTGCAACGCAGCGAGATCAGGATCAAAGCGTCGTCGTTTATGCTCGTGGACTTGCGGTTGCATCGCAGGGCAAGCTTCGTGACCGAGTCGAATCGGTTGAACAGCGACGGAACGAAGTCCAGCAACTTCGCCTCCGCATTCAACGAAAGCCGCCGCCGGTTCTCGCCCTCCACGCGCAGCCACCGCCTGCAAACGACGGAGCATCTTTTCCGATCGCCGGAGCCAAGAAACTGAAAGATTCCGGCCAGGCACTCGTCAGGGATATCCGCCGTGTAATCTCGGCCGATGGAGTCGTCGGGGAAATCAGCGTCGCCGTAACCGAATCGGGTAGGGTTAAAAATTTCCCGGCGAGTCAGGTCCGGCGAAGAAGGCACGGGGGTGGACGGTGATTGTCCCATTATCAGAAAAATAAAAATAAAAATAAAAAACAAAAGAGAAAATGGTAATGTTTTCTGAGCTATCTATCTATCTATAATTTTTGTTGTATAATGAGAATGAGAATGGCATGGAATGGAATGGAGTTTGATAGAGAGACTTTAATATACATAGGTTTTTAGCCATCACCCGTCAAAGGGTGAAAAGCGCGTGTCTTCTCAGGAACGAACGAGACGAGGTTAGCGCTGATTAGGTTTTTTGCGTGTGATGTTGGGCATTCTATTCACTACAACCGTTGAGAATGGTGACTTTGATTGGACCCAGCTAACAACCAAAATAAAACTGCAATATAAAAATGGATTTAATGTATATACATCAATGTTTTAAAAATCGGACCCGTAATTAAATCAGTGAAAATACTGGTTCACGCTTCAATGTTTCAGCCGTAGTCAAGACTCGAACCGGTTTTAATTAATATATTTTTTAATATTATATAATATTTTAATTAATAAATAACATAAAATTAAAAAAAATTAAGATATATAAAGTTGTAAATAAGTATAAATAACCTTATTATAAGGTTTATAAAACAAAAAATTAATAATTATTAGTAAAATAATAGATATTTATGTGTAATTCTTAAATATGTCTTTATTTATTTTAAAAATATTTTAGATTAAATAAAAAATAAAAAAATTGAAGTTTTTTTAAAATGAACCGGTTCAACCGGTTTTCTGACACCGATTTTATATCGATTTTCACAGGTTCTGAGCTCATCCGATTTTTTGGGTTAAACGGACCGATCACGAGGCCGGTTCCCGGTCGAACCGGCCGGTCTGGTCCGATTTTCATATCATTGACATACACTATTACTAGTCTAGAGAAGTTTTACATAAACATTTAATAATATACCACCACATTTGATTTGATATAATTTAAACTTTCATATATATTAAAATTCATACTTTCATAATTATGTGGTCTGATTGTAAAAATTTACCTATAATTTAAATAATATATTACAGATTAAAATGGAGTAGTATAATGCAATATTTATTATAGTTCTTAATTTGCATAAAAAAAATTTGAATTTGATCTGCTTTATAAAATCTTTTAATTTAATAATTGGATCAATTAAATTTAGTTTCTATAAAAAAAAATAATGAATTGTTTTTGTATAAAAAATTGACACCAGAAATCAATTAATGTATCTCATATTTTATTTATGGATTCCTTAATACTAACACTATAGGATATCCTAATTTAAATTCATTTTGGGCTCGCTGAAAATGTTTGCTTTTCTTCTTGTTTCATGGAGAGTGGTTATGCTTTTCGTGGGACCGCGTGGGTTTTGTGGAAGCCCTTCGGCGTTCGCATCTATGGTTCTGTCTGTCTTTATTAAAAATGATTATGGCTTGTTCCAAGAACGAGATGTGTTACGACTTTAAGACGGTGGTGAGTGATGACAAGGAAAGTGGAAATTTTGACTTGGACCTGGTCCCTGTTGTGCTTTACTTTTTAGGTTGTTCTCATTTTGATTTTGATTTATTTTGGACTTTTGGGTTGATTTTCATTTTGAAAAATATTTGGTTCGGGAGAGGCTACTTTGAGGACTAAACCCCTCAACTTTCCTTTATTTTTTATTTTTATTATATTTATATATATATATATATATATATATCTCGTTGGATAAATTTTTATAGTAAAAATTAACATATTAAATTAGAAATATTTAATTTAAATAATTAATTAATATAAAATATCATAAAAGAACATATTTACATAAATTTTATAATATAAATTCTATTTTTGATTTCTTGTAAAATATATAATGTTACGTAAGTATAGCTTTATATTTTTTATATTTTTATAAATTTAAATCTCATTAATTTTTAATAATAAAATATTTTATTAAAAATTAAAATATATAGTGAAATAATTAAAATAAATAATAAAATTAAAAAAATAATAAATAAAATAATTCATTAAAATTTTAAATTACTTATACTATATATATAAACTATGAATGTTTATCTTAATTCGTTATTTTATATTTTATAATTGATAATAATAATAATAATAATAATAATAATAATAATAATAATAATAATAATAATAATATTGGTCCATTTATCTAGATTACATTGGTTGTCAGATAGTAATTATTTTTCTCTTAATAAAAAAAGTTAAGTGCACAATTTAATGTATATTTGGATTGATTAAAATGAGTTTGAGATAATATGATTTATATTTAAACAAATTTCCGTCACCAAAAAATATTTAAAAACATTTCTTTAAAAAGTACTTTTTAGTAAAATTTAACATATAACATTTTTAACTGAATGTAAATATTATTTTATTATTTTCATTTAAACGTGAGTTTAAAGATAAAAATAAATTTTTGTATTAAGTAATATTAAACTTTTCTAAAAAGTCATGTTACGGTGAAATGAACATGATTTCAAAATACTTAAATATGAACCCAATCATGCACTCAATTGATTTTAAAATACCCAAAAATCACGTTTCAAACATGGATACGATGTAAACCAAACACACCATTAATTAAGTTTAACTCACGAACTCACAAGTAGCAATTATTACACTAAAGTTCAAACTCAACATTTTTTAATTAAATAAATTAAACATAATAACATTCCCTTTACCTTGTGTTTGGATAGAGAAATTTAAAATTACTAGAATTCATGTGTTAAAATAGTAGAAGAAAGAATTCTAAATGACAAATAGGAGGATTTTTTTATGATAAATAGGGGAATTTCAAATGACAAATATTGAGAGAGAATTTCAACATTTCTTTTTTATATTCAAACTTTTATATTGTCATTGTCAATTCCTCTCATTTTAACAATTCACTCAACATTGTCTATTACAATTTTGAGAATTCTAAAATTCTCCATCCAAACACAGGGTTAGAGAAATTCGATACATATACCGCCCTTTCAAGTGTTGTAAGTGGGTACCCCGAACAAAAGAATCCATTTGCAATTTGCTGCACTTTTTGTGACTAGTTGCCTTTTTTGGCTCGTTCTACTGGTAGGGATTGGGGTAGTTTACTATGAGAGCTTACGTTCAAATCTCATTGTATTCTTTATAAAAAAAAATTACCTTTTTTGTCCAATAATAAGTGTTTTTTTAAACTGACACCGACTATACATTTAAGAATTAATAACAATACATCTCTATAATCATAATAAATAATGAACTTTTAATACCATTTTTTATGTTTTTTTTATAAAATGATTTTTTTTATATACATAAAATTTTAGGATAAAGAAATGATACTTCAATTTAAAAAAGAAGCTGCCTTCACCTTAAAAGAACACTTACGTATAAATTACATTTACCTCATTTAAAAGAGACAAATAAGGATTCGAACATGTAATTTATTAGAAATTAAACCATGTCTTGTGGTCTTGCTCCCCATGACTGACCCCATGGCGTTGATAGTTAAAATGGATTTGAAAATAAGATTTTATTAATACCAACGCTAGTAGCTAATATTAATAATATAATGTGAAAACATATTATTAATAATAAAAAATTATTTATAGAATCAGAAATATAATATATATTTCCTTTTACGGTAAAACATTTTTACTCTTGTATCATTAAAATTAATCCTAAAAAATAATATTAATAAAAACGAATGAAATCATAAGTAATGGCTGAGCTTCTTTATAGTGAGTAATCATGATATCCCCAAAACTTTTCAAATATATATAATAAAATATTATATATACATATTAAAATATTATTTTAATTTTCTCAAATTTTTTGTTGAAGCTCTATCATTGATGTAAGCATATACAAATTATCAGGTTTTTTTTTTTTTATCAAAATAGAGCTAAAAAAATTTCCAAAAAAATATGGTCAAGAAACAATTTACCCCCAATGGTGTAGTTTTTCACATGCTAGAAAGTTAAGATGTAAAATGAATCTGCACTACAAGAGACGCTATCCAGATCAGCGACTTGCATTGACAATTTGAAATGAATCAAAATGAAAGAAGGGGGTTTCTTCGGTACCCCCTCTGGATAGGGGGTAATGGTATCCTCTATACCTGGCCCAGTGAATGTGTGCCACGTATGTTAGCCTGATTTTTTATTTTATTCTTAGGCCCCTTTGCAGTTTAATCCCTTGATCATTTCACTAAAACCCCTGATATGTTTATTATCCCAAACTTTCCCCAAATTAAAACTGAAATATTTCTCCCTCATTTTTTCTTTTAATAATTTTCATTAACCCTATTCCCCCAGATTAAATCAGAAAGCACCCTCCCACCGTTGTTCTTCCTCACCCCATTCTTTCATAATTTCCATGAACCCTAGCCCTAGCCCTCAATGTGACAAGCATCCTTCCCCTCGGTCAGTCTCGAGTCATTGAAACGATTAATCTGTTCCCCTCAATGAGTGTCACTTAAGCCATTCAATCGATTCATTCCATGAACCCTAATCCCATGTAGACGTTCCGTTGTCGATCCTGACGGTGGTCGCAACTCGATTATTGTAGGACGGAGGTCGGAGGAAGGAGGACGGAGGACGTAGGGCGCAGTCGTAGAGGTTCTCTGCTCGGTTGTTATTGCAGTTGTTAGTGTATGTATAATTTTTTCGGTTCATTGCTCGTAGAGTTTCGCATCACTGCCAGGCAAAGCTCAAAGTTATTGAATTTCTTAAGTGAGTATACTTCTTTAAACACAAAAAGTTTATGAAGTTTTACAGATGGTCGTATTTGTTTTGAAGCTGAGTTTTGATTTTTGCTGTGTTTTTCATGTCTTGTAGGTTGCTCTGTTTCATCGCTTTAGGGGCAACAAAGTTGAAAGGTTGAATTTTGGACTGTCATAGAGTGAGTTTCACCAAAATTAGTTTTGTAATTTTGTACTATGTTTATTGAATTTTTTCTAAGTTCATATCATTTCTGTGTTAATTTCAATGTAATCGAATTAATTAAATGTTAATTATCAAACTGCTTGTGCATTTGGCTATTTAGATTGTGACTTTCACTCTCTTTACCACGTTTTTAATGATTTCCTGTGTATATGTAAGCATGGATTAATGTAAAAAATAAAGAGAGAAAAAAATGATGTAGGCCCTAACTCAATGGTTTTTTCTCTGATGTATGTTGTTAAAAATAACCTCAGAGATGTCTTTTCCCAATAAAACTGTCATGCTACAAATCAATTGAAATTGTGAAGTAGTGCATAAATAATATGAATGTGAGTCTGAGATTTATTAAGATCTGCATTCTTCTAGTTGTGTATCTGTATTTATAGCTTAAGTGAATGACATCAAATTTTTATAACAAAATGAAGTTTAGTGCATTTTGAGACTGTTTATATGTGCCAATCATCATTCTATAAAAATAAGAATTTGTATAGCATTATGAGTATTCTAATTTTTATCTTTTCTTTTCTGCCCTTGTAGTTGGAAGTTGTCTACATACTAGTTTCAAAGGAACCTTGTAAAGGTCGATCATCATTCTTATAGTAAGTTGTACTTATATTCTACCTATGGTTTAGGTTGCTTATTGAGGCATGTTTAATTTTTTTTTTTTGGTGATGTGTAGACTGTTTATTAAGATGGAGTTGCATCGGTTTGTTGAACTATTTCAATGTATCTCAAAGGTTTTTTATTAGTAGAATGAATAATTCAATAATTGAGCTATTTGTTATCTACTTTCACCTAATAGTAATTAACTAATGTGATTATTCAGTGAATTTTATTGTTTTTGTGGTGAATTTTTTATTTATGAAATTTTAGTTATTGTAAATAATTTGTTAGTGTATAAATTTGACTACTATGCAGATGAATGAATTTTGTGAAGGTTCATGTGTTAGCCTTGATGACGATAATATAGATATTAATGTTACTGGTGATGAATTTGATGTAAACCATAGTGAAGATGAAAATGATTCGGGTGGTCCTAGTGTGGAGGAAGAGTTAGGTAGAATGGATCATAGAGGTAAAAGAATGGAAGATTTGACTCTTGTTGATATTCGAAACATGGAGTTTGCTAGTGAAGAGCATGGGGAGATATTTTATAGGGCATATGCAAAGCGTCATGGATTTGTTGTTAGAAAGGATGAGATTGATCGGGACATTAAGGGCAATGTTATTATGCGTCAGTTTGTTTGCAACAAAGAGGGTAGTAGGAACAAAAAACATTTGATGAGGGTGGATAGGAAAAAAGAACATAGGCCATTAATGCGTCTGGATTGTCAAGCTAAGATACGAATTCGCTTAGATTATAAGACAGATAAATGGAAAGTGGTTTCTTTTGTGGAGACCCACAATCATGAGCTTACCCCTTCTACTTTTGTGCACTTACTACCTAGTAATAGAGGGTTGAATAATGCTGATAAAGCCCAAGTAGGGAGGTTGCATGCATATGGTGTAAGAACGTGTCACATAATGGGGTACATGCTAGATCAAAAAGGGGGATATGGTTCCCTCGGGTTTTGTAGAAAGGATCTGTATAATTATATTGAACGACAGAAGCTAGAAAAGATTAAAGATGGGGATGCACATTCTGCCTTATGTTACATACAAGCAAAGGCAAACAATGATCCCACGCTTCGGGCTAGTTTCCTTGCTTCCGAGGACGGTACTCTAAAGCATTTGTTTTGGGCGGATGGAGGTAGTAGGGCTGATTATTACTGCTTTGGGGATGTTTTGGCATTTGACACTACCTATAAGAAAACAGATATAACAAGCCATTGGTCATTTTTTCTGGTTGTAATCATCATAGTCAGACTGTTGTTTTTGGTTGTGCTTTGGTTGCTGATGAGACGATTGAGACTTACAAGTGGCTATTGAAAGAATTTTTGCGTGCTATGTCTGATAAACATCCAGCTGCAGTAGTTACAGATGGAGATAGTAGTATGAGAGAAGCTATCAAGCAGGTGTTCCCCAATGCATGACATCGCCTTTGTGCATGGCATTTGCACAAAAATGCGTGTGAAAATGTCAAGAATGCTAGTTTTTTGGACGATTTCAAGGTAGCCATGTATTCTAATTTCACTGAGGATCAATTTGAATTATTTTGGAAGCGAATGGTGGCAAAGCATGGACTTGTAGGAAACAAGTGGGTGTCAAAAACCTATGAGAATAGATCATTGTGGGCCACTGCTTATTTCCGAGATAAAATTTTTTGGCCGTATTAGAACAACATCACAGTGTGAGGCTATTAATTCCCTGGTGAAGGCATATGTTAATAAAAAAAGATACCATTGTTGAATTCATCAATAGGTTTGAGCAAGTGTTGAGAGAATATAGGAACAATGAGATGATTGCAGATTTCAAAAATCTATTTACGGAGCCAGTCTTAACTACCTCTCTTCGCAAAATTGAGAGTGAGGCGTCAAAAATATTCACATTAGAGATTTTTCGGGAAGTGAAATCTGAGATTGAGGTTGCAGGTGCTTTGAATGTAAATGAACGTCTTGATCAGGGAGATAAATTGATTTTTAAGATGAGCCATTACTATAATCGCGGAAGTGAATTTCAGGTTGAGTATGATGTAATGAATTCAAAATTTGTATGTGAATGTAGACTGTTTGAGAGTCGAGGAATCCCTTGTTCTCATATTATATGTGTCATTAGAAATGAGAACATGCAAACTATTCCAAGTTCTTTGATTGTGAGGCGTTGGACAAAGAAATGCAAAAGTGATCTTATTTCTTCATATCAGTCAGAAGATGTGGATAATGATGTCATGAAATAAGCACGTTTAGGGGCTGTAGGTGGAGCATTTCAGAGGCTGGGTTGTATTGCTAAAGAGAAGAAAGAATATTTCAATGATATAATAGATGATGTCTTGAAGCTAGTTCATAAATATGAGACTATTGGGGAACCACATGGCAGACAAACCTCATCTGAAAAGATTGTCAAAGATCCAGCAGTGGTGAAAACTAAAGGAGCACCGCCTAAAAGAAAGTATGGGAGGAAGAGGAGAAGGTGCTCAAATTGCAATAGAACCGGTCACATTATAAGCAAATGTCCTAAGCTTTATGGTAGGGATCAGCAAAAGATGGATGATGTGAATGAGGTACTAATTTTTTATAAATTTTAAGCATTTTTTTAAGCTTAAGTTTTTCCTATTTTCCTGAAGAGTGTTAACTTACAGATTTAACTCCATTTTAGGATGAAGGAAACATATCATTAGATGAAGTCAATGTTGATGGCATGGAGCCAAGTGACCAAACTCAAAGACTAAACAATAATGTAATAGACAAAATTTGTTAACTCTTTAGATCTTATGTATGGTTTTGTTTTTATGATGAGGGTGTGTTATTGTGTTATGTGATTATTTTTCTTGCAGGAAGTGAACGTGAAAATTAGTGGTAGACACAAAGAGAAGGAGAAGGATTGCACCCAAGTATGCACTAAAGAGCCTTAACTTTAAAATTTTTTATCTCGTGTGTAATTATTTCAAAGGTATAAAACTGTTTTATACCTTTTGCAAAATGTGGAAGTGAAAGTGTGTGGTACTCAAGAAAGGCAGAAAAAACAATTCTCACAAGTAAGCATTGTACTACGTTACTTTCAATCATTTTCCTATGTTACTGGGTTTGTTATCTAAAAAAATTTTAACTTTTATTGCAGGATGTGGAAGTGAAAGTTAGTGGTACTCATGAAGGGAAGGAGAAGGAATGCACCCAAGTAGATGAAACTGAAGCTTAATTCTTCGTTTTTTCCTCTACTTATGGCTTTATTTGACCCTCTGATATGGTTTTATTGTGCTTGTAGCAAGTGGAAGTGAAAGTCAGTGGTAGTCATTATGGGAAGGCAAGGGAATGCACACAAGTAGACTAAATTGACCCTTACCTTTTAAATTGATTGTTGTGTGTTTGCATTGGTTAATCTGTTTCAATTGTATTATTACAGAATGTTAGTTTGAATCATAATGTGGGTAATAAAGGGAAGGAAAAGGAGGTTCATGTCTTGCCACAAAATTCAGTCCAAAACTCTGTAAGTCCAAATAGGAGGTTAAATGATGTGACTTGTAAATCTGTTCTGAATACTTATTTTGTGATCTGAACATGTAAATTTCTTTTGTAACAGAAAATTTGTCCTATTGCTCCTTCTTTTATGCGCCCCTTTCACAACTCTATATTTGGTCCTGGTATGCCAAGCCAAACGATGCCTATGCCCCATCCTCAGTACGGTTATGTTCCTATGTACCCAACCGGTTATCCCATGGTTTACCCTAATATGGTTATGCAAAACCCACAGGTTTGTTACCCAAAATTATTTAGTACTCTTATGCCATGTTTGCCTTAGTATATGAGCTTGCCTTGTGTGATCCCATTCACCAACATGTAATTCTTAGTGGTTTTTATAGACTAATCACACACTGGTCTGGAGCTAGCTCGCCTCTTCAGGTTGTAGTTTTAGTATGTGTTCTTTTTTTTTTACAGCCTAATAGCACTGTTTTTTGAGTTTTCTGCATGATTAGATTCTTCTTCTTCTTGATTTTTTTACAATTTACACTAAAGCCATATATGATAGTGCTTAAAAGTCTTTGTTAATACACACTGTAATTGCAGAAAGCTCCTGCTGGTACTTCTTTGGATCATTTGCGTGGTGTAGTCAATAATAATGGAAAAGGAGTAGGTATGTGTGTTACTTTGTCAGATTGTGTGCTTACTTGAAACATAATTTAGGTTCAATCTAATATCTACAAACTTAAAAATTTGTTGTCTGTAGGTAGCAAACCTGCTGAGCATATGAAAACCAAGGATTGATTTGTTTTAAGGTTGCTTCTTTGACAACCAAGGATTGATTTGTTTTAAGGTTGCTTCTTTGTTATTGTAAGATCTCATTCTACTTGACCTTGACTGTAACTATTCCTCCATGTGCATCGTTATATATATATATATATATTAATATTAATTACCTTTTTTTTTCAGTGCTGGATTCATGGATGTCACACTAACTCTAATCAGGACTTTTTGAGACATAGATGACTGTTTGAGACATAGGTTACTGGATTTTTTAATATGACTTCCTTTTATAAATACATTGGTGACTGCAAGTTGTCTTCCATAATGGAGCAAGACTAGGGATAAATGTTTTTTGTAATACTGTTATCCTGTACTGTTATCCTGAATGATTAAGCAGCAGGAATTGCATTTTTATGTTGGTAAAAACTTGTTTGAATTTCCTTTGTGTCTTACTTATCATGGTCAATCCAAAGTTTGTGTTTGTATTTTTTTTTTGGTCAATATCAAAGCTTGTTATTGACGGTTACATTAGGTTGGGCCATAATGTGAGAAATGAGGCACAATTAATGTAGACGTTGGCAGGGATTGATGATCCTGATCTTAATTTATAGTTTTTATCCTAAAATATTAAAGTTTTTCAGCGTGAATGTTTGTATTATTTGATTCAATGTAAAATATCAAGTTTTCAGGAGATTTTATTGCTACTGTGTGGCATTTCAACGAAAATATAGGGTCTGAGTATAGTTCGCAAGAACTATATAAATATAATAAGATATAAATATAATTTTTTGGATTTTAAAAAGTGTTATTATCAAGGTGTCAATTAATTTCCATGCCAATCATTATATGAGGGTGAAAGGCAAAAAATCCAACTATTAAAATGAGAAGAATACATATTTAGATAACTCTTAAATTCATTGGAGTGTACAAGTACTACATGAGTAAAAGGAACACACAATGGTGTGGGTTCAGTGGTGGTAATGTGGATACTATGCAATATGCAGTGGTCAGTAGCCTTTAATGTGCACGAAATACGGATATATAAAGTGATAGGGTACTAAATAACGCAAAACAGATTTATCCCAAAAATTGCCACCTTCAATTGAGTAGCAGGACCCATTTTCAAATCCTAACAAGCATTATTTCATGCTTTGATTTTAGGACGTTACTTAGTAATTAATTCCAGAAATATTTGTTATTTTAGGACCTAATAAGATTTATCCCAAAAAAAATGCACGTTACTTAGTAATTAATTCCAGAAATTCCTAAAAAATAACAAATTTTTTTTCCCATTTTTTAATCTTTTTTTTGCATATATACTAAATAAATTAGGATGAGGATTAATTTAACTTTTTAAATGACGGATGTAAAGTTGACTTTAAAAACAATAAACAAAGTCAATTACCATGTGGGGATTTAATATTCAAACTGCATATTTATCAATCAAGAGATGAGAAAATCAACTATTCTTGGCTAAGTTTACATATCCTTTTCAATTCTGTCTAAGATAAAAAACTATTTTCTAAGTACTAAAACTGAATAAAATAGAAGAAAGGAAAAAATGTAACAAATATTAACTACATATTAATCTTCAACATAATCTATCATCACTTCTGAGAATGGTTCATGCACATCTAAAATACCACCCACTATAACTAGGCTCTTCACAAAATGCATGCTATCTGAGCTATTCACTATCATGATCACTGTGAATTTCAAGATCCTAGGCTATACAGGATACTCAAAAATACCAAATATACCAGAAAGATACCAAGGATAATGTTCATGATCATTTACATGGATCAGCAAAGTAGATATAAATTTAACTTGAAACAAAAAAAGTCCAATTAGCAGAGCTTAATCGTCCCCAAATAGACTCTTCTTAGTTTCTTCAAATTCCTTCCAGGTCGTATAAGCATTGAATAACACACTGTCCCTGATATGATTATGCCTATTAAGCACCAGCTGAATTGCTAGTCTCATCCTAAATGCATCATTTACCTGTGAATGTAATTTCCAGGGGTTCAAATAAGTTAACATTTAATTAATAATAATAAAGTTAAAATGGAGGGTGGGAGTAGAAAGTCCTACTTCTAAAGCAAGTTCCTCCACTTCCTTCCTTGTCAAGTAGTCACACATTAATCACGTCATATTCATTTGCTTGAACCTGGCAACCAATAATGCTTGGAAGAATACAATATTTAGCCTTCTTTCTTATTCCTCTTATTTTGTTCGGGATCAGCTTCCTAATTTGGATGGCACTGCCCCATAACACATTAGAGGAGTTGAATTATCAACAAGTCATTCTCAAATGCCACAAGTTTTCTATCCTGCATATGCCAAACTCAATTCTACAGCTACCCAACTAACCTCACCCTCAGTTGGTTGGTGTAGAACCATTTTCCCTCACAATGAAAACCTTGCATAATCAATAACGAGTTAGTCCCCATGAGAAAAGAGTGTTTCTCTTGTCCTTGCTGCTTAATAAATGAATATAATTACAATTGCCAATGACACCATGAATTCCTTCACACATGAAATAATAAATCTTAATAAGAACCATGAAATTAAACCAGTAAATCATGTCAAAATGCCATTAGATATGTCTACAATTGGGTCAAAATATCCTGCCATATAATAATTTAAATAGACAAACTACATTATAATATCACTTTCAATCAGTACTTGCTAAATTTTCTTCTCTAAGATGTCATCCAAAAACTAGTAATATGAAATGCCTCAAATTTTCTTATCCTACAAGAAAAATTTACATATTATAAATCAGTTTTGCAACAACTAAGACCACAATGCAAGTTAACATCACTTTGTACTTCTTCACAAGAGCCTTCTCATATTCAACATGTGAAGACAACTTAAATATTTCTGCCTCCCAAGAATCAACCTTCCCATTCAACACGTTGACTGCTGCTTTCTCTGTGTCAAGCTTCTCAGTTAGACAATGTACTTCTGCCTTCTCTTTATCAAGCTTTTGCTTCAAAATTTCTATCTCTACAGTTTGTGCTACCACCTCATCCTCCAATTCTAAATTCTTCAGCCTTGTTCCTTTAACTACACTGCTTAAGAATTTACTAGCAGGAGGATCATACCAGCTAAAAAAATTACATTGAGAAGTGAAGCCATCAAATCTTCCACATCCAAGGAATCTTCTGCCAGGGTTTTTATCAGTCCATGAGACTTTAAGTTTGCAAGCAACACCACATCTGCATAATTGGTCACCATTATGCACTGTGGATGATGCAAAACTGTCACAACTTGAAGAAGGAGAATTGTCCATTACAACTGAAAAACAAAAAGAACATTTATAATGCAAATTACATAACTTAAGACAAAGAACATTTCTACTACTTAATCTTAATCAGATTCTTCAACAAAGAGAACAATTTCAAAGTGGGAAAAAGAATGAAAGGCCCATAGATCAATTTTGGACAAATTGATTGGAGCTATTAAAAGCCAAACAACAAGCTCAAAAGGATCAGAAATTGCAACATGCTGGAACATCGAGCACTTGTGTCATAAAAGGGTTAGTTGTTTAAGCAAACCACCAATTTCGTGACATCAAGTTGGTTCTCATTATATTTTACCATCAAATGATAACAATTTGGTCCAAGTAAACAGTAAAAGATTTCAGAATTTTTTATGTCAAAATTTCATTGAAGGACCCATTCAAAGACTTATTTATGTCATAAATACAATATTCTGCCCTGACAAAAAAGCAAAAAAAGATATTTCACCATGCAACTCTAGTTCAAAGCAATAGGACCAAAATGGTAGATTACAATTTTCTTAGAAAAAAAATATATAGATGTCCTTAGAATCTTGAAAGCATTAACCCACAAAAATGGAAGACCACTAACCAATTAAACAATACAGTGAATCTAGCAAATGCTACCATCTAGAAGTTATACATCTCCTATGATAAATAAAAGTGAGATGGTGAGGCCATAGTTTCTGAAAAAAAAAAAAACTGATTACTGTGAGCTAACACTTGTGCTCTAAAACAAGCCATTCTTGATTTTGTCTTTCATCTCCCCATCTCACAGCCTTTTGTATCCACTTGTGTTATATTTGACTAGTTAGACTCTAGCGTCACCATTCTGGTTATATGAGAACTCCTGTATGATACTGTGATTCTGTTGCATAGGTTATAAGGCTGGTAGCGTGGAGAGGGGGGTTAGGCTGGGATTGTGAATTAGGCTGGGTTAGACAATCAAAGATGATAATTGACCATGTCACACTAGTTGTAAGCAAAAGAACTAAAAAATACAGAAACACAGGACAAAACATATAATGAACTTGAATTTCAGTTAAATAGATGAGTAAGACTGTATTAGTTCCTAAATCAGATTGCCAATAACATCATCAAAACTACTGTAAACTAGATTGGATTAGGAACAAATAAAAATTTTAAATTAACACAACTATCTAACATGTGCTACAAGCAATGCTCCAATAGTCTGACTTCATAAAAGCACATAGTATAAAAAGTGAAAAAATAATAATTAGTGTACTATAAATAAGACATATTGTACTACACCCTTATTCAGTACTACAAAAACAATGGAGCAAAGCAAAACTTACCAACTGATTCACAAAATTAATATCTAAATGAACAAAGATCATAAAACAAACAAATAATTCACAACCTTAAATGTTTCACCTAGATTAAAGAATGACAGGATCCCAGGACTACATCAATGGGTTCCCTTGTTACACCTACACATAACAGTTCTAACCAAAAAAATGGGGCCACTCATACCCAAACATCCTTTACATTTTTTCATACATTATCTCCCTACTTAACCGTTTTACAGCTTACTCTCTAGTCACCTTTTCTTAAATGTTCTAAAGGCCAAAAATTCAACAAGTAAGGCTAAAGAAACCCGCATTTCTGAGAGAAAAGGGATTACCCAAATAAATGAACATCAATACGGATGTAAAACTTACCACACAGAACCCTAATTCAAATAAAAAAAATTAATCCAATATACTTATATCGAATCCATAAAAGAAACAAACCCCAAGCAGTATATGCAAGAAATTAAACTGATAGCGTAAATCGGTAAACCCTATGCAGCACTGCAGAATGAGAATTCATCTTACAAATCTGAAATACCAAACAAACAAGCAGTAAATGAAAGAACAAAACGAACATACAGGCAACATATTCTCGCGGAACGGAAAATTTCTATCAAAGTAAAAAGGAAGAGTATTCGTACCAGTGGGGAAAGAGTCCGTCAAAACAGGGTACGAGGATTATTATCGCGAGAAACAGAAGAAAGAGAACAACGCCTCGCAGAGTTTTTTCCTTGAACTGAATGAGACTGGTATATCGCGAGCACGGAGAACACTTCTGGTTTCAGTTCTTCGCGAGCAAGGTAAAGGGCTTCTGGGTTTCAAAAATGATACATGGGAAACACTTCTTGTTGTATGGTGATCACTGAAAATTTTGAGAACATGTCCCTCAACAAAAAGACTGAAAATTGCTGAGCTTAATATTGGTATAATTAGCAATTTACTAAATATCCGCTAGTAATTTTTTTTGGTACATGATTTTATATAATCTTTTATGACTAATGATTGAATCTCCCTTGTCTATTTCACTATTTTTTTTCTGAAAAAAACCATTGAGATAAATGTTTACAAACAAAAAGAGGATAAGTTAATACATTGGCTGATATCAGTGATGCCACTGGTTGATCTTTGGGAAAATTACTATTAATTTTTTTAGTTATGTTATTTTCAAACACTGAAGTTGTTTTACTTGTTTCACGAGCACCAAAAAGGAGATTGATTAGCATGTGGAGTGTGTAACGTCCCAAATTATGAAACATTTTTATGAATTAAATTAGTAATGGAAAAAGTTTTATAACAAGGAAGTAGGTTGGGATGAGACAAATAGAGTTAGGAGCATAGAGGGGTAAAAACCAAAACTTTGAGAATTAGTATGCTCCCACAATGTACTTCAACAGAAAAAAGAAATGCACTCAATTTTAAATCCATCTCCACCCCCCAAAAAGAAATGCCAAAAAACTGCAAAATGAATACCTATTTCCTCAAACTTGTACCATCAAATACAATATCCCCAGCAGATTTATCTCAAGAAGGTAATGTACTTTCAGTAAAAACATGATAACTAAAAGACACAAAACATGTTCCTAAAGGAACAATAAAGCAGTTACTAGACCTCCAATCTCACAGGTATGGTATCATGGTAAATCAACGCTTATATATTCATTAACATGCCAACGATATTGTGGTTTTTATCAATTTTTCTCTATTTTTTTAACATTAATCAATGCTTACATATACAAATGACATCATTAAAAAGTGGGAAATATAGTGAAAGTCAGAAACTATATAGCCAAAGGACAAAACAGTTAGTTAAATCAAAATTAATGCTTCAATTGCATTCATATTAACACAGAAAGGTTATGAACTAAGAAAAATTACAACCATAGTACAAAATTACAAAACTAATTTTCAAGAAACTCACTCAATGATAGTCCACAATTCATAAACTATGCGTGTTTAAAGAAGTATACTCACTTAAGGGTTTTAGTGACTCTGAACTTTGTCTGGCAGTGAAGCAAACCTATACGAGCAGTGATAGAGCCAAACTTCAGCCAAACGTTCAATCCACACGTTGCGCACTAAGTCCTGCGACCACCATCCTCTGAGCTCCGTCCTGCAACAACCAAGTTGCGACCACCGTCAGGATCAAGAACGGGACGTGAAATATGGATTAAATGTTCAGGGAATGAATCACTTCAATGGATCAAGTCACACTCATTGAGGGGAAGAAATCAGCCGTTTCAGTGAGTGGAGAGTCACGGAGGGTAAGGATGCGTCTTAGATTGAGTTAGGGTTCATGGAAATGATGAAAGAATGGGTGAGGAAGAGAAATTGAATAGGGGGAGATGTGCTTTCTGATTTAATTTGGGGGAATAGGGTTAATGAAATTGAATAAAAAAAAAAGAGGGAGAAAGAATTCTGGTTTAATTTGGGGAAACTTTGGGATAATAAACATATTAAGGGTTTTAGTGAAATCATGAAGGGACTAATCTGCAAAGGGGCCTAAGAATAAATTCTAAAACCAAGCTAACCTATGTGGCACACATTTACTGGGCCAGGTATAGAGGATACCATTACCCCCTACCCATAGGGGGTACCAGAGAAACACCCAAAAAATAATCAATTTCCTAATCCAACAAAAGCTCCAATCCTTGACCCCAAAAAAAAAAACATTCAAGAAAAATGAATTTGCAATATAGTCTGGACCAAAATTCATCCAGTAACTTTTCTGGGTAAACAAGTCTTAAACAAAATCAAATAAATTCACAAAAGACTAACAAATGTTGACCACCAACTTGAGAACTCGATACATTTCCCAAACTATAGAACCCGGTTCAATTCAGAAGCTTACCAGCAACTATATAACCCGTTCCATTTCACCAACTTGAGAACCTGGTCCAATTCACAAGCTGACCAGGAACTATATAACCTGTTCCATTTCCACCAACTTCATAACCCGGTCCAATTCACAATCTGACCAACAAATGCAGGATGGCTTACAGTGAACATCCACATTAAAGTGAACTTACAAGGTTAGAGTTTCAACATTATAAAAGCTCAATCCTTGGATTTCATATGCTCAGTAGGGTGCCCACCTACAGACAACAATTGAAGTACAGAGTCTATTAATAAAAAAAAACATTAATGTACACCTTTAGGAGGTTCATTTCAAATAAGTATGTACATAACTTTCACCTAAAAGGGTGGAAAAGAACACACAGAAATGAGCAAACCAACAATGGTATTACCCAAAATAATAAAACCATGTACAACATATTACAATGATCAAGCCCCTCTGAAGGACTAACGAAAATTAAAATCAATCGTGTTATTCTCATTTATGTATTCAAGCTGTTTAGGAAGATCTGGAAATGGAATTGGAAAAGTGATAAAATATGCCATAAACATTAATGATTGGGACATATAAACAGGCAAAAATTGCAGAAAACTACATTTCAACTTTCAAATTTGTAGCAACTAACTATAACTATAACTAGAGAAAGCTAATTGCAGATTGCAGATCGAACTCCTTTGATCTACATTATCTTAGAGAAATCAGTTCTTGGACAATTATGCTACACACATAAAAACTTATATGCTTTCCTAACCAAGTAGCTTCCTAATTTTTTCTCCATTGAAATGCCAAATATCTTCTAAATCCTACACCAGATTCATGGTTAGCTAAAAATGATATCAGATTCACTTCCATTTGCTTTTCCCATTGAAACAAAGGTCTCCACCGTTCCTAAACGGGATCATCTAGTCTCTAAATAGCCTTCTACCCAACTAATTTTCTTTCTATCTTCATTCCTTCCCCATAAAAAATCTCATTGCAAAACCTGAATCGACTTTAAAATTTTTGGAACTCTATAGATAGACATCATGTAAATAGAATTTCTAGTCATTTCTACATTCACCAACACTACTCTTCCTCCCAAAGAAAAAGCCTTAAAATTCCCCTATAATATCATAATTAAACGCCAAAAGCTATTCTCTACAGGCATTCAAAGTGGCATTTGGCGACCCCGAACATTCCCCGTATTTTACAATCAGCGCTATCGATTTAACCATACTTTCACATAAGGCACCTACGGAGGGGTGTGCCACTCACTGAACCTCCGATCGTTAGAATACAATCCTTATGCTACGGTATAATTAAACCGAGTACCTTTAGCAATCCGAGAATAAGCTTCATGAACAGCTCCATGCTCACCTACCTCTGATACTAGCCGGAGTTCCACTTTTTGTATCCAGAGCACTAGCCTACAGTCCCGGCGCATGCGCGGAGTTGATGCATTACACACAGCATAAAGATACCGATAAATTACAAGCATTATACACAAGGTGATTGAATCTACTACATCAAATCCTACTAGAGAGTTTAGCTACTCATGGTAGCCATTACAAACTACTGAGAAATCTGTCACCTTTCTCAATCCTATACTACTCTCTCTGTGCATCAGTGTTTATGGTCCCGAGGACCGTGTGTCTGTGACCTTTGCAAAGGGCTCTATTTATAGAGTTGGAAGACCTTGAAGAGATCAGGTTGTGATGTCACTTGTGTGTAGCTTATCCAATCAGAGGCTGCCTTTTCATTAATTGACGCCACTTGTGTGAAGCTTGACCAATCAGAAAGAAGCACATATTTACTGGGCCAGGTATAGAGGATACCATTATCCCCTCACCTCAAGGGGTACCGGAGAAACACCCATGAAAGAAGCGCATACCAAGTGGGCGCTTTTCATGTGGCGCATAATAAGGGGGCACCTTCATGTGGCGCATACCAAGTAGGCCCTTCCTGGTGGCGCAGAGTAAGTAGGCACCTTTTATGTGGCGCAGACCAAGTAGGGGCCTTCAATGTGCGAACAACTTTAATCATGCGTGCACAACTAGCGCAACTACGTAGAGCATAAGATAACATATAGGACAACAGAGATTCTTGGCAGAGATTATTCGATTAATAGGTAACTATTCGATTAATAGGTAACGTGTAGAAAGCAACAAATATCATATTGAATGAAACCATATTTGTTAGATGGTTATAGGGGTATAAATACCATACTCAACAGTAATAGTGTCTTACATACTTAGTATTAATGTTTTCACCAACTCTTTGTGATTTCTACTTGTTATTGTAGTTGTTACATTTATATATTCCTGTATCAGTTGTTCTATATTGTGTTGGTAATTTATTTTTAAAAATGAGTCAAATTATTATTTTATTTATTGGAATGGTAGAATGTATGAAGGTGTGCAGGGTATAATGTTTGAAGGTGATAAGAAATCTATTCAGATAAACACAAATTAGTTATAATTTTTTGAAGAGGAAGATTCATAAAATTTAAATCTTTCATCAAAATTGTTTCTAGTTTAACTTGTAGGTTTTCAATATCACAAAATCCCACCACATATACAAGTCTTCAAATATATGATGATGAAGATGTTGAGTGCATGATCCACGCTTTTGAGCAGCAGTCGTTGATGACAGTGCTTGAATTATATGCAGACACTGACAATATTGGAAGTTCATCATTACATGTCCAATAATTTCATTTGGATACTCAACTGTCAATGGGGATTGAAGATCAATATGAATATCAATCAAGAGGTGTAACAGTTGAGGACGATGTCAACATTGCTGAACCTGAAGGTGATGAGAATGATAATGATGTCAACGTGGATATGAACAGGGAATGTGATGATAGTGAGGACTTTGATGATGAAGGCGAAGTCCCTGAGGGAGATTCATCTGATATAGAGGTTGAGGTCGACTTTGATGCGGATGATGATCCTATAATACCCCCCCCCACACACATTTGTGGCGAATTCACCAGATTTAGTCTCAATTCATGATCATAGTGAACGACAAGAAGGTAGTTATTAACAATATTATTGGATGTTTGTACGGGTCAAAATCGTCGGTTTTTCCCCCGTTATTTACAAGAGCACCAAGACCAAGTCCATGATGATGACAATCAACTTGATCCATGATCCTTTACAATGTTTGATGAGATTGTTGTTGAATGAAATATAATTTATCGTTGCTCCCTTGTGTATATATTCATTGTGTGCACATATTTATCTTTGGTCCCAAATTAATAAGTTGATGATTATGTAATGCGTGAATAATTTCTTTTTACAAATAAATAGGTGGTCTGGCGAAAAACATTATGTAGTTCAACATAACTCAATCACTTACTACAGACACATGTTCGGTAGGATGGATAGAACAGATGTTAGTATTTTTTTACTTCTAAATATTATTCGATGCTTTGAAAGTGCTTAGCTAAATTATTTACAATGTCTATAGATGATGGGTTTCCTGCAAGTTTACCAGTAGTCCAGTAGTTTTAGAGTAAGTGAGTTATCGTATCCACAGGGAGCGGTTTTAACTTGTAGAGTTATAGTAATTGTATTTTCAATTAAAATGTTTTCGTAAAGAATTTGGTTGATTTCGTAATGAAATAAGCACAGATAACACAAGAAAATAATATTTAGGACTAGGATTTGACTTCGTTTCATCTCCTCCCTTGTGTATTCGAACTCCTTTTCCCTTATTTATGATCGTACTTGTAATTACCCCTAGCATTGTTTAATTACAATAATTATAACGCATGCCTGGTAATTATCGTACCTGCAAATTCCCCTATAATATCATAATTAAAACGCCAAAAGCTATTCTCTACAGGCATTCAAAGTGGCATTTGGCGATCCCGAACATTCCCCGTATTTTGCATTCAGCGCTATCGATTTAACCATACTTTCACATAAGGCACCTACGGAGGGGTGTGCCACTCATTGAACCTCCGATCGTTAGAATACAATCCTTATGCTACGATATAATTAAACCGAGTACCTTTAGCAATCCGAGAATAAGCTTCATGAACAGCTCCATGCTCACCTACCTCTAATACTAGCCGGAGTTCCACTTTTGTATCCAGAGCACTAGCCTACCATCCTGGCGCACGCGCGGAGTTGATACATTACACACAACATAAAGATATCGATAAATTACAAGCATAGAATCATAAATAAAATAGAAAATAGAATTCTTATACACAAGGTGATCGAATCTACTACATCAAATCCTACCAAAGAGCTTAGCTACTCATGGTAGCCATTACAAACTACTGAGAAATCTGTCACCTTTCTCAATCCTATACTACTCTCTCTGTGTATCAGTGTTTATGGTCCCGAGGACCGTGTATCTGTGACCTTTGCAAAGGGATCTATTTATAGAGTTGGAAGACCTTGAAGAGATCAGGCTGTGATGTCACTTGTGTGTAGCTTATCCAATCAGAGGCCGCCTTTTCATTAATTGACGTCACTTGTGTGAAGCTTGACCAATCAGAAGCTCCCCTTTCATTAATTGACGTCATTGCGCGTGTTTTCAATAATCAGGAGACGCACTTCATGCGCACTTAGCGCATATGAAGCCTGGCCGATATGCTCATGGCGCTCCACGTGCGCTAAGCGCGTGTGGAGCGTGTAACACGCTGCAGTTTTCCCTCAAGTTGTGGATCTACCTCTGGATCTCTTTCTGATCTTATCTGGTTTTCCTTTATCCCTTTATCCGAATTATTTTTGTATTTATCTGCTTTGGATTTGAATTGGAGAGATTCTTTGCAGGATTCTCTAATTATCTTTTATTTATTTGAGTTTGAATCTGCAACAATCTCCTTTCTGATGATATTTTCTCTCTCTTTCCAAATTTCCTGTAAATCTGCATAAAATAACAGATTTTTATTTAAAATAGCATCATATTCAAATTTATATCAAATAAATACAAATATTGTAAATATTAATAAAAAGGGATATTTTGGGGTATAAATTACTATTTTAACCTTGATAAGTGTAATAAAAACTATATGAAAATAACTCTAATTTTGCACTTATCAGTAGATTGAGTGGGTACCATACACAATAGAAATGATGGTTCAACTTCCGTCATATTATTTAGTGGGGCATAATATATGGAGAACAGTTGTGTCACTCATTTGCTTCCATATTATTGAGTGGCATCTTCCAGATCGTTGTATGTGACAGTTTGGTAAGCAACAACATATTCCACAACCATCATCCCAACCAAATCAACTACATGATCTGAAATTAAAAGGGAAAACTGCTGAAAATTGGCGTGTGAAACATGCCATATGTGTGGCCCAATGGGATCAGAAGATGAATTATATTTAGACCAATGATCCATTTAAAGGGCAGGGCCACCTACAATCCAATTCTAAGTATATGGTGTGGTACAAAGCAACACACCTGATGTTGGATTAGTCGAACACGTGCAAAAACTGGAAACATGGTAACAATGTCTTTATTACTTTTTTTATATCATGGAAAGGATGATAATGTTTAATATGTAGTCTCAGTATCTTGTTATGGCTCATGTTACAGGTTGATATCTTGGAGCGCATGTATTTCATTGTGACAACTGAAGGGCAAAGTACCTTCTCATTTGAAAACATGAGATTAGAACTTAGCCATTGTTTGCAGATTTACCATGAAATAGATAGAATAACATCACCAGCAATGTCAACGCCTGCACCATCTCAGCCTGCACAAGAAGCACAAGTAAGCAATGACATCCCTTCTGGGCGGGTGGAAGGACAAGGACTTCATCGTCGTCGTAGAAAAGAGGCACATGAACAACTAACAATCCCACCAGCACCACAACCTAAGCTAGGGATGTATTATGTGCCTCTGGTATATCTTTTTGATTTAGTTTCTTCATATTATTATTCATCTCTACCTACACCTCCGAATATGCCTTCTCCTAACTTTGGTTACCCCTCTTCCTTTATAATGGGAGATTGTTATATGCCAACGCCACCGATTAATGTTACTCCCAGCAATGTATACCCAAACTGTTGCAACACCTGCATCACCCACAGGTTGGATTCATCGTTGGCAAGATGCTCCACTCATGTCCCCAGCATCTAGCGGGATGACTTACCAAGGTAGCTCTTCCAGACAACCTGAACCACCTGGCCTTGGTTTTAACTTGAATGAAACGTTTGTTGAAGGAGAAAATGCATCAGAGAATGTAATGGAAGGTGAAGGTGAATACCACGACCCGAGAAGAAACCCACTTTGTCATGCTAAGAAACTAACGTCGTCATTGTATTATCTCCCATTTCCCCACAAATGATTAACTGTATTTATTAATGTAATGTATCCAAAATATTATATTAGGTACTTAGTTTGTTTAAAATGAATTAATGAATAGTAAATTATTTCATAAATTATTAATCGGTTTTTAAATTTTTTTAAAAGAATAATTTGTTTATTACTTGTAAATTCAGTTATTAATAAATGTTTTTAGCAAACTTAAATTAAAGAATTAAATTAAAAAATTGTGAATACCTAGACTAGATTTTCGATAAAATAAATAACTGCAAGAGGCGCCTATACAGCTTGCGCCTCTTGTAAGTCGCCTTTCCATTGGGCGCCTTATGTAAAGTGTAAGGCGCATGGTGAGTTAGCCCCTCTTATAGCGCTAGTTTCTCTTACATCTTGGCTTTCCAGCGTGTCAAAAATTACTCCATCGAGCTAAATAGCTTCTTGACCACATTTTTTTTTGTATTTTTTTACCTCATTTTGGTCAAAAAGCTCAAATTATCTCTAGGTAATCAATTTTTAATTTAATCTTAGTGATTTTATTACCTTTTAATTTAATACATAATCAATCATTCAAAAGCATATAATTACTTTATTTTTAAACGATATTATCATGCTTATAATTTACACTTAGTTTTGGAATAGCTTTTGCCTTATTATTATAGTTTATAGATATAAGTGGTCAGTATTGATGCGAAGATATCCTCCTGTTTAAAAAAAGTCTCCTTTTATAGCGGATACCCCAATTGCATGTTTTGGCTAAATCTTAAATAGTAGCTATTAGATTTAAAAAGAAATTAGAGGAGAGACGAGATAAGAGACTCCTAATTTATAAACCGAGTCTTAAAACCAATAACTTTTTTAGTCTTTATTTCATACTACAAAATTCATCAACTTAAGAAAAAGGAAAGCCAACAAAAACAATAACAAATGTAATGGTGTCACTCATATTGCGTTTTTCTATTTGCATGAGATTCATGACTTAATTTTGTCCAATTTATTATTTGTCCAAACTTAAGGCCCCCATGATCTCTATGTGGCATTTTCTTCTTATACTTTTGCCATTGTAAATAAACGTGAATTACACCAAAATAACTATCAACAATTCAATATTAATATTGTTTAAAGTTTAGGCTCAAAATATGTGGACCTTAGTTATTTTGAATGTCGGCTCTCTCTTTGAGCTTATGGACCAGGAAATATATCTGAGCCTAGACTAAATTATAAGAAAAAAACCCTAGCAGTAGCGAAGAAAAAAAAACAGGAGCAGCAGTCGCAGCATCCCCTTGGGGTATCCCCCTTCCATGGGAGGGTTTTTTTCCCCATTTTAGTTGAGTTTTCCTCTCTCTCCATGGTGAAAGTGTTTTTTTTTCCTTCATGTCCATTGTCACCTTTCTTTCTTTTCTAGTCACCCACCTTCATTTTCTTCTTACCTCTGGATGCATTCTTCTTCACCCATTTCCCTTCCTCTTTTCCAAGGTCTTGCTGCCTTAATCATCATCCTCCCTACACAGTTTTAAAGCGGTTACACTTCCCAAATGATGTGCATATTGGTCTTTTTGGTTACACTACTGGCAGAGCTAGCTAGCCAGAGAAATCAGAAGTAAAGGAAGCAAAAAAAGGGGGACAAATCTATTTCCGCTCAGGGAGAAGAATGGTTTTGACAACAAGCGGGTCACGGTGAAGAGGAGATATTTTTTTTCAAGGTTGTATGTTCTGTTGTATGTATCTTGAGCGAGCATGCTATGTTTCATATTGTTTATTTATTGATGCATTATAAAATCGCTTTCATGGGTTATGATCTCGTATATCTTATGTAAGTGTCGTTAGGCTAACCTATGGCTTTAATCTTATCATCTTTGATAAAAATAAATAAATTATTAGATGGTGACTATTTCAAAGTGGGAAAAAAAACCATACATAATATGTCTATTTTTAAAAAAAAAATTGGGAGTTTAATTTTAGGAAAAGAAAAATTATATTAAATTGAGAAATCTAGTTTTTAGAAGAAAAACTATTTTTTATTATTATCTATCAACTATTAATTAGTAATATTTTTATTTTTAATAAAAATATTAATAATCAATTATATTTTTATATTTCATATAAAAATTTTATTAATTTTAATATATATATATATATATTATATATAGATAGATGTTGAATCTCAATCTAAGACACCACATATTTAAATTTTGATGATAACAAACTAAGTATTGCTTCTTAAAGAAAATTAATAGTTCCTTTTATTTCAGATATTGGCATCATAAACGTTCAAACAGTCAAGTTGTCTAAAGTATCTAAGCCATTTGAAGTATCAAGGGTACCTGAAGTTGGATGAAGTCTGAAAAAATAAGAGTTATCTGAAACCAAAGCAGTTCCTACAGACAAGAAAAAGTCAAAGTCTTTGCACCTCCTCGCATGTCACTTCAAAACACAAATAAGGCAAGAAAAAAGATAATTTTTTGAGTCAGATTCAAAAGTCAAGCTTAAAAAGGAAATCTGCGCAGCAAGTCTACAGTGTTCAAAAAAACGTTGTCTACCTTGTACCTTTTGTCAGAGTTGTCTCACAACGGCTTTAATAGCATTTAATGTCATTCCTTAATGGACATTCTTTAAGAAGATGAACCTAGAGCCTATAAATAGAGGAACCCACTCAAGATGCAATACAAAAAACCTTCACGCATCATTTGAAGCAAAACGCTGCAAAAATCTCTGTAGATCTTGTATTCTGATTTTATCTGTACAAAACTTTCATATTGTGTGTCTAAACACAACTTGTTGTACAATATTCTTGAACAGAACTCATAAGAAGTTCAAGTTTATTCATTTCTTGTAAACACTTAATGGTTAGAGCCTGAAGAGGCTAGGAGCAAACAATACTTGAGTTGAGTCTGGAGAGGCTAGGTGTGAAAACAATACTTGTGTACTTGAGCCTGAAAAAGCTTGTCTGGAAAATAATACTTGTAATCCATGGTGAATAGTGGAAATCCAGTAGCTGGTTTTGGCTTTGGGACTGGACGTATCTTACAATGGTTGTGAATGAACCAAGATAAATTATTTGGCTAAGTCTTCTAATCCCTTAACTCATTACATATTTGTTGGCACTAATGCAGGGGGATCGAGAACTGTGCTTATAAAATGATTTCATCTTTAAAATAAGCAAAATCTGTTATAAAAACTCTTATCTGAAAATCTTCACATAAGTGAGCCTCCTTCAGACAATTTCTGAAAACCGGTCTGAAGTATTTCTTCTATAAGCTTGTTTTGAAAATCCATCTTAAAAAATTTCAAGAGTATAAAAACACAATTAAACCCTCTTCTTGTGTTTTCCTGTGGATTTCCCCCTTCTTGTGTTTTCCTGTGTATTTATAAGAGAGAGAATTTAAGGTTTTATAGTTATAACAGAGGGGTCCTAAAGGAATTGCTTTAGTTGCCTCCCCCTTGGGCTAGCCCGATGAGCTTCTTATGTTTCATTCATCTTCAGTGGAAATGGGTGGGGAACTTGCAAACATATTTGCCTAGACAATTTGCATATATGATGTGCGCATGGAAGGTTAGTGGGGACAAGGAGGTTGTATTGTATAAGTGTCTAATCGTGTCTACTTTATGAAATGGAAAAAAGGTTGTAGGACATTGACCTTAATTTGTTTCCTTGTGGTTGTGTATTGCTTAGAGTGATATATTGATGCTTTAAGTTCTTTGAGCCAATTTTGTGAGACTTCTTGACATATAAAAAATAGTTGCCTACACCCAACCCTGTGTCGTATGTCTTGTGTTTGCTTTGAGGTAAAACGATTTTATTTCTCATAGTTGCATTTCTTCTATCAAGGGAGTATTTTTCCATATGACCAATTTTGTTTTACTATGATAGTCAGTTTCTCTGTATGGTTCTTATTTCTCATTTATTCCTCTAATTCTATACGCTTCCCAATAACACTGATTGATTCATGGGAAACTGCTTGTACTTTTAAGATTTTGGGTAGTTATTATTGTTGCCTGTGGGCTTTCATGGATTGGTCATTCTTGCTACTTCTTTAAGTTACTACATATTTTTTCATTTGTTGTACAAATTAGCGTTTTGTTTTTTATGTTCAAATCTAACTTTCTTGGTTCATTCTGTGGTGTAAAACGTTTTCTTTCATCTTTCTGATGGTACCGTCAAATTTTCTTTTTCCTGAAGGGGTGTTATAATAGTTACCTTAATATTGGGGAAGGAAGTTTAGGCTATTCTTTTCCTTTTTATCTTTGGAGGTATCCTTCACAATTGATATATAATTCAAATATATCTTTCTGGCTTTAAAGAAGGTGTAGAGTGACTGTGTAAGGTCCAGAATCCCTTCAAAGTGGTTTTAATTATGACAACCAAATCAAATGCAACTTAGCATAATTCTGATTCTAAAAGAACTAACCATTTCATTTGAGAATTTGTCCAGAAGCAACAGGTTTCATCTTGCAGAAGGACAAATATGAGAAGCTTCATTTTAATGGATAACAGAAGCAATAAGTTGAAAGAATGACAAATCTGTGAAGGAAAACTTGAAATAAAGATGAGTAAATTGAAAGTAACTCATTCAAGCATTTAGAAGATATCAAGCACTTCTCACAGTTTCCAAAAACAAGAAGAAGCATCTCAAGAACTCCAAATGAAAATGTTTTAGAAGGAAGATTCATTTTAGGAGGAAATTCTAAGTAGAAAGCAAAAACAGAATTTCATTCTTAAGATATATCAACTGCAGAACATGAAACATGTCACAGAAGCATGAGAATCATCTGCAGTTGATCAGAAGCAATTCTGCGAAGGGATGTGCAAGTATAGACTCTACAGAGAGCAGCAAATTAAACCAGAAAGTCTAAAATGAATCTCCTGCTGATTTAGCTGAGTAACACAAGTTGAAATACACTTGAAATAATCCAGAAATTATCCTCAGGCAAATTCACAGAAGCATTGGTGAAGAAATAAGCCAGTTTTGCTGTCTGCAGAAGCAAGTTCTGCAGAAGCATGAAGACCAGTCAACAAGACAGCTGTACCTGTCAGCTTTTGCAGCTGTACCTGAAAGGGACTTGTCAAAGCATCACAGCTGGATCATTTTGACTGCATTCCAACGGCTACAAGGCTCCTCAACTATAAAGGAGGTGCTCTCTTCACCATGGAACACACCTCTCACTCCAGAAGCATAAAATAATCTCTGCTCTTTTGCCAGCTTTTGGAACATTTCCTCTCCTCAAATTCTTTCTAATCTGCTAATACAAGTTGTTGAGGGGGAGTTTTGCTCATTAGGAATCTGTTGCTGGTCTGATTGTAAAATAGTGACCTGTTGTACTTTACCTTGTTGTTTCTGTGCTTCTGTAAGGTCAGAGAGATTGGGTCTGTTGTAAATCTCTTGTGACACATTAGGTGAAGTATTTGGAGAGGTTGCAAAGGCTCTAGGTGTGAGCCTGTGAGTGTTTGGAGTCTGCAGAAGGGAATCTGCAGATTTCTGGACCTGTGCTTCTGCATAAAGTCCTGCAGTAAGTCAGGGTCTATTTCTGTGAGTTTGGTGATTCTGTAGAAAGCCTGAAGAGGCTGTGGAAAAAGAATACTAGTGGTAGTGTGTACCCAAGGTTGTAACTGATTTGTTAGTGAGAAAAAATCCTACAGAAGGTAGGGACTGGACGTAGCCTTAGTTGGAAGAGGTGAACCAGTATAAAAAAAACCTTTGTGTTTTCTTCTTTCCCTACTTTCTTAACTTCTGCATGTGCACAAAAAGCTTTCTAAACTAATAATACCTAGTAAGTGGCAACTAAATTGATTCCACCAAAGGAATCCTATTTCAGCATAATAAGCATTAATACTTACAATTCTACTTGTGGATATCCATCTTCTAATAAACAGCCAAGAACTTATCGTGAGCAGAATTTTATTAGAAGATATAATTGCAGATTTTAAAAAGAATCACAATCAACCCGCCCTTCTTGTGATTCAACCATATACTTCAATTGGTACCAGAGCTTTGCCTGTGGGGTTGAACCACTTAACAGTGAGAGAGGAAAAGATACAAGGGGATGGCAAACCATGGAGCTGCAATGTTCATTCCAGAAGGATCATCCACACAACAGCACCGCTTTCAATGGAAAAGACTATTACCATGGAAGGATAGAATGAAATTGTTCTTGGAATCTCAAGATATTGATCTATGGGATATTATAGAAAATGGGAATTACATTCCCACTACAAGAAGAACCAGATTTCTGGCTCCTTCCATAGAAGTGAGTCTGAAATTGTTGAAAAGCACAAAACCAAACCTAGAGAAGAATGGACACAAGATGACAAACAAAGGTATCTTCTAAACTCTAAAGCTAATATTTTTCTTCTTTGTGCATTAAGTGAGGTGAAATGATAAAGTTGCTGGCTGCAACACAGCAAAAGAAATATGGGATACTTTAAAAATTGCTCATGAAGGAACAGACCAAGTAAAAGAATCTAAAATCAACATTTTAATTCACCAATATGAAATGTTTAACATGGTTGAACATGAAACTATAGATGAAATGTTTAGTAGATTTACTATTATTATAAATGATTTAAAATCACTTGGTAAAAGCTATTCAAATCAAGAACAAGTAAGAAAAATACTTAGAAGTCTCCCAAGAATATGGAGACCAAAAGTTACAGCAATTCAGGAAGCAAAGGATCTAGCTTACTCAAGCTGGATGAGCTTCTTTGGCTCTTTAAAAGTCCATGAACAAGACTCATGGATGAATTGCCAAGAAAGGACAAGTCAATTAGCTCTAAAAGCAAGCGCATCCAGAAGAAGTGCTTTGCAGAAGATAAACCTTCAGAAGGAGATCATCCTCTTCTGAAATGATGATGAGCTAGCCTTTATATAAAAAAGAATACAAAGGTTAATCAAAAGAAAAGGCAAAGGAAAGAAATTTTCAATTTCAAGAAGGAAGGACCAAAAGGTGAAAACCGCAAGGTCCTATCATCCGCTATGAATGCAACAAAGTAGGACACATCAAGGCAGAGTGTCCACAGCTGAAAAGAATCAAGACCATTCCAGAAGAAGAAGTCCATAATGGCTACATGGGATGATTCTGACAGCATCGTGCAGAAGAAAAGATGAAGCTGAAACTGCAACATTTGTGCTTCATGGCTGGAGAAGATGAAGAAGATGAGGTAATTACCTATATCTCCTTCTGCATATAAAGAACTTGAAGATGCTTTTGAGAATTTATTAGCTGACTCACACACACTTCACAAAAATGTGCTCTTCTTAAAGAACAAATTAAGTTAAATCTAAGGAGAAAATGACATACTTAGAGAAGATAATAATAGGTTAACTAAAACCAATCTCTGCCTCCAAAAATCTCACCTTAAGTTATCTGAACAAGTCAAAACTATAGAAACAGTTCTGTAGAAGTAGAAAAAACTGGCAAGTCTGCAGAAGGAAAATCTGCTTCTACAGAAGAAAATATAATGAACTTCAAAATGATTTGTGTAAATTTGTAAACAACACTCATAACTTGAATAAATTAATAGGAAACAGTAGAGAACTTCAGACAAAAGAGGTTAGGATTTAATCAGACAAGTTTTCAGTATCACACAAAATACAATTTTTGTTCCAGCCAAAAAGGGAAGCCTCCTGATTGTTCTTTGTGTAACAAGCTGACACCATGACCAAAACTGTTACAAAAGAAAAAAGGAGTACCAGAAGGAAGGTATCTAACCTCACAGGACCCAAGAAAATGTGGTACCTAAAGCCCTTGTTATCTTCTGTTGTAGGAACAAACAAAAGGGTCCAAGAAGAAAGAGTTATGGTTCTTGGACAGTGGGATGCTCCAGACTATGACTGGAAACAGAAGCAAATTCAGCTCATCTACAAATGATTGGAAGGGTGGAACAGTAACATTTGGAGACAACAACAAGGCTCAAATCAAAGGTTATTGGAAAGATAGGGTATAACAAGGTTCTAACCCAATTAATAATGTATATTATGTGAAAGGGGTTAAAAAACATAATCATCTTAGCATTAGTCGTTATGTGACAGTGGCTATGAAGTTATGTTTCAACCTACTTCTGTGAAATTAGAGAATCATCTACTAAAAGGGTATTATTCTCAGGTATCAGAAGCAAGAATCTATATGCATAAGTCTAGAAGAACTTCCACATCAAACCTGTCTTGCTTCTTTTGAAAAATGAAAAATGGATTTGGCATAGAAAGTTGGCCATTTGAACATGAAAACTATCTCTAAACTTTCCAAAACTAGAACTTGTAAAAGGATTGCCAAAGCTGAAATTTGATAAAGATAAAATTTGTGAAACATGTGTAAAGGGAAAACACACTAAGTCAAGTTTTCATCCCAAAAATGTAATAACTACAAAAAGGAATTTAGAACTGCTTCACATTGATCTTTTGGTCCAACTAAACAACACCTAGTTTGGGAGGAAAGAAGTATGGGCTTGTGATAGTAGATGATTACATTAGATTCACATGGGTCTTGTTCTTGGTTACTAAGGATGAATCTTTGAATCTTTCAGAATCTTTCTCAAGAAAGTTGAAAATGAAAGAAACCAAAAGGTAGCTTCTGTAAGAAGTGACCATGGAGGGGAATTTGAAAACTATTTTTTCAAAAACTACTTTGATGAAAATGGAATTTCTCACAACTTCTTTTGTCCTAGGACTCCACAACAAAATGGAGTTGTAGAAAGGAAGAATAGAACCCTCCAAGAAATGGCAAGAACTATGTTAAGTGACAGTGGAATTCAAAAATACTTTTGGGGAGAGGTTGTTTCCACTGCATGTTACATACTTAACAGAGTTTCTATCAGAAGCATCCTTAATAAAACTCCATATGAACTATGGAAAGGAAGAAAACCCAACATTGCCTATTTTCACATATTTGGAAGTGAATACTTCATATTAAACAATAAGGATAACCTCGAGAAATTTGATGCTAAATCTGAAAAAGGAATATTCTTGGTTACTCCATCACCTCTAAAGCATATAGAATTTATAATCTTAAAAATCAAACAATAGAAGAAAGCATGCGTATTATTTTCAATGATGCTAACTCTCCTTCTCAAGCATGTGACAAGCAAGATTCTGATGATGAAAGTCAGTCAAAGAAAGTGCCTTCTAAAATCATAGTTCTGCAGAAAAGGCTGCAGAACCTGCAGAAGTTGTAGGTGCTTCTGGAGAAGATTCTGACTGTCAAAAACAGAATCTGCCCAGAAGCTGGAAATCTGTGACTTACCATCCTCATGACCAAGTAATTGGAAATGTTGAGGAAGGTGTAAAAACCAGAAGACAACTAAGAATGACACAACTCTTCTTTCTCAAGTTGAACCAAAGAGTGTCCAAGAAGCACTTGATGAAGAATCATGGGTTGAAGCTATGAAAGAAGAACTAGACCAGTTTGAGAAAAACAAGGTCTGGACTCTTGTACCTCAACCAAATAATCATACCATAATTGGCACAAAATGGGTATTCAGAAACAAAATGAATGAAGAAGGTAAAGTTATCATAAACAAAGCAAGGTTAGTGGCTCAAGGATATAACCAACAAGAAGGTATTGATTTTGATGAAACTTTTGCTCCAGTAGCTAGATTAGAAGCTATTAGAATCCTTCTTAATTTTGCTGCATTTAAAAACTTTAATCTTTATCAAATGGATGTGAAAAGTGCTTTTCTAAATGATTTCATAAATGAGGAAGTTTATGTACACCAACCTCCTGGTTTTGAAAACAAAAAACATCCTATCATGTTTTCAAATTAACAAAAGCTTTGTATGGTTTAAAACCAGCTCCTAGAGCTTGGTATGAAAGACTCAGCACCTTTCTCTTACAAAATCAATTTTCAAGAGGTCAAATTGACACTACCCTTTTCAAAAAAAACTTCCAATAAGGATCTTCTCATTGTTCAAATTTATTGTGATGATATAATATTTGGATCTACTAATTTGAAAATGTGTGAAGAGTTTTCTGAACTTATGAAAGGTGAATTTGAAATGAGTCTCATGGGTGAATTGAAGTTCTTCCTAGGACTTCAAATCAGACAAGAGAAGCATGGAATCTTTATAACCAAGAAAAATACCACTAAAGATCTCTTAAAGAAATATAAAATGGAAGGTTTCAAAATCCATGGGGACTCCTATGCATCCCTCTGCAGTTTTAAAATTTGGATGAAAATGGTAAACATGTTTCTGAAAAGGAATATAGAGGAATGATAGGATCTCTATTATACTTAACTGCTAGTAGACCTGACATTTTACACTCTGTAAGTCTATGTGCAAGATTTCAATCTTCTCCAAAGAATCACATGTTGCAGCTGTAAAAAGAATTTTTTAGATATCTTGCTGGAACTACAAATCTTGATTATGGTACAAGAAACGCACAGATTTTGAGCTCACAGGTTATTGTGATGCTGACTATGCTGGAGATAAGTTGGACAGAAAAAGTACTAGTGGAAGCTGACAATTTCTTGAGAATCATTAATCTCTTGGTCTTGCAAGAAGCAGCCCACAATAGCTTTGTCCACCACAGAATCAGAATATATTTCAGCAGCAAGCTGTTGTTTCTCAAATGCTTTGGATTAAACATCAAATGGAGGACTACTGCTTGAGGTACACTATATTCCTATCTTCTGTGATAATACCAGTGCAATTAACTTGTCCAAGAATCCAATCCAGCATTCTAGATCTAAGCATATTGATATTAAACATCATTTTATTAGAGATCATGTCCAAAAGCATGACATTGAACTGAAATTCATTGAAACCAAACTTCAAATTGCTGATATTTTTACTAAAACCTCTTGTTGAAGATAGATTTGTGTTTCTAGAAATAAAATTAACTTGAAATGCTTGATTTCTTGAATTATCAACGAAATCTTTCTGCTTCTGGAACTAGAAAGGTTCCACAGAAGCATGTGGAGAAGCTTAAAATAGCATGTTTTCTCTGTAGAAACATAAAACTGTAACAATTACAGTAGTATGTTTAACTTCAGGAATAAAAAACATACTCCTCACCTTATGCAGAATCTGATGTATGTAAAAATCCATCTTCTGCAGATATCCATCTGCAAAAGATAATTCCTCAGCTGTTTTTGTCCACCTGCTAATCAGGTGAGACAGCTGTACAGTGATTGTTGACCAACAATCATATGTTGTCACATCTCTTATCCGAGGAAAGGTCTCTATCCATCACGAGCTTCAATAAACTTCAAGCCTTTCTTGGTAAGTCAACTGTGTAGGGTCAGCAACCTTTTCACTTTATCAAGGATACAAAAGGAACAAAGAAAAGCTAGCTTTTGTCCCTAGCTAAAAAGGTGCAGGGTGGTTGTTACATAATTAGGGAAATTTAAAGCTTATAACCGTTGGATATATAACCAAGGTTCTAAAAAACTGCGCGTACGCCGTGAACTTTCTTTTTGCCTCTCTCCTTCTCAAATAAGGCAACGACTAGTTGGGTTCTACTATTTAAGATAGTCTCTAAGTTGAAGGAACACCTCATCTGGCTTCTCAAAACTCAAACATTTCACATTCCAGCCATACTTGCCTTCTTTTCATCATCTCATTTCTCTCTGTCTCTACTTTTCATCCTTCTCTCATCATGAGAATTAAGCAAATCGCATTGGAGAAGAAAGACTCCTCCACAGAATCTGATGATTTTCTTATAATGGGTAATGAAATAGTGCCTTACATTGATCCTCTACATTCTCAGCCTTTTGCAACTCAGCCCTCTGTTTCTAGCCACTCAACAGAGCAAGATTCTGCTCCTACTTAACCCACAACCTTTGAAACCTCACCTGATCAAACACCCTCTCAACCCTCTACCACACCAAAACCTCAACTGAAAATCCATCAAGAAGACAAACTGATTCTGTATTATATATAAGAGGTCTCAGAGGCATCGTGCAGGTTTCAACCTTCAAAACAATAGGAAGTGATCCCAAAAACCAATAAGTATAAGACTCTCCCTCTCCCTCACACGCTGATAGCCATGAGGACACCAAGTCTGGCTGAAAAGAAAGAGGAGAACTCAAGTCTAAGGTAAGAAGAAAGTGATCCCTCAGAAGGAGCACAAGACTCCAACTATGACCTTTTTCCTGACAAGGATTACTAAAAATCTTCTATAAAAATGGGAATGGAAGACAGTCATCCCTGGTAAGATATTTCTCCTCAGAGAAATCAAAGAATGTGGATGGGAGATTGGACATTTTGTCCAGAAGCAAGAATGGGGAGACTATCTCCTCATGAGGGAACCAGTCTATGAGAGGCTTGTAAAGGCATTTTATGCTTCTACAAGCCAGCATAGAAGTGATGGCAATTCCTTAATAGTGGAAATTAAGGGTTCAACAATTGTAGTCACTCCAGAGACTATTGATGAAGTCCCTAGGATGTGATGTTGTCCAAAACAAACTATTTGATGACTGGTATGCCTCAGCTGGTGTGACAAAGCAGGAAGTTACAAAGAAAGTCCTTCACCATTCTAATTCACAAACTTCAATCCAGCAAACTGATTCCCATTCGTAGGTTGTTCCACAAACTCTGCTGCTATTCACTCTTACCTAGAGCTGGTACTCTAGAAAGAGTCACTGATCAAGATCTTATGGTAATCTATCATCTTCTTTTGGAAAACCTTTCTCCTTATTTTATCTAATCCTGAGAAGCATGATTTCCTCAGCTAACCCCCAGAGAGCATATGCTAGTTTAACCTTATGGCATGCTTCTCACAAGGAATTTTAGACTCAATAACATCCCTCTAGAAGATGAAGGCTTCTAGTGATACTTGCAGGCTTCTTTGGAAAAATAAATGTGCAGAGGATGCTGATTAAAAATTGAGCCATCTCATAACTATTCCAGTCCAAGTGACACTGAGAAGAGGAAAATACAGCACCCAGAACAAAAAAAGGGGAAGATTCAGACCTTTTCCAGAAAGGAGGAAAGGTCATTCTGCTGGTGCTTCTGGAGAACCACCAAACAAAATCTGAAGGTTTCCTCTCCTTCTTTTAGATCCAAATGTGTCTGCTAAATCCACATCTCTGTCTCTTGACTCCACTTCAGGGGAAGAAGTCTAGTTTCTCAGCCCAGTCACCACCTACAGAAGCACCCCCAGCATGCAGAATCTCAAGAACTATCAGTGCTTCTGCATTGGCAGCTGATACAATTGGCCAATTTGGCTCAAACTCTTCCTGATTCCCCTCCTTCCCCTCAGATTGATTCTCCAGTACGAATTCCATCCCCTACAAGATCATTCCAACTGATGACACTCCAACCATAGAGAAGAAGAAGAAGAAGTAGAAGTTCAGAAGGAGGCTACTGTTTCAATCCCTTCTGTAGGAACTTTTGGATCAGATATGGTAAATCAATTCCTAGCTTCTCCAATTCTTGATTCTGGTATACCTTGCTGCATCTCCTCTAAGAGACAAACATCCCTATCATCTCTTCTCATCTTTCTTCAATGAACACCTTTCTACAGCAGCTGAGTTCAGAGAAGGTTCTCACACCTCATTCTGAACCGACAGACAAGGCTGAGCAAACTAAACAAGCTTCTACTGTTGCTTCTGGAATCTACATCTTCTTCAAATCTCTTGAAAAACATGTCCAGAAGATTAATGGTTGACATGAAGAAATTGTTCACCAATGTTAATACACTTCAAGCCACTATCAATGAGATGATAGAAAGGTTTACCCAGCACCAGTTCTGGCTAAACAGCTTTGTTCTTCCAATCATTGCACCCCAAGCTCCACCATGCCCTTCACACAGTTTCACAGCCCTCCTCAAAACATACTCCAACCTTCTACCTCTTCCTCATACACTTCCCTTGTGTTTTTTGATTGATGACAATAGGGGGAGAAGTAGTACTAGGTAGTTTAGGGCTGATATTTGCTGATAGCTTTGGATTTTGACTTGTGACTGTTTTATGATTATGATTATGACTTTTTGGTATAATCCTTTGATTAATGATGAATGACAAATGATGATGTTTGCTGCATATTTCTAAGTTTACTAACTGATCAAATTAAAAAAATTGAATCTGTATTGAATCATACAATTTGCTGCAAATAAATTATAAATCAGTCTTGAAATCATATAATCTGTAAACAATCATTATTCCCCAAATAAAATGCTAAAATTCAAGCGGGAGTTTGGTATTAAATAAAATCAGAATTATCTAAGTGATCCTTGATTAGGTTGTCATCATCAAAAAGGGGGAGATTGTAGGTCCAAGAATCCCTTCAAAGTGGTTTCAATTATGACAACCAAATCAAATGCAACTTAGCATAATTCTGATTCTAAAAGAACTAACCCATTTCATTTGAGAATGTGTCCAGAAGCAACATGTTTCATCTTGCAGAAGGACAGATATGAGAAGCTTCATTTTAATGGATAACAGAAGCAATAAGTTGAAAGAATGAAAAATATGTGAAGGAAAACTTGAAATAAAGATGAGTAAATTGAAAGTAACTCATTCAAGCATTAGAAGCTATCAAGGCACTTCTCACAGTTTCCAGAAAACAAGAAGAAGCATCTCAAGAACTCCAAATGAAATTGTTTTAGAAGGAAGATTCATTTTAGGAGGAAATCTAAGTAGAAAAGCAAAACAGAATTTCATTCTTAAGAATATCAACTGCAGAACATGGAACATGTCACAGAAGCATGAGAATCATCTGCAGTTGATCAGAAGCAAATCTGCAGAAGGGATGTGCAAGTATAGACTCTGCAGAAGCATCAATTAAACCAGAAAGTCTAAAATGAATCTCCTACTGATTAGTAGCTGAGTAAGACAAGTTGAAATACACTTGAAATAATCCGGAAATTATCCTTAGCAAATTCACAGAAGCTTGGTGAAGAATAAGGCCAGTTTTGCTGTCTGCAGAAGCATGAAGACCAGCAGTCAACAAGACAGTTGTACCTGTCAGCTGTTTTGCTAGGCTGTACCTGAAAGGGACTTGTCAAAGCATCACAACTGATCATTTTGACTGCATTCCAACGGCTTAGCAAGGCTCCTTAAGCTATAAAGGAGGTGCTCTCTAGCACCATGGAACACACACCTCTCACTCCAAAGCATAAATAATCTCAGTTCTTTCTCTGCCCAGCTTCTGGAACCTTTTCTCTCTCCTCAAATGCTTTCTAATCCGCTATACAAGTTTGTTGGAGGGGGAGTTTTGCTCACTAGGAAATTCTGTTGCTGTTCTGATTGTAAAATAGTGAGCTGTTTGTACTTTACCTTGCTGTTTCTGTGCTTCTGTAAGGTCAGAAAGATTGGTATGTGTAAAATCTCTTGTGACACATTAGGTGAAGTATTTGGAGAGGTTGCAAAGGCTCTGGTGTGAGCCTGTGAGTGTTTGGAGTCTGCAGAAGGGAATTCTGCAGATTTCTGGACCTGTGCTTCTGCAGAAAGTCCTGCAGTAAGTCAGGGTCTATTTCTGTGATTTGTGAGTTTGGTGATTCTGTAGAAAGCCTGAAGAGGATGTGGAAAAAGAATACTAGTGGTAGTGTGTACCCAAAGGTTGTAACCGATTTGTTAGTGAGAAAAATCCTACAGAAGGTAGGGACTGGACGTAGCCTTAGGTTGGAAGAGGTGAACTAGTATAAAAACTCTTTGTGTTTTCTTCTTTCCCTTACTTTCTTAACTTCTGCATGTGCACAAAAAGCTTTCTAAAACTAATAATACCTAAGTAAGTGGCAACTAAATTGATTCCACCAAAGGAATCATATTTTCAGTATAATAAAGCATTAATACTTACAATTCTACTTGTGGATATCCATCTTCTAATAAACAGCCAAGAACTTATCTTGAGCAGAATTTTATTAGAAGATATAATTGCAGAATTTTAAAAAGAAATCACAATTCAACCCCCCCTTCTTGTGATTCAACCATATACTTCAGACTGGGGAGCACACTTGATCTCTCTTTCCAACCTTTGTGGTTGCTCTCCTTCTTCATCGTATGTTTATGCAAGAATGCACAAGTTTCTTCCTCATCATAGCACAAGTCTCATACTATCCAAGTTAGAGAATGTGTGAGATTTGACGTTGGTAGATAAGGCATCAACCTTATTCATGGTGAATGCGTCATATTAGTGGATAGATGTTTCTTCTAGACTTTACGTTGATGTTATATCCTCGACATGTCCGCCTGATTTATCAAGGTTTCTATCTTGTTCTAGTGATAGTTGTATATTATTGTATTTGTTTTTCATAATTTCCTAATTATAATGTTTTGTTTTCACTTGTATATCCTTTCTTAAAACTATAATTGACCATTGATATATGATTATGTTGAAATATTTGGTTAATGCTCTCGCAATAATTAAAGGAAAATGTCATTTAAAAACGTGTTATGAATAATTAAAAAATAGTGAATGTTCATAAGATTTAGTTTAATTTGATGTGACTCTACCTTTTTTTTCATAGAATGTATGATCTTGAGAAAATATTGTATAATTATAGGTTTCTTAGTTTCTTTTATTAACTCTCATTTACTTGTATAAATAACTCCTTATGTGAAGGAAATAAGACATGACTAAAGTAGAAGCAAAAGACAAGAAGAGTGATTGAATAAAGTTTTTCATATTGAAATCCTTTAACAAACAGATTTTGAAAATCTTCAAACAAGTCACGAGATTCTCTAAAGGTTTGGTTACTTATCTGAAGCTTCAAACAAGTAATTTTCTTATGAGATCCATAAGATTTTCACAAAGCTAATTTCAGAAATCACACTTTAGTTAACCCCTAGGATAGTTAAAGGAAATATATTTGCACAAATATAAAAGAGTTCAAAGAGGAGACTCTTTGCAAGGTTAATTTATCCTGGTTCACTCACACCCACTTGGGAGCTACATCTTGTCTCACTAACAACACTTACTGGATTTTTCATTAACTTTGCAAAGTTACGAATATTCTTTTACTACAAGCCTCTTCAGGCTCAACTTGCATTATTACAAGTATTCTTTTCTATCTAGACTCTTTAGACTCTACAAAGTTTTGATGTTTGAAAAAAATGAAATTCACAAGTTAATTCAAAAAAGGTAATTTTATCTAAAGTTTATACAAGGACTATTGTACTTGGTACAGAATATGAAGATTGAATAATACAAGAATTTTTTAGACAATGTTTTCATAAAGTTTTGGCACAACAAGATAGTGTAAGGTTCTTCTCTATATTTCTTGATTTCTCGTGGTATTTATAGTGTCATTCCCTTCTTTTGAAAAAGTTTTGGGGCCTATAACTTGCACGTACAAACAGTTGGATACAAATATATTTTTATGCAGAAATGAGATGAGAAAGGTGAAATTGTGAGCTAGAAAGCACGACTCGTTGCCGAAGGTTTTTTGTAAAGACCTAACATTTATTTTGAAGAAACATATTCACCTGTGTTGGATACAAGTGCTTTTGGATGCTTAATTAGTTTGACAGTATATTAAAAGGTCGATTTACACTTAATGGATATTGTTACAACCTATTTGTATGGCTCACTAGAAAATGATATTTGTATGAAGCTCCCTGAAGGATTCAATTTGCCTAAAGTATATAATTCAAGTTCTAAAGAAAATTATTTAATCAAATTAAATAAACCTCATTATGGACGTATGTGGTATAGTGTTGTGAGTTTTATCTCCGAGCAAGTGTACCCATCTATTAAAGTAAAATGGAGTATTTAAAACCCCAAGTATCGTTTCATAGATATTAATTAACAATATTAAGTTAAATTAAATCTTTAATAGTGAGAGAAGAGATAAATATTAAGATTTTTTTGTTAGTTGAGATTAATAATAATCAAACAGGAAAAGAAGAAAGTTAATCAAGAAAATACAATCAAGATTCAGTAATGGAAGTGCCTAGGGCATCTGATTTCACTTAAGTGTTTGCTAGATTTTCCCTCAATTTCCCTTATAAATTATGCCAAGCTAATTGTCAATCACTTATTCTAATACTATCAATATCCAATGATCATGCAATATTGATAATCTTCTTCTTAAAACATTATCCCTAATAATCATGCAAGATAATGGATTAAGAAAAAGCATAAAGAACCAATAAGTTTGTTAGTTTAACAGCTCAATCAAAACCTAGGATTAAGATTGATCCTACAGAACCCTAGATCCAGTTTACCTTATAGATCCGTTAATTGAGAATGGTACGATCACCCATTATCCAACCAACTAAGATTTACCATGGGTGATCAAACCTCGATATAATAAAACAATAAGGAAAACACAATTATAAAGAGAAAACAATCATTTATAAAAGGAAAAATGGTTCAAATCAAGTTCACAACTTAAGATCCACCATAGCCATTGACTAGATAATTAGTTACTATAATAAACATAAATCAATCAAAATTAAAAAGTCCTGAGAATTCCATAACTACTAAGAAAAACTAGAAGAGAAAAAAATCTTTTGACAAAATTGCTTCACTCTAGGAGTTTCCCAAATCTTATTACAAAAAGATACCGCTCTTGGAACCTTTGAGAAGACGATAGAGTAGGAAGATGATATATGATTGAGATGATTCAATTATTCTCCTCTGTCAAACATGGTGTCCTTTTATAAGAGTTGCAAGTATCCTAATTTGATTCTAACTTTATTCCCTCTTTTTTCTATCTTCTAAATTTGTAAACTGGAAGTGCAACTCAACATAGCCCAAAAATCACCATCAAATCCTTTTCCAATCTTATAAAAAATTATCCTTTTATTCCATCCAATCTCCTTTTTTTTTGGCCAAATCTCATTAAATATTATCATTTATTTTTGTGATAAATAAGGAAAAATAAGTGAGATATCAAATAATAATAATGACCATAAATATCAAATAACTCACTTAAATACCCAAAATAAATATATAAAATAGCGATTTATCATATAGTCGTCTCAGGAAATTTAGTTGAAAGAAGGATATAAGAATGACCTCATTTGTCCATACATTTTTATAAAAAGATCTAGCAAGGATGTTGTCATAATTGTTGTTTATGATGATGACTTAAATATTATTGAAACTCTTGAAAAGCTTCTAGCAGTTATAAATTGCTTAAAGAAAGAATTTAAGATGATGGATCTGGAAAGGACAAACCTTATATTGGTTTACAACTTGAATATTTAAAGGATGAAATTTTAATGTATTAAGAAGTTTATACAATAAAATTTGTTAAAACAATTCTATATGGACAAATCACATCCATTGTACACTCCAATGGTTTTTATGCCACTTTATGCGAATAAAGATTTTGAACCTCAAGATAATGATGAAGAACTATTTGGTCTTGAAGTATCATATCTTAGTTCAATTGGGGCACTAATGTATCTTGCTAGTCATACATTACCTGATATATAATTTGTTGTTAATTTGTTAACATGATATAGTTCTTCGCCTACAATAAGGCATTTGAGTGGAATTAAGCTTATAGATGCGTGTTATTTGTCCAATCCTCATAATAGTCGATAACAACAAGATTTTTTTTACAAGTGGTGGTATAGCCATTCATTGTGATCCACAAAACAAACTATAACAACCACATCATCTGATCATGTGGAATTTTTAGCATTACATGAGGCAAGTCGAAAATGGGTTTGGTTAAAATCTGTGATTCAACATGTGCGAGAAACTTGTGGTTTGTCTTTCAAAAAATTAACTCCAACGATCTTATGCAAAAATAATGTGCAATTTGTTGTGCATGTATTTCCCAGTTAAGAATGATACATTAAATGAGATAGAACAAAACATATTTCACCCAAATTCTTTTTCACTTATAACTTCAAAAGTATGGTGATATATACGTTCAACAAGTTCATTAATGTGAGAATCTTGCAGATATTTTTACAAAGTCATTACCAACTAAAATTTTTAAGCAACTAGTAAAATATTAATCTTCGTCATCTTAGACTTTACTCCCTTCGGTCCTATTTATAAGACAATTCAGACCAAATCACACATATTAAGAAGAAGTAATTAATACATTAATTTTCAAAAAAATTACTCTACAACATTACAAGCTTGCCCATATTTAAAATTAAACTCCACTATCATGGTAATTGTGTCAACTTAAAACCTTTAATGGCCAACAAGGGCAAATGTGAGAAAAAATTATTAAATGCTTCTAAATTTGTGTGCTTTGTCTTATAAAACGGACCATAAAAAAAATTTCAAACGTTATCTTATAAATAGAACTGGAGAGAGTATTGTCTAATTGAGGGGAAGAAAAAAATGTTTTGCAGTCTTTTTCCCTTCGCCATAGTTTTGTCCCAATGGACTTGCTGTCAAGGTTTTTAATGAGTTAGTATCTAATAGTGATTATAGAAAATGTACTCGTTTTCCTTCACCAGATTTTTGACCCACAAGGTTTTTCCTATTAAGGTCTTAAAGAGACACATTATGAAATAACGGACATCCAAAGAGGAATGTTATGAATAATTAAAATATAATGGATGTCCATTAGATTTAGTTTAATTTGATATGACTTTACCTATTTCCTTTAATTGAAGATATGGTCTTGAGAAGATATTGTATAATAGTAGATTTCATTTTAATTCTCATTCACTTGCAAAATACCGCTTTATGTGAATGAGATAAAACGCGACTACTATTGGTCACTTCTTCTTATCTTTCTCTTTATTCTCTATTATAATATGGGGACATAGGGGACATATCTAGTAAGAATGCATTTTTATATGAGAATGAGAACAATTAATCTCAACCATTGAATTAAAATCAATGGGTGAGATTATAATACCCAATTCTCATCCTTTTCCCCTAGAAAAATCATCAAAACCCATATCCATATTGCATCTACCGCTCCTAACACTACCAGTGAGATTGCATATTGTAAGATATCCCAAATTTCAAATATTTTCAATAAATCAAATTAATAGAGAGAAAAGGTTTTGTAAAAGGAATTAAGGTAAGATGAAGCTAAGAGGAGAAAACCAGAAATATGAGTTCTGGTGTTCTCACTTGAGCGAACAAAACTAGAAAATTGGATTTCCGTGTTCTCGCTCAAGCGAGAAGGTCTCGCTTAAGCGAGCATATCAGTAAAACCCAGTGGTGGTGATGCTGTGATATGGTCGCTTGAGCGAGAACCCCTCGCCCAAGCGCAATTCAAGTTCAAAATTGGGATTTGCTCTCTGATTTACGCTCACTCGAGCGAGGAGATCCTCACTTAAGTGAGGCAAAGTCAGAGGAATTGGGTAATTTAGGAGCGTATTTCGCTCAAGCGAGGAACCTCTCGCTAAGCGAGAATATGATTTTCCCCTTCCTCGCTCAACCGAGCAGACTCTCGCTTGAGCGAGAGTGTGCGAACAGCTTTTAATGTTGTTTGGCATTAGGGCAGCCTCATTTACTGTTCTCCCACCTTTTTAGAGAGAGAAGTTCTGAAGAAACCTAGAGAGAGAAAGGAGTGCTAGGAGCTTGGTTTGGGCCTCAAATCACTTCAAGAGCTTGGAATCATCTTTTTCAACCTCTCCATCATCTTCATCCTTAACTACCCTGAGGTGAGTATGATCACCCACTCACTTATGATGAATGTGTCTCTATAAATGTTCCCCCTTCTTATTCCCCATGCTTTATGCTTGATTTGGTTGTTAGATGTAGATTGATTGATGGTTAGGTTGAAATATGCTTTGTAATGCTTGTGGCATCTTTCCCTACATGGTATGTTAGGGTTTTGGGGAATGATTCTCATGAAAATGATGCTTTGACTTTAGGAAATTGTATGCTCATGATAACCCTCATGCTCATGTGATTATTGATGATTATTCATGTTCTTAACCCTAATCATGTTAAAGAGGAATATTTGGGTCTTAGGACCTCATGTAAATGTTTGGGTCTTTAGACCTCATGTTAAATAATCATATTTTGGTCCCTGGACTTTATGTTCCAAGACAATGTCTTTGGTCCTTGAACTTCATGTTTAAATAGGAAATCATGTATGAATCTATCATGTTTAAGGGTAAGGTCTTATGGCCTTCAGGAAGGACGGTTCCTGTTAGTCTGAACTCAGTCTAGCCTCATGTAAAGTGGAAAGACCCCTAGGGTGTTGGGTAAACACTTCATGACTAACATTGCATTGTTGTTATCATGTATGTTCTATGAATTGATTGAGTTGAAGTATTTCTCCTACACTGCATGTTTTGTCACTCTTACTAGGACATTAGTCTCACCCCACTTCGTGGGAACTACCTTCAGATGTGCAGGGTCCTCGTTCAAAGCAATGATGGAGGGTGGGAGCTGTTATGGGCCTTTTGATGGCCCACTTTTGGGATGATAGTATTTTATTTTGTATAGGCATAGGTTACATTATTTTGATGGGATAAAACTATACATAATTGGCCTCAGGGATTTATTTTACATTCCAGGACATATGTATGGTTATATCCTGTTATGCCTAATTGAATATTGTACATTGAGCCATTGATGGCAACTATGATATATTATGATTATGCATTGTAATTCTTGCTTAAGTAAGTGTTGGATTACCTAAGTCGTATCGTATTGTGTTGTATGCCGATACTATTAATGCGAAAATAATTTCATGAATTAGGAAATAGTGCTCCCAACCGGCATTATTTCGAATTAAGAAATTAGAACGTTACACATATCAAGGTCTCCAATTGGCAACGTGAAATCGATATGGAATAATTTACTGATTGATATTTGGGTCATCATCAATATGCATTCTTTTAATGGTTTTTGACCTCGTGTAAATTAACAAGTTTGACATTTCCATTGCAATATAAGCGACTTGCTCTACATCAACAAATTGCTTTGTTCAAATTGGGTTTATAACCATATCTTGATTGCTTAATGTTGTATATTGTATTGCTCTTATATGGGAATTTTGTTAAGCATTCAAAGCTTGCTTCTCAATAGTAAATATATAACCTGCTGGTGGTTTTAATTTGTGATTCATGTTAAAATCCAGTTCATCTATCCAACTATTTATTTAGGGTTATGATTTGAGATTCTTATTTTGTTAATCTTACGAGAAAAGCTTTCAATCCAACTCTTTGATAGTCATGATAGACTTGAAAAGGTTAAAGATAGAATGGCGACAGCATAAAAAACACAACAAATGTGATTGAATTGCTCATGTAAACTACTTATAAATTAAGAAATTTAATTGACTAATTTACCTTCTAAAGCAATTAAAACGAGAAAATACTTTGGAGTGGAGAGGTAGGAGACACGGGCGCCACACAAGGTTCTAGTTATTAGGGGAAATTTTATTTTGATGAAAAGAGGATAAAGTAAAGAGGGTGTAGGTGACTTTTTAATTGAGTATTTTAATTTCACGCATTATTTTATAACACAATATTACTTTTTTGGCCATGATTGAAAACTTAAAAAGTAATGCTGAACATCAGAATTCAGAAATAAGGAATTTTTTTTGGCCCAGGGAATTTTTATTTTTGGTCAAAATCCAGGAAATATTTTTTTTTTGGTTACAAAAGAAAGGAAAAAAAAATCCAGGAAATATTTGATTAGGCTTTTTTTTCTTTGGTCAAAATATTTGATTAGGCTTGACCCAAGAAAAAAAATGAGCAGGCCACAATTGGGCTTAAAAATCTGGTGTTGCTTATGGCTTAAAGTGCATTTGACACTCTTTGACAAAAAAAAATGTGTATTGACACTCGTTCGCCTTGTCCTGCAAAGAAATCAGAATCCTTCTAAAGGAACTGAGAGCAAGGGACTGTGCCACTGTTTTGCTATTAGAATCCAATTGAAGGTTGCCTTTGGAAAGCCCGTTCTTATATATTTTTTTTTTCTATTTTTTTTTTGGCGCACATATATTTTTTTCTATTAGGAGTGAAGCCAATGGTCATGTTTTCTCCATTATAAATTTGAACAGGTTGAAGATAGTTTGATTCAAAAATTACTGGATGGGGATGAAAGGATTGGGCTATGGGGACAGCCTCTTTAATTAGTGCAATGTTTTGCATTTTGACTCTTTTAAAGTAAAAACTGTTCACTTTAAAAATAAAATATAAGAATATCCATTTGATAAAAAATCAATAATTAAAATCATAATAAAATATATGTACATGTAACAAAGAATAAAATTATTAAATCCTTCTGCAACTATGCTATAGCTTGCAAAAATCCCTTTTGCAGAACCATCTCTAATTCTACCCATCCTGTGATCTTGGACATATTTGATTTTGCATGTCTAACACACCCCCTCATCCAAGATTTCTTTTAGGCTTGAAATGTAGAAAATGCACAAATTATCACTTGGTGACATGAGCTATTATATCATATTAAAGACAACTACACTGAAGATTTAAATCATTAATTAAGTAAAGGTTCTTGACCCAAAAAAAAGTAAAGGTTCATTATTAGATTTTACCCTAGTATCATTAAATTTTGTTCATCCTTTTGGTGGTTTTAACCATTTGCCGGGTTTTTCTGTAGTGGACTAAGCAGCTTACCTAGGTAGAAATTAATTGGATTGGGAAAATGATCATAAGCACAGAACAAGTTTTCTGTTTTCATTTTCCGTTGGTATGTAATTTAACCAAAATCATAACATCATTTAACTCAAGATACGATCATATTAACCAATAACCATAAAAAAATCTTAAATTCTATTATTCAGATGTTATTTATGTTCTTATTTAGTTAAATATACATACAAACTAAAATTGAAAACTTTTTCCAAATGCACCTAAGCTAAGAATTATTTTCACAATTGGAGTTCTAGTCCTATATGTTAGAAATAATTTAACTTTTTGACACAGGACTTGGTTCATTCAAGTCCACTATGTATTGTTTTATCCTGTTCATGCATCGTCTTGTGCATCATATAAGATCATTTGATAAAAGGGATTGTTATTTGTCGTTATCAAATGATCTCATATATTAATATGAGCTGTGACTCTGTTTCAAAGAGATTAATTTGTAATTCAATTTATATATGTATATGCCGCAGACTAGCTAGTTCAGCTAATAGCATGCAAATTCAACATCTGAAATCCTCAAGTCTTTGCCACTGCCTATTAATTGATAACTAGTACTCCCTCCGTTTTTTTTAACTGTCGTTTAAGGTTTTTGCACATGATTAAGAAATGCAATAAATGTGTCTTTTTAGCTCCATTGTTTACAAATATACTCTTTCTCTCTCATTAAAGCATTTAAAATTCTCCACCATTTCTAGTAATATGCAATAAATACTCCACTATATAATAAATTTGGAAGAGGGTAAAGTTGGAAAATTAGCATTATTGTTGCCTTGGTATGTGAAAATGACATTTATTTAAAAACAAATTTTAGACTCTAAAACGACAGTTAAAAAGAAACAGAGGGAGAGTACAATTTTAATTTCTTCATTTCACTACGTGAAAGAAAAAGCATGTGATATTTTGATGTCCCTAATAAAGCAAGATATGCTTCATATATGGCAACTGCAGTTGCAGGGTGTAATGGGTGAAAAATGGAGTGTGGGTGTCCCACTTGAAAATGAACCCTATACATGATTTGTCAAAAATTGTGAGGGGCTATAGCTAGTCAACCTCAAGGCTATTACTCAAGTAGGAGCATATTCTCCTTTGCTTTTATTGCCCTTTCGCTTAAGTCAAAGCTATGATTGAGAGTCACCTTTAAATTAAATGGGTTTACAATTACTAATATTGTAGCTTAGGTGGACGGCACAAACACAAGCATGCATCCTTCTACGGTGATTATATTCTGTAGTTGTGTGTGTGTAAATATCTATATACATGAAGCTAGTATATTGTGACAACACATTGGCAGTGGAAGTGGAAGTAAAATAATGGCCACTTAGTGCTCTTTGATTGCATCCTAGCTATAGAGAGAGAGAGATGTAGAAGTCGTGCGGATCTTTTGCTTTGGGCGTGCCTAATCATCCATTTCACATTATGATTTAATTGGCTCATTACTCAAGGTCGAGATCTTCTGTCTTCCTATTCCTATTCAAATCTCAAATATAAGAAACATGGTAACTTAAATCATCGTCACCAAGAAAATGCACCGGAATCTATTACCTTATGTTTGGATGGAGAATTTAGAATTCTCAAAATTATAATAAATATATGAGAGTAAATTGTTAAAATGAGAGGAATTGACAATGACAATCTAAAAAGTTTGAACATAAAAGAGAAATATTGAAATTTCTCTCAATATTTGTCATTTGAAATTCTCCTATTTATCATAAAAAATATTCCTATTTGTCATTTGGAATTCTTTCTTCTACTAGTTTAATACATGAATTCTAGTAATTTTAAATTTCTCTATCCAAACACAAGGTTAGTAATTAATAGTGCTAAATTTAATTTTTTTTTAAAAATACCCTTAATATTAAATGAGTAAATAAATGGGTATCTCTTTAATTATCCACATAAATTAAGGGTGTATAAAATATTTAACAATTAATGCAACTAAAAAAGTGTACTATATGTGTCTTATATATAGGACCAAAAAATTTCATTTTTGTTGCTTTTATATATATATGAGACCGGAGGTAGTATTATATGTTATTCCTTCCGATCTTATTTATAAATCAATTTAGATCAAATCACACATGTTAAGAAAAATATATTATAAATAATTAATATATTAATTTTTAAAAAATTATTTTATAATATTTTAAATTTATTTCTATTTAAATTTAAACTTCATTTTCCTAATAATTTATCATTTTAAAACTTTTAATAGTCTGTATGAATAAATATGAGAAAAAATATTAAAAACTTCTAAATTTATATATTTTATCTTATAAATATAATCATTAAATTTTTTCTAACATATTTAACTTATAAATAGAACTAAAAGGATTAGTAATAATCATAGTTTCCTTTGCAGTGAGAAGGGCGTTACCATAATGTAGAATTCTGATTTTAATGCTCTCACTGTAGAAGTAATTGACTTGCTCAAACAAAGTGTTGGCCAAGGCCAACAACTTTATTCAATAGAGTGAAGTAGTTAAAATGAAACAGGAACTAAGTCCTAAAATAATGATAATACACATGGATAAGACAACGACATACAATAAATAATTTCTAAGATAATGTCATAATGATATAACATGAAAGATAGTAAAACAGTAGAAAATTATATGTATAAATTTTTACATTAATTGATAATATTTAATACTTTATAGATAAACATTAATATTAGTATCATATATATAATTTGAAATATATATAAATATCAAATAGGAAATATTATTCAATTATAAATTTATTGTTATTTAAATTTTATAAAATTTAATAAAAATGATTGAGGTAGTTAATGAATATTTTAATTGGACAATAGATTCGCACATATAAGGAATATCAACTGTTACGGATCATAGATATTGGGCCTAAATAAATCAATTCAATATGATCATAGAAGCATCAAGAACGCAAAGTCAGCCCAAACACATGAAGCCAGCCTAAAGTGTAAGTCGGTCCAATCTAGTGACCTAGGCAAACCCTAATTTGGGAGCACTATAGATATGTCCATACAGCGCCTTACCAGATCAAAGCTTATGGATAATAGTCCAAACCCCAAATCCGCAAATATTCCCCCTATAAATACTAGTGATATCAAGAGTCAAGTACACATTAATTACCACATTTACTAGGTGAATTCTACGGTGAGGTACGTTAATAGGTGCCTCACCATGTACCCCTTGATTTAGGGGCATGTTAGCAAAAAAATTATTTTTAGAATTTGCAATATGGTCCTCAAAATATTTTTAGAATTTACAATATGGTCCTTCAATTGGTCCTCCAGGATAGGGATGGCAATTGGACCCAGACCCAGCGGGTACCCGCAAAATTACCCGCAATGGGTAGGGTAATTACCCGCTCAATGGGTCTGGGTCCGGGTCTGGGTAATTACCCGTAATTTTTATAGGGTACGGGTACGGGTACTATATTACCCTACCCTACCCATACCCGCACACACACATATATATATAATTTAATTTACATATATATATATAATTTAATTTTTATATATATGTTTATGTTTATTTAACTTAAATATTTTAGATTAAATCTATAATCCTAAAACTAAAATAGCAAGTAGCAAAGCATCAATGTTCATTCCGTTCATCTTCTCGCCCCTTCACTGCCTCTGTGCGGCTATGCCCTAGTCCCTTCCATTCATCTTCTCCGTTCATCTTCTCCGTTCATCTACTCACAGACTTCGTTCATCTACTCACAGACTTCATTCATCTTCTCCATTCGCGTTAAATCATCCTCTCTGTTCGCGTTAGATCATCTTCTCCGTTCCAGACTTCAGTCGCTGGTCGTTCTTCTCACACCCATCTGGTCATTCGTTGCTGACCGTCCTCCATCCGCGCCATCCGTCGCCGGTCGTTCCTTCTCGCACCGTCACCAGTCGCACAGCGTTCGTACTCGTCGGTCGTTCTTCTCGCACCCATCTGATCATTCGTCGCTGACCGTCCTCCATCCGCGCCCATCCGTCGCCGGTCGTTCCTTCTCGAACCGTCACCAGTCGCACAACGTTCGTACTCGCACGGTCGCCATTGGTAATTGCTCTGTAAATGCTTGTTGTTTGTCCTCTGTTTGATTGTTTTTTAATTGCTATATTAATTTGATTATAGACTATGTGTCATTGCTCTGTAAATATATGTGTTCCCTCTGTTTGATTGTTTTTTAATTGCTATATTAATTTGATTATAGATTATGTGTCATTGCTCTGTAAATATATGTGTGTCCTCTGTTTGATTGTTCTTGAATTGCCATATTAATTTGATTATAGGCAATGTGTTATTGTTCTGGAAATGTTTGTTGTTTTCCCTCTATTTGATTGTTCTTGTCTCATTGCATGTAACCAGAGATGGAAAATCTATGTGAAGTGACTCCTTCAAAGCCAAAGGAATCTGAAAGTAGCTCTTCTCCTATTATGGCCATTTCTCCAACACAACCTGAGAGTACACTAGTAATCCTAATACCAGTTCTGATGGTAAAGGTCAATCTCAATCTCAACCCCAAACCAATCCTCTTCCCAACCCTATGGATAGTGATATTTATGAAGTAATTGAAGATGGAAAAAGAAAAAAGGTGTCGGTTGTTTGGAACCACTTCAAGAGGAAAACTATTAATGGAGAAGACAAAGCAATGTGTAATTATTGTAACAAGTTATTGTCAGGGAGAAGAAATGATGGAACACAAAGGTGAAAGATAGGCGTTTGCAAACTTTTGGAGAATCTGATTCTGAAGAAGAGGTAGACTAATCTACTTATTTAATTTGTTAATTGTTATGTTTACTTCACAATATATAGCTGATTAATGTTAATTTTTTTTTTGCCAGGTCTTGGAGAGTGCCAACACTTGAATCGGAAGCTTGTGAACTCATAGTTGTTAACTTTATTTTAATTCATCTGGTTTTAGTCAATTCTGTTTTGCTTATCAATTACTTATGGTATTCTGGGAGACTGTTTTTGTATATGGTGCGCACCACTTTGTTGTTGGAATCATCATGATATGTAATATGTTGTTATCTGTGTGTGTTGAAGTTGGTTGTAATTCATTTGGTTTCGTCAATGTTTTGCTTAACTTTATATGGTTAGACCGTCCTTCTGTTTGTACTCTCTTTTTGTTAATTACATTTTGTTTAGAAAGAAAGTGCGGGTAACGGGTACGGGTACGGGTACTTAGGTACCCATTGGGTAAGGGTACGGGTATTACAATCACTACCCGCGCGGGTACGGGTCCGGGGACGGGTACTTTTTTAAAATGCGGGTACGGGGACGGGTACTATAGTACCCTACCCAAACCCTACCCATTGCCATCCCTACTCCAGGAGGACCATATTGCAAATTCTAAAAATATTTTTTTTGCTAATATGCCCCAAAATCAAGGGGTACACGGTGAGGCACCTATTAAGGTACCTCATCGTAGAATTCCCCCATTTACTATGCTATACCTGGATCCAAGCTGACTTGAGCGTCGGAATGTCTTTGCAAGTACTCCCCACCATGGACCGATCTGATTGAATCATTTGAATTCACTCCTGAGTCCGAGTTCCATACACCAACACCAACTGAGGTATTTTCTATACATGAATAAAAAAAAGCAAATCTTAAAAATCATATATAAATGATGACATTTAAAAATTATGTGGTGACATAAAAAATCACATGTTCATTTTATAGTCCATTTATTTATCTTTTCAAGGTTTTCTAAAATTTGTTTGGTGGAAGAGGGGATCCTTTTATTTTGAAAAAAAAAACATGTATTGGAATGCCCTTTTTATGTTTTGTATTGAAGTAAATTTAAGATAATAAATCTTCATTTTAGTCCCCAAAAGATTTTGCATCAGTTATATTGGTCCTTAAAAGATTAAAATTATATTTTTTATTCCTAAAAATGAAAAATTATTCAATTTAATCCTTTTTTAAAAGTTAAATTGAATAATTTTTTATGTTTTGAGGATTAATATAATTGACTCTAAATCTTTCAGAACTAACGAGGGTTTAGTCCAATTTAAAACAAACAAAGAATTATTATGACCAAGTAACTTTTGAATAAGCTTGCACATACATTGACTTATTCTACCTCGCCTCCATCTTTTTCATCGATTGAAAAAAAAAATGTTCTGCAATCGTACATGTTTCAATAATAATTTCAAATTTTTTAGGGTTTAGGATTTAGATAAAAAAGAATTATATTAGAGACTAATACTCTAAATCTTTCATAAATTGGAAATATAAGAGCGTGTTTGGTTTGCATTTTCATTTCTCGTTTCTATTTTCTGTTTCCTGTTTTCTAGAATTTTACAAAGGAAAAATTGGAAATGCTAGAAACAAAAATTTGTTATTTCCAGTATTTCCAATTTTTCTTTTGTAAAATTTCAGAAAATAAGAAACATGATGAAAACAGGAAAAAAAAAATGTAAACCAAATAGACACTTTAAATCTATCTCACCTCCATTTTTTTTCTGACCAAAAAAATAATAATTTCGGGTTGGACCTCAGTCTTGTACACCCGATTTCTGGCCCATTGCCAACTTTGTCAACCATGCTTCTTTGAGACCAAAGAAACTATTCGACCAAAAAAAAAGACCAAAGAAACTAGTACTATCCTTCGTTAGAGGATTGTCCTGTTTCGGAGTTAAGACCCATAAGTTTCGAACAATACTAATATAAATGATCTATTAATAAAATTAAGGCTAGATATCAAACCCAAAATTTATCATCTAAGCAAGAATTGGAACCCAATTCTCCACAAACATAAATGTGGATTTAACTCTTGAACCGAGTGTAGTGATTATGTAAAGCTTTCCCAAAAGTGATTATTCCATAATCTGACCTTTCAAGTAAAATTTATCTGAGTCACAGTTCAATTCCACTACAACCAATCACTGTTTGATTATCTAAACAAGAATTCATGTGTTGTAGAGATTGGTCATTTTATTTACCCTGGAAATATGTCCAATTTTTCCAACATATACATAACAAAAAATAACCCTAACTAATTGTCCCCAATTAAAATACATTTTTTAGTTTGGTCAACCTTTCTAAATACATTGTTTCTAAATTCCCCGTCAAGAAGAAGTGAAAAATATAGGGTGAATCGATTTCAGACTTTTATTTTTTTAATTAAAAATGTTTGGATTTTGATTATAAAAATATCACACTATTTTTATTTTATTTCATGTCTTCCAAATTTCATACAAAAATAATAAAAAATATTTTATATTGACTTTTTGTGTTTTCTATGCAAAATTTTGAAACATGAAATAAAATCAAAATTAAACCAAAACATGTTGACATTTTTATAATTAAGACTTAAAAATAAAAAATAAAAAAAATGAAAAATGCTTTTTGAAAATAAATAGCTAATAGATAAAAGCTGAGTTGAGATTTTTATTAGAAACATATTTATAGATAAAAGTTATACACTTCAAACTTGATTTTAATTAAAATTAATTTTGTAAGATTAATATTATTTCAAATAAAATTTATAAATACTCTTCAAACACACACTAAAATAAAAAATACAGGGAAAAAAGAAAAATTAGAAAGAAGAATTAGTAAAATACAAGAGACGAAAGTGCCAAGATTGCGTGTGGTCAGCTAATATGATGAACGTATAGGAAAATTGAATTCAGATTAGTGAAAAAATAAAGGACACTGGAAAAGACAGTAAATAGCAGGTTCATGGACTGCTGAATCAGAAGCACTAGGACAAAGGTTGGTCCAATTAAACTATATGACCTCCATTAATGAATTAATTTTTTCTAAATAAAATTTATATTTAAAAAATGGGTCGTAACTTGGTACCCTCCCGTAAGAGAGGGTTTTGGTACCTTCTTGTCATTTTTTTTATTGAATAGGTCAAAACTACATAGAAACAAGTTATGTACTCCGTCCTAAATTATTTCGAAGACATAAAGTATATTTTAAATGAGACACATGTGTATTGCAAATGAGAATGTGAAAAAATTAGGGAATACATAAAAAATACATGATAATGATTACAGGGGGTCAAAAAGTCTTTTCAAAAATTAAAATACAAATTCTAATAGTTAAATATTGTCCTATAAGTATAAAATACTAAGATAATTAAAAAAGTTGAGAGAATTTCACTAAATGATCAAAGAAGGTACCAAAACTCTCTCTCACTAGAGGGTACCATAGAATTTCCCTTAAAAAATTTAAAATGATTGCTTAACAAAATTAATCTATTAACAAATACGTACTATAGGCTACTAAATTGCTTATAAACCTTGCAGTTCTCTATATGCTCTGTAGTGACTCATTTGAATATTTGACGAACTTATGTACTTAATCTTAACTGAGATCGCCACCACTTTCATCAACTTACATTATAAATTCTCAAGTTGTACTCAGACTTTGTGCTAAAACGAGCTTAAAGGATTGTCTTGAAAAAGTCATTTTTCCCCATACTCACATTCATTGTTCTTGCTGTTCAATTTGCCATTTGGTGAATATTAAATTAGCCATGCTAGTATTAACCTTTTTTCTGTTTGCAGGGAAATGTAAATGGTCCATAATCCCAAATTAACTTTTTCTTTTTGCCTTCTTCTTTTAGAATGAATGAGTCACGGGTTATGGTCCAAAAAGAGTTGTGATGCCATAATCAGGGAGAAGAGGAAGGAAGGACATGGCAACTACTTCACAGGATCAATTTTATTTATATGCTAATTGCTTAAGAGAAAATAGCATTGTGGTCAATGTCTGAAGGTTATAAATGGAATACAAGTATAGAAGATTGGATCTAAGCAATACGGATTAACACTAAATTAATATGGCTCAACAATTGATGATCTCTTAAATAAATTAAGATTAGTTGACTTCTAACTAGGTTAATGCAAACACAACCTGTTAATTTTGTTCCTCAGTGCTTGTTTTTAGCAAATTGGGCCATGAGTACTTTTAACATTGATTTAATAAAGTGACAGAGTTTTTTAACCACCTTAAAATAAATAATTTGAGAAACATAACACTGTTCATAATGAAAAGCAGATACGGGGAACCTATATTTTTTTTTTCTTCTTTATTTTAAAGTTTGGTTTTGGTGGATTACATTACACTGCTTTGTGCTTTCTCTATGCCTCGCAGGTTGAGCCGTAAAAAGTGCAGAAGAAAAGAAGAGAAAGGAGGGAGTAGAAGAAATATAGGAGCGTAAAAATATCACTGCAGATCTCTTCTCAAGGCAAAGGAATGCGAGTTTAATCTCTCTCTTTGCTGGCAATTCAGACCCTTTATCGTGCAACACAATCGAATAGTTAAAAAGATGCTATGGATTATTATACAAATATAAGGGTCATTCATTGAACGTGAATGGTGCAAAATTTAAAATTTTTGTGTGAGAAAATGTTAAAACTTAATGCGTGTTTGGATGTGGACCTAGATTCAATTGCTGCAGAATTATGTACATTGTATTATACGCGATTCTCCATAAAATTTGGATATTTGATTCTTCTAAATTCATATTAATTAATTGGGTGATCAAATATAGTAACTAGCTTGGCCCAATATTTCACTGGTGGGTAAAGCGAATTTTATGATAATGTATTTTTTATCCTTTAATATAAAATTATTTTTTAAAATAAATAAGTTTATTTATATTACACAATATAATCTAATCAAGTAAAGTGACATGTTTATTTATATATACTCACTAAAGCATAAATCTCTACACTCAATCAAGTACAAAAAAAAAGAGATCAAGAGAGTAAGAGATAATGAGTAATATTATATGTGTCAATATGGAATTGGCTCGGTGGGTTGACTCACCCATTACTTGAGCTGGTAAGAATTAGGCTCACATTTTTATGGGTCAAAGTGGACTAACTCACTTAACCTGCGGATCAAAGTGAGTTCGGGCCAGGTTGGAGTGAATTAACTCACTTTTAATTTCTTATTTTATTTTTTAACTTATTTTTATTATTTTTCATTTTTTACTATTATTTTATGCTTTTTTATTATTTTTTTATTTTTAAATTAAGTAAGTCAATCCACTATCCACAAACATGTGGTTGATTGAGGCGCTCGGTATTTCTTCAGCTCATTGAAAAAGTTATATCGACGAATCAATTCAGAATTTTAGAGAACTAAATTTATACACACTCTTAACCTTTGCATGTTTATTTTTTTTTTTTAAAAAAAACAACTTCTTTTAAATTCTCTCAAAGCTGCAATAAAAAATTCTTCAAAATAAGTTTATCAAATAAGTATTATATATCTCTTATTCTATTGGCTATTTTATTTTTGTTATATTTTCTTACCTAAATTGTGTTGTTCCATGTGACCTGTTAAACACAATTAAATTATAGGCTTTGCTTATGTGTATGAAACGTGGTAAACTCACATTTTCAATACTAAAAATAATTGTGTTGGGAAATCTAAAGTTAAGTTTGACTCATTTCAACGCTAAACCAAACACACTTATTGTGCATATAGTGTATAGATAAATAACTCTGGTAACAAATTATTTATTCATACAAGTAAGCTTGTCATATGTACTAACTAGGAGCTTACGATTCTATAGCATTGGCAGGGATATGAAAACAGAGAGAATCCTCCTCAATATATAGCTGATATCAGTAAATCTATATTATCAACATGGAGTATCCTTCTTTTTAATTAGTACATTGACTTTTTGTTTGTTAATCCGCTTCCATATTGTAAAAGTTGTTTAGTTATATTCAGAAGCCAATATACTTTTTATTTGTAGGCAGGGGGTAATGGACACTGTATAGCTTTGTTTACCTATCATCTTTAACTCCAACAACCCCATCCCCAAAAGAAAAATTTTCAAAATGAAACGGTGGGAAAGACGCAGTGGGACTCTTATACAGTCTTACACATACATGAGATTTTATGTTAGGCATGTGTACTAATATCTTAATGTGACGCTAATAATGGACATAATTAATTGTTCACATGACACAGGACATCCTTGATCCATGTAAACCAAAAGGACAATGATGTGTTATCGTGGTTGTGTTGGCAGGAGAAATAAATGATTGAACTAATTGAGGCAAGTTATGAAATACCCCCTCAAGGATCCTTTGGTTTCTTGCTTGCTTTTCATCTAATCACAGAACTTTTTCATTGTGGGTTAAAAGAATTACAGATCAGTTGGAATAAGCTAGTAATAAACAGATTGTGCTGTGGACCAATCAGTGCCTCTTCCGTTTCGAGTTAGGAATAATTAAGATTAATTATGTGAAATTAATTGTTAATCACTTCAGTCTAAGGTATTTCATAAATAATACATTATTTTTTTTATTATTAATTTTATAAATATATCACAACTAATTTTATTTAACTGTGAATAAACTGACCATTAAGAACTAGAATGACATTTGTGTATCACTTGGGGTATTTTGTCTGATAAATTAATAAATTCACATGGTAACGTGAACCACAATTTATCATTCCTATCATATCAATGGTAACAAACTTAATTATTGATGAGATAAATTTGCATCTACCAGAACTAAAGAAGGACACCTATCGCCTTAAAGGAACACAGCATGAAATACAAAAATAGAGTTAAAGAACCCTCCAATTTTATTCTAGAGACAGACAATGTTGCAGTTGATTAAAATTTAGTTATTAGAGCTACAAAGACATGTACATAGTTGGTGGCATTAGTAATAGACAATATCAGGTAGCAGGGTGTGTATTATTTTGTGTACATAGTTGGTGGCATTAATGGTTACTATTGTGACCAAATTTTTTGTTTAACTAAAGACTGTTGTATGGAACTGGAAGTAGAGAGGAATGGGAATGGGAGACATAGAGAAGACGTACAACATATGTTCCACGCAGACAAGACGGCAATAATAATGAAAAAGTAACAGAGATAGAGAGAGAATTTGGAGGGGTTGCATACCCTTTCCTTTTTTTTTTTCTTTTCTGTGCTGTTCTTTTCTTTTTGCTCATACGGATACTGTTTCTGTCGTTTCCAATACTCAGAGCAGTGCCTCATCCTATGAGACTAATCTATTAAGAATTGTCCCTTTTTCCACATATATGTTGTTTTGCCATATGGGCATGGCCTTTGCATTCTTTTTCAAAAGGCCAATTCTTTGACATTCCCTATCCCTTTTGGCATTTTGTGTGTAAAATGATGATGAAAGGCTCAGGGATTTGTTTGTGGGATTGTAATTTGAAGTAATTAGGAAAAGAAGACCATCATTTTGGTCTTCAATGACATTCTGTCTATTCCAGAATTTGTCAACATGTAAATAATTTGGGAGGAGATTTTTTTTTCTTCTCATTGATGATTTCAAGTAAGATAATTTTAGAGCGAAATGTTTGAAATTATGATCGATCGAAATAAGTTCAATTGGCAATTAGAGTGTATGTTTGCAAATGCAACAAATAAATTGATCAAAAGAAAATATCATGACAAGAATTTAGAAAAAAAAAATCCTACCTAAGGTCTTTTTTATAAGAATAAAAATGACTTTTTTTTATCTTAAATATAAGAATTATAGTACCTTTTAATTGTATTACTTATAGGATTAATAAATAAACTGATAGTATAAAAAAAATTTACACAGACATCCAATGATGAGTTATCACATTATTTAATGAGTTTAATGATACATGAGGTGTCATATTCATTAAATAATATGGTAACATATAATTGGATGCTGGTGTAAAATTTACCTAAGGTCTTTTTATAAGAAAAACTTTGAGTTTTTTTTATCTTAAATATAAGAATTATAGTACCTTTTAATTGTATTAATTACTAATATTTTATAGGATTTAAGAAATATACAATAATAGTGTAAAAAAAATTATACAAACATTCAATGATAAGTTGTCTCGTCATTTAAGGAGTTTAATGATACATAAGGTGTCATATTCATTAAATGATGTGGCAACACATCATTGGATGTCAGTGAAATTTTTATTACATTGACAATGTATAATAATTAAACTTTATCTTATATTTATTATTAGTTGATAATGAGTTTCTCACTTATTTAATCAATTAATATTAAGGGTACTTTTAAAAAAAACGTAAATTTATGATATTATTAATTATCATTAATAGATTCCAATAATTTTCCACAATCATGATAATTTTAGTCATATATTTTTTACATAAAGGATGTGGGTGGTATAAAATTTCCTAAAAGATGGAGATATAAAAAGAAGACAAGATAAGTACCTAAATGGGTGTTTGGTTTCGTGGTAGTTGGATTGATTTTAAATTAACATAATCACATTAAATTGATTTCAAAATAATGTGATTTTTATTTGGATGTATTAGAAAATTGATTTTTGTAAAGAGTTTTATTTGAATGTTCTTTATCAAAATTGCTTTTAAGATATCTAATTATCAAAATGGGCTTAATTAATGTCCAAATACGGTTTTTATGTAGATTTTTTATATGAGATGGGAAGAGAGCAAGGTTGGCCCAAGGGCCAAACTATTGAAACAATGACTTTAGGTCCCAATATTGCATAGGTTTTATCATTTTATACTTATATTAATTATACTTATATTTAAAATTTATATAAATATAAGATTTTATGTATATACATTGACGGTGTAAAAAAATTGTACGCTGTCATCTAATTATGTGTTGTCACATCAATTAATGAGTTAATAATATATGAGGTACCATGCTCATTAAATGATGTGGATGATGTGGCAACACATCATTGGATAACAGTGTAAAATTTAATGTAAGTGATTAAATTCTTGACAAAATTCTCTTTTGATTAAAATAATAGGCCTCATCTTACTATAACTTTTTCTCATAACTAATAATTATTTTATTTATTTTATTATTTGATTTTTCCTATCATATTAATCCTAGTTATATTACATATTTTTCTATTATGTAATATAATAAATATTATAGTATATCAAAATGATCAAAATACTAATATAAACATTAATTATACATAATAATAATTTAATAAGTAATTTTATTTCTAAAAAATTTAAAAGAAATTATTTTAATAAAATTATAATAATTTTAATAATTTATTTTAGTTAATTAGAAAAGGTCCATCCCAAAAATTTGTTTTAGACTTTAACATGCATTGGTCCGACCCTCGAAGAGAAAGCATAAAAATTTTAAAAAATTGATTCGCCACTTAAGTATAAGCAACTCAGAATTACTTCTAGGAAAATAATGGTTTCACACATAAATTAATCATGCACACATACATCCAAACATGTTTAAAGCAATTTTTACAATAAAGAAAATTGGTAAAATAATATTATTCAATATATTTTAATGAAAGGTATATCTGTCAAATGTATTTTTTTAATTATGATCAAGAGTACTTAATAAATTTCTTCATTTTTGCACAAAATTAAAAGATAAATAAAATGGAGAAAATGATGAATCAATGAATGAAAGAATTGGCAGCTTATTTATGACAAAGTATAAATTGTGAAAAATATGTGATGGAATCTAGTGGATCACATTTTCTAGGATAAAATAACTTCATAGAATATTTTTATCTTGGTTATTGCAAAACCACAAACACTTTAGCAAAAAAAAAAAAAACCACAAACACTCAATTTTGGTTCCCGGACGTTAGTCTATCATAATATATGCTGATATGACCAACAACACATCTTAATCACCAATCCTATGTGTCATTGATTTATGTTGACATGAGTTTTTTTTTTTTTTTTTATTACTTCCGTAGATAGATTTGAGAGACTTAAAGTTCTTTTTTTTTTTTTTAAAGCATAGACCTACAGTCTTTACACAAGTTAAATTTTACCTAAATTAGAGCCACATAAGGTGTTAAAAGAGTTTCATGCCAATATAAGTCAATGCAGGGCCGACCAACATATATGTAGGCTTAAAGCAAATTATAAGATGGGGGCCTAAATTTAAAAAATAAAAGATTAATGTCATATTTTTAAGAAAAACATATGAGCCAATTTTTAAGAAAAGAAACTTATATTAAATTAAAATTTTTATTTTTTATAAGAAAATCTTATTTTTATTTATTATCTATTAACTAATAATGAGTAATATTTTTATATTTGATATAAAAATTTATCACCCCTCTCTCTACGTACTAAAAATACACCTAATAAAAAATACTGAAGACTAAAAATATACCTAATAAAAACGAATTTGGGATGATTTAAGAGAGAGACTCAACACTCTAATTTTAAATTATGAGAACCAAAGTTAAATTTACTTAATTTCACATAAACTACAAATATATTTTACCCTTAATTTTAATATATTATATATATATATATATATATATATATATATAAAATTTGAGACCTTGTAACAGGGGAGGCCTTAAGCGGCTGCTTTACCGGCCTCCCCTCGGGCCGGCCCCGAGTCAATGACACATGGGTTCGGTAACTAGGATCTATTATTAATCATGTCAGCATTTAACAAGATAAATTAACGTCAGGAATCAAAATTAAGTGTCTGTAATTTTACAATGGCAACTATATATATGTGTGTGTGTGAGTCATGATCAATTGACAACATGTGTCAAACTTCAAGACTCACACTAATTAATAACTCTTTGTAGAATGTGAAATTGACTAATCCAACCGTTGAATCATATTATATTACCATCATAATCATGTATATTAAATTTCAAATAATTTAGATATTCCTAGGTATGTTATCTAGCAATGAACTTTTACTTATATTTTAAAAATATATTACGCGTTAAAATAAACCGGTGTGATGAAATATTAATTAGTTTTTGATTTGCATGAAATTTTATAGACTTGATCTATTTTATAATATATTTCAATTCAACGGTTGGATTAGTTAATTTCACATTCTACAAAAAGTTATTAAATGGTGTAAGTCTTGAAATTTGATACCTAGTGTCAATTGATCCCAACTCTTTTTAACTTACACCAATTAATTATAACTTTTTGTATAGAATGTGAAATTGACTAATCCGACCGTTGAATCATAATATATTATCATCATGATCATGTGTATTAAATTTCAAATCATTTAGATATTTGTAGGTATGTTATCTAGCAGTGGACTTTCACTTATATTTTGAAAATACATTACGCGTTAAAATAAAGTGGTGTGATGAAATATTAATTAGTTTATAATCTGCATGAAATTTTATAGACTTGATCTACTCCATAATATCTTTTAATTAAACGGTTAATTAGACTTGATTATTTTTTACAAATATTTACTTCATCGATATTAATTTTACCCTGAATTCACTAATTATTTTATTTTATACATTCATAAAATCCTTATAGTCTTTTTTAAAAAGTAAAAATAATTGGGTTTTTTATTTATTGTTTAATTAAAAAATATTATGGGGACAATTTTACATTAAAAAATATATAATGATCATTTATATTTTCAAAATTACAATGAGAGTCTTATTTAATTTTGAACTATAGAATTAATTTAAATTACAGGGAAAATATAAGAATAAAACGTATGATGTTACCTAAAAGGAATATCCATATAGGGATATTTGACATTAAAATTTAAGTGAAATGTGATAAATATTTCTTATAATATCTATAATTATACAATCCTATAGGTATTTTAATATTTTTTTATTATTCATTCAATTTATTACAATATTTTATTAGTTTTTTATTATTATTACTACTTTTTGTTATCCAAAGTCGTGTCATTTTTTTATTTAAAGTAAAATTATTTAAGATGCAGAGATTGATACAAATAAGCACAGATAAATTTGTTGAGATTAATTTCGAAGTTTGAATTTGGTATTATAACAAATATGTTGATTTACATCTATCTATAATATATAATTATTCTATAATTATACAATCCTATAGGTATTTTAATATTTTTCACTATTCATTCAATTTATTACAATATTTTATTAGTTATTTTTTTATTATTGTTACTACTTTTGTTATCAAAAGTCGTGTCATTTTTTGTTTAATGTAAAATTGTTTAAGATGCTGACATTGATACAAATAAGCAGAGATAAATTTGTTAAGATTAATATCGAAGTTTGGATGTGGTATTATAACAAAATATGTTGATTTACATCTATCTATAATCTATAATTATACAATCCTATAGGTATTCTAATATTTTTTCACTATTCATTCAATTTATTACAATATTTTATTAATTTTTTTTATTATTGTTACTACTTTTTGTTATCCAAATTCGTGCCATCTTTTTATTTAAAGTAAAATTTTTTAAGATGTTAACATTGATACAGATAAGCACAGATAAATTTGTTGAGATTAATTTCGAAGTTTGGATGTGGTATTATAACAAAATATGTTGATTTACATCTATCTATAATCTATAATTATATAATCCTATAGGTATTTTAATTTTTTTTCACTATTCATTCAATTTATTACAATATTTTATTAGTTGTTTTTTTTATTATTGTTACTACTTTTTATTATCAAAATTCGTGTCATCTTTTTTATTTAAAGTAAAATTGTTCAAGATGCAGATATTGATACACATAAACACAAATAAATTTGTTGAGATTAATATCGAAGTTTGGATGTGGTATTATAACAAAATATGTGATTTACATATATCTATAAGGCTTAAATAACTTTTTAGTCCCTGTAAAATATATGATTTTTGCTTTTGGTCCTTATAAAATTATTTTTATTCTTTTGGTACTCATAAAATTCAGAAACTTTGAAAAAGGCCCTTATTGCCACTTGTCATGCATCCAACCATGCCACATAAGTAATGGTGTTGAGGTGGCATATGATGTGGGCGTTTCTAGATGCATGACATATCATCAAAAAATGATAATAAGGACCATTTTCAAAATTTTCAAATTTTATGAGGACCAAAAGAATAAAAATATTTTTATAAGGACCAAAAGAAAAAATCGAATATTTTACAAGGACCAAAAAGTTATTTAACCCTATTTTACTACTTTTCTGTTATCAAAAGTGGGGTAATATCTTTTATTCAAACTAAAATTATTTAATTTATAGATACTGATACACATGAGTATAAAATATTTGTTGAGATTGATACTAAAGTTTGGATGTGGTAATATAATAAAATGTGTTAATTTACATCAACTTATTGTGTATTTTCCTAATATTTATTTACATTAAAATTGTTAATTTGTAGATATTGATATACATGAGTACAAATATTTTGTTAAGATTGATACTAAAGTTTGGATGTGGTCATATAACAAAATGTGTTGATTTATATCAAATTTATTATGTATTTTCCTAATATATATTAGGGTGTTCATTGGTTTGGTTCAATCCGACAAATCCGATAAACCTTAAATCCTACCGAACCAATCTGATTGGTTTGGATTTTTTTAGCTAAATCAGGCTGGATCTGAACCAAACCAATCAAACCCGTCAATGATTGGTTCTGGTACGTAACGGATTAAAGATACTGGATCTGTTACCCGAACCGAACCAAACCACCCTAAATAAAAAAATTGTACTAAAAAAAAAAAAAATGGAAGAGATAAGAGATTAATCATCAACATACACATGAGTATAGATTTATTTGTTGAGATATTATTTAGGGTTTAGGGTTTGCTACACATGGAACAATGATTGTTAATATGTTAGAGTGTTCTGATACTTTATCTTTATATATCAATATATAAAGCAAAATGAAATAACAAAACAATACATAGAATCAGTAACTTCGGATTCCTGCATTTAGCCTTATAATGTGATATAATGATGATATCCTTTTAAAGTCTTACCAGTGTCACATCGACTAAAGCAAACCCAGGTGGATATACACAATTTTACTACAAACATTCACTATATCCTATATTACCACCTGAGTTCCCTATAACCTATATCATTTAGTTAGATTGTGTTTCTTTTATCGCACCATTCGCATATACACAAAATTTAATTTAAAAAAAATCAATATTCTCACCATTCTATCGAAATTAATTTCTTAAGTGATCCCCGTGCATTGCACGGGTTATACACTAGTTGTATACATTATATGTAATAGATAATAATATATAATATGATAATAATCATACACATTAGGATAATTGTAACTGATGTATTTTATAGTATTCTATTTCTATACATTATGTTTAATAAATATTTCTATACATTTTAATAAATATAGTTTTTAATAGATTGTTTAAATTAAGTATATACTCCCTCCGGTCCTTTTTATAACATCCTCTTAAGAATTTTATTTGATTATTTTTATATGACCATTTTACAAAGTTTTAGAATATTTATTAGTTCTTTCCATCTTTACCCTTCATAATTAATGAACTTTATAGTTTCAAGAGTTGATTAATATGAGGAATTAATAAAAATAATTTAAAAAAAAAGGTAAAATTGATAGTTAGAGGAAATTTTTAAAAATCAATGCATTAAAAATATTTTCTTAATATGCATGTTTGGATCAAAGAGAGTCTTATAAGTAAGATTGGAGGAAGTATAATCATATACACCTTCCATTTTTTTATCTGTCGTTTAAAGTTTTGTACAAGAATTAAGGAATGTAATAATTAGAGCTGTCAAAGTGAGCCAACCCGGCTCACCACGGGTTAGGCTAAAAGTGAGCCAAGTCGGGTTGGCTCACTTTTCTGGTGAGCTGAAAAAATACCAACCCAACTCGACCCACCGCGGGTTGGTGGGTTAAGTGGGTTGGCTCACCTAACTTAAAAAATTATAAAAAAATTAAAAAATAATGAAAAAATTCAAAAAAATAGAAAAAAATTATAAAAAAAAATGTAAAAGTGGCTTAAAATATATAAAAATTAAATAAAAATTTAAAAGCGAGTTAACCTACCTCAACCCGACTCGAATCCACTTTGGCCCGTGAGTTAAGTGGGTTAACCCACTTTGACTCGCGAAAATGTGAGCCTAATTTTTACCAACCCAACCACCGATAAGCCAGACTGGCTCACCAAACTCAACCCATATTGACAGCTCTAGTAATAACTATGTCTTTTTAACCCTTTTTTCAAATATGTCATTTCTCTTTCTCTCATTGATGTATTTAATGTAGCGTCCTAATTTCTCAACTCAAGAATAGTGTCCGTTGGAAACATTATTCCCGAATTACTGAAATTATTTCGTGCCATTTTCAATATCGTCATACAAATCATACAATTGCTTAGGCAATCCAACGTTTGCTTAAGCTTCCACAAAATTCATACACCATAATTCTTATTACAAACCCTCAATCAAAACCTAGAGAATGAACCTACACTCGGAGTGTTATGGCTCCCAAAACTCATACCGGAAATCCGGCAGAATTTTCCCTAGAAACTGGACGTTTACCACTTTCTATCTTAACCTAAAATCCAGCAAAACCACCAGTACAGTTTACATAACACAATACAATCTTAACTACAATCTTAAGACAAACTCACTCTTAAGGTTTTAATGTAGTCAAACCAAAGTTAAGATGATTACAAAAGCAAGACTGAGATGCATCTTGTTATTTACTGACTGTGTGCTCAAGTTTTGGCAAAATTTCTAGACTTCAAAATTGCAGGTAATGTTCAGACAAGAAAGCTCAAAACTACTCTGAGATATAAAGCAATATAAAGACAGAATCGAGAATTGCCAAAGAAAAGACTAAAACAAAAGATGTTGAGCAAGAAGAGACCCAAAGTCAGCTTGAGACGCAAACTCAGACTGAGACACAGACTCAGACTCAGCTTGAGACATACACTCAGAGCACTACTTAGTTGCAGTCAAGAGATCAGATGCAAGGCTACAAAGAAGGATCAAAGATTCAGATAAGAGATCAAGACTGAGACAAAGACTCGGATGCAAGAACTGCCAAGGACTGAGACTCAGACTCAGCTTGAGAACGCAAGACACAATAGTCAACAAGAGTCAAAACAAGGACACTGCACATAATGACAAGGTAGTACGCACAATACTTTTGGAAAAAGACTTCTCTCTCTTTCAACGACTCTTAACGGCCACATAACGACTAGTTTTCCATTTGGAATAAAAGACAGAAATTAACAGTAAAAAACCAGGAGACTACGCTGCATATTGAATACTTTCTGCATCTCATCTTACATCTCAAGTCTTCATCTCAAGTCTATCTCATCTAAGATCCTATCTCAACTTAAGATCAACTAGTAGTCTCACTCATTCTCTTTTTAAGATCTTAAATCTCTATCCTTGTAAAGGAGAAAGATACACCTAGCACACTCACTATCTATCCATACCTTGTATGTGTAAGCTAGATTATCAATATCCTTTCAAACCTTTGTAACAAATATCAGCTGAGATAGGAAAAAGCCTACTCTCAGTGGAGTGTAAGAGTCCTGAAGAGGCTGTAACAATACTTGTAACTCAGCCAAGGTAGGAGAACCTAACTTGGTGTGAGAGACGTCCTGATGAGGCTGTAAGAATACTTTGTAATTGACAAGATTCTCAATAGTGGAAATCTCACAAGTTGTGAGGATTGGACGTAGTCCAAGGTGTTGGTATACCAAGATAAGATTAGTGTGCATCTCTTCTCCTTATCTCTTTATTTACATTGCACAACTTATATATGAAATCTAATCGTGAAATTAAATTAAATCTGTTCAGAAGAAATCAATGTTTTTAAACTAAGAATCCATCTCTTCCTTGTTGAAAATTATTAATATTGAAATTTGAGATAGCATCTCAGCTAACCCATCTGAGCTTCCAAGTTATCAGACTTGAGAACGCGTCTCATCTTGGATTTAAGTTTGTGTTTTCAGGAACGAAATTTTAAAAATCTCTATTCACCCCCCTTCTAGAGACATCCAGCCTTCAGTTGGTATCAGAGCTAAGCCTCTTGGGGGTTGAGCATACCTACGTGTGAAGAGGAAAAGATTTATGGCCGGACCAAGCACAAGTCTATTCATTCCTGAAGGAGCATCCACCAACATGCCTCCTGTCTTTGATGGAACTGACTACTACTACTGGAAGGATATGATGAGATTGTTTATTGACTCTCAACATGCTGTCTTGTGGGAAATTATTGAGATAGGTCCATATTGCCTTTACAAATGAACTGGGTCTGAGAACAACTAAGCCCGGAGAATCATGGACAAATGCTGAAAAGGCAAGATATGTTCTCAACTCAGGAGCCAAATACCTGCTCACATGTGCATTGAGTCGAAGTGAGTGAAGTTGTGGCTTCGATCACAAGAAGGGGGTTGAATTGTGATTGAATAAAATTTCTGCAATTTCTTTGTACACTTTTTTTGCTCAAGGTTTTGCCTTGGCTTAGTACAAAGAAATAAACTCACAGAAGGTAATGGTTAGCTGATTTTAATTTCATAGAAGATGTATATTTAGTTATGTGCTATGGCAGTGATAAATAATGGCAAAGAGAGAGTAAAGAAGATGGCACACAGAAATTTTATACTGGTTCACCTCTTCCAACCTGAGGCTATGTCCAGTCCCTACACCTGTAGGATTTTCTCACTCTTTTAATCAAATTACAATCTTCTTGGGTAACCTTACCACTAGTATTCTTTACCTGCCTCTTTAGGCTACCAACAACCTAACCAACTCAAATTTTCCACTGAATACCTACTGCAGAACCTTCTGCAGAAGATTCAGTTCCCAGAATACTGCAAGTACCTTCTGCAGATTCTGTAAACCAACTGAGATCACCAAATCTCAGTAAACCTCACTGAAATCCCTTTCCCTTACTGCTCAGAAGAAGGTTAATGCACCTGCACACCTCTCTTGAGACTTTTTACAATGAATATGAGAAAGAATAAAACAAATAAGGCTCAAAACAATACAATACTTGCACATCAGAAGCAAAATGATGAGCCAAGACTCTCTCCAAAGCTTTTCAGCCAGAAAGCACAATATGAAGGAGAGAGAAATTATCCAGAAGATAGACTAGCAGAAGTGAAACAGCAGAAATATAAGTATCTTCTGGAGTGAGGTGTATTCCAAGGTGGAGGAACTCTCCTTTTATAGAGGGCTGGCGAGTAAAGTAGCCGTTGGACAATCCAGCTGGCTTCAGGAATGTCCCTTTCTCTATGCAGCAAGTGCAGGCTTTACAGCTGTCAAGTTTGACCAAGCTTCTATCTTCTGCAGAGTATCTTCTGCAGGTTGTTTTTGGGCTATTTCTTAAGGTTTTTCTTCTGCCAGACATGATGAACCTTTCCAGTATGGTATTTTAACTTGTTCTTGAGTCAACTTGCCCATTGGAATTATGAGAAGATGAGAAGAAGAAGATTAATACGAATTTAGCCTCATTTGCATCTTCTGCAGCAATTCATTCCTTCTGCAGGGTTTCTGGAGTTTCATTCTTCTTGCAGATCTTTTTGAAATTCATCATTTGCTTGATAGAGAATATTTTTAGGTCTGTTATGCAGCTGTAACCTTAGAAGTAAAGGTTCCAATCTGTCTTTTGGTTTTTGACATGTTTTGTTCCTTCTGCCAGAATTAATAATCTCAGGTTCTTCTTTAGGATGCCATCCATCTTCTGATAATCAATTTTTTCTTCACAGAAATATTTTAAATATATCTTGATGCTTGACAGCTGAGATGAGCTTTTCTTTTTCTTTTACAAAGTGAATCTTCCTTCTAAAGGAATTTCATTATGATTTCTTCTTCTAGAGAGTTGTTCTTATCTTCTGGAGGGTTTGCAATATCCTTCTCCTGATTTCTCAGTGTGCATTATATATCTTTTTCACAGATTTGTCATTCTTGTCAAATCTGAGACTTATCTCTTGAATGAGTGGTATTCATTCCTTTCTTTTGCTGCTCAATTGTACCTTCTGCAGATGCTTTCTTGTATCTTCTGAACATTCACTTGAACAAAATCATTAGTCCTTAAAGTTCAGAATTATTCCAAGTAAGCCTTGATTGATTGTCATTATTAAAACACTTTTTAAGGGATTCTTGGACCTTACAATCTCCCCCTTTTTGATGATGACAACCTATCAAGTTTTACATTGTTATAATTCTGAAAGATACTCCCCCTGAATGTATGCAAGTGTTTTTGAAGGATATGATTGATTTTAAACTTACTTTCGTGGCATTCAATTTACTGTAATCACATGGCTGAGAATGTAAGTTTCAAAATGCACATTTTGGACTATGTAGTGCATAAGTCTTTAAAATACACATTTGATCAGTCATAAACCAATTGATATATATTCTAATTAATCAGTCATAAAGTACTCATAGCAGCAAGAGAAAGCATAATTCAATTGAGCATCAAAAGACAATTCCATTAATCACATTAAACAAGACATGGAATAGTCATTCCAGAAACATGAGTCATAATCAATGTCATACAAAAAGTAAGCCAAACTAAAATTGATTTCTCCTAACAGATTCCTAAGACATAACAATGTCAAACAACCTACTACAAATTCCTAAGACATAACAATGTCAAACAACCTACTACTCCTACTACTTCTCCCCCTTTGTCATCTATCAAAAAGAACACTAATATGGCCTAGGAGAAGCAAAATCATCATCTTTTTCTACTTGGAGGGTGAAGAATGATCAGAAGATGATGAGGTAGTTGCTTGGGGAGCTATGACAGGTAGAACAAAGGTATTGAGCCAAAATTGGTGCTGTGTTGTAAACCTCTCTATCATCTCATTACTGAATTTTGCAGGATATTGACATTGGAGAACAATTTTTTTATATCTTCCTTAATCTTCCTCACTTGTCTTTCAATGGATTGAGAAGAGGGAGGCTCAGATTTGTCAGTGGGAGCAGCAACTTCTGGTCCAGCAGCTTCATCCTTCTGCAGAGCTCAGAAGGAATTTCTTCCCTTTCAGCACTTAGTTGCTGGAGAAATGTTTCCATGGATGAGAGATGGATAGACATAGCAGGAATATTATCTTTGAGAGGTTGAGGTGCAGGAATAGAGGAATCAAGAATTGGGGATGCAAGAAATTGATTTACAAAATCAGTCCCTAAAGTGCCTGCAGAAGGAGCTGATTGGTTTTCTTCCTTCTGCATAGTGTCTTTAGCAATCCCTTCTTCTTGAGCAGCTACAGTAGCAGTGGGAGACTGATGTTGAATAATTGGAGAGACAGGCTGAGTTGTGGCAAGCATGGCCAGAGTGTTCACTGCTAACCCTTCTGCAGAAGCAAGTGATGTTTCCCTATCTCCTTCTGCAGATTCAACTTCTCTAGAAACAGTTTGCAATGGAGAAGTTTTCTGAACTTTGCTTGGCTCTCCTTCTCCAGAAGATGCTGTAGGACCCTTCCTTTTTCTGGAGAAGGTCTTTAGCACTTCCTTCTTCTTCTTGGTCCTTGGAGCCTTTCCTCTCCTGAAGCATTTTTCTCATCTTTTGGACAAGCTTGAGTGGCAATGGGAGAAGCAGGTTCAGGTGGAGAGTCAATCCCAGTGGGATTGTTTGGATCATTTCCAATGGTATGGAAAGAGGCCTTATTCCTTTTAGACCTTCTAACTCTAACAACAGGGATATCAGTAGAAGGAACATTTGAGGATGAGGGAGCTGAGACAGGTTTGGCTTTGGTGATGGTTGGGGAAGGTTCAGCTGGTGTTGATTTAGCTGGTTCAGAAACAATTTCTTCAGCTGATGGTTCAGCAAGAGTTGATTCTTCCATGGGAGGTTCAGTTGATAGTGGTTCAACACGCAGGGGTTCAGAATATGGGACAATCTCCATTCCAGTAGCTTCATATTCCTCTTGACTTCCTTCATCTGAGAGAGGAGAGGAAGTGGAGACATTTTTGCAAGCTATTGACTTCATTCTCATTTTAGATTTTAGAACAGATAAACAGAGTATGTGAGGATAAGGATGCAGCTTGTTTTAGGAACGTAAAGAAGGTTTGGAGATAAAGAGGCTGAGTTCCTTAGCTGACATATAGTTCTTCTAAACTAGCCGTTTGATAGGAGAAGAGAACATGATAGTAGGAGAAAGGGGGGAGGAGAGTAGTAGCGCGCATTTCTATATTTTGGTTGTTCCAAACGGTCAAAATTTAATTGCCTAATTAGTGTAACTAACTTCCTTTTCGAATTGGAGGGACAAAAGAGCCCTTTTTCATCTATTGCACTTAGAGAGCTAGGCACCCTACAGCTCATGTAATGTCACTTTCACAATTGACCTAGGAGAGAGAGTTTGAGAGGTTTTGACAGTGACCTTTCCCTATATGACCTTTCAGGATTTTGGAAAGCTGTCATACTAGGTCAGAGATGATTCAGACTTTGGAGAAGAACACTCTTCTTCTTGAAACAGAAGGAAGAAGTTCTGCAGATTTATGCAGAAGGAACAATTCCTACCTAATACTGTTCCTTCTGCAGAAGATATAAATATCTTCTGTGTTCATGGCAGAATTAAAATTCAATCAAAGCAATCAATTTATTTAAAGGCATTCAATTTAATAATCTGCACATATTTAATTTCTTTCTAATAAACACAAACTTATCTTCTACAAGGGGTTTAGTGAAAATGTCAGCAACTTGAAGCTTGGTTTCTATGAATTTAAGTTTAATCTCATTTTTCTGAACATGATCCCTAATGGAATGATGCTTTATATCAATGTGTTTAGACCTAGAATGTTGTATAGGATTCTTGGACAAGTTTATGGCACTTGTATTGTCACAAAATATAGGGATTTTTGTGTACCTTAAGCAATAGTCCTCCATTTGATGCTTTATCCATAACATTTGAGAGCAGCAGCTTACAACAGATACATATTCTGCTTCTACAGTAGATAAGCTATGGTAGGTTGCTTCTTGCAGGACCAAGAAACCAATGCTTCTCCAAGAAATTGACATCCACCACTTGTGCTCTTTCTATCTAGTCTATCTCCAGCATTATCAGCATCACAGTATCCTGTCAAGTCAACTTTTGTACCTTTCTTGTACCAAAGACCAAGATCAGTGGTTCCAACAAGATATCTGAGTATTCTTTTTACAGCAGAAAACATGTGATTCTTTTGGAGAAGATTGAAATCTAGCACACAACCCTACAAAAATAGAATATCTGGTCTACTAGCAGTTAAATATAATAGAGATCCTATCATTCCCCTATACTCCTTCTCAGATACAGATTTTCCATTTTCATCCAAGTCCAGAACTATAGAAGGATGCATGGGAGTTCCCATGGATTTTGATCCTTCCTTTTTGTATCTTCTAAGAAGATCCTTAATGTACTTTTCTTGGTATATAAAAATTCTAGATTCTTCTTGCTTTATTTGTAATCCAAGAAAGTACTTTAGTTCTCCCATAAGACTCATTTCAAATTCTCCTTTCATTAAATTAGAGAAATCTTGACACATTTTTGTATTTGTTGATCGAAAAATGATGTCATCCACATAAATTTGCACAATTAGTAGATCCTTCTTAATGGTTTTCTTAAACAAGGTTGTGTCAATTTTCCCTCTAGAGAATTCATTGTTAAGAAGGAAACTACTTAATCTTTCATACCAAGCTCTAGGAGCTTGTTTCAAACCATATAAAGCTTGAGTGAGTTTGAAAACATGATTTGGATGTTTTTGATTTTCAAAATCAGGGGGCTGGTACACAAACACCTCCTCATTTATGTAGCCATTTAAAAATGCACTTTCGACATCCATTTGGTAAAGCTTAAAGTTTTTGTAAGCAGCAAAAGCAAGTAGAATTCTAATAGCTTTTAATCTAGCTACAGGTGCAAAAGTTTCATCAAAATCAATACCTTCTTGTCGGTTATACCCTTGAGCCACTAACCTTGCTTTGTTTCTGATTACATTACCTTCTTCATCCATTTTGTTTCTGAAAACCCATTTAGTGCCAATAATGGGGTGATCTTCTGGAGAAGGTACTAGTGTCCGTACCTTGTTCTTCTCAAATTGATCCAGTTCTTCTTTCATTGCTTCTACCCAAGATTCATCTTCTAGGGCTTCATTTACATTCTTTGGTTCAATTTGAGACAATAATGTTGAACTGTTCTCATTATTTCTAAGTTGTGATTTGGTTCTGACTCCTTCTTCAGTGCTTCCAATGATTTGTTCATGAGGATGATTGGTGATTAGCTTCCAGCCCTTAGGAAGACTCTCTTTAGCTACACCAGTATCTTCTGCAGAACCTTCTGCAGGAATTTCCTGTTCTACTGTATCTTCTGGTGAGCCTTTTCTGTCAGAAGATAGCTTCTGCAGTAGCTCACCTTTATCATCTGATTCTTTTCTATGTTTTTCTTGACAAGAGGGATTAGTTTCATTGAAAATTACATGCATGCTTTCTTCTATGGTTTGATTCTTGATATTATAGAGTCTATATGCTTTTGAAGTAGTAGAATATCCAAGAAAAATTCCTTTTTCAGATTTTGCATCAAACTTTTCAAGATTTTCCTTGTTGTTCAAGATGAAACAATCACATCCAAATACATGAAAATATCCAATGTTGGGTTTTCTTCCCTTCCATATTTCATATGGAGTCTTATTTAGGATGCTTCTGATGGAAACCCTGTTAAGTATATAGCAAGCAGTTGATACAACTTCAGCCCAAAAGTATTTTTGAATGCCACTATCACTTAACATGGTTCTAGCCATTTCTTGGAGGGTTCTATTTTTCCTTTGTACAACTCCATTTTGTTGTGGAGTTCTAGGACAAGAAAAGTTGTGTGAAATTCCATTTTCATCAAAGAAGTTCTTAAAAGAGTGATTTTCAAATTCTCCTCCATGATCACTTCTTACAGAAGCTATCAGTTGGCTACTTTCATTTTGTATCTTCTTGGAGAAGATCTTGAAAGCATCAAAGGATTCATCCTTAGTTGTAAGAAATAAAACCCATGTGAATCTAGAGTAGTCATCTACAATAACAAGTCCATATTTCTTTCCTCCTAGACTTGGTGTTTTAGTAGGTCCAAACAAATCTATATGCAACAGTTCCAATATTCTTTTAGTAGTAATTACATTCTTAGGATGAAAACTTGATTGTGTATGTTTTCCTTTTACACATGCATCACACATTCTATCCTTTTCAAATTTGATTTTTGGTAAACCTCTAACCAGATCTAGCTTAGACAGTTTGGAAATGCTTTTCATGTTTAGATGACCTACTTTCCTATGCCATGTCCATTTGTCATTTTCAAAAGAAGCAAAACATGTATGATCAGATAGTTCTTCTAAGCATATGCTGTATAAGTTTTTACATCTAATACCAGAAAATAGGACCTTCTTTGTAGATGCTTCTCTAATTTCACACAATGTTGGTTGAAACATAACTTCATAGCCACTGTCACATAGCTGACTTATGCTAAGAAGATTATGTTTTAACCCTTTCACATAATACACATTATTAATTTGAGTGGAATTTTTCATACCTATCTTTCCAATCCCTTTGATGTGAGCTTTGTTGTTGTCTCCAAAGGTAACTGTTCCACCTTCCATTCTGTGAAGAAATATGAATTTGCTCTTGTCTCCAGTCATATGTCTTGAGCAGCCACTGTCCAAGAACCATAGCTCTTTCTTCTTGAGGGATTTTCCTTTTTCCTACATCAGAATAAAGTAATGATTTAGGTACCCAAATCTTTTTGGGTCCTGAAGGGTTAGGTACCTTTCTTTTAAAGCTCCATTTTCTTTTGTAACAATTATGAGCAATGTGTCCAGATTTGTTACACCAAGAACATTTAGGAGGTTGCCTTTTAGCAGGAACAAAAACTTTTTTCTTGATTTTTGATGTTCCTATTTCATTAAAACCTAGACCTCTTTTATCTGATATTTCTCTACCATTTCCTATTAATTTGTTTAGGTTGTGTGTGCTACTAACAAATTTGCCTAAATCAGTTTGTAGTTCACTAATTCTTTTCTGTAGAAGATAGTTTTCTTTCTGCAGTGATGCAGATTCTGTATCTTCTGCATATTTCTGCTTAATCTGTTCAGATAGTTTAAAGTTTGATTGATGCAGGCAATGATTAGTTTTAACTAGTCTATCATTGTCTTCTTTTAGTTTTTCATTTTCTTTGGATTTAATGAGTTGTTCCTTGAGAAGTGCACATTTTTGAGCTAAAGTGTGTGAATCAGATAATAGGTTTTCAAATGCATCTTCTAGTTCTTTATATGCAGTGGGAGTATAGGTAATTACCTCATTTTCATCATCACTTCCAGCCATGAGACATATGTTTGCTGCTTCTTCTCCATAATCTTCTTCTTCTGATGAGCTATTTGAATCATCCCAAGTTGCCATCATAGCTTTCTTCTTCTGGAAGGTTTTTGAGTCTCTTTTCAGCTGTGGACATTCTGATTTAAAGTGTCCTGGCTTGTTGCATTCAAAGCAAATTATTTGTGCTTTGGAATTTTCAGCTTTCTGTCCATCCTTCTTGAAGTTGAAGCTTTTCCTTCCTGTGCCTCTTCTTCTTATCAGTCTCTGGATTCTTTTTGAAATGAAGGCAAGTTCATCATCTTTTTCAGATGAAGTCTCATTATCTTCTGTATCAATTTCTTCTGTTGGGGCCAGGCTGTTCCTTCTGGAGGTGCTGGCTTTTAAGGCAATGGATTTTCCTCTTCTTGGTAATTCATCCATGAGCTCTTGCTCATGAACTTTTAGCGAACCAAGTAGTTCATCCAATTTTAGGACAACAAGGTCCTTGGCTTCTTGAATGGCTGTTACCTTAGGTCTCCAAATTTTTGGAAGATTTCTAAGGATTTTTCTGACTTGCTCTTGGTTTGAATAGCTTTTTCCAAGAGATTTTAAATCATTTATAATAACAGTGAATCTACTAAACATTTCATCAATAGATTCATGTTCAACCATGCTGAACATTTCATATTGATGAATCAATATGTTGATTTTTGATTCCTTGACTTGATTAGTTCCTTCATGGGCTATTTGGAGTGTATCCCATATTTCTTTGGCTGTTGAACATCCAGCAACTTTATCATATTCTCCCTTGCTTAGTGCACAGAGAAGGAAAAATTTGGCTTTGGAGTTCAGAAGATACTTCTGCTTATCTTCCGAGGTCCAATCTTCTCTTGCTTTAGGTTGAGGAGCTTCTACTTGAACTTCTGATTCTCCTTCTTTGGGATGGGCAAGAATTCTTGTTCTTCTTACTACTGGAATGAAATTTCCTTTTTCTACAATATCCCAAAGATCAATGTCTTGGGATTCTAGAAACAATTTCATTCTATCCTTCCAATAGTAGCAATCTTTTCCATCAAATGCTGGTGGTCTATTTGTAGATGAACCTTCTGGTATGAACATTGCAGCTCCATGATTTGCCATTTCCCTTGATCTTTTCCTCTCTTACTGTTAAGTAAGTTCAACCCTAGAGGCAAGCTCTGGTACCAATTGAAGTTGTGGTTTCAATCACAAGAAGGGGGTTAAATTGTGATTGAATAAAATTTCTGTAATTTATTTGTACACTTTTTCTGCTCAAGGTTTTGCCTTGGCTTAGTACAAAGAAATAAACTCACAGAAGGTAATGGTTAGCTGATTTTAATTTCACAGAAGATGTATATTTAGTTATGTGCTATGGCAGTGATAAATAATGGTAAAGAGAGAGTAAAGAAGATGGCACACAGAAATTTTATACTGGTTCACCTCTTCCAACCTGAGGCTACGTCCAGTCCCTACACCTGTAGGATTTTCTCACTCTTTTAATCAAATTACAATCTTCTTGGGTAACCTTACCACTAGTATTCTTTACCTGCCTCGTTAGGCTACCAACAACCTAACCAACTCAAATTTTCCACTGAATACCTACTGCAGAACCTTCTGCAGAAGATTCAGTTCCCAGAATACTGCAAGTACCTTCTGCAGATTCTGTAAACCAACCGAGATCACCAAATCTCAGTAAACCTCACTGAAATCCCTTTCCCTTACTGCTCAGAAGAAGGTAATGCACCTGCACACCTCTCTTGAGACTTTTACAATGAATATGAGAAAGAATAAAAACAAATAAGGCTCAAAACAATACAATACTTGCCACATCAGAAGAAAAATGATGAGCCAAGACTCTCTCCAAAGCTTTTCAGACCAGAAAGCACAATTATGAAGGAGAGAGAAATTATCCAGAAGATAGAAGCAGTGAAACAGCAGAAATATAAGTATCTTCTGGAGTGAGGTGTATTCCAAGTGCGGAGGAACTCTCCTTTTATAGAGGGCTGGAGTAAAGTAGCCGTTGGACATCCAGTTGGCTTCAGGAAATGTCCCTTTCTCTACTGCAGCAAGTGCAGGCTTTACAACTGTCAAGTTTGACCAGCTTCTATCTTCTGCAGGTTGTTTTTGGGCTATTTCTTAAGGTTTTTCTTCTGCAGACATGATGAACCTTTCCAGTATGGTATTTTATTTTGTTCTTGAGTCAACTTGCCCATTGGAATTATGAGAAGATGAGAAGAAGAATATTAATATGAATTTAGCCTTATTTGCATCTTCTGCAGCAATTCATTCCTTCTGCAGGGTTTCTGGAGTTTCATTCTTCTTGCAGATCTTTTTGAAATTCATCATTTGCTTGATAGAGAATATTTTTAGGTCTGTTATGCAGCTGTAACCTTAGAAGTAAAGAATCCAATCTGTATTTTGGTTTCTGATATGTTTTGTTCCTTCTGCAGAATTAATAATCTCAGGTTCTTCTTTAGGACTGCCATCCATCTTCTGATAATCAATTTTTTCTTCACAGAAAATATTTTAAATATATCTTGATGCTTGACAGCCTGAGATGAGCTTTTCTTTTTCTTTTACAAAGTGAATCTTCCTTCTAAAGGAATTTCATTATGATTTCTTCTTCTAGAGAGTTATTCTTATCTTCAAGAGGATTGCAGTATCCTTCTCCTGATTTCTCAGTGTGCATTATATATCTTTTTCACAGATTTGTCATTCTTGTCAAATCTGAGACTTATCTTCTTGAATGAGTGGTATTCATTCCTTTCTTTTGCTGCTCAATTGTACCTTCTGTAGATGCTTTCCTATATCTTCTGAACATTCAGTTGAACAAAATCATTAGTCCTTAAAGTTCAGAATTATTCCAAGTAAGCCTTGATTGGTTGTCATTATTTAAAACACTTTTTAAGGGATTCTTGGACCTTACAGTGAGTACAATAAGGTAGCAGGATTTGCATCAGCAAAGGAAATATGGGATGGACTGGAAGTTGAGCATGAAGGGACGAATCAAGTCAAGGAAGCTAAGATCAACGTACTGGTCAGACAATATGAATTATTCAAGATGAACAAAGATAAAGGCATTGAGGACATGGTGAGACGCTTCACAGTCATTGAAGTTGGCTGAATATCTCTAGAAGGGGGGTTGAATAGAGACTTTAAAAATTTGTTCCTAAAATTTGCACACTGGAATTGAAAGTTGAGACGTGATCTCAAGTTTGCTGAATTGGGGTCTCTATTAAGACAGGGTATAAGCAGTTTCAATTTCAGTTGTTTCAATTACGTTCAAGTTGTCTTAAATCTCAAATCAGATTCAGTTATATTTTAAAGCAATTACTTAGGTGTTAACATATTTGAGAAGAGTTAAGTGTAAAGCAAGATAAAGAAATAAGGGAGAGAGATGGCACAAAGATCTTATCCTGGTTCACCAACACCTTGGGCTAAGTCCAATCCTCACAACTCATGAGATTTTCACTATTGACAACCCGTCAATTACAAGTATTCTTACAGCCTCATCAGGACGTCTCTCACACCAAGCATAGGCACTCCTACCTTGGTTGAGCCACAAGTATTCTTACAGCCTCTTCAGGACGCTCACAACTCACTCTAAGACTAGGCACACTCCTATCTTAGATGAGACAAGTTACGAGAATAGGATGTTGTGTTGAGTCTCGCTTACAAACATACAATGTATGGATAAGCAGTAGGCTTAGCTAGTGATTCTCTCTTCTAAAGGAAGTGTTAGTATTACAATTAAAGAAGAGATGGATGGAGACTAATAATGTTCTCAAGTTGAGATCAGGTCTGGATATGAACTAGTTGAGACGTGCACTTGAGATGTGTAATGAGATGCAGTATGTGTTCAATGATCAACGTAGTCTCTCATGCTTCTCCACTGTAGCTCTCAGGATTTATATCAAAGGGTAGTTAGCCATTTCTGACCGTTTATAGCAGTTGAGAGCCGTTGGAACAGTGTCAGGCCTTGCCTGGTGGATGAGTGTAGCTGTTGTTCAAGTACAAACGTCACTGTGTCAGTTGCACAGTGTACTGGATCTCTTTTATTCTGACTTGATGACCTGTCCGGTTGAACTGTACTTGAGTCTCTTCTGAGTCTGTCTTTCTTCTCTTGCATCTCTCACTTGGATCTCTTCTCTTGCGTCTGACCATGAGACAGCGCCTCAAGCTGATCTCACATCTCTTCTTAACTTGTGCTGATCTCTTGCTCAATTTAGAAACTTAGTCTCATCCTTTTACTGTCTTGATCAATGAAGCTTATGATGCACTTCTGGATCTGTCTCTTTCTCTTGAGATGATCTCTTGATTCTGCATCTGTTCTTGAGACGTCATCTCAAGCTGTTTCTGAGTCTCTTCTCGTTTGATGTTTCAAGCTTCTTGATGCTTCCTTGTTTCTTTGTTTTGACATATATGGATCTTTGAATTCTGCAAAACAGATTCTAACATTGTTCTGCCACATGCTTGAGCACACAGTCAGTAATAATAAGATGTATCTCATATATTTAAACTTAGTGGTTTGGCATATTAAAAACTCTTGGAGGTGAGTTTGTCTCAACAATCTCCCCCTTTTTTTATGATGGCAAACCATAGAGTTTAAATTTTAACTAGATAAGATTTTAAGTCATAGATGCAGTAATTAACTCCCCCTGAGTTATACAATTCTATTTCTTTTAAGGAGATGAGCTCCCCCTGAGTTAGAGATCAAATTGTTTTATAAGATTTTGCTAAATAGATTCATCTTAACCAATAAATGTGAACAGAGAGTCATTTCATTCATCAAAACAAGAGGAGTACATAATTTCATAGCAAAAGATGCCACTGCATCTCATCAAATCAAAGAAAAGATGCTATTACATCTTAAACATTTCAAAACACAAAGCTGCAAACTAATACAAACTAAGACTCTTATCAAATGCTAAACATCTAACCAACTCTCCCCCTTTTGCCATTATCAAAACAAAGGAAACTAGCATAGCTAGGAAGAAGGAGAAGAGGATGAGTCAGAGTCCGGTCCAGATGGGCGCATAACAACTTGTGGAATCTCAGGCAGAGGAGGTAGATTAGAGTGATGAAGATTCATCTTCTTGTTGAAATCATTTGAAGTGCGAATAGCTTGAAGGACTGTGTCAAGTCCATCAAGGATAGCCTCTTGCCTCTTCTTCTGATGTTTTAGCTTCTTGAGTATCTTCTTCTGATTATGCTCAATTCTGGAGTGGAGATCTTGTTGATGTTGTTGTTGTTCTTTATGGAGCTGATTCAGAAAGGTATTGATGGAGTTGGAGATATGAGTGGGAATAGATGGTTCAGATGTTGGAGCTTGAGGGTGTTCAGGTGGAGGTGCAGATTGGTCATATTTTGGTTGAGGAGAGCTTAGCAGAATTGAATCCACAAAAACTTTCCAGGTGTAGGAAGAGAGATTTTAAATGAGTGAGATGGCTCATACTTAGCTGGAGTCCTTTGTTGAGCAGTGGGTATCTCTTCAGTCTCATCAGCATCAATTGGAGTCTCTTGTATGGCCTCAAGAACTGAGGTAGTATTTTCCTTCTCTAAACTTACAAGAGTCTCAACAGCAATTTTTGTGATGGGAGAGACATCAGATTGATTGATTGCTTGCTGAGGAGATGGAGGTGGTGTCTGATGATGTGGAGATTGAGATTGAGGATGAGGTGCTAGTTCTTGCATCTCAGGTGCTGGCTCTTCCACAACAGGTGCTTCTGTGTTAATTGGCTGAGGCTCTGGTTGAGTCAGAGCATATGAGAGGTGCTCTGATCTTGTCTTCTTCTTCTTCTTCTTCTTTCTCTTAGTCTCAGTCTCAGTAGAGAAAAAGGTTGAGACTTTCTCTTCTTTTGTTCTCTAAGGATCTTACAACCTTCTTGAGATCCCTCAGCAACCTCCTTAACCACTTTCTTCTTTTTCTTCTTTTTATGGGTCTCAGATAATTTTGATGATGAAGAAGCTTGAGTAGTGGGAGGAATAGGAGCAGTATTTTCAAGTGGAAAAGTGGGAGGAGGAATTGACTTACCATCTAAATTCAGAGACTTGAGATTTGATTTCCCAATCAATCCGGGCTTTTCAGACGTCTCTTCACAGCCACTGAGGTCAACTTTGAAATGCTTCATGATTTTCGTGTTGAGCATTCCAAATGGTAGAGAGGAAGTGACTTTGGAGGTGTAGAAGGCATGTTCCATGTGCCTTAAAACTAGAAAGGGAAGATTTAGAGGGATACTGTGCTTGAGATGATACATGACCATCAAGTCTTGAGTGTAGATTTTGTTGAATGTGCCAGCTCTGGGAATGAGGCATTTGGCTACCAGGTGAAAGAGGAATTTCCCAAAATGATTGAGAGAGGAGAAGGAGTCTGTGACCTTTGCTTCTTTAAACAGAGAAGTTCCTACGCTTGCAACCGGGACTCCTATTTGATTCCACCAGTCTTCTTCATTGTAGAGCCTATTTCCAGTCATTGGGGCTTGAATGATGGCTCCCAGGGATTCTTCAGTGAGTTCAATATTAACTCCTTTGAGATTGACTATCACATGGGGTAACCCCTGAGAAGCACCCTTAGCCTTGGTGCAAGCAGCATAAAGGCCTTTGTCATCTTTGGAAAGACTGGCTCTGTCATAGACAGATAGTCTTCCCAACCCTGCTTCCTGAGATAAGGAACAATATCCCAGTTTTCTTCTTTCAATTCCTTAAAGTCAATACGTCTCCCAATCACTATCTTCTTTTCAACAAACTTTTTGATAAACTTTTCTTCCACTTCTGCATTTTCAAAGAGATCAGACTGAAATGAGAGCTTCTTTCCTTCAACAGCCTTGCCCTTTTTCTTTGAAGCTTCAGGCTGGGTGAGGTCTATATGGACAAGATATTTGGGAGCTTGGTGTGTTGTAGTATGAGTTACATTTGAAGCAATCCTTTGAGACTTCATTCTTCGAGGAAGGGGTGTACTTTTCTTTGAAGAAGTGGACTTAGAGGAAGGTGAGGGTTGAGACTGAGTTTGTGAGGGCTCAGACTCTGTACTGGGCTGTGGAGATGGAGAACGACTGAGGCGTTCTTGACTTGAATGAACACTGATGGATTGTGATTGTTCAGATGAAGACATCTTGATTTCAGGGGATGAGGACAAAGAAGATTTATCAGAGTAGGGAAGTTTGATAGCTTTGATCTTGATGCGCATCTGAGAGAGAGGAAAGCGATGAGGTGTGGGTTTTGAGTTTGTCTTAAATAGAGGGAGGAGCTGCGAGAGAGAGAGAGAGAGAGAATGAGTGCGCAAATGATGAGGGAGTAGTTAATGAACGGTTGAGAAGTGGTTGGCTCTCCTTTTTATATAGTAACAGCTAGTTTACTAATGAGTGGGGAGTTACTAGCCGTTAGTTAACGGCTCCTTTATACCCTCTGTAACGTCTCAGTGAATAATGAGACATGAGTTGAGACTTATCATGAGACGCTTCTCGTCTAATACGTTCCTGAGACATCATCTCATCTCAGATGATCCTTTAGTCTCACTTTTATGAGACTCAGAGTTGATCTCATCTCATGAAGCAATTCCTAAATTGAAATTCCTAACTAAGAGCACACATATTTAATAATTTTAGATTCTCAACAAATATTTCCTCCACTAAGGGTTTAGTGAAGATGTCAGCAAGTTGGTTTTTAGTATCAACAAAAATAATTTCAATATTCCCTTTCTGCACATGGTCTCTTATAAAGTGATGCTTAATATCTATATGTTTAGACCTTGAATGATGAATAGGATTTTTAGCAAGGTTTATAGCACTTGTGTTATCACAATAAATGGGGATTTTGGAGTATCTGAGTGCATAGTCTTGCATTTGAGACTTGATCCACAATATCTGAGTACAACAGGCAGCTGCTGAGACATATTCAATTTCAGTTGTGGACAAGGCTATTGTATTTTGTTTCTTACAAGACCAAGAGATAAGACATTTTCCAAGGAATTAGCAAGAACCACTTGTGCTTTTCCTGTCCACTTTGTCTCCAGCAAAGTCAGCATCACTATATCCTATGAGATTAAAACTTGAACCTTTCTCATACCAGAGACCTAGATTAGTGGTTCCTATTAAATATCTAAAAATTCTTTTGACAGCGGTATGATGAGATTCCTTAGGATCTGATTGGTACCTTGCACAGATGCCTACAACATACTAAATATCAGGTCTACTTGCAGTTAGGTACATGAGAGATCCAATCATACCTTTGTAATTCTTGTCTGAGACAGCTTTACCAGTCTCATCTTTGTCAAGCTAAGTTGAGGGGTGCATTGAAGTCTTCATTGGCTTGGCATCACTCATTTTGAACTTTGTCAGCAGATCTCTTGCATACTTCTCTTGATTGATGAATATGCCTTCTGACAATTGCTTTATTTGCAGCCCAAGGAAGAATCTTAGTTCACCCATCATGCTCATTTCAATTTCTCCCTGCATGAGACTTGAGAATTCTTGACAAAGAGACTCATTAGTGGACCCAAAGATAATGTCATCCACATAAATTTGAACAATCAGTAAATCTTTGTTAACTTCCCTTTTGAATAGTGTAGTATCAATTTGACCTCTGGTAAAACCATTTTTAATTAAAAAAGAACTTAACCTGTCATACCAAGCTCTTAGAGCTTGCTTGAGACCATACAAGACCTTTTTGAGTCTAAGGACATACTCTGGATGATGGGGATCTTCAAAGCCTGGAGATTGTCTTACATAGACTTCTTCCTCAATGATTCCATTTAGGAATGCACTCTTCACATCCATTTGATACAGTTTAAAGTCCTTGTGAGCAGCAAAAGCCAACAGAATTCTGATGGCTTCAAGTCTGGCAACAGGAGCAAAGGTCTCATCATAGTCAATTCCATCCTGCTGATTGTACCCTTGTGCCACAAGTCTTGCTTTGTTTCTCATGACCTTTCCTTTTTCATTTAACTTGTTTCTGAATACCCATCTGGTTCCAATTACGGATTGATAAGAGGGAGGTGGAACCAGATCCCAGACTTTACTCCTTTCAAAATGGTTCAGCTCTTCTTCCATAGCCTTAATCCAGGACTCATCATTGAGAGCTTCTTATATGTCTTTAGGTTCTATCTCAGATAGAAGAGCCATCAAGTTCTCAGCATCTCTGAAGGAAGATCTGGTCCTGACTCTATCTGAGGTTTCTCCATTTATTTGTTCTCTGGGATGAGATCTCACTAATCTCCAGCTTCTGGGTAGTTGAGATGCATGCTCATTCTGGATCTTGAGATCTTCTTGCCTTGGTTCCCTGATCTCAGGTTGTCCATCTGGTTTATCTTCTTCTTGGGATACTTGAGATGAGTCAGGATAGATGCTTCTGTGAGACATCATCTCAGATTGAGCTTCTCTTCTATGTTCAGGATGAGAGAATCTCATTAGTTTTTGTTCAGGTGAGGATCTCTCTTCAGCATCCTGAGTTGAAATTCTCAATTCTCCCATCATCTCTTCAATTTCTTCATCAACCTCTTTCTGAGAGCTGCCCTGCATCTCATTAAAGACTACAAGCATAGATTCTTCAGTAGTTTTAGTTTTTAGATTGTATACTCTATAAGCTTTAGAAGTTTGGCAGTATCCTAAGAAAATTCCTTTGTCAGATTTTGTATCAAATTTTCCTAGTTGATCTTTAGTGTTTAAAATGTAACAATCACAACCAAACACATGGAAATAGGAAATTGAGGGTTTTCTCCCTTTCCACAGCTCATATGGAGTCTTATTCAAGATCTTTCTTATAGTGACTCTATTTATGATGTAGCAGGAGGTGTTCACAGCTTCTGCCCAAAATACTTTTCAATTCCAGAGTCACATAACAAATTTCTTGCCATCTCTTGAAGAGTCCTGTTTTTTCTCTCAACCACTCCATTCTGTTGAGGAGTTCTTGGACATGAGAAGTTATGAGCAATGCCATTTTTATCAAAGAATTTCTTAAATTTTGCATTCTCAAACTCTCCTCCATGATCACTTCTTACAGAACCTATTCCATATCCCTTCTTAGATTGGATCTTTTTGCAAAATATTTTAAATGATTCATAAGATTCATCCTTCTGAGAGAGGAACAGAACCCAGGTAAATCTTGAGAAGTCATCCACAATTACAAAGCCATATTTTTTTACCACTGAGACTCGCAGTCTTAGTTGGTCTAAACAGATCAATGTGGAGAATCTCAAGTGGCCTGGTGGTTGAGATATGAGACTTGGATTTGAAACTTGATTTGCTGTGCTTGCTTTTTATGCAGGACTCACATATCATGTCCTTGTCAAATTTTACTTTGGGTAAACCTTTGACAAGAGACTGACTTGCAAGCTGACTCATGGTTCTCATGTTAATGTGTCCAACTCTCTTGTGCCATAACCACTTCTCATGGTCATGAGACATCAGACATGTGAGATCAGATAGGTTCTCAAGTGAGACTGAGTACAGGTTTTTGTTTCTTTTTCCAGAAAAGGTTGTTTTCCCAGTCTTGGAGTCTATGATTTCACAGAAAGTGGGTTGGAAATTTACATGATAACCATTGTCACACAGCTGACTAATACTCAGCAAATTATGTTTCATACCTTCAACAAAATATACATTCTCAATTTGAGCTGAGTTTGTCTTACCAATTTTACCTATGCCCTTAATTTGGGCCTTGTTGTTGTCTCCAAAGGAGACAACTCCTGTAGCTTTCTCTTCAATTGACAGGAACTTGCTTTTGTCCCCTGTCATGTGTCTTGAACATCCACTGTCCAACACCCACATCCTTTTTGATTTTGCTGCTGCCAGGAACATCTGTTACAACAAGAGTTTTAGCTTTAGGTACCCACTTATATTTGGGTCCTTCATGGTTAGTTACCTTTCTCTTTAATGCTACCTGTCTCAAGTAGCATTCTGTGGTCTTGTGGCCAAATTTGCTACAGCAAGAGCATCTTTCCTTCTTCCTTTTTATTACAGGAATAAAGAAATCTTTATACCAGATCTCACTAGAGGATTTTTCATAGCCTAATCCAGCTTTGTCAAAAATTCCTTTTTGAGACCCAATGAGTCCCTCAAGGTTTTTTGTACCTTTTACAAATTTTGCTAGATCATCTATGAGAATTCTGTCTTGCCTTTTGAGCTTCTGGTTTTCTTCAGAAAGATTTTTTAGCTCTTACTCATCATGAGCTTAAGTCTTTGCTTTAACAAGTTCAGACAATCTCATGTGAGACAGCATGAGGCTACTGTTTTTATGATTCAAACTTTCATTCTCTTTTTCAAGAAATTTTACCTTTTCAAGAGCTGTGTCTAATTCTGATTTTAATAAGGAGCTCTTTGAGACAAGAAGGTTTGAATCATATAGAAGATTTTCAAAAGAAGACTTAAGCTCACTAAAGGAGAGTTCTGAGTCAGATTCATATACCTCTTCATCAGATGAGTCACCATTTGCCATGAGACACAGATTAGCATATTCTTCATCTTGACTCTCATCTCCTTTTGTGTCATCCCAAGTGGCCATCATTGCCCTATTCTTTGGACTTCTCTTTATTTCCTTTTTGAGTAGTGGGCATTCAGACTTGATGTGTCCAGGTTTTCTGCATTCAAAGCAGATGAATTGACCTTTTCTGTCTGACTTGATTTCTTCTCTTCTTGATGGAAAGTTTCTTCTTCCACTTCCTCTAGCTCTCCACATGCGTCTGATCTTTCTTGAGATGTAGGCCAGTTCATCATCCATCTCACTTCCATCATCATCTTCATCTTCTTCAGTTTCTGTATCATGAGATGAGTAAAGTGAAGTCTGTTGAGATGAGCTTACCTTCTTACCTTTGGAATTGATAGATGATGCCTTTAAGGCTATTGTTTTTGGACGTCTGATGAGATCTTTGTATGGTCCAAGAATCCCTTCAAAGTAGTTTTAATTATGACAACCAAATCAAATGCAACTTAGCATAATTCTGATTCTAAAAGGACTAACCATTTCAGTTGAGAATGTGTCCAGAAGCAACAGGTATCATTCTGCAAAAGGACAAATATAAAAAGCTTCCTTAATTTACTATAAATTAAAGGAATGACAAATCTGTGAAGGACAAATATGAAAAGCTTCCAGAAGCTGACAAACACACTTCACAGACTCCAGAAGCATGAGGAAGCAATCTAAAAGCTCTTAATGAAATTGTTTTAGAAGAGAGATTCACTTTTTTAAAGAAACTCTCAGAAGATATCAAATACAGAACATGGAACATGTCATAGATGCATAAGGATCATTTGCAGTTGACCAGAAACAATCCTACAGAAGGAATATGTAAAAATGAGTTCTGCAGAAGCAGCAAATCTCTCAATGATCCTTAAATAAATTCCTTACTAAATTGGTTGAGTAACACAAGTTGAAATACACTTGGATTTATCTAGAAATCATCCTCAGATCATTCACAGAAGGAAAGGTGAAGAAATGAGCCAGTTTTGGTGTCTACAGAAGCTGGTTCTGCAGAAGCAAGAAACCAGTCAAACAGCCAGCTGTACCTGTCAGCTTTTGCAGCTGTACTTTAAAGAGACTTATCACAGCAATACAGATGGACCATCTTTGATGCATTCCAACGGCTACAAGGCTCCCCACCTATAAAGGAGGTGCTCTCTTCACAATTGAACACACCTCTCACTCCAGAAGCATAAAATAATCTCTGCTCTTTCACTGCCAGCTTCTGGAACCTTTTCTCTCTCCTCAAATTCTTTCTAATCTGCTTATACAATTTGTTGAGGGGGAGTTTTGCTCACTTGAATATTCTGCTGCAACTCTGATTGTATTTTAGTGAGCTTTTTTGTACTTTACCTTTTCTGTTTGTGTGTGATTAAAAGGTCAGGGAGATTCGCATGTCGTGAAATCTCCTGTGACATATAAGGTGAAGTATTTGGAGAGGTTGTAAGGCCCAGGTGTGAGCTTGTGAAAATTCAGAATCTGTAGAAGGGAGTTCTGCAGAATTCTGCTGTGTCTGAACTTCTGCAGAAAGAGCTGCAGTAAGCAAAGATCTATTTCTGTGAGTTTGGTGATTCTGTAGAAAGCCTGAAGAGGCTGTGGAAAAAGAATACTAGTGGTAGTGTGTACCCAAAGGTTGTAATTGATTTGTTAGTGAGAAAAATCCTACAGAAGGTAGGGACTGGACGTATCCTCAGGTTGGAAGAGGTGAACCAGTATAAAAACCTTTGTGTTTTCTTCTTTCCCTTACTTTCTTAACTTCTGCATGTGCACAAAAAGCTTTCAAAACTAATAATACCTAAGTAAGTGGCAACTAAATTGATTCCACCAAAGGAATCCTATTTTCAGCATAATAAGCATTAATACTTACAATTCTACTTGTGGAGATCCTTCTTCTAGTAAACAACCAAGAACTTATCTTGAGCAGAATTTTATTAGAAGATAAAATTACAGAATTTTAAAAGAATCATAATTCAACCCCCCTTCTTGTGATTCAACCATATACTTCAATTGGTACCAGAGCTTGCCTCTTGGGTTGAACTCACTTAACAGTGAGAGAGGAAAAGATCAAGGGGATGGCAAACCATGGAGCTGCAATGTTCATTCCAGAAGGATCATCCACAAACAGACCACCAGCTTTCAATGGAAAAGACTATTACTATTGGAAGGATAGAATGAAATTGTTCTTGGAATCTCAAGATATTGATCTATGGGATATTATAGAAAATGGGAATTACATTCCCACTACAAGAAGAACCAGAGTTCTGGCTCCTTCCACAGAAGGTGAGTATGAAATTGTTAAAGAAGCACCAAACCCAAACCTAGAGAAGAATGGACACAAGATGACAAACAAAGGTATCTTCTAAACTCTAAAGCTAAATTTTTTCTTCTTTGTGCATTAAGTAGAGGTGAATATGATAAATTTGCTGGCTGCAACACAGCAAAAGAAATATGGGATACTTTAAAAATTGCTCATGAAGGAACAAACCAAGTAAAAGAATCTAAAATCAACATTTTAATTCACCAATATGAAATGTTTAACATGGTTGAACATGAAACTATAGATGAAATGTTTAGTAGGTTTACTATTATTATAAATGATTTAAAATCACTTGGTAAAAGCTATTCAAATCAAGAACAAGTAAGAAAAATACTTAGAAGTCTCCCAAGAATATGGAGACCAAAAGTTACAGCAATTCAGGAAGCAAAGGATCTAGCTGTACTCAAGCTGGAAGAGCTTCTTGGCTCTTTAAAAGTCCATGAACAAGAACTCATGGATGAATTGCCAAGAAAAGACAAGTCAATAGCTCTAAAAGCAAGCACATCCAGAAGAAGTGCTTCTACAGAAGATAAACCTTCAGAAGGAGAATCATCCTCCTCTGAAAATGATGATGAGCTAGCCTTTATATCAAAGATAATACAAAGGCTGATCAGAAGAAAAGGCAAAGGAAAGAAAATTTTCAATTTCAAGAAGGAAGGACCAAAAGGTGAAAGCAACAAAGGTCCTATCATCTGCTATGAATGCAACGAACCAGGACACATCAAGGCAGAGTGTCCACAGCTGAAAGAATCAAGACCATTCCAGAAGAAGAAAGCCATGTTGGCTACATGGGATGATTCTGACAGCTCTGCAGAAGAAGAAGATGAAGCTGAAACTGCACATTTGTGCTTCATGGCTGGAGAAGATGAAGAAGATGAGGTAATTACCTATACTCCTTCTGCATATAAAGAACTTGAAGATGCTTTTGAAAATTTATTATCTGACTCACACACACTTGCGCAAAAATGTGCTCTTCTTAAAGAATAATTAGTTAAATCGAAAGAATAAAATGACATACTTAGAGAAAATAATAATAGGTTAACTAAAACCAATCACTGTCTCCAACAATCTCACTTTAAGTTATCTGAACAAGTCAAAACTATAAGAAACAGTTCTGCAGAAGCAGAAAAAACTGCAAGTCTGCAGAAGGAAAATCTGCTTCTACAGAAGAAAATTGATGAACTTCAAAATGATTTGTGTAAATTTGTAAACAACACTCACAACTTGAATAAATTAATAGGAAACAGTAGAGAAACTTCAGACAAAAGAGGTTTAGGATTTAATCAAAACAAGTTTTCAGAATCACACAAAACAGTTTTTGTTCCAGCCAAAATGAAACCTCCTCATTGTTCTTTGTGTAACAAGCTTGGACACCATGACTAAAACTGTTACAAAAGAAAAAAGAGTACCAGAAGGAAGGTATCTAACCTCACAGGACCCAAGAAAATTTGGGTACCTAAAGCCTTGTTATCTTCTGTTGTAGGAACAAACAAAAGGGTCCAAGAAGAAAGAGCTATGGTTCTTGGACAGTGGATGCTCCAGACATATGACTGGAAACAGAAGCAAATTCACTCAGCTACAAAAGATGGAAGGTGGAACAGTAACATTTGGAGACAACAACAAGGCTCATATCAAAGGTATTGGAAAGATAGGTATGCAAGGTTCTACCCAAATTAATAATGTTTATTATGTGAAAGGGTTAAAACATAATCTTCTTAGCATTAGTCAGTTCTGTGACAGTGGCTATGAAGTTATGTTTCAACCTACATTCTATGAAATTAGAGAATCATCTACTAAAAGGGTATTATTCTCAGGTATCAGAAGCAAGAATCTATATAGCATAAGTCTAGAAGAACTTCCACATCAAACCTGTCTTGCTTCTTTTGAAAATGAAAAATGGATTTGGCATAGAAAAGTTGGCCATTTGAACATGAAAACTATATCTAAAGTTTCCAAACTAGAACTTGTAAAAGGATTGCCAAAGCTGAAATTTGATAAAGATAAAATTTGTGAAGCATGTGTAAAGGGAAAACACACTAAGTCAAGTTTTCATTCCAAAAATGTAATAACTACAAAAAGGACTTTAGAACTGCTTCACATTGATCTTTTTGGTCCAACTAAAACACCTAGTTTGGGAGGAAAGAAGTATGGGATTGTGATAGTAGATGATTACTCTAGATTCACATGGGTTTTGTTCTTAGCTACTAAGGATGAATCTTTTGAATCTTTCAGAATCTTTCTCAAGAAAGTTGAAAATGAAAGAAACCAAAAGGTAGCTTCTGTAAGAAGTGACCATGGAGGGGAATTTGAAAACTATTTTTTCAAAAACTACTTTGATGAAAATGGAATTTCTCACAACTTCTCTTGTCCTAGGTCTCCACAACAAAATGGAGTTTTAGAAAGGAAGAATAGAACCCTCCAAGAAATGGCAAGAACTATGTTAAGTGACAGTGGAATTCAAAAATACTTTTGGGGAGAGGCTGTTTCCACTGCATTTTACATACTTAACAGAGTTTCTATCAGAAGCATCCTTAATTAAACTCCATATGAACTATGGAAAGGAAGAAAACCCAACATTGCCTATTTTCACATATTTGGAAGTGAATGCTTCATATTAAACAATAAGGATAACCTTGAGAAATTTGATGCTAAATCTGAAAAAGGAATATTTCTTGATTACTCCATCACCTCTAAAGCATATAGAATTTATAATCTTAAAAATCAAACAATAGAAGAAAGCATGCATATTATTTTCAATGATGCTAACTCTCCTTCTCAAGCATGTGACAAGCAAGATTCTGATGATGAAAGTCAGTCAAAGAAAGTGCCTTATGAAAATCATAGTTTTACAGAAAAGGCTGTAGAACCTGCAGAAGCTGCAGAACCTGCAAAAGCTGTGTAGGTGCTTCTGGAGAAGATTCTGACTGTCAAAAGCAGAATCTGCCCAAAGCTGGAAATCTGTGACTTACCATCCTCATGACCAAGTAATTGGAAATGTTGAGGAAGGTGTAAAAACCAGAAGACAACTAAGAAATGACACAACTCTTCTTTCTCAAGTTGAACCAAAGAGTGTCCAAGAAGCACTTGATGAAGAATCATGGGTTGAAGCCATGAAAGAAGAGCTAGAACAGTTTGAGAAAAACAAAGTATGGACTCTTTTACCCTATCCAAACAATCACACCATTATTGCTACAAAATGGGTGTTCAGAAACAAAATGGATGAGAAAGGTAAGGTAATCAGAAACAAAGCTAGGTTAGCAGCTCAAGGCTGCAACCAACAAGAAGGTATTGATTTTGATGAAACCTTTGCACCAGTAGCTAGATTAGAAGCTATTAGAATACTTCTTGCCTTTGCTGCATTCAAAAATTTTAAACTCTATCAAATGGATGTGAAAAGTGCATTTTTAAATGGTTTTATAAATGAAGAGGTTTATGTCCAACAACCTCCTGGTTTTGAAAACAAAGCTTTTCCAAATCATGTTTTCAAATTAACAAAAGCTTTATATGGTTTGAAACAAGCTCCTAGAGCTTGGTATGAGAGACTAAGCACCTTTCTTTTACAAAATCAATTTTCAAGAGGTCAAATTGACACTACCCTTTTCAGAAAAACTTTCAATAAGGATCTTCTCATTGTTCAAATTTATGTTGATGATATAATATTTGGATCTACTAATTTGAAAATGTGTGAAGAATTTTCTGAACTTATGAAAGGTGAATTTGAAATGAGTCTCATGGGTGAATTGAAGTTCTTCCTAGGACTTCAAATTAGACAAGAGAAGCATGAAATCTTTATAAACCAAGAGAAATACACTAAAGATCTCTTGAAGAAATATAAAATGGAAGGTTCAAAATCCATGGGAACTCCTATGCATCCCTCTGCAGTTTTAGATCTGGATGAAAATGGTAAACATGTTTCTGAAAAGGAATATAGAAGAATGATAGGATCTCTATTATACTTAACTGCTAGTAGACCTGACATTTTACATTCTGTAAGTCTATGTGCAAGATTTCAATCTTCTCCCAAAGAATCACATGTTGCAGCTGTAAAAGAATTTTTAGATATCTTGCTGAAACTACAAATCTTGGATTATGGTACAAGAAAGGCACAGATTTCAAGCTCACAGGTTATTGTGATGCTGAATATGCTGGAGATAAGTTGGACAGAAAAAGCACTAGTGGAAGCTGCCAATTTCTTGGAGAATCATTAATCCCTTGGTCTTGCAAGAAGCAGCCCACAATAGCTTTGTCCACCACAGAAGCAGAATATATTTCAGCAGCAAGTTGTTGTTCTCAAATGCTTTGGATTAAACATCAAATGGAGGACTATTGCATGAGGTACACTAATATTCCTATCTTCTGTGATAATACCAGTGCAATTAACTTGTCCAAGAATCCAATCCAGCATTCTAGATCTAAGCATATTGATATTAAGCATCATTTCATTAGAGATCATGTTCAGAAGCATGACATTGAACTGAAATTCATTGAAACCAAACTTCAAATTGCTGATATTCTTACAAAACCTCTTGTTGAAGAGAGATTTGTGTTTCTTAGAAATAAAATTAATATGAAATACTTGGTTTCTTAATGTGTGAATTAAAATCTGTGTGCTACTAGAACTTGAGAGTTCCACATATGCAAATAGAGAAGCATATTTTTTGCAGAAACACAAAACTGTAACAGTTACAGTGGCGTGTGCAGCTTCTAGAATTTGAAATTAAATTTTCACCTTCTGCAGAATCAAGCCTAAAATATTTTATGGAAATATTCTCTCTTCTGCAGAACCTTTCCTGAGAAGGTGCATGAAAAATTCACCTTCTGCAAATTATAGCATAACCTAGTAAATAAAAATCTCGGCTTTTGCAAACATCCTTCTTCAAAGGACAATGTCACAACTGCTTCTGTTCATCTGCTTATCAGGTGAAACGGCACAACAGTGATTGTTGACTAACAAACATATGTTAGTCACATCGCTCATACTAGGAAATGTCACTTTCACTCACAAAGCTCAATGTATTCCATCCATTCTAGGCAAAGTCAAACTGCACCAACCTGTAGACTTTTCATCCTCTATAAGCTTCAAAAGGAATGAGGAAAGTTAGATTTTGTCTCTAGCTAAAAGCAGGCATGATAGTTGATTCACAATTAGGGAAATTTAAAAGCTTATAACCGTTGGACATTAACCAATTTCCTAAAAACCTGCGCGCGTGCCCCTTCCCTCTCTCCTTCTCAAATAAAACAACGGCTAGTTGGGTTCTACTATTTAGGATAGTCTCTCAGCTGAAGGAACACCACACCGCCCTCTCCAAACTCAAACCTTTCATATTCCAGCCATACTCTATTTCATCATCTCACATTTCTCTGTCTCTGCTTTACATTCTTCTCTCATCATGAGAATTAAGCAAATCACAATGGAGAAGAAAGACTCCTCCTCCATAGAATCTGATGATTTTGTTGTAATGGGAAATGAAATAGTGCCATACGTTGAACCACAACATGCTCAGTCCCCCACAGTTGAGCCCTCTGTTTCTAGGCACTCAACAGAGCAAGTTTCTGCTCCTATTGAACCCACAACAAATGAACCTCAACCTGCTCAAACTCAACCTCAACCTTCTCAACCCTCTACCTCCTCTATTCTTCCAATAAAAACTCAATCTAAAACTCCAACTGCCTCTGCAGATTACAGAAGAAGGTCAGAGAAAATACGAGTTGGGTCTGCATTTAAGACGATAGGTAGTGACCCCAATCAACCTATAGGAGTGGACTCTTCTTCAACATCCCATACAGTTTCATTCTCCCATAGCCAAGAAGAAGCACAATCTGCTGGACAGAAGAAAGAAAGTCCTAGCAGAAGTACAGAAGAGAGTGACCCTTCTGAGGGGTCACAAGACTCCAATGGGGACATCTTCTAGGATAAAGAGGTGCTGAAAATCTACAATGAGAAGTGGGAGTGGAAGACAGTCATCCCAGGGAAGATCTTTCTGCTAAAAGAGATAAAGAAGTGTGGGTGGGATGTAGGACATTTTGTCCAGAAGCAGGACTGGGGAGATTTCCTTCTTGTGAAGGAGCCAGTATATGAGAGACTAGTGAAAGCTTTCTACGCTTCTGCTAGTCAGTACAGGAGTGATGACAACTCCTTGGTGGTAGACATTAAAGGATCAACAATTGTGGTCACTGCTAAGACCATAGATGAAGTACTTGGATGTAGTTCTGATCAGAATCAATTATATGATGACTGGTTCACTGCTGCTGGTGTAACCAAGGAAGAAGTTAAAAAGAAAGTCCTTCACCATTCCTCCTCCCAGCTTCTGTCAAGCATCCTTAACCCTATCTGCAGGCTGTTTCACAAGCTGTGCATCTTCTCAATTCTCCCACGGGCTGACACTCTTGAAAGCGTTTCTGACATTGACCTTATGGCCATTTATCATCTCCTTATTGGTAAACCCTTTTCCCTTTCCTATTTAATCCTTAGAAGCATGATTTATTCTGTAAATCCCCAAAGGGCATATGCCAGCTTGCCCTATGGGATGCTTCTAACCAGAATCTTCAGATTAAATAACATTCCTTTAGAAGAAGAAAGTGCAAGTGACTCTTGTAGCACATTTGGCAGAATAAATGTGCAAAGAATGTTGATTGGGAAGCCTGAGCCAACACAAAATTACTCAAGCCCCAGTGAGGAAGAGGAGGAGAATACGACACCAAGAACCAAAAGGAAGAAGGAAAAGGAGTTCCTGACATTTTCCAGAAAGAGGAAAAGACAGCCTGCTGGTGCTTCTGGAGAACCATCCAGCAAGAATCTGAGAGCCTCCTCCATGTCCAGTGATTCCATGACAGGAGAAGAAGCTGTCTCACAGCCAAAGTCTCCTCTTGCAGAAGCACCATTACCTGAAGAGGGTCTGGCAGCTGACACCCTGGCAAACATGTCTCAAGCTATTCCTGACATTCCTTATCTCCCAAATGTTGATTCTCCATTACCTGTTCAATCTCCTATACCATGAATCCCAATGGTTGCTGCACCAGAAGCTAAAGAGAAAGAAGAAGAGAAGGTGCAGAAGGAAGCTACTCCATCAGCTTCCTCAGCAAACACTTTTGGAACTGATTTGGTGAATCAGTTCCTTGCTTCTCCTATGATAGATTCAATTCTACCTGCTACTGCACCTATCTGAGATAGCATTCCCACAATTTCTTCCAATCTCTCTTCCATGAACACTTTTATACAACTATTAAGCAATGAAAAACCAGCTGAGGAGCCTGCTTCAAAACCTGATGCTGCTGCTTCTAAAGCACCACCAAAGAATGCTTCTCCTTCCAAATCCATGGAGAAGAATATTCAGAAGCTCAAGTCTGACATGAAGAAACTATTTTCCAATGTGAACACTCACCAAAACACAGTAAATGAAATGATTGAAAGGTTCACACAGCATTAGTTTTGGTTTAATAATTTTGTGCTTCCAGTGATTGCACCTCGGGCCCCAGCTATGCCATTCACACAATTTCAGCCACCCCAGAACTTGCTCCAGCCTTCTACCTCTTCATCATCTGACCACTCCTCTCCATCCAAGTGATAGATGATGATTCTGCTTCTTTCCATACAATTCCTTTGAGCTTTTTGATTGATGACAAAGGGGGAGAAGTAGTATGTAGTAGGTAGTTTAGGTTGATTTTTAGGTGGGCTGCACATTAATGATTTTTTTATGACTTTTGACTATGATCAATGATGAATGAAAATGATGAATGCTTTCTGTATAAGTTTCCTTGCTACACAATTGATAAATATGTTGTTGCATCTGTTGATATAAAATTAATTTTGCATAAGTTACTCAATGATCATACTGCTGCATTGGAAATGAATTATCAAAATGGCTTCTGTAACTTAATAATTGAAATTAAGAATCAGTCTTGAAATTATGCAATCTGCAGCAATTATTATTTTCCAAATAAAAGCTAAATTGCAGGGGGAGTTTGGTATTAAAAATCAGAATTATCTAAGTGATCCTTGATTAGGTTGTCATCATCAAAAGGGGGAGATTGTAAGGTCCAAGAATTCCTTCAAAGTGGTTTTAATTATGACAACCAAATCAAATGCAACTTAGCATGATTCTGATTCTAAAAGGACTAACCATTTCATTTGAGAATGTGTCCAGAAGCAACAGGTATCATTCTGCAGAAGGACAAATATAAAAAGCTTCCTTAATTTACTATAAATTAAAGGAATGACAAATCTGTGAAGGACAAATATGAAAAGCTTCCAGAAGCTGACAAACACACTTCACAGACTCCAGAAGCATGAGGAAGCAATCTAAAAGCTCTTAATGAAATTGTTTTAGAAGAGAGATTCACTTTTTTAAAGAAACTTTCAGAAGATATCAAATACAGAACATGGAACATGTCATAGAAGCATAAGGATCATTTGCAGTTGACCAGAAACAATCCTGCAGAAGGAATATGTAAAAATGAGTTCTGCAGAAGCAACAAATCTCTCAATGATCCTTAAATAAATTCCTTACTAAATTGGCTGAGTAACACAAGTTGAAATACACTTGGATTTATCTAGAAATCATCCTCAGATCATTCACAGAAGGAAGGGTGAAGAAATGCGCCAGTTTTGGTGTTTGCAGAAGCTAGTTCTGCAGAAGCAAGAAACCAGTCAAACAGCCAGTTGTACCTGTCAGCTTTTGCAGCTGTACTTGAAAGAGACTTATCACAACAACATAGCTGGACCATCTTGGATGCATTCCAACGGCTACAAGGCTCCCCACCTATAAAAGGAGGTGCTCTCTTCACAATGGAACACACCTCTCACTCCAGAAGCATAAAATAATCTCTGCTCTTTCACTGTCAGCTTCTGGAACCTTTTCTCTCTCCTTAAATTCTTTCTAATCTGCTTATACAAATTGTTGAGGGGGAGTTTTGCTCACTTGAATATTCTGCTGCAACTCTGATTGTATTTTAGTGAGCTTTTTTGTACTTTACCTTTTCTGTTTGTGTGTGATTAAAAGGTCAGGGAGATTCGCATGTCGTGAAATCTCCTGTGACATATAAGGTGAAGTATTTGGAGAGGTTGTAAGGCTCAGGTGTGAGCTTGTGAAAATTCAGAATCTGTAGAAGGGAGTTCTGTAGAATTCTGCTGTGTCTGAGCTTCTGCAGAAGGAGCTGCAGTAAGCAAAGATCTGTTTCTGTGAGTTTGGTGATTCTGTAGAAAGCCTGAAGAGGCTGTGGAAAAAGAATACTAGTGGTAGTGTGTACCCAAAGGTTGTAACTGATTTGTTAGTGAGAAAAATCCTACAGAAGGTAAGGACTGGACGTAGCCTCAGGTTGGAAGAGGTGAACCAGTATAAAAACCTTTGTGTTTTCTTCTTTCCTTACTTTCTTAACTTCTGCATGTGCACAGAAAGCTTTCAAAACTAATAATACCTAAGTAAGTGGCAACTAAATTGATTCCACCAAATGAATCCTATTTTCAGCATAATAAGCATTAATACTTACAATTCTACTTATGGAGATCCATCTTCTAATAAACAGCCAAGAACTTATCTTGAGTAGAATTTTATTAGAAGATAAAATTGCAGAATTTTAAAAGAATCACAATTCAACCCCCCTTCTTGTGATTCAACCATATAATATGAGAATGCTAAGATCCTTGGCTTCTTGGATAGCTGTGACTTTAGGTCTCCAGGGCTTGTGTAGGCTTCTCAAGATCTTTCTCACCATATTCTGATTTGAGTAAGTTCTTCCAAGAGACTTGAGATCATTTGTAATGACAGTGAACCGTCTCACCATGTCTTCAATGCCTTCATCTTCATTCATTTTGAAGAGCTCATATTGTCTGACCAATATGTTGATTTTGTCTTCCTTTACTTGATTGGTTCCTTCATGTTCTACTTCAAGTGTCTCCCATATTTCTTTGGCTGATGCACATCCTGCTACCTTATCATATTCACTGCGGCTCAAAGCACATGTAAGCAGGTACTTGGCTCTTGAATTCAGAACATATCTTGCCTTCTCAGAATCTGTCCATGCTCCTCTGGGCTTGGCTTCTCTCAGACCCAGCCCATCAGTAGTGTAAGGCACATAAGGACCTTGTTCAATGATTTCCCATAGATCTGCATGTTGAGACTCAATGAACAGTCTCATCCTGTCCTTCCAATAGTAATAATCAGTTCCATCAAAGGCTAGTGGCCTGTTGGTGGATGCCCCTTCAAGAATAAACAAGCTTGTATTTGGTCCAGCCATGGATCTTTTCCTCTTCACACGTAGGTGTGCTCAACCCCAAAGAGGTCGAGCTATGATACCAACTTAAGTTGGCTGAATGTCTCTAGAAGGGGGTTGAATAGAGACTTTAAAAATTTGTTCCTGAAATTTGCACACTAAAATTGAAAGTTGAGACGTGATCTCAAGACTGCTGACTTGGGGTCTCTATTAAGACAAGGTATAAGCAGTTTCAATTTCAGTTGTTTTAATTACGTTCAAGTTGTCTTAAAATCTCAAATCAGATTCAGATATATTTTAAAGCAATTACTTAGTTGTTAACAGATTTGAGATGAGTTAAGTGTAAAGCAAGATAAAGAAATAAGGGAGAGAGATGGCACAGAGATCTTATCATGGTTCACCCACACCTTGGGCTACGTCCAGTCCTCACAACTCAAGCTGATCTCACATCTCTTCTTAACTTGTGCTGATCTCTTGCTAAATTTAGAAACTTAGTCTCATCCTTTTACGGTCTTGATCAATGAATCTTATGATGCACTTCTGGATCTGTCTCTTTCTCTTGAGATGATCTCTTGATTCTGCATATGTTCTTGAGACGTCGTCTCAAGCTGTTTCTGAGTCTCTTCTCGTTTGATGCTTCAAGCTTCTTGATGCTTCCTTGTTTCTTTGTTTTGACATATATGGATCTTTGAATTCTACAAAACAGATTCTAACATTGTTCTGCCACATGCTTGAGCACACAGTCAGTAATAAAAAGATGCATCTCATATATTTAAACTTAGTAGTTTTGGCATATTAAAAACTCTTGGAGGTGAGTTTGTCTCAACAATCATCACCAATGATCTTAAATGCTTAGGAAGGACCTACTCAAATCAACACATGGTGAGAAAAATCCTAAGGAGTCTGCCAAAGCCTTTGAGACCTAAGGTCACAGCAATCCAGGGAGCCAAGGATCTCAACACGCTCAGACTGGATGAGCTCATTGGATCACTCAAAGTACATGAGCAGGAGCTTATGGAAGAAGATCTCATCAGACGTCCAAAGACAATTGCATTGAAAGCCTCAACAAGCAATTCAAAAGGTAAGAAGGCAAGCTCCTCTCAGCTGATCTCACTCAACGCGTCTCATGACACAGAAAGTGAAGAAGATGATGATGAAGCTGAGATGAATGATGAGATAGCCCTCATCTCAAGAAAGATCAGACGTATGTGGAGTGCAAGAGGAAGTGGAAGACAAAGGTTTCCTTCCAGAAGAGGAGAAATCAAAAATGAAAAGAAAGGACAGATCATCTGCTACGAGTGCAACAAACCTGGGCACATCAAATCTGAGTGTCTTCAACTCAGAAAGGAGACAAAGAAAAGTCCAAAGAAGAAAGCAATGATGGCCACATGGGATGACACAGGTGAGGATGAGAGTCAAGATGATGAATCAACAAATCTGTGTTTAATGGGTGATGGAGACACTTCAGATGAGGAGGTATATGAAACTGACCCTGATTTCTCTTTCAATGAGCTTAAGTCTGCTTTTGAAAATATTTTATATGATTCAAATCTTCTTGCATCCAAGAGCTCTTTATTAAAATCTGAGTTAAACTCAGCTCTTCAGAAGGTCAAGTTCCTTGAACAAGAAAATGAAAATTTGAATCATAAAAACAACAGTCTCATGCTGTCTCACATGAAACTGTCTGAACATATCAAGGCACAGACTCAAGCTTATGCTGAGCTGGAATTAAGAAACCTTCTCGAAGAAAATAAGAAACTTAAAAATCAAAATAGAATTCTGATAGATGATCTAGCAAAATTTGTAAATGGAACTAAAAACCTTGAGAGATTAATTGGATCTCAAAAGGATTTTTTGATAAAGCTGGATTAGGCTATGAAAAATCTTCAAGTGAAATCTAGTACAAGGATTTCTTTATTCTAGGAAGAAAAGAAAAAATGAGAGATGCTCATGCTATAGTAAACTTGGCCATAAGACCTCAGATTGCTACATGAGACAAGTAGCAACAAAGAGAAAGGTGACTAACCATGCAGGACCCAAACACAAGTGGGTACCTAAAGACAAATCTCACTGTGTTACAGATGTTCCTGGCAGCAGCAAAGTCAAGAAAGATGTGGGTGCTGGACAGTGGGTGCTCAAGGCACATGACAGGGGACAAAAGCAAGTTCTTGTCACTTGAAGAAAAAGCTTCAGGAGTTGTCTCATTTGGAGACAACAACAAGGCCAAAATCAAAGACATAGGTAAGATTTGTAAGACAAACTCAGCTCAGATTGAAAATGTTTATATTGTTGAAGGTTTGAAACATAATTTGCTGAGTATTAGTCAGTTGTGTGATAATGGTTATCATGTTAATTTTCAACCCACTTTTTGTGAGATCATAGACTCTAAGACTAGAAAAATTGTTTTCTAAGGAGAAAGAAATAAAAATCTTTACTCAGTCTCACTTGAGAGCCTATCTGATCTCACCTGTCTTGTGTCTCATGACCATGAAAAATTGATATGGCACAAGAGAGTTAGACACATTAACATAAGAACCATAAGTCAGCTTGCAAATCAATCTCTTTTCAAAGGATTACCGAAAATAAAATTTGACAAAGACATGATATGTGAGTCTTGCGCAAAGAGCAAGCACACTAAGACAAGTTTCAAACCCAATTCTAATGTCAGTACCTCCAGGCCTCTTGAATTATCCACATTGATTTATTTAGACCAACTAAGACAGCCAGTCTCAGTGGTAAAAAATATGGTTTTGTAATTGTGGATGATTATTCAAGACTCACCTGGGTTCTGTTCCTCTCTCAGAAAGATGAGTCCTATGAACTTTTAAAATATTTTGCAAAAAGATTCAATCTAAGAAGGGATATGGGATTGGTGCTGTGAGGAGTGACCATGGAGGAGAATTTGAGAATGCCAAGTTCAAGAATTTCTTTGACAAAAAAGGCATCACTCATAACTTCTCATGTCCAAGAACACCCCAACAGAATGGTGTAGTTGAAAGGAAGAATAGGACTCTCCAAGAGATGGCAAGAACTTTATTATGTGACTCTGGTGCTGAAAAATACTTTTGGGCAGAGGTTGTAAACACCTCTTGCTAAATCATCAACAGAGTCACAATAAGGAAGATCTTGAACAAGACTCCATATAAATTATGGAAGGGGAGAAAACCTTCAATTTCTTACTTTCATGTGTTTGGATGTGACTGTTACATTCTAAACACAAAAGATCAGTTGGGAAAATTTGACACAAAATCTGACAAAGGAATCTTTCTTGGGTATTCTCTTACTTCTAAAGCTTACAGGGTCTTTAATTTAAGAACAAAAACTACTGAAGAATCTGTGCATGTAGTCTTTAATGAGATGCAGGGCAATTCATAGAAGAAAGTAGATGAAGAAATTGAAGAGATGATGGGAGAACTGAGAATCTCAACTCAAGATGCTGAGAAAAGACTCCTAACAGAACAAAAGTACATGAAAACACCTTTGTCTGATCCAAGAAGAGAATCTCAGGCTGAGACTGAAAGGTCAGCTCAAATAAGATCTTATAGAAGATCTCTACCTAAAATGAGAAACAATCAAGACAAAGAAGAAAATGAAGATCTCACTGAGACTGGGACAACCAGACAGACTGTACCTGAGACTCAACATGAGTATGCCAATGAGATACCCAGAAGCTGGAGACTAGTCAGATCTCATCCAAGAGATCAGATCATAGGAGAAACTTCAGACAGAGTTAGAACAAGATCATCTTTCAGAAATAATGAGAACATGATGGCTCTCCTGTCTGAGATAGAACCAAAAGATGTACATGAAGCTCTCAATGATGACTCCTGGGTCAAGGCCATGAAGGAAGAGCTTAACCAGTTTGACAAAAGCAAAGTCTGGGATCTGTTTTCTCCACCATCTCATCAATATATAATAGGAACCAGATGGGTCTTTCACAACAAACTCAATGAAAAGGGCAAATTTATGAGAAACAAAGCAAGACTGGTAGCATAAGGATACAACCAACAAGAAGGAATAGACTATGATGAGACTTTTGCTCCAGTGGCCAGACTTGAGGCCATCAGAATCCTCTTAGCCTTTGCAGCACATAAAGACTTCAAACTTTATCAAATGTGTTAGAACCACAGGAAACACTAGAAGGGGGGTTGAATAGTTCTTCAAGGAACATTCTTTGTAATGCTTCAAATGATATAAGAGACATCTCATGTTTTGTGCATATGAAAGATCATTTTGTTGAAATAGTTGTGTTAAGTTTATTATAAAAAAATACTTTTTAAACCCCAACATAAATATGAAAACTGGAAATAAAGAGATTAAGGGAAAGAGAACTTAGGCACAGAATTTATCCTGGTTCACCCACAAACCCGTGAACTACATCCAGTCCCAGAGGCAAACCACCACTGGATTTTCCACTATCTGAATCCACAGATACAAGTATTATTCACAGCCTCTTCAGGCCAACACAAGTATTACATTGTTTTCAACTGCCTCTCCAGGCAACTCAATGAGTACAGTCTCTCCAGACACAACGAGTACAGTCTCTCCAGACATCACGAGTACAGTCTCTCCAGACAACACGAGTACAGTCTCTCCAGACATCACGAGTACAGTCTCTCCAGACATCACGAGTACAGTCTCTCCAGACATCACGAGTACAGTCTCTCCAGACATCACGAGTACAGTCTCTCCAGACATCACCAAGTATTCTTTCTTCCACCAAGCCTCTCCAGGCTCTCAGACACTTATCCAAGTGTAGAGTATTCTTTCTTCCACCAAGCCTCTCCAGGCTCTCAGACACTTAAAGTGTTGAGTAGTTTCACTACTCAATCCAAGTTAGATGTTCGCCAGAACCTCTAAACTTAGATTCTACTTGTACATAGAGATTAATGAGTACACACTCAGGATACAGACATTACAAACTAAGTACAAGGATAGACAGTGATACAAGTGTTTGAATTAAGTACAATCCTTGTCTTTCTATGAGGAATACATCCTCTGAGAGTAGGCTAACTAAGATGTGAAATGATGCTCCAGCCTTATTCTCAAACCATTAGTTTCCATGGGCTACATTCTCACCCATATCATAGGATCACCAAGGTATATCAAAGCTTCAAACCGTACCCAGTTTGATAGTCATTTGTTCAGCATGATTGCCTTTCGAACAATCAACTTACTTGATCAAACAAACCAACTGAACAACCTAACTAACTGACCAGCTAGTCAGTAGCCTGATTGAGAACCAACTCTCTGATCAAACTTCGTTGACATCTTCATGATCCACTTAAGCTCAAGTCAACTCTTGTTAACCATAAGGCATTCAGCCTGATTAACTAGTTTGATTCTGTTGATCAACAATTTTGTCTGACTGACCAATAGGTCGGCAGCATGGTTGATTCTCTTTCAACTTTCTCAACTTGGTTGATTCAAGTAAGAATGGTCAACAACCAATAAGGTTTTTCTGATAAATCTTGATCAACTGATTGAACCTAGTGAATGAGTTCAACATCTTCAAATTCTTCCTTGAGGCTATTTATATGTTCTGTTGGAATATAGCCGTTTGAAGATGATTCATAATACCGTTGAGATGTTGATGATGTGGCTCATATAGCCGTTATGTAATAGTGTCTCAAACGGTTGCTTCTTCTTAAGCAAATAAGTGTTCAGACGTTCTGACACTTCTGTAGATGAGCTCTTTAGAGAGATTTTCTTGATATTATTTTGCATGTTCTCTCTCTTGATATCCTTTTGCTTTTCTTCAGCTGTCTTGTGATTTCTTCTGCGTTCCTTAGCTGACTTCTGATTTCCTCTACTTTTCTTAGAAGTGTATATGAGGAGGTATCCGTTGGATTTGTCCTTTTGCTTATTTTGTATACGCTCCTTTTCTGTTTGCTTCCTGATACCATTTCTTCTTTCTTCTTTGAGTGAGGTGTCTTGTCAGATAGCTGTTGTTGCAGTTTCTTCTTTGAATAAAGACATATGATATTATAGTCGTTGAATCATATAGTCTTAGCTTCTGTATTGATTTCCTCAATGTTGAAATTTGTTCCATGCACTTAGAGAGCTTATATGTTCAGACAATTAATTTCTTCACATATACTCAAATGCTTGCTTTTATCTCATCAGCTTCAACATGTGCTCATCTTATATAATTCAGGCTTTTCTCAATTCTTCAGCTTGAATATTATATCATATTAATTCCAGCTTTTCTTCTACTTCAGCTGATTGCTATTATGTTCTTCTTTGCATTTCCTTCTTCTGAGATATAAGTGAATAAATATGTTGAATCAATTGTATTTTATTCAAACATCTTTCTGGTTGCTTTTTCTCAGTCTTCTGATCACCTCTGTATGGCAGCAGTCGCAGGTGCAGGTCTGCGCACGCAGATCTATTATGTTGCAGGTGCAACATTCGTTGCCGAAAGCCTTTGCCGAGTTTCCTTATTTGTGAAAGACTTTGGTCAAGGTATAAAAGTATGTTTAGCTTTTATACTGAAATGCCTTTTGTTGCAGGTGCAGCAGTCATTAGAGAAAGTCATTGCAGAGTTTCCTCATTTGTGGCAAGACTTTGATCGAGGCATAAAAGCATGTTTAGCTTTTATACTGAAATAAGTGTACTCTATTTGGTTAGAGTGTGCTTTATACTTTAGCAACTTCTTCAAGAGATAAATTCTTGATTCTGTTTGTAGGCTTCTTTAGATAGCCTTCACGTCTTCATACACTCTTCACGTCTTCAGATGGTCTTCACGTCTTCGGATGGTCTTCAAGTCTTCAGATGGTCTTCACGTCTTCAGACGGCTTGCGCACTTCAGACATCTTCAGCACTTCAGACGGCTTGCGCACTTCAGACGGCTTGTGCACTTCAGACAGCTTCAGCACTTCAGACGGCTTGTGCACTTCAAACAAGTTGCTTACTTCAAACAGCTTCTTTATATTAAATCCTGCATTTGTTCTTCTGATCCTGATCTTCTGATTCTGATCAAATCTTCTTCTTCTTCTGATAAATATTTCATCCTGAAACACAATCAACAAACCAATATCTTTCTCAGTAGAATCTGTTTATATAATCTTATTTGTTCTTATTATGTTCTTATATAATCTTATTTGTTAATCATTAAACTAAAGGATATTAAGTCTTTGAGTCAAGTTTGAATGCTCAAACTGATTAATAGACTTCACAAATGGATGTAAAGAGTGCATTCCTGAATGAAATTATTGAAGAAGTCTATGTGAGACAACCCCCTGGGTTTGATGATCCACAACATCCAGAATATGTGCTCAGATTGAAGAAAGCCTTGTATGGACTTAAGCAAGCTCCTAGAGCTTGGTATGACAGGTTGAGTTCCTTCGTAGTTGAGAATGGCTTTTCCAAAGGTCAGATTGACACCACACTATTCAAAAGGGAGTACAATAAGATTTATTAATTGTTCAAGTCTGTGTAGATGATATCATCTTTGGATCAAGTAATGAGTCTCTTTGTCAAGAATTCTCAAGTCTCATGCAGGGAGAGTTTGAGATGAGCTTGATAGGTGAGCTGAGATTTTTCTTGGTCCTACAAATCAAGCAACAATCTGATGGCATATTCATCTACCAAGAAAAGTATGCCAAAAGACTTATTGACAAAGTTCAAGATGAATGATGCAAAGCCAATGAAGACTCCTATGCATCCATCAACTCAGATTGAGAAAGATGAGAAGGGTAAGTCAGTCTCAGACAAGCTGTACAAAGGTATGATTGGATCTCTTATGTACTTAACTGCTAGTAGACCAGATATCCAATATGCTGTGGGAATCTGTGCTAGGTACCAATCTGATCCTAAAGAATCTCACCTCTCAGCTGTCAAAAGAATTTTTAGATATTTAATTGGAACAACTAATCTTTGTCTCTGGTATGAGAAGGGATCTAGTTTTGATCTAACAGGCTATAGTGATGTTGACTTTGCTGGAGACAAGATGGATAGGAAAAGCACAAGTGGAACTTTCCAGTTCCTAGGAAAGTGCCTTGTCTCATGGTCATGCAAGAAGCAAAACACAATAGCATTGTCCACAACTGAAGTTGAGTACGTCTCAGCTGCTGTTTGCTGCTCACAAGTTTTATGGATCAAATCTCATATGCTTGATTATGCACTAATGTACTCTAAAATCCCAATCTTTTGTGATAATACTAGTGCAATAAATCTTGCTAAAAATCCCATTCATCATTCAAGATCTAAACATATTGACATTAAGCACCATTTTATAAGAGATCATGTTCAAAAAAGGAAATATTGAAATAATATTTGTTGATACTAAAAATCAACTAGCAGACATCTTCACTAAGCCATTAGTGGAAGAAAGTTTTATTTCAAATTTAAAACTATTAAATATGCGTGCTTATAATTAAATTGTGATGTGGGTAGAAATAAGACTAAGGCCATGAAGGATCTGAGGTGAGACGAGACTCTCATAAAAGAGGAAAAACTTCTCAAACGTCAAAGAGACGTTACATGAAGTGTCTCATAACTGCTCCTAACAACTAGTGATTGTTGGTCCCATAGGGAATCTAGAAGGGGGTTGAATAGATTCACAATAAAAAAATTATTTAGTTAGCTTTCAAAATTTGTTTTTCCCTTCAAAAATCATGCCTTTAGAATTCTTTCAAATATGTTTTCAAAGATTAATTTTATCAATTTATCAGAGTTTGAAATCAAAAGATATAAGTATGCAGCGGATCAAATATATTGCAGAGGGTAATTGATTATCAATTCAATATGTAATTGATTACCAATTTGTGAAACAGAATGTAATTGATTATCAAGATTGATTCCTCAAGATTAATGATTCTTTAAATAGTATTCAATTCAAACTTTCAGAAATCAATCAATGTTTCTATTTAGTTTTTGTTATTTTATCAACCAAGAACATATTTTATATTACCAAGAATTACAATTCAAGATAGTATAGGGATAGAGAAAATGACACAGGGATTTATACTGGTTCAGCCACTAAAAAGGGGGCCTACATCCAGTTTTGATCTAGCACACCACTAAATCAGCTTTCACTATAGAATTGATTACAAACACCATGCACATACAATCCTAAAGAAAGACTTCTAGCAAACAAAGGTTTCTCTCTTCCACCCCACAAGAGCATGTTCATGCGTGACACCTCGCCACTCGAACAACAACCTTACTTATGACACCCCATCACAAGATTTCACAAACAATCTCTAAGAACACCTCGTTCTTGAGATATCACACACTGTACTTCTCTTTGAATCCCTATTCAAGAGATAATACAAATCAAAACAATTCATGTAAAAACTAAGTTTAGAACGATAACACCTTGAATGTGTAGGTAGACTTCATGGACGTATGTCAATCTTCTTCTCAAATCATCTGATCTTCTTAAGTTAACAGTTCTTCAAAAACTTGCAAAACTTCTAAACATGATGGCTTCTTGAAGAATCTTTTTCTAGAAGAGTATTTATTTTTCTACAAAAATTTAGCTCACTCTTCTCTCTTCTTTTCTCTCTATGTCTCTCTCTCTTTTTCTATTTTTTTCTTCTTCGAAATTCTCATATTTATATAGCTTTTGAGTTTCAAAAGTTAGTTAGAAATTAGTTTAAAAACGGTTGAGAACTGTCCAGAGTTTTTGCAGAATCAGGGGTAATCGATTAGCTTAGAAGGTAATTGATTACTCCAGAACGTTTTAGTTCTAGAACTCATTCACAGGAAACAGGGGTAATCGATTACTATATATGGTAATCAATTAAACCAGTGAGCACCAGTATTTGAATTCCTCATTAGGTGAAGTGGTAATCGATTAACCTTATCAGGTAATCGATTATTTTCGTTCCTGTACCAGAAATCATGTCGTTTTCAGTTTCGAATCAACTTGGGGTCAATTACCAACTAAAGTAATCGATTATACCAGAGGCAAATTAATACTTAGTTGAGTAAATTAGCTTCCAAGCCATTCAAACTTGAAACCAAAACATGAGTTCATCCTACATGATTACAATCCAAATAAAAACAATTAACAAACATATAGGACTTTCCTAATACTAAAAACAAACAATACAAGTGCCACATCCTTTGAAACTTCTTGGCACTGCAAAATGAATATAAATTTCTACTTCCTACAACAAAACCAAAACACTTTAATATCTTAGAGACATGGCTACCACTTGTATCTTTCAATGAAGCTTAAGTCCACAGTGCTCAGAACGGTTACTCACAACACGTGAGCACTAACTAGTCGTTACTTATAAAAAGGAGTGCCCAACCGTCTTTCAACCACTCATTAACTCCTTCACTAACTCTCTCTCTCATTCATATCTCAGAATACTTTCTCTATGAAGAGTAAGATCTCATCTCTCTTCACACTCTCACAAATGTGTATCAAAGTCACTGCTATTATGCTCCCATACTCGGATATTTCTTCTTCTTCTTCATCTCCAGAACTCAACATGTCTACCTCCTCCTCATCAGATTCTCATAAAAGTCTTAGCTCAGGGCAAAGGAGACTGATCCGTTCACCTACTCCTCAACCCAGTACAGAATCTGAACCTACACCCATCCAAGCTCAACCTTCTCCTTCTCTTAAATCCACGTCATCCAAAAAGACCAAATCCACATCCAAATTCCCTCTTCCCTCAAGGCCAAAATCTCAAAGGATTGCCTCAAACGTTGTCCAAACCTCTGCTAAAACAACCACCAAAATAACCTACCCACATTGATCTCACACAACCAGAACCATCAAAGAAAGGTAAAGAGAAAGTTGCTGAAGAAAACAAAGGCAAGAAGTTGTCTTTCCAATCTAACTTGCTCGAAAACGACATTGTGGAAAGCAAATTCACAAGAAGTTCAAGGAAAAGAAGATAGTCATTGGGAGGGTTATTATGCTGAATAATTGAAGCAAGAAAACTGGGATATTGGTCCCTATCTTAGGAAACAGGGATGGGAGGACTATCTCTGTATGACAGAGCCAACCTTTCCAAAAATAACACGTGCTTTCTATGCTGCCTGCTCTACTGCTAAAGGTGCCTCACATGGGTTGCCCCATGTTATAGCCAACATCAGAGGAGTTCATATTGAACTCACTGAGGAGACTCTGGGAGCCATTATTCATGCTCCAGTCAGTTGCAACAGGATCTACAGTGAAGAACATGGTGGAATCACTTGGGGATTCCATCTGAAAGTGTTTGCAACGTCTCTATTCAAGGATGCCACCATCTGCACCTCTGCCTCCTCCCTGAATCTGTTTGGTAAATTTCTCTACCATTGGTTGTAGAATGCATCATGCCTAGGGCAGGAACATTTGACACGATCTACTCAACAGACCTCATGGTCATGTACCACTTAAAGCATGGAATTGGTGTAAATCTTCCTTTAATCATACTCAAGCACATGGAACATGTGTTCAATAACGCAGAAGTTACTGCCTCTTTCCCTTTTGGTATGCTAACCACCAGAATCATGAAGCACTTCCAGGTTGACTTGAGCGGTTGTAAGGAGTCCAAGGAAAAGCCAACCTTCATTAGCAAATCAAATCTCAAGTCTCTTAGTCTGGATGGTAAGTGTATTCCCTTTCTAACCTTTCCAATTGACATTCTTACCGACATTCCTCCTACTATACAAGCATCCCCCTCATCTAAGATGTCAGAAACCATGACAAAGAAGAAGAAGAGGAAGGCTTTGAAAGGAAAAAGCTACTGGATCTCAAGAAGGATCTGAGATCCAAAGAGAAAAGGAGAAGAAGAGAAAGCTCAACCCCCCCGTCTCAATTGAGACTGAGACGAGGAAAAAGAAGAAAAAGAAGACCAAATCTGAGCAAGTCTCTTCTGCCCTCACACAGCCAGATCCTTAGCCTCTAAGAACTGAAGGAACTCATACCACTAAAGATACTGAAAAATCACCTGAGATTAAAGAATAAATGGAGTCTCAAGATCATCAGACCCCACATCTCATCCTACCTCACCACATCAAACTCCTACTCCACCTTCATCTTCTCATCAGACTGTTCCACCAGCTTCGCCCTTCACCCATTACCAAAATTATAGCAGAAAACTCTTGCCAGTTTGGATAAGGAAACAACTACCTCAACTCCTGAGGTTATGCAAGAGCAAAGACCTCCTGAAGTTGAGACTGAGGAAGAAGCACCGGCATCACAAAAGAAGACCCCTATCCAGTCTCAACCTACTCAATCATTTTAAACCTCTCTGCCTACACAGGAAAGTTCTTCGTTGATTCCATCTTTGACTCCCCTCCACCAATATTTGATCAGTCTGCACCCCCACCTGTAGCTCCAACACCTATAGCAACAATACCTATAGAAGACCCCTATCCAGTCTCAACCTACTCATCTCTCTGATTCCATCATACTTTTCTAAATCAACTACAAATGGAGCAACAACAACAGCAACAAGACCTCAACAATGAACAACAACGTACTCAAAAGAGAATTTTGAAGGAACTAAAGAAACACAAAAAGAGGCAGAATGCAATACTCAGTGGCTTGGACATTGTTCTTCAAGCCATATATGCTTCAAATGAATTCAATCGCAAGATGCATCTACATCTCTCAAATATGCCTCCTTTACCTGAGATTCCTCAATCCGTGCCAAGACCTCCAGGAACTCCTTCCGACTCATCCTCTTCCCTATCTAGCTAGGCTAGTTGATATTATGTTTTTTATTATGGCAAAAGGGGGAGTAGTTTAGGGTTATGAAGTTGATACCTAATGATTATCTTGATTAGGAATCTTAGTATGTTGGTTGCTGGATTTTTTTTGTAAGTTGTGTAATCATCAATGAGATTAATGAATGAAAGATCTGTTTAATGTCTCATCTCTTTATTGTTCCTCTTAGCATTTTAAAGTCTCATCTCTTTACTGTCTTACTAAGCATCTTAAGTATTTTTTGAACAAGTGAATCTGAAATAGGAAAAGTTTTAAGCAAAAAAAAAACTTAAGTACCTCTGTTAAAACTAAAATGCTCTAACTCAGAAGGAGCTGATATCTAAAATGGCATTTTAAATTGAAAGATTATCTAAAGAGGTCACGCTGAGACTCAGGGAGAGCTAAGACTTGAAAAGATCCTTTACAAAAAATAAAAACTGAGAACTTCATGGTTTGCCATCATAAAAAAATGGGGAGATTGTTAAGACAAACTCACTCTTAAGATTTTTATGTGTGCTCAAGTTTTGGCAAAATTTCTAGACTTTAAAATTGTAGGTAATGTTCAGACAAGAAAGCTCAAAAACTACTCTTGAGATATAAAGCAATATAAAGTCAGAATCAGAATTTCCAAAGAAAAGACTAAAACAAAAGATGCTGAGCAAAGAAGAGATCAAAGTCAGCTTGAGACGCAAACTCAGACTCAGATGCAGACTCAGACTCAGCTTGAGACATACACATAGACGCACTACTCAGTTGCAGTCAAGAGACTAAGATGCAAGGCTACAAGAAGGATCAAAGATTCATATAAGAGATCAAGACTGAGAAAAAGTCTCAGATGCAAGAACTGCCAAGGACTGAGACTCAGACTCAGCTTGAGAACGCAAGGCACAAGAGTCAACAAGAGTCAAAACAAGGACACTGCAGATAATGACACAAGGCAGTACGCACAGTACTTTTGGCAGAAGACCTTCTCTCTCTTCAACGGCTCTTAACGGCCACATAACGACTAGTTTTCCATTTGGAATAAAAGACAGAAATTAATAGTAAAAAACAAGAGACTGCGCTGCATATTGAATACTTTTTGCATCCTATCCTACATCTCAAGTCTATCTCATCTCAGATCATATCTCAACTTGAGATAAACTAGTAGTCTCACTCATTCTCTTTTTAAGATCTTAAATCTCTATCCTTGTTAAAGAGAAGATACACCTAGCTACACTCACTGTCTATTCCATCCCTTGTATGTTGTAAGCTAGATTTATCACTATCCTTTCAAACTTTGTAACAAGTCTCAGCTGAGATAGGAAAGAGCCTAGTCTCAGTGTGAGTGTAAGCGTCCTGAAGAGGCTTGTAAGAATACTTGTAACTCAGCCAAGGTAGGAGAGCCTAAGCTTGGTGTGAGAGACGTCCTGAAGAGGCTGTAAGAATACTTGTAATTGACAAGATTGTCAATAATGGAAATCTCACAAGTTGTGAGGACTGGACGTAGCCCAAGGTGTGGGTGAACCAGGATAAGATCAGTGTGCATCTCTTCTCCTTATCTCTTTATTTAAATTGCAAAACTTATATCTGAAATCTAATCGTGAAATTAAATTAAATCTGTTCAGAAAAAATCAATTTTTTTAACTAAGAATCCATCCCTTCCTTGTTGAAAATTATTAATATTGAAATTTGAGACAACATCTCAGCTAACCCATCTGAGATTCCAAGTTATCAGACTTGAGAACACGTCTTAGCTTGGATTTAAATTTGTGTTTTCAGGAACGAAATTTTAAAAGTCTCTATTGAACCCCCTTCTAGAGACATATAGCCAACTTCACATGTCTCATGATAGACCTAAACATTCTTATAGCCATAATGAAAACCCCATCATGTGAATCTCATAACCCAACCCCCACAATCAGTAATAGCATGTTCCTCAAGCATAAATCGTAGACCATAAGACAGTAATAAAAGGGGATGGGTGAAACCCTAACATACAAACCCTAACTGATGTCTCTAATCATAACATTCATTCAAGAACCAATCATAGAACATCAACAATTATTCATGGACATACATGACTAGAGGAAGGGGAAAAAAGGGATTAGGTTCATTCACGAGACTCAAGCAAGAATGAGAGAGGGGTGTGTGAGTTATACTCACCTCTATGGAAGCTCAAATAGAAGAGGAAAGGAGGTTGGGGAAGGTGAAGGTTGGAGATCCTTGGCCTTGATCTCCTTCCTTCAAGCTTCCTTGGAGTTCCTCTCTCTAGAAGTCTCTCCCCCTCTCTCTAAAATGAAGAAGAACCGGTAGAAAATGAGGAAAAACCCTAAAAACGCATTTTATAAAGTTGGATTCGTTTTCTCTCACTCAAGTGAGGATTTCTCGCTTGGCGAGCCTTTTTATAGCTTTGTGGTCGCACATTCTCGCTTGGGCGAGAAAACCAGAAAAATTCCCCATGTTTCTGCTGATATTCTCGCTCAAGCGACAACATTCTCGCTTGAGCGAGAATACGCCTGTTTGGAGGTTCAAAATAGATCAGAACCATATTTTTGAATTAGTGAGCAAAGGTCATTAGGCTTAAAACTCAAAATTGAGCAACAACCTCGGTTAAAGCCTGTAACATCCCGAAAATCGGACCTAAAAGAATCTAGAGGAGAGTTAGGAGATGATTATGGTGAAAGGAATTTAAGAATGAATGAGAGGAATTGGAGTTAAGAATTTAAGTACTAGGATCCTCGCTCAAGCGATAATGGACTCGCTTGAGCGAGTTTAGCAGCAAAATCAGGATTTTAGTTTCTGCAGCTTTCTCTTGAGCGAGAATAGTCTCGCTCAAGCGAGTATCAGGGGAGAGTTTGGAGTGCTCTCTGGAAGAATTTCACCTGAGCAAGAAGGATCTCGCTCAAGCGATAATCTTCCAGAGAGGGGGATACTCTCTGGAGTATTCTCGCTCAAGCGAGAATGCGAATGAGTGGTCTTGGAGCTAGGAGGAAGAAGAGGGGGATACTCTCTGGAGTATTCTACTTCTTTTCTTTCTAGAGAGAGGGAGAGAGTTTCTAGTGAGGATGAGTGGCCTTGGAGCTAGAAGGAAGAAGAGGGAGCCGCGGATCTCCACCCCAGCCTTCACCAACTTCATTCCTCTTCTCTTTGAGTGTCCATTGAGGTGAGTAGAGCTCATACACTCTCACTTCATCGGTGTATGTTCCCCCATATGATCCCTATCTCTTATCTCCCCTCTCTTGGGCTTGCATGTGTATGTTTATGTGGTTATTTTGTCATGGATAAATGCAAGAGCATGATGTTAGGGTTTATTTTGAGAAATTGTCTTTGGGTTCTATTAAGGGTTTTGTATGGGAATTAGTAAGCTTTGGAATGGCATGGATTTTATGTGAATGTTAGTTTCCAGCATGAAGTTATGTTATTAATGTTATGTATTATGTTCTGATGGAAGTATTCCCCATACATCTGTTAGGACCACAGGAAACACTAGAAGGGGGTTGAATAGTGTTTTATAAACCTTTGCAGATTTTCGAAAACCTTTTAAAACAAGCAAGCAATTTGAAAAGATAATCACTCAACCTTCCGAAAATGGAACTTTCAGCAACTTGCTGATGTAACTCAGCAGGTTGTGTAAACTTGATTTTAAGATAATTTAGCGTGACAAAGAGTTTATATTTGTAGCATAGATTAATAAAATCACTTTTTTAACCCTCTTTGTTAGTTAAAAAACAGATAACAACGGAAAGTAAAAGAGTTAAGGGTAGAGAGAACTTGACCATAGAAATTATCCTGGTTCACCCACTAACACAGTGAGCTACGTCCAGTCCTAGGGCAAACCACCACTGGATTTTCACTAATGCCGCAAGATTACAAGTATTGTTTGCACACATAGCCTCTCCAGGCTCAACAAGTATTCTTTGCACACCTAGCCTCTCCAGGCTCAACAAGTATTCTTTGCACACCTAGCCTCTCCAGGCTCAAACCCAAGTATTATTTGCAGTCCTAGCCTCTCCAGGCTCAAACCAGAAAAACTGATTGAAAGAAAGATTGCTCAAACTCTTAAACTACACAAGTTTAGAGCTCGAACTGGGTAACTTGTACAAATTACTGAGTAAGACTAAGGATATGGAAGTGTTGTACAAGATGAAACAATGAAATAGTTGAATATGAATTTCGATAGCGTTTCAGCAAGTTGATTTCTCTGTCTTGTCTCTCACTCGTTTCTTCATGGAGTTTGGTATTTATAATGAGGAAAGCTTCCGTCTGTTGATCTCCAATCGATTTCTCGTTGAGAGATAGCATTTAATGCAAATGCTCCCGTTGTGACGCATAGCCTGAAACCTCTGCAGTATCAGGGTAGTAGAGTCACAGTGCAGGCTTTACTTTTTCTGAGCAGCTTGTACTTCACAACAGACTTTTGCCTTTTTGGTGAGAGAAACTTGAAATATGCCAAAAAACACTTTCTCTGACTTTCCAGAAGGATGAGAGGCACAAGTAACTGCGGTAGCTAAGGTTGTCTTGAGTCTTCAGAGGGAATATCAAAGAATATTGTATTGAAGACAAACAAACGTTAGTACGGCGTCTCACAACTTCAGGAGGTTCTTCACCTTTAGCAGGTTGAGATCACTCAACAGGTTTCCTTGCTTTGGAAGGTTTCATTACTTCAGAGGATGGGATTTTTTCAGTTGATACCTTCTGAAACATTAAAAATACCTTCAGCAGAAACTGTTTCTTTTCATAAACCCGATAACCAGATAACCAAATTTGTTATTCATTAAAACATATGGTTAAGAGACTTAAAACATTATTAATGTTTTAATAAGATTTTGAGACTCAACAACATCTGCACTATTTAAAAGACACAGTTAATTCCACATGGGTTCAGGGCAAAGTCCCAATAGGCCTTGGATTCGGTTAAGGTAGGTTCTTCTCGGAGAATATTCACCTTAGGGGGTGGAGAAGTTCAGGGTGTTAATACTCCTATCCAGACATAGGCCAAGAAGTAGTGGTCGTAGTCGTGATTTGAGTCTTAACTCCACTGACGCCTCTTAAGACCAACAGATTATATAGATTATCAGAGGATCCAAGGGCTGAGTCCCTAGGCCTTTGGGTCAGGCATGGGGGGTTCTCGCCGAAGAATAATTCACCTTAGGGGGTGGAAAAGCTCAAGTTGTTAATACTCCAATTCAGGCATGGGCCCGGAATGGATGGTCGTAGTCGGAATTCGAGTATTAACTGCATTGAGGCCCTCTAGAGCCCATAGATTCATGTATTAAGACTTGATTTCGGTCTAGTAATGTGTGGGATACGTCCCCGCAGAAGACGTTCCCCGTAGTCTGATCTCAGTTCTAACTCCAATTAAAGTGAGAAGACCATGCCTGCTAGGCACAACAGTGAGTTTCATCATGAGATCATTGTGCATTTAGACTTGTACTATATGATGTATGTCGATGCATGGTATCTTGAATGTGTTTACTGATATTCTTTTATTGAGCTACGAGAAGTTGTTACTAGGTAAAGTAATCAGAATGATTTATGAACTTTATGTTGACTTGTATCCTGTGTTGCATCTCATATGATTACCTCCCTACACTGCTTGTTGCATGCTTTGCTCACTGAGACTGTAGTCTCACCCCACGTTTCGGGGATATATTCTATTTGTGCATGGTGTTCCAGCTTCATGTGCAGGAGAGGAAGGGAGATTTTGGAGTGGAACCACACTCCCAGCTGTTAGATAGGGACTTTTGAAATAGAAGTATTTGTAGTTTTTAATTGATGATGTAATGTTGTAAAACTTTAGTTTGGCCATGGAGGCTTGATTGTAGTTGAAATTAGGTTGTGTCATTATAAACTGTATTGGTGGTTTTGGCTGATTTTCAGGAACAGAGAGAATGTATTAACGTCCGATTTTAGGGGAAACTCTGTCGGATTTCCGGCATAGGTTTGTGGACCATGACACTCCAAGTGTAGGTTCATTCCCTAAGTTTTGGTTAAAGCTTTGAAATGAGAATAATGATGTATGAACTGTGTGAAGGCTTAAGCAAGCGTTGGATTGCCTAAGCAATTGTGTGAACAGTGTGATGATATCGAAAATGGCGGGAAAAAATTTCAGAAATTCGGAATAGTGTTTCCAACGGACATTATTCTTGAATTAAGAAATTAGGACGTTACAAAGCCCAACGAGGCACACTTCACGTGAACCATGATGTAAATCATCAATTCACCTCATTAATGCTAAGGTCAAGTGTTCTAATCGTCCATGAGACTATGCTCCTATATTCCCTTGTTCTTTTCCATAAAACCACCTTCATACCTCGGTTCTCTGAGTCTACACCTCTCCTCTTCCTTCCCGCCAATTCGTATAAACTTAGTTCTTTCCATCTCAATCTAATTTCCTAGTTCCAATCTCTCTACTTTCCTTACTCACCATTTTTACCATGCCATCCTTTCCACCACCGAGTGTGACTCCTCCTAAGTTAACTCTACGGGCAAGTTTGGCCCTAATACTTGGTTTCTCCTTTCTCAATTTCCTTACACCGCACAACTCTTACCGATTCCCTAATTTTTGTCTTATTTTCACCTTAAATCCCTAAGTCCTCATCTTACTTCTAACTCCTTCTTGCAAAGGATTCACAACCTAAGACTTCTGTTGTATTCTCTAGATCAGATTTTCGAGATGTTACATTTAATATCTCTTTTTTTTAATAAAATTAACTTTTCCCACCATTTTTAATCTACAATAAAACTTTTCATTTCAGATCTACATGAATTTTATGTCGAAAACATAAAAAAATACATTTATTAAAGCTTTGAAATTTTAAAACATTTATGATATAGTTTTTTAATAAATATTTAATAAACTTTGTTATTGGTTTGATATATGAAAATGACACTTGTTTTAAAAATAATTTTGAGACCCTAAAACTCATGTTTCCAATATTACAAATAGTTCTGTGAAGAGGTACAAACTTGAGTTTAAAAAACCTTTGAGAAAGATAGCATCCGTAGGTGAATTGTTGTTTGGTGGTTCACCTAGGTATGGCAACGAGGCAGGTCGGGGGAGGGTTTTGCTCTCCCCGTCCCCACCCATGTAAAAGTTGGTGTGGGTTTAGGTTTAGGTTTAAAGAGAGCAGGTAAGAAATTATGAAACTCAACCTCATCCCCGTGGGTCCTCAATCGACGGGTTTCGGGGAAACCCGTGGAGATTTCATCTTCTCTATTTTTCATTTTGTTCTCAATTTTTATAACTTAAATACACGTTTTTAAATAAGTCATATATATCTAATATATTCTAATTCAAATAATATGTAAATATTGACATTGATAATCCTAAAAAATAAAAAACTTAAGAACTATATTATATCTTAAGGAAAATATATAAGTTTATCTGTATTATTTAAATATTAGTATAATTAAAATTATTTAATAAGTATATTAGGGCGAGTTCGGGTTCCGGGACAGGGCGGGTTCCTACACCCTAAACCTGCCCTTGTCCCCATTAAGAGGTGGGATCGAGGTCGGGTTTTACTTAAGCCCAGTCAAAGAGGTTTTTCTCGTCAAAGTAAGGGCGGGAGTGGGTCAGAACTAACGGATTCGAGTTTGATTGTCATGTCTAGGTTCACCTCATGGATGATCTCTTTTGACAAAATTAAATTAAAGTACAAAAAATAACCGTAGCAATTTATTGAGTTTGAAAAACCTTTTGAGAATTTTGGTTTCTAATAATACATGTAATGTAATTACCCTAGTCTTTCATCCAAATTAGTTTTTCGATATAACATTTTAATGAAGAATTGGCATTTAAAAATATATAATCATTATTGAAAGATTCGTTTAATGGGGATAGTTGTTCTTTAAACTAATGGTAAATAGTAATACTCGCCAATAGTTTTCAACCAATCACCAAAAAAACTATTGGTAAATAGTTGGGATAAAAGTTTAAACTAATCTTTATTTTACACAAGGCGAACACGACACGTCCCGTCCGACACGGGCAACGCTTTTACGGTTCCCCACACATACCCACATGTAAGAGGCACAACAACTTTCATCCAACCGCTAGGGATCTATCTATCTCAACGTGTACGACAATCCCTTCGAGGATAGATAGTAGATAGAGACACAAACACCCCAGCTATCTATCTATAATTATCATTATTATAGATCCCCATCCTATATAAACGCACGCCATGATACGCTTTCATTCACCTAATCACCTTATTACTTTTCAAATTTAGATTTTTTATCTATTGTAAATTATAAATATTTTTAAAATTAATCAAAATATACTGTAATTTTACAAATCTATATCTATATATTATACGTACAGTAAAATTGGTATGAGCATAATGCTATGTTCATTAAATATCATAAATAAAATGTTATAAATTAAGAATATTTATAACAATCCATTCATATTGCATCATCATTATTATTAAATGTCATATCTATTAAATGTCACATATGAAATGCTGTAAGAAATAACATATATTTTTTTATAACTTGAGGGGCTAACAGCCCAGGAAAGAAACAAAGGAGCTAATTGCCCGAGACAAATCTGTGGAAACACACTCCCCTACAATCTTCAAGAAGAAAAGAACTAAGACTACGAGGGAAAGATTCATAAACTAAAAGGCCGAGAGGAATGGAGTGACCGACTTCAGCGAGATGATCAGGTGCTATGTTTTATTCTCTATAGGAGTGACTGATATGAAAAGATATATTGTTGTTTAACATTGCTTTGATGCGCCGTGTTCTGGGGTAGAAGTCGGGTCTTGTGTCTGAGTTAGCAGGAGAGAAGTCGGATCTGGATCCGGGTCGCAGAGACTTGAATCCGAGTTGAACCAGGGGGTGTACCTGCAAAGGGACTCCGACACCCAAGTCAGATAAGTAAAACAGTCAAGGGATTGACTGAGTAAGATTGCGTACCTTATGATCTGTCAATATTCTCTATTTATAGGGGTTAGTCCTGTATAAATAGGGTAAGTGGGCATAAATATAAAGGAGTAAGTATAGCAGATACAATAAAGTAATTCAGAGATATTATAATTATATGTCATAATTATAGATATCGTCATTAAATGTCATATAATTATAGATATGATAATTATATTGTATGTGGGCCTTTTTGGCAATTGGGCCTTAGGTTAAGACCGTAACAGAAGCCCCCCAGCTCTTGTGAACTTGATAGAGTTGGCTTTGAGCTTATGAATTCTTTTGTTACGTCCGAGACGACATGCATGACTCTGGGTGGCCTCAACAATCTTCTGATATTTGGTCGAGACCGGTTTTAAGACATGAGTGCATCGAGTAATGCAGTTCGAGACGTTTTTTGTGACTTTCATCCCTGAAAGCTGAGATCCGGGATAGATGATGGGGGCCGAGCCGGGTCTCTTGACAGTTGAAACGCTGCAACGTTTCAGTTTCTCTGAAGTGTTTGTGACGTTTCGTTTCCCAAGTGACGTGTCGTTTCCTGACAGGGTCGCGACGGTTCGACTTCCTGGGCCGCAGGGGGTTATGGGCCTTTTTGGTCCTATAATAAGTGGCGAAGTTTCGCCATTTCGTTACTTCATTTTGGATTTGCTCTCTCCTTCTGTTTGTGAAACCAATACGAATCTAGAATCGGCTTTCATACGTTAACTCGTACTCAGGATCGGACTAACAGGTATTTCTTTTCCTTTTCTTTCTTCATTTTGTGCAAATGAGTGATAGTGGGTCTTTGGAAGTTTTGTCCGGGAAACCTGAGTCATGGGTATCTCGGAGTCGGTCATCTTGTGGGGAAAATGAGAGTTTTAGTCTTGAGGTAGTCGAGGTGTTGAGGCGGTGGAACATTACCCCTGGGGGGGCTGTTAGGACCGAGATGAATAGGACTTCGGTGAAATCCGAGACAAATTCGTATGATTCCATTTTCGATTGGTCCGAGTCGGGTGCTAGTCGTCTCTGTTCTGATGAAGGTAGTTGTTATACGACCTCTGCAGGTGTTGAAATGGCTGAGGCTCGTGACGGAGATTATTTCGTGCCTGTGTGGGCGGATAGGTATAGGTGGGTGGATCCGGAGGTTCTTGGTACCTGCTCTCTGTATAGACCCGGCTGCCCAGAGCATACTCAGGAGCGTCTGTTTGATTTGGAGGTGTTTGACTCGGCTGAGATGAAGGAAAAGTATAATGTGGTGATTCCCCCAAGAGGGAGCCAAGTTTGTCATTTGTCCGAGACCAACACCCCATTTTTGTACACCTATGACTTCTTTCATTCTAAGGTGAAGTTGAGGCTTCCTTTCACTGATTTTCAAGAAAGGGTGCTCATGTATTTGAGGTGTGCTCCTTCGCAATTACATCCCAACTCGTGGGCCTTCATTAGGTTCTTTGAGTTGATAGTGGCCGAGTTCGGCTTCTCCCCTTCTGTAAAGTTATTTTTTCATTTCTTCCTAGTGTTGAGGAAGCACCCTAAGGGGAAGAAGACCGAGACGTTAAAAAGTTGGATTTCGCTGCGGGGGCATAAGGATCGTAAGTTGATAACGCCTTATGCTGAGTCGGCCAAGAGGGGGAGTATAACCTTTAAACAAGAGTTCTTCCAAGTAAAGGCGGTTGAGGGTGTGAAGCCGTTTTGGGAGGAAAGGTCTTCTAATACCCCAAGATTTCCTATTTACTGGAGTGAGAGGCACTTTGATAGGAAAACGTCTGACTATGAGGTTGCTGAGTCGGCTCTTTCCCCACAAGATGCGACGGTGAGGACATTGTTGATGAAGTCGGTTGAGGAGTGTGGGCTTTTTTCATCTAAGAAAATTTTAGATGGCCCGACTCGCAGTGTCGGTTCAAGAATTGGTGAGGCTTGTATTTCTTGCATATAAATTAATTTTATTTCTATCTCGGCTAACTTTTACTCTCTGGTTTGTAGCTTCGATGGCCAATGTTGCGCTTAAACAGCTGAGGGCTCTGCAAAATGCACAGAATGCTAATGTCGGTCCTCAAGATGATGTGCATGTTGATATTGACTTTACTCAGCAGGCTGGCCATCTGACTCTAGGTGGTAGTCATCCGACTCAGGATGCGGATCATGGGGACGGCAGTGAGGAGCCTCGTCCTCAGAAGAAGAAAAAGTCTGCTAAGGGTAAGAAGAGGCTCAGGACTGACGAGTCTTCTAGAGAGTCGGGTGTCAACCTGTATGACTCAGAGGAAGAATTGGATACTCCTGAGATAGATCGAATCTTGTATAACCCTTTTCTCAAATCAGTTCATGATAACATGCCGATTATTGAGCATCTGGGGGATGTGGAGCGCCAGTGCCTTCAGCATGCTGCGTTTTTGAGACACATGCGGCTGGATGTTGTTCCATCTTTTGACCGAGTCAATTCAGACTTGGATGCTCGAACGACGGACAGGGATACTGCGTTGGTGGATCTAAAGGCTGCGCAGGAGGCATTGGGTACTGAGAAAAAGGAGAAGTTGAAATACAAAGGGTATTTCAAGGCGGCAAAGGAGAAGAATAAGACTCTTGAGGCTGAGATAGCCTAGCTGAAGGCCGAGTTGGAGAAATTGAAGGTGGCTCCTCCAGCGTCCGGGATGACTGAGGAGGCCGTGACTGATCTTGTGAAGAAGAATTTACAAAAGGCTCAGGCTAAGTTTAATGAAGAAAAAGCCGACCTTGTGAAGCTTCCTGAGCAGATTAGCATGGCTTTTTTCGAGAATTTTGTGGCGCAATTGGGAATTCTAAATCCCGGTCTGAAGGTGGATGGGACTTCAGCTGAGTATGATGTCTTCCAGGGGAGGATTTGCTGGGTCGACATGGAGAAAAAGATATATGTTGATGCTGCCTCTGGAGAGGAAGTCGGCCCGTACGAAGAATGATTTCCCCTTGTAACCAAGGTTTTTGAATTCCAAACTTTGATTAAATTCAATTTCATACTCTATGAGTTTAATGCTTATTCTTTTTGGGCTATTCTCTTTGGGTTGTGTTTTAACTTTCCCGCTGTGCTGTTATTGCTTATTATTCTGGCAAGTCTTATACTTTACTTTGTCGGGCCTTACGTTTTTAACGTTAGTACGTTTTTAATGCTTTGATTTCGGACTCGCGCTTTTAACGTTAGTACGTTTTTAACGCTTTTATCTTGGACTCGCACTTTTAACGTTAGTACGCTTTTAACACTTTATCTCGGACTCACGCTTTTAACGTTAGTACGCTTTTAACGCTTTTATCTCGGACTCGCGCTTTTAACGTTAGTACGCTTTTAACGCTTTTATCCCGGACTCGCGCTTTTAACGTTAGTACGCTTTTAATGCTTTTTGGATTTGTGACGTCCGGGTTAGAGAACTCATGTTATGAAGAAACTTCATAATTCAAGGTCGAGATGCTCTTCGCACCCGGTTTTATTAATATCAGATTTCAACGACCGAGACGTTATTCGCGTCCGGTTTTTAACAAAATGAATTGAAATGAAATTTTCTAAGTGTAATTACTCCTCAAGAATAGTAAGTCCTGAGCTTGTCCGAGTTCCAAAATCTTGGTACGACTTTTCCCTCAAGTGTTTCTATCTTGTATGCTCCATTCCCGGTTGCCTCGGTGACCCTATAAGGGCCTTCCCAGTTTGCTGCAAGTTTTCCTTGAGCTGCATTCTTATTGCCAATGTCGGCTCTATGCAAGACAAGATCTCCAGGTTGGAAGTGCCTGGCCATCACTTTGGCATTGCGCCGCGTTTTGAGGTGTTCATTCAGTGTTGAGTCTTGGATGTGTGCCACTGCCCGAGTTTCATCCAAGAAGTCTAGCTCCCCAAGTATGGCTTTATCGTTGGTGTCTTGGTCAAAATTTTCTACCCTCCAGCTCGGTTCTCCAATTTCGACCAGGATAAGTGCTTCAGTCCCATAGGTAAGCCGGAAAGGAGTTTCGTTGGTAGATGACTGCGGAGTTGTCCGATATGCCCAGAGCACGTGGTCGAGCTGCTCCACCCAGTTACCTTTGGCGTTGTCTAGTCTGCATTTAAGGGCTTTGAGGATCACCTTGTTCGCAGACTCGAACTGGCCATTGGTTTGAGGATGTTCTACCGAAGCGAAATGGTGCTTGATCTTCAATCCTGATAAGAGCTCTCTGAACCTCTTGTCAGTGAACTGGGTTCCATTGTCCGTGATTACGGATTGAGGAATCCCGAACCTGGAGATGATGTTCTTGTAAAAGAACTTTTGGACCTTGGTTGAAGTGATTGTAGCAAGGGGTTCTGCCTCGATCCACTTGGTGAAATAGTCAACTGCTACCACCAGGAATTTGACTTGTCCTGGAGCAGGTGGAAAAGGACCGAGTATGTCAATTCCCCGTTGGTGGAAAGGCAAAGGGACCGACATGGTAGTCAGTTCGGATGAAGGTACGTGGTGGATGGGATCATTCTTCTGGCATACCTCACACTTCTTGACGTAGTCCATGGAGTCTTGAACCAGAGTCGGCCAGTAATACCCGGCTCTGAGAGCTTTTCTTGCAAGTGTTCTTCCCCCTTGGTGGTTTCCACAACTGGGTTCATGTAACTCGGCCAAAATATACTTGGCTTCATTTGCATCGACGCATTTGAGCAGAGGGGTTGAGAATCCCTTTTTATACAGCTTTTCTTGGACGACCGTGAAACGAGATGCTAGCCGTCTCAATTTCTTGGCTTCTTTCTCATCTTCAGGGAGTGTACCCATCAAGATGTAAGTTTTAATGGGGGTCATCCATGAGTCAGATTCTTTAATCTTCAAGATGGACGGTTCTGAGATCCTTGGAGTTGAGACGACTTCTTGGAGGACTGACTTGTTATTCCCCAGCTTCTTGGTACTTGCTAGTCTGGATAGAATATCGGCCCTGGTGTTCTTGGCTCTGGGGACGTGTTGGAAGATGATTTCTTCAAACTTGTCGCTTGATAACTTCACCTTTTCCAAGTACCTCTGTAGCAATGGCTCCTTTGCTTGAAATTCCCCTTTGATCTAAGATACCATCAGCAGGGAGTCACTGTATACTAGGACTTTTTGGGCCCCTACTTCCTTTGCCATCAATAGTCCGGCAATGCATGCTTCATATTCTGCCTGGTTATTTGAAGTGTGGAACTCAAACTTTAGGGATTTTTCAATGCAAACTCCGTTGGGTCCTTCCAAGATTATCCCGGCTCCAGCACCTTTTTTGTTAGATGAACCATCCACGAAAACAGTTCATTCAGAACTGGGGGTATCATCAGGGGGGTCATTTCAGCGACAAAGTCAGCCAGAATTTGACTTTTAAGAGCAGTGCGACCTTCGAAGTGAATATCAAACTCGGGCAACTCCAAAGCCCAAGCCATCATTCGCCCTGAGAGATCTGGTTTGTGAAGGACGAGTCTGAGAGGCAAGTTGGTTCGCACTGTGACTTTGTGTCCCTAGAAGTAGTGTCGCAGTCTGCGGGCAGTAGTCAAGATGGCAAAAGCAGCCTTTTCAAACTTCTGGTATTTCAATTCGGCCCCCTAGAGTGCTTTGCTGATGATGTAGATTGGAAATTGGTTGCGCCCCTCTTCTTTAATCAAAACCGAATTTACGGCCTGGTTGGTTATGGAAATATAGAGGTATAGGTGTTCCTATGGAGCCGGTTTGACTAAAATTGGGGGGTTCGCTAATGTTTGCTTGAGCTGCTGAAAGGCGGCTTCGTATTCACTGGACCAGGTGAACGGTTTTCCCTTGAGAAGGAGTTGGAAAAAAGGAAGAGATATTGAGGCCGCTTTGGGGATGAATCGGCTGAGAGCGGTGACCCTCCCGTTAAGCTACTATATTTCTCTGATGTAATTCGGACTCTTCATATCCAATATGGCTTTACACTTGTCCGGATTTGCTTCCACTCCTCTGCTGGTTAGGAGGAATCCCAGGAAGTGTCCTGATGGAACGCCGAACGAGCACTTGAGGGAGTTGAGTCTCATGTTGTGCTTTCTGAGGCGGCCGGAGACTGACTCTAATTCGGCCACATGGTCGTTTCCTTCCGTAGTTTTAGCTATGATGTCGTCTATGTAGACTTCAACAGTTTTTCCTATCATATCTCCAAAGACTTTGGTCATCATTCTCTGGTATGAGGCGCCGACATTCTTCAAACTGAAGGGCATCATGGTGTAGCAGTAAATACCCTTGTCGGTGATGAATGTTGTCTTCTCCTCATCGTCTCGTTCCATAGGGATTTGGTTGTAGCCTGAGTAAGCGTCCATGAAAGACAGCCAACGATATCCCGATGAATTGTCAACCAGCTGGTCGATGTTGGGAAATGGGAAAAGATCTTTGGGGCAGGCTTTACTTAGATCTGTATAATCCACCCACATTCTCCATTTGCCATTTGATTTTTTTACGAGGATGGTGTTGGATAACCAGGTGACATATTTGCACTCTCTGATGAACTTGGCCTTGAGGAGTTCTTCTACTTGCTGATTGCTGCCTGCTGTCTTTCAAGGTCGATTTTCCTCTTCTTCTAGGCGACCGACTTAGCATTGGGGTCAATGGACAGTTTGTGAGAGCAGAAATTGGGGTCAATGCCTGGCATGTCGGCTGCAGTCCATGCGAACAGATCCGAGTTTTTGGAAAGCAACTTCTTCAGTTTCTTTTCCATGGTGGGGTTCATGTCGCAGCCGATTTTAGTCGTCTGTTCAGCAGAGGTCCCAATCTGATATGGTTTTGTCTTCGCAGCCAGTTCAATCCTGTCTCTCCCCTTGGGATCAGAGTCGGCTCTGGGGACGAGATCAATCATGTGAACTTGGCCTCTGGATGGTGTATTTTCATGCTGAGACGTGGGTAGGGTGGTTAGAGCAGCATTGTAACACTTTCTTGCTTCTTTCCGGTCTCCTTGAACCGTGATCACTTTGCGATCGCGGCCAGGGAACTTCATAACCAAGTGTTTGGTGGAGATGATTGCTCCTAGGGCATTCAAAGACGGTTGTCCGAGTATGGCGTTGTATAGACTGGGACAATCTACTATTAAGAACTTGGCAGAGAAGACCCTTTTCTCGGTTTCAGAACCGACCCTGAGTGTAGTCTAAAGGTATCCCTTGGGTTGAATCCTTTCTCCAGAGAAGCCCACCAGATCTCCCGAGTAGGGTAAGAGTGATTCTGGGGTTAGCAGTAGTTGGGTATAGGTCCTGCAGAAGAGGATGTCGGCTGAGCTGCCCTGGTCTACAAAGATGCGTCCGACATCGCTGTCTCCTATCAGAGATCGGATCACAAAAGGATCGTCATGGTCCACCACATCTTCAAAAAAGTCTTCATCCGAGAAGGTGATGACCGGGTTTGGGAGTTTCTTTGTCACTATCTTCGTGTCGGTTTGGTCGACACTGTAGACTTCCCGGAGGTGCCTCTTTCTTGCATTGTTTGATGATCCTCCACCAGCAAATCCTCCTGAAATCATGTTAATTCTTACCCTTGGTGTGGTTTGGGTAGTGGGATTGCTGGGACCGACTTTGTCATCCTTGTTGTCATATTTCTTGGGGGATGTAGAACACTTTCGTTTCTTGTCATTCCCTCCATCTGGGTTGGGGGACCTCTTTCGTTCCTCATACTTTCGGTATCCTCCCTGTGACCGGTTCTTTTTTACGTAACGTCCAAGTCGGCCATCTCGGATGAGTTGCTCAATGAGATCTTGTAGTTGTATACATTGATCAGTATTGTGCCCATAACCTTCATGAAAAGAGCAGTACTTGGACTTGTCTTTTTGAGCTGATGCTTTGAGTGTTGGGGGTTTGGGTATGTCAGCCAACTCAGTGTGCATTACTTCCTTCAGGATTTTTCCCGGGTTGGTGTTCAGGGGTGCATAATTATTGTATCGACCTTTGAGGGGCCGACGTTGGTCTTGCTGATGATGTCCTCTATCCTTCCCTTTATGTCGGTCATGATACGAGTCTCAGTCCTGTCCTTGCTGGGTATCATGTTTGGCGGCTACGGCCAAATGAGCTTCTCGTCCCACGTACTTGTGTGAACGTTGTCTAAACTGCTCCATGGACCAAACCGGCTCTTCTGATAAGAAGACTGCGAGGGGTGAACCTGGTGAGAGGGCCGATACGGCGCATACAAGCTGCACGTTCTCGGCTAGGTCCGGGATGACGGCACACTCTTTGTAAAACCGGGATAGAAAAGTTCTAAGTGGTTCGTCTTTATTCTGCTTGACCTTGGCCAGCGTAAACTAATCCCTGGGAATTTCAGTGGAAATTGTAAACCGTCCCAGGAAGGTATGCTGCATATCATCCCAGGAATCTATGTAACCCAGGGGGAGGGTTTTGAACCAGGCTAGGGCTTCTCCCTTCAGTGTCCTAGGGAACGAGCGGCAGATGACAGCCTCGGGGGCGCCAATGAAGAGCATCTCATTGGTGAAGGCGTCCAGATGTTTGACTGGGTCTGTTGTGCCATTGAAGGATTCGATGGGAAGTGCTCTTCTGTACTGCTCGGGTACCTCGACCCGGACTAGCCTTTCGGAGAATGGATGCCTGAAAGGGGTTGGCTGGACTGTGGTTCTTAGCTGTTGGACCTCCTGATGATCTCGGTCTGATGTCGGCTGAGACTGGATAGTGGGTTGAGGTTGATGTTGAGGGTTTATGTTGTGCTCCAAGTGTCTGAGGCGCTCCTCAAGGTGAATTACGGACTGGTGTCAGCTGCCCTTGGGTGTGATTCATGGGACTGGTGTTGGCGTTGCTCCTGAAGTTCTCTGACCTGGGCCTCGAGGCGCAGAATAACTTCGTCTCGGGGATCAGGCTGATTATCTCTTTCGTGTTGTTCGACTTCCATTTGAGGTTGTGAAGTCCCTTCTTGTTCAGCTAAACCGTCTCCGTCTCCGAGATCCTCCACCCATCCTTCGGGTGTTGGCTGAGGATGGAGCCGTGTTTGCTGACGACGTGTGGTGACCGTCATGCTGGAGAGGGGGAGGCCCTCCTTCTAGTGCCAAATGTTCTGGGGTAGAACTCGGACTTGGGTCTGAGTCAGCAGGAGAGAAGTCGGATCTGGATCCGGGTCACAAAGGCTTGAATACGAGTTGAACCCAGGGGGTGTACCTGCAAAGGGACTTCGACGCCCAAGTCAGATAAGTAAAACAGTCAAGGGATTGACTGAGTAAGATTGCGTACCTTATGATCTGTCAATGTTCTCTATTTATAGGGGTTAGTCCTGTATAAATAGGGTAAGTGGGCATAAATATAAAAGGAGTAAGTATAGCAGATACAATAAAGTAATTCAAAGATATTATAATTATATGTCATAATTATAGATATCGTCATTAAATGTCATATAATTATAGATATGATAATTATATTGTATGTGGGCCTTTTTGGCAATTGAGCCTTAGGTTAAGACCGTAACACGTCGTAAGAGGTCCATGCAGTGATGAGATTGAGGCACCTCCCCCTTAACCAATTGAATCACTAAGCGAGAATCAGTATTTATAATCACATTTTGCATATGCAAATTGAGAACCAACTGCAGCCCATAAAAGAGACCCATAATTCAGCCTTGATTATAGAATAGATTCCTAAATTTCATGAGAATCCACTAATAAAATTGCCATTTGAGTTGCGAATAAGGCCATCATAGCTAGCTTTTTTGGATGAGAGGATAACAGAACCATCAATGTTGAGTTTGTAGAAATTAGACAGAGGACGAGACCAACCAATCAAACATTTAGATTTGTAAATTCTCTGAGATAGAGGTTGGGGGAGGCAATAGCTGCAATCACACGTCGCGCGTAGCTAACAATGTGAAAGAACAGGTTGCCTAGCAGATCTGTTTTCTGTTGGAAGACAAGGGAATTACGGTCCTTCCAAATTAGCCAAACAGCAACAGGGAAAAGGATGGACCAAGGCACACCAGGAACACTTTATTTTAATGTGTTGCAGATTTTTCCTCAACCAAGAGTCAAGGCCCAGACTAAAAAAAGAAGTCCAATTATCTTTATCAACTAATGAATCCCAAAGCTCAGAGATGGACTCGCAATCTCTGATTGTATGCATTAATAGATTCTTCAGTAGCACCGCAGCGAGGGCAATTCCCGGAATCAGACATTCCCCTTATAACTCTCTTAGCATTTGTAAGCAGCCTGCCATGAGCAAGCTTTCAAATAAAAGATGAGATTCTAGGGGGACCCTACCAGGACCAAATGGTTTTAAAGATTTGGTCTGAAATCAAAGCCTCCTCTTTATAGACCATAATAATCTTGTACGCTAATTTGATAGTGAATTGACCACTACCTAAAAACATCCAAGCAGGGCAATCAGGGCCATCACCAGGAAAGGGGGCTTTATTCCAGCAAGGTGAGAGAGGCAGTGATCAGGAAGCCAATTAGAGAGATAATTCCAATCCTAATCATTATTGATGCTGGAAGAAACTAAGGGAATTTCCTGCTGCCAATCAGGAACCACTTCCTTGGCATATTGAATCAGAGGGCCCAATTTAGGAATAAAAGGGTCGAGCCAAAACCTTGTAGAGCTTCCATCTCCAATGATCCACACAATACATTTCTCCAAATGTTTCCACACATTGACAATTCCTTTTCATAGAGAAGAAGCTTTGTTTCTTGTCTTGACCGAGGGCATGGAGGAAACACCAAGGCCATATTTTTCACGCAACACTTTGACCCAAAAAGAATCAGGTCGAGCAATGATATTCCAAGCAAGCTTAATCATATAAGCTTCATTAGAGACCCTTAAAGGTCTAAAACCCAAACCACCAAACTCTTTAGGACGACATATTTTATCCCAAGAGATTAAGTGACACCTCTTCCTAGCTTGGGTAGTTACCCAAATGAAGATTTTGCACAATCTTTCAATTTCCTCACAAACAAAGCAAGGGATAACAACTGCTTGCAGAATGTAGTTTGGGATGTTGTACAGACAGGACTGAGTCAGAGTGGCCCTACCTGCAAAAGAGAGTGAGTTAGATTTCCAGCCAGATAATATTTTCCTTACCTTGTCCACAATTTGAGAGTACGTTTCTCCAGAGGACCTGTTGTGCAGAGCTGGAAACCCAAGATACAGGCCTAGATCTTTGGTTGCTTTAATTTCCAGCAAGGAGGATAGATTGGAAGCCATACTCTCCTGCACATTACTAGAGAAGAAAACATTGGATTTAGATAAATTAATTTCCTGTCCCGAAACTTGGAAAAACAAATTTAAGGTCTGTTTAATGGCTTGTACCTGACTAACAGTAGCTTCCCCAAAGAGGAGATGGGAAAGGGAAACACCACTACACCTAAATTTATGTTGAGTCTCAAAATATTATTAAGAGATTAATAATGTTTAAGTCTCACAAATCCTAAGTTTTAATGAGTAACAAATTTGGTCTAAGTATGTTGATAACAGTAAAAATTCTCTTAAGGGTGTTTCATGTGTTTCAGCAACTCTCTGAAGGAGCAACCCTCTGAAGTGGTGCAACCTTCTGAAGGAAGAGACCTACTGACAGTATTCAACCCTCTGAAAGAGATATGTTATCTGAATCAAGAAGATCTGTTGAAGACTATCTACGTGGAATTTGACCAAAGACAGAAGACTCTCTGCTCAAGACTTTATTGCATCTTATACGTCTTTACACAAAGTCAGAAGCTTTCAGAAGATTGTCTCACAACGGTCTTAACAACATTTAATGCAATTTCACAACGGTGATTTTAGCAATCTTCAACGAACTCAAGTTGAACTCCTATATAAAGCTTCGTAAAGGACTTCAAAAAAGAGAGGCCAAGAGGGAAGAAATAATATCAGGCCAACACGTTGCAAAAAAATCTCACTGCAACTGTCCGATATTTTTGTACATAGAAAATCTTATTTGTATCCTGAGTTATACTCAATTATCCCTATACAAGATTATCCTTGTTTAAGTTCTTCAGGAACTTAAGCCAAAGTTCATTTGTAAACACTTTTAAGTGTCTGAGAGCCTGGAGAGGCTTGGTGGAAGAAAGAATACTTGTCTTTGTGCCTGAAGAGGCTTGGTGGAAGAAAGAATACTTGTCTTTGAGCCTGGAGAGGCTTGTCTGTAAAACAATACTTGTTGTAAAGAGCCTGAAGAGGCTTGACAGAAAAAGAATACTTGTAACTGATCAGTTAGTGGAAATTCTTTGCTGGTTTGGCATTGGGACTGGACGTTGCTAACGGTGGATGTGAGTGAACCAGGATAAATCTCTTGGCTAAGTCTTCTCTACCCTTATCTCTCAATATATGTTATTTAAACTAACTGGAGGGTTCTTAGTAATCTGTTTTATAAGTTTGAACTGGAAACAAATTAAAACACTCTTTAGAAAACAAGTTTCCAAAACTATTTTCAGACCCACTGAAGCAACTTCAGCAAGTACCTTTACACCCAGTTTCAGTAAGTTACTAAAAATTCTTTCTGAAAAGTTCTGCTTGTAAAAGGTTTTCATAAAATCTGTTTAAACATATAAAACACTATTCAGCCCCCCTTCTACTATTTCTTGTGGTTTCTACCATTTAAGGGGAAGACATGAGTGGTTATCAACCATATGAGAAATAAGGTGAGAAAGGCGCTCCAAACAAATGACAAAGGGGTAAGGGGACAACAGATCCCGTTGCCTAATTCCCCTAGGGGTACAGGAATTAGTGGGCTCACCATTCCAATTAATATACATACAGGAGGAGGAAATACAATTATAAATAAGCTCAACTAAGGGGGGATGGAAGCCAGCAAGAGAAAGGGATTCAGAAACAATATCTCATTTAATTCTATCATAAGCCTTAGAGGCCAATGGTATATTGACCCCTTTTAGCATACAATATATGTCATGTTAATTATAAAAGGCATGATTTATTATATTAATTAATTAATATGATAAAGTCCTTAGAATGACTTATTCATGGCTGCAAGTTATCAAGTTTGACTTGATAGGGAGATTCTATAGGCCACTTCAGAACATCATTCTCAAATCATCCCTAGTCAAGTACTATTATGAAAAATGACAACAATAATACGTAGAGACTAGTATGTGAGTAGATTGATGATTATGTCTCACTAGTCATGGATATGTGATATCAAATCTTTCATATTGGTGCACATTAAAGGGTTTTAATGGTGTACTGGATTGACCTAATGAGAATGCTACATGGATTATTATGTATGTCATTAGTGATTCTCATAGTGACAATGGTGTATGTGGTCCTTTGACCTGATGTCACTGCGGTTCCCAACATGAGGAGTAGTATGCTTTGGTGTCATCAAACGTCATGCCTAACCTAGTGGCTATAAAGGTGGTTATCGAGTATGCCACAAATCATGTGGAGAGATGGGAGTGACTAGATGGGATTTGTCCCTCCCACATAATTAGAGTTATATCTTGGGCCCCTTGATTGAATGAGACTAAAAAGTGCATGGTCATGCCCAAATAATATTAGTATGAGATATTAATATTATTTGTTAGAAGTCTACTCGGGAAATCAAGAAATCGAGATTGAACTATACAAGGATGACACATTCCATGCCTTATGTTCAATCTAGATATATGGACTGGGGGTGAGCTTGGGACGTGTTGGGACGAGTTTTGTCCGTCCCATAACCCGACTCTAACCTTTCATCACACCAAATTTTCAGACCCGAACCCGTCCATAAACCCGACAAAGTATAAGATTACTTGAAACTCGAACTCGTCCACAACCCGAAGGAATCCATCCACAAACTCTAAATCCTAATATTTTACTTTCTTATGAACTTTCAAATATTGTTAAGAGAAAAATATCACTATATTATTATATAACTTTATGTATGAAATGTGTTTTCAAAGTAGATAGAGCCTCTATCATAAATAAAAGTTAAATTAAAATTTCTCTAGGAAGTTAAAATGATGTTAAGCAATTAAGTAATATAAAATTATAAATGTTATATATTATATATATATACATATATGGGACGGGTTGGGTAACTCGAAGATTAACCCGAACCCATCCTCAACCTGATACTGGGTTATTGAATGAGACCCGATTAAACCCTAATCTTTCATGTGGGACAAGGTCTAACCCGACCCGAATAGCTTGAATTGGTTGTGTTCAGTGATCTGCCGATAGCCAATGGCCTACTTGATCTCTGGCCTCAATCCATTTTCAAACTTCGAGCACTTGGATCCCTCATCTACGATGTTTTGGAAGTATGGGCAGAACTTGGACAACTCCTCAAACTTCGCTACATACTCCCCAAAAGCCATGCTCCCTTGCTCCAATTTCATAAACTCCACTTCCTTGCGCTTCCTCAGATCGGTTGGAAAATACTTCTGGAGAAAAGTCTCCTTGAACAAATTCCAGTTAATCAGCCTCCCAGTAGCTTCTAACTGACGCCTGGCATACTCCCACCAGTGCTGAGCTTCCCCAACCATCTTGAACACAGCCAATGTTACCTTCTGCTCGTCAGGACAGCCCATAGCCAAGAAAATCTTCTCCAATTCCTCTAACCAAAGCTGGGACCCATCAGGATCATGACCTCCTTTGAATTGCGGTGGGTTGTTCTTCTTGAAGGTAGACAGTCCACGGTAAGCGTCAGGAATGTTGTTCTGATTCTGATTACGAGCTTGATTGATCTCGTCCAATGTCTGCTGTTGGTTCTCTAGCACGTTCACGATCCTTCCCAGAAGATCGTTCATCACAGGGTTACCTCTTCCTGCCATGGAATTCTGCATTCATAGAGTACATCAGTTTCTCCCGTTTCATGCAGAACCATTCAAGCAACAACAAGTAACGCTACACAGATTTTCATATTACAAAGGTAGTAATATAAGAGCAAACAATTCACATAAGGCAAACAATCAACACAAACAAATAATCAACACAGAGTAAACACAGAAGGAAGGGTATTATAGACCTTACCCGAGGCCAAAAGGAAAGAACAACTCTGATACCACCTAAATGCGACACCCTTAGTTCTACCACTTAGAATATCACATGTATTACACGTGACCAATGAACTTACTGGTTTAGAAACGTTAAAATGCGGAATTATTAATTGTTTTTAATAAAAGGATTTAGTTGTCATCAACCTATTACATCTCTAATTTCATTTTAAGTATTTATGAAATATCCTTTCCTTATTCTGAAACACGTTTTCCGAAAACATCTAGACGGTTACTTCCTCGCACACATACACAACATACACGCAGTTATAACATCAATATAAGAAAAAGGAAACGACATGAGATATATACATATGAACATAACAGTGGTGTACCTCTCGAGTCACCCAAATATCCACATCAAAACATGAGTTCTGGTAATAGACCAAAATAAACAAGAGTTCAAACAAAATACAAAGGAAGAGGTCGCTAACTCAGAGCTGCTACTACCTAGACTCAAACCATACTAATCCTACTCTTCATCTCTCGACTCAGTAGTGAACACCCTACTGCTCCTCCTCCCAGCGTCTCCGATGGTGATCATCCCAAAATCCTTTGAGGGATCGTCGCTAGAAGAATCCTCCTCCGGCTCCTCCTCCTCCGGCTCCTCCTCCTCTGGATCCTCCTCCGGGGCCTCCTCCTCCTCCGAGGTGTCATCAATCACAATCAAATCTAGCTCACTTGAGAGAGAGCGGCCTTGCGCAGCAGGATGCATAGGCTGAGCATCAGACGCCTCAAAAGAAGGTGAGTACCTAGGAGAGTCTGGTCCAACCATATCAGCCATCCGAGATGACCATGACGATGAAGAAGATGCGGAGTGACAACGTGAAGGGCGAAAAGTAGTATAGCACACCGAGTTAGGTGGCGTCGGAAACTCGAGAGTCACAGGTACAATGAAATCCAACTCTGGTACAAGCGGGAGTCCGGGATGAGTAATGATGACGCAGACTTCCCCAGTGAACTCGCATCTACGAGGGATATCTGTCACCCTCCATGTTCCTCTCGGCATCCACCGCAGTTGCACTCGCCTCGATGTCATGGTTGAAGTCTCCGATACCGGCTATCGACGCAACGAGAAGAATATAACAACAAAAGATAGAATGGAAGGGTGAGAACATTGCATGAACTCACAGCACGTAGGATACAGTATACTAGAGCACATACACAGGGATGATCCACACAGATCAATCAACAAGCAATCACAAACATGTCATCATAGTACACTCATTTGAATGCAACCTTGCAACTATAATGCAATGACTAATGCATGAGGGCCCAGGGAAACATCACCACCACAGTGCACATAGCAATTGCCCAACCATATATGTACAACGTATCAGGAGTTAGAGTCTGTACTAGCAATCAGTACAAGGAGCATTGCTCATTCATTTTCTTTTGGCCAAATCTTTTATGCGTCCTTCCAGACAATCTCAACTGACCCCGAAACCATGAGAGCGACAGGATAGTCAAGCCTGCCCCCTACGGACTCTACAGTAGGGAGCTAGCCTATGTCTCATGATGTCCTTTCTGGAACTCGACTATCCTCATGGCCGGCATCCCTTTCGAGGACCCGCTGGCGTTCTTTGCAAAACCCAGTGCACCCTTCCCAACCAGTTTCACACTGTACCAAAGTGTCACTGCCATATAGGTCGTAAGGTTTTCAACCTTGAACATCATTAATGCTTTATGATGCATGTCACACAACAATGCTTACAACATTCACATCCTTACAGGCAAAGCCCATCGAATCATTCAACGTCACCACTTAACCGTGGTATGGCCCGATTCAATGTCTTTCCTTCAAGGAGAACCAATCAATGCTTTCTCAGCATACACAGTCCTTACAGGCAAAGCCCATCGAATCATTCAATGTCACCACTTACCGGTGGTACGACCCGATTCAATGTCTTTCCTTCAAGGAAAACCAAACCCCATCTTGGGTTGGAAACGCACTCTCTCACTAAGCTTCTCTAGTCTTATGCAGAAGAGTGTGTTGGTTATAATCTTTTAAGGTAGTTTGTACTAATGTTCTTCTTTGAATCAATAATCATTTCCACTTGAGTCCTATAATTTACTAAGACTTATGATTGTGTCTTATGGATAGTATTTCCTATCTTAATTTGTCTTGTACGTCTAATTAAGATTGGGTTTAACCCTCAATTATAATTAGTTTTCATTATCTAACTATAATCAATCTTAATCCTTACTTAAGGTCCTAATTAATTCCTAATTATCCCTTAATCTCTTCCTTAATCTTGGATTAAGCTTTAGTTACATTTGATTAAGGTTAATCATAATTAACTAGTTCTTAATCATCATTAAGGCTCAATTACCTAATTAATACCTCATTAGTAATTAGTGATTAAGATTTAAGGTTAATCTTCATTAAGGTTAATTAACTTTAGCCTTAATTAATTTATTCTTTACTTAATTAACTTAAGTAGATTAGATTAATTAACTTAGATAATTAAATTAGCTAAGCCTACTAATTAATTTCTAAGTTTTAATTTTAATAACTTGGATTAGAGTTGAACTCCAACTCTAATCTAAACCCAATTCCATAATTTATTTTTTTTGGTTGACTTTTAATGAGTCTTTGACTCTCTCTTTTTTTTTTGGAGGTTTTGGGCTTGAACCAAGGGCCCAAAGGTTGGATGACTCTTAGGAGCCCATCTTTACACATAACAAGTCAAAATGTTGACTTTTGTGTTGACTTTTATTTGGATTACACTTGAAATTCGAATTTAATTCTTTTAATATTTTTCAAAGTTTATTATTTAAATTAAAATCCTTTAAGTAAATTTAGTGTTTTGGCCTATTGGACCATTGAGGCCCAAAAACATGTTTTTCCACTCTACTTGATCTTTTCAAGATCAAAAAGCATTCTTGATGAGTTTCATCAAGAACAACCTCAAGAACATCAAGAACACCTTGAATGTTCATCAAAACATCAATTTTCCAACAACATCCAAACTTTACCAAATTTCAACACAATCACCAACAAGCATTATAAACAACAAACATCATGCTAATTCATCCAAAATCATCCATACACACATTCAAGTTCATAACTTTATTTCTAAGCTCATAAACATCATTTTTCAAGAATCAAACATCCAAACAATTTCATAAATTCAAACAACTTAATGCATGTTCATAAATCCATCATCAAAACACATTTCCATCATCAATTAAAATTTTAGAAACATGCAGCCCCATTAAACCAAAATAGCTGAACCATATAGGGAGAAAAAGAGAGAATTTTTTTCAAGCAAAAACATGGTTTGCATGTAACCCAAAACATCATCCAAGCATTTTTCAAGCATCAACAACAAATTAAAAACACCATTCAAGGCTATAATGAAATAGCTAAACCATATCTCCCAAGAGATAGGTTCCAACAACCCATTTTTCAAGAGAAAAACAAGAGTAAAGACAAGGATCAAGGGCAATCCTTGACTCTAGTCACCAATCCTACTAGAGTTCAAGTTCTCCCCCCCCCCCCAAACTTACCTAAGGATTTTCTTCAAAATAAGGTGCAGCAATAGCCCTTGAAACAGCTCCAAAGATCCCTCCTTTGGTCACAAAACAAGAGTTTTCAAGGCTTGGAGGCTAGGTGTTTAAAGCTTTGGTTCAAAGATGGAACCTTGGCTTGAAGTGTTTAATGGAGATTGAAAATTTTGGGAGAAAAATGGGAGAGAGTTCACGGCCAAGAGAATAAGAGAAAGAGAGAAAAACTAAGCTTTGCATGTGTGGGAAAGAAAGAAGAAAAGGTGAGTTTGGAGTTTTAAATGCCATAAAGGCTTAAGGTTTACACTTGGCTTGGAGAAAAAGAAAGAAAAAGACATGTGACTTCCATGCAAGGCTCTCCACATGCACAGCTTGCAAGAGAAGTCAAGGGAAGGTTTTTGCAATTTTTCTGGCCCGGATCAAGAGTATTCGGGCCCGGTTCAAGAGACAGTAGGGGCAAAAAGGTCATTTTTCACAAAAAATTCCAAAAAACCCCAGAAATTCTAGAAAAATAGGAAATTCATTCCTAAACTCAAAAATATAAATTTTGATGATTAAAAATAATTTTAATCACTTCAAATTCAATAAAACACTTAATACGGTAAAACGGTAAAAACGCGGGTGTTACAGTATCGCGTTCGTGTGAATACCGGTAGAGGCATAGATACTCTTGCATGCCCGTGGTTTGGTAAAAAGGAAAGCACTAAAAGGTATACTCTATAACACGATTTGTGGCTTTTGCATGGATCCTTGGAGGGTTTTGGATATATTTAAATTTTAAAAGTTTAGTTCTTACGCTGCGTTTGACCTTCCAAAACCCAACGGTGGTATCAGAGCCACTTGCAACGCCATAAATTGGTTATCGTTTCACTCACTATGTGTTAATATGTGATTTTAGTTGTATGGTAAATAATGGTTCAACCTTTTGCATTAAAAAAAAATCAATCTTTGCAAGAGTTGCAATATAAAGGTTAGACCTTTTCAAGAAAGATGAATCCTTTTACAAAAAAATATCAATCTTTGCAAAGTTGCAATATAAAGGTTAGACCTCTTCAAGAAAGATTAATCCTTTTACAATAAAAATTCAATCTTTTGCAAGAGTTGCAATATAAAGGTTTGACCTTTTCAAGAAATATGAATCATTTTTCAAATAAAAGTTCAATCTTTGCATGAGTTGCAATGTAAAGATTCAATTTTTGAATCTTGTTAGTATTTTACTAGACTTGGATATTTTTTTAAAAAAAGAATCTTTATTGATAATAAAAATTTCAAATTTTGTACATTAAAGATTTGATCTTCCTTAAATTTAAGATGATTTGTAACGATTACAAATTAAAGATTTAATCTTTATTACTTTGACTATGATTTGTAATGTAGGGATGGCAATGGGTACCCTCTGGGCAAGGTACCACAGTGCTCGGTCCCGTACCCGCATTTACAAAAAAAGCCCGTACCCGCGCACATACCCGCGTGTGCAGTAACTTTAGTGCCCGTCCCCATACCCGCTGGGAACCTATATGCCCGCACTCGCGCCCATTACCCGCACTTTTATTAAGTAAAAAAGTAACAACTTACTAAAAAAATATAAATTGAAACACAATATGTTAATGTTCTAAAACACAACATATGATCTAAAGTTCAAAAATTTTATTGAATATTACAATATAATTTCACGTCACACTATTTTATAAACTTGGATATTATGTGTTAGAATTCTTCAAGAATAGTAAAAGAAATTATTCTTAACACTAATTAGTCATTTATTATAAAGTAAAAAAACACAAATAGATAGTTTTAAAAATATATTTTTAATTTGTAATATATTATATATATCAATTTTAAAAATATGTATAAATATTTTAGATATTTTAATAAAATTATTATATCCCTATTTATAATTATATATGGTATTTTTTTTTTGTTTAACCATAGGTATCCTCCACGGGAGGCAATCCTGTTCGAGCTGGGAACATCCACATCATGGTGGGGCTAGCTCTCCCAGCGAGGATTTTTTCCATCCACAAAGACTCGAACCTGAGACCTTGCTTAAGGGGAATCAAGCATGTATATATGGTATTATTTATTAAATAATTATATATATGAGTGCGGGTATGGGGCGGGCTGGGCATCATAGTGCCCATACCAACGCCTGTACCCATAAAAAATGCGGGCTATTGCCCGTACCCATACCCATACCCGTTTTGCGAGTTTTTACCTTGCCCATTGCGGATAATTTTTGTGGATACAAGTGTTGTTTGCATATCAAGGGTTGAGTTGAGGATATTGCAAAGGGTTATCTTTGATTTGGAATCAAAGAGAAGTTTAAAAATATTAATATTAATATTAATATTAATATTATTTAATATGTATTGATTCTTGGATGGTTAGTGCATGGTTATGGTCCTAATTCTTGTGTATGTATTTTATTTTGCCTTTTGGATTTTTCAGATACGGCCTGCGTGTCGTGCCTTTCTCTCAATCCTCTATTTGTATTTCTTTTCTCATCCCATGCCCCTCTATGTAAAAGAGGTTTCTTTATATTAATGTAATGAAAAATAACAGTTATGGTAATGAAAAGACAAATGTAAGGAGGTGTAAGAGGCAAACGTTGGAATGACATATGAGGACACCCAAAGGAAGACACTTGGAGAAGATGCTTGTACCTTTGGTTTAATTACTGATTCCCCCATTGGCTTGGGAGAATCAATCTTTAAGGGGCCATAACCATGTCACACATATTCATATTCATTGTATGTATGAGATGCATATTATAGATGTGTGTGATATATACACACACACATAATGCAATAATGTTACAATTGGAGAGATAAATTAAAATATAAATCCCTCATACAAATATTAAGTCGTGATCAAATGCCTTCCAATGCATGACACTCGTCAAGGCTAGAATCGATTAAGTGTAGGTCTGCCAAAGCAGGGTACCTTTACTATTCTAGTGAGGTGCGATGGGATAAAAGTAATATCCAATTGTCAACCATTGGGTTTTGACTTAACTAGGTATATTCAATAGGATTGAAAACCTAGAGGCACTAAGTTAGGCATTAATTCATAAGATGAATTAGAATAAGAGTTATTCACCTAACTATCCAAGAGTTGTATGTGATACAGTTGGAAATTGTTTCCTACCTAAATAACCTAGTTTTAAGTGATCAGCCAAAGCTGACTTAGACCTAGGTGAAATATGGATCTTGGCCCACTAGAAAAATCTAGCAATGGGATTTTTTCGAATCAATGTTGAGGGTAGTTGATTTGAATTAAAATAGTGGGAGTAATATTTAATAAAAGTCCTTATTAAATATTTAATAACATGGTATTTATTCTGCGATATTATAAGTACGTTGCAATGTTAAAGGGTTCCATAAAACATGAAAAGTTCATGTATTTGGGTGTTAAAGGGTCCAATCATTGAAGCCTTATTCGTCGCAATTACAATGTGAAAGGTTCACGGTGAGGTAAAAACCTCAACTCAAATATTGGTTGCGAGAAACATATCGGTTATCAATTTGCTGACAAGAACGTATTCAAATGATGCGAGGGACTTACCTGTTTATCGGTTCATGAAGCATTCATTTGATGTGAGACACATATTACTTTTGGTGATGTGATATCTAATTCTTGAGTCGGGACACTACCTTGCACCCCGCTAAAGGGTGGCCTCCATTTGACAAATATGTCTAGTTATTTTTTATCATTGTGATTAGTCCTTAAAAGGGGCATTTTTGTTTGGGAGAAAACATTATATGTTTTAGAGCGACGGTCTCCTAAGTTACTTGTTCCAAGTGCTTTGCGTGCTGAAAAGATGCTTATATGAATCATTAAGATAATGCCTTGGACACTTGTCACACATTCTAACCACCATCAACTCATAGCTATATAAGCTCAATGAGTACTTGGACGTTTATGATATGATCATACACCTCGAGAAAATCTGTGAGGAACTAGTTAGACTTGTTAGATATGAGATATCTAAGATACTATTTCAATGAAAATTTGAAAATGACAACCTTATCAGTGCTCATGTTCTCAATATGATTGAGTTCATTAAGATCCTCCTCTTGACTAAGAGTTGGCGAAAGACTTGTCCTACAACTGTTGTCGGACAAGTATAGTCAATTTGTCATGGATTATAGCATGAACTAAATTGATAAACCTCTGCCAGACTAACTTAGTATGTTAAGAACAACTAAGGAGGATACTTGATAAGTGCAAATTATATGATAAATTCTCGTATTTTTACTGCACTTATCAAGGTTAAAATAGTAATTTACGCCCCAAAATAATCCCTTTTTAGTAATAATTGTAATAATTGTGATTATTTGATTTGAAATTGAATTTGATGCTATTTTAATAGAAAATCTGTTAAATTTACATATTTATGAGAAGATTTGAATGAGGAAAGAAGATAGCATTATTTGAGGAGAGGATCTGCTAATTTGAAGTTTAAATCAGAGCAAATAAAGATAAGATCAGCTGCCATTTAAACAAGGATTCTGCAGATAACTTCCCAATTTAAATTCAAAGAGCAGAATAATCACAGAATCAGATCAAAAAGAGGGAAACAAGAAAAGCCAAGCAAACAAGGATAAGATCAGGAAGAAATCAAATTGTTAAAAGAGAAAACAGAGCAATCAGTTACGCGTTCCACGCTTCAAATGCGCTGAGCGCAGATGAAGCGTAGCTACGCGAATCAGTTTTAGATCTGTTTTCAGATCTATTTTCAAAACAGATTTCTTTCAGATTTAAAATAGCTTTCCTTAGCCTATAAATAGGACCCTTTTGTACAGATCAAGGGAGCCTTTTACACAGTCTACAGAGGTTAGAAAAGGAGCATTTAGGAAGGAGATTAGAGAGACGAAAAAGCCAGAGCTAGGATTGGAGCAAGGTGACAGCTTCCCCATTGGGTTGTAATGGCTACCATGCGTAGCTAAACGTCTCAATAGGATTAAATGTAGTTGATTCAATCCCCAAAGTGTATGTGAATTCTCGCATTTATTTATGAATCCCTGTTTTATAATATCGGTATTTTTATCTTTGCTTAATGCATAGCTTCCACCTGTGTGCCAGAGTTATAGGTTAATTTTAGGATTCAGGTGACAGATGTTTCTATAAAATTAACAGCGAGTTTGGGAAAGCCTAGACATAGGACACCTAAAATTCTGATTGGTAAAAGTACTCATAGTAGTTACTATAGGGTCATAGGAGAAAGTGATCATTGAAGAAGAAGTAGGAAATCCCTCCATAGCTGACGTTGTCGGTCTATAGGGCGAATTGATAGTGTTTAACGAACGGAAAGATAGAGCAATCAAGCCAGGGTAATTTTCCGCTTGGGAGAACCCGCATAAATTACTTGAGTATCTCGTGATATGGGACACAGGCAGGGGATAACATAGTCTGGCTAAGGTATTATAGAAATATATTAATAAATAATATTGGGATTCACATGCATAAGGGGTGCGATGATATGAAGTTTAATCCTAATCCAAGTAAAGTATTTTATCTTCTCTCAATTATCTCTTTCTTTTATGCAAATTTACTTTCCTCACCACAAATTCTCAAATACCGTTTTCTACTTGATAGTCTGATCACGAGTAAATACGAAGCGAACCGTTCCCTGTAGATACGATAAACTCATACTTACTATTATACTGCGGAAATTTTGGTACGCTTGCCAGAATTCCATCAATACTCATGAGGGAAGAGCCATAATTATGGTTCAAGATAGGGGAGAGGACAACACAAGAAGCCCAAGGGCAGTGTGGTTAAGGAAAGTAGTTCCCTTGTGATGTAACTAGGCATTGAGAAGGAATTACTTAATGTACCTAAAGGAGTTTAAAAGGAAGAGAATTTAGACTTCTACTTCATGTATTCTGTTATAGAATTCAATTTTCTATTTCTTTACCTTGAGTATTTGATACTTGATGAAGAAATAGAGCATTGACAATGGGCAAAATGGATATACATGTTCACGTTGGAGGAAGAGTTGTTGCCTTTGTTGTAGGACTTTTATCTTTGCCCATTGGACTTGTTATTGAGATAGAGAACTTTATTTCTTGTACAAAAAAAAAGAATTTTTCAAAAAATAAAAATGTTGTTCGATTCATTTAATTGATGATTTTATGTTCTCATTCTCAATAGTTTCCTCTATAATGAAATACTTAAAGGTTCAAATCTAACGATAAGAACTTCTTTTAACTTTAGCGTCATTGTTTAGGATACATAAATGACAAATGCACTTCAAGATCCCATAAAGATGGATTCTTGAACTCATTTGATTTTGAATCATATGAGGTAATCAAGTCTTGTTTATTTGAAAGATGACTAAGACCTCATTCTCAAATAAAAGTGAGAGGGGAGGTAATCTTTTAGGCCTTATATATAAGGATGTATGTGGGCCTCTAAACACAATTGCTAGAAGTAGGTTTTAGTACTACATTACATTTGATGATCCTAAATCTTTTAGGTGCTCCTTTGGTCATTCAAAGGAATCCAAATGATGCTTCTTGTATAATTCCACACAAGACAAAATGTTTATCACTCGATTTGTTATTCTCTTATGAAGAGATTTATCTCCATTCGAACTAGTGGGAGGAGGCTGAACTTGAAGAAATTTAAGGTTAAAAAAGTAACACTGAATTGGTGATGGAAGTGTAGAAACCATAGGAAACACTAGAAGGGGGTTGAATAATATTTTATAAATTTCAAACTAATTTAGGAAACCTTTCACAAGCAACTCTTTCGAAAGAAGTTTTTATAACTTGCTGAAACTGGAAGTTTTGCACTTGCTGAAGTAACTTCAGCAGGTTCAATAAAACAGTTTGAGAAACTTGTTTTTCAATAAATTTAGATAGTTTTGCAGTTTCAAAGTTATAAAACAATAAACTCAGAACCCTCCAAGTTAGTATAAACCAAATATAAATAGTTAAGGGTAAGAGAAGACTTAGCCAAAGATTTATACTGGTTCACCCACCACTACTGTGAGCTACGTCCAGTCCTAAAGCCAACCAGCTATGGATTTTCACTATCTAATCAGATATACAAGTATTCATTTTCTGCCAAGCCTCTTCAAGATCTACTACAACAAGTATTGTTTCCTACCAAGCCTCTCCAGGCTCTAAATCAAGTATTGTTTAAACAACAAGCCTCTCCAGGCTCAAACAGAAAACTGTTTAGAAGAAAGATTGCTTAAGCTTTGTAACTACACAAGTTTAAATCCTAAACTGGGTAAGATGTACAAACTACTGAGTTGAACTCAGGATATGAAATTTGAGTACAAATGAAACAGAGTGAATATATTTCTTAGAGAAGTTTTGCAGCACTTCAGCAAGTTCATGTTCGTTCTCTCACATTCTTCTCTGCATGAAGACTTGTATTTATAGAGAGAGAGAGAGATTTGAGACTATTTAGACTTCTCTATAAATCCCGTTGTGAAATAGCTTTATTTCTGTTGAGACACAAAGCTTCTGGTAGCTTGTAGCAGCAGACATAGCAAAAGTAGGTGTGCAACAACGCTGACTCTACTTTTCAGAGCAAAGTGTACTTTCACAGCAGAGACTACCTTTTTGGTGAATAAGAATTTCAAATATACCAAAAAGCTTCTGATTTGCCTTGCCAGAGAGGGTGAGGTGTAGACAGCTGGCAGAAAGCAAGGAAAAGACTTGAGTCTTCAAAAGGGATCATCATAGAAACTCATTTCCAAGATGATACAAAACTCAGTACGATGTCTCTCGAGTTCAGAAGGTTCACTGGCTTTAGCAGGTCCTGATACTTCAGCAGGTTCCTCTTCTTCATAAGGTTACACCACTTCAGAAGGTTGCATAGCTTCAAAGAGTTGCTCTTTTAGAAGGTTGCTGAAACACAGAAAAAACCTTTAAGAGAATTTGTTCCTTCTTTCAGAATACTTTAATCAAATTTTTTATACATTAAAACTCAGGATTATGAGACTTAAATCATTATTAATTTCTTAATAGAATTTTTTAGATTCAACAGGAAGGAGACTAGACTTCACAAGGCGTTGTGCAAGACTAACCCATTTTGCAAACATAAGGTTTATATAAGTCTAGAGGGGTAGATCCTCAACTTGAGAAATATATATTTCTCATGACAAAGGAATATGATATTTTATGTGTCGAATAAAATAAGCCTACGACTTATGAGGAACCTAGATATAACCAATGATCCAAACATATGGTTATGTGTTTCCATTGATATCTTACAATATGTGGAATACCAACAGATGATTAGATCATCAAACCACTAAGAAATCCTCTTGCACAATAGAAGCTTGAGGGGCACATTAAGGTTTTTAGGGTAAAAGTTAAACCCAATTGTCTCTAGTGCAAGTGGGAGATTGTTGATGTATGCCCTAGAGGCCAATGGTATATTGACCCATTTTAGCATACAATATATTTCATGTTAATTATAAAAGGAATTATTAATTAATTAATTAATATGATAAAGTCCATAGAATGACTTATTCATGGCTTTTGACTTGATAGTGAGATTCTATAGGCCACTTCAGAACATCATTCTCAAATCATCTCTAGTCAAGTATTATTGTGAAAAATGACAACAATAATACATTGAGACTAGTATGTGATTAGATTGATGACTATGTCTCACTAGTCATGGATATGTGATATCAAATCTTTCACATGGGTGCACATTAAAGGGTTTTAATGGTGTACTGGATTGACCCACAATGAGAGTGCTACATGGATTATTATGTATGTCATTAGCGATTCTCATAGTGACAATGGTGTATGTGGTCCTTTGACCTTATGTCACTACGGTTCCCAACATGAGGAGTCGTATGCTTTGGTGCCATCAAACGTCACGCCTAACCCGGTGGCTATAAAGGTGGTTACCGGGTTTGCCACAAATCATGTGGAGGGATTGGAGTGACTAGATGGGATTTGTCCCTCCCACATAAAGAGAGTTATATCTTGCGCCCCTTGATTGAGTGAGACTAAAAAGTGCATGGTTGTGCCCAAATAATATTAGTATGAGATATTAATATTATTTGTTAGAAGTCTACTCGGGAAATCAAGAAATCGAGATTGAACTATACAAGGATGACATATTCCATGCCTTGTGTTCAATCTAGATATATGGACAAAGGGACTATACATACATGATTACATTGGTCGTGGATTGGTTATATGTCAAATCACATTGACATTCCTGTTATTTGGGTAGTAGCGATGTTTTGCTAGATATCATTCGTTACTTTTAATATTAAAATAATATTTTAATGTTACTGCCAACATAATGGGAACCTACAGGGTCACACACTTAGAACGGGTTGTCTTGGACACTGAAGCCATACGATGGTTTTAATTGGGCTTTTAATTAGATTAAAGGTTCATGTGATGTGAAATTCATTTAGTAAGACTCAATGGGCCAACCCATTAGTTTGGGCCTACACATGGGTAGGTATCACTAAAGCCTAATGCTCACTATGAGGGTTAGCCACTGCAATATATAGAATGTATTGATGGTAGCTAATAAGTGATTACTCTAATACTCTAAACACGAAAGAGAAAAGGGTTTTCTCTAAACCATATCACCATCTCTCATAATGAGAGAAGAGGCAACCCTCCATTCGCTGCCGCTAGCACTGCGAAAGAGGGAGTCCTAGTATCGCGTTCGTGTGGATACCGGTGAAGGCATAGCTACTCTTGCATGCTCGTGGTTTGGCAAAAAGGAAAACACTAAAAGGTATACTCTATAACACTATTTGTGACTTTTGCATGGATCCTTGAAGGGTTTTGGATATATTTAAATTTTAAAAGTTTAGTTCTTCTGTTGCGTTTGACCTTCCAAAACCCAACACTTTCAAGTTGCCTATAGAAAACAGACTGTGTAGTCTGTGTTTAATCTCGTCAACATCCGGGGGAAGCATAGAGGGATAATCTTGAGGGGGAATAGATGGAAAACCAAGAACGATATTTGGGAGAGGAATGGTTGGGAGGGGATCATAATACAAATTAGTGAAGAAGTTCACTATTAGAGACTTGATTTCCAAGGGATCATAGGTCTATCTATCATTTGAAATACGAAGGGCTTCAATTTTATTCCTCCTACGCGTAGATAGGGTGGATTGGTGAAAGAACCTTGTGTTTATGTCACCAAGAGATAGCCATTTACTTCTGGATAAGTGAAACCAGTATGTTTCCTCATGGTCAAGGATTTAGGCATATTTGTCCCAAAGCTTAGATCTAAGGGAGGCGAGGAAGGGGTTCAGACCACAGAGGAGTTTAGAGTAGATACCTTGAAGGCGATCCAGAAGTCTTTTTTTCTTTTTAAATATGTTTCCAAAGGTGTTATGATTCCATTCAGAAATTTTACTAGAAAATCTATCAACATTTACATCCCAGGTGTCATTAATATTCCAATATTGTTGAACTTGGTAAGTAAAATTTGGATGCTCCAGCCAAGGAGCAAGGAATTTAAAACAGTTATGCCTCTTAGTGATATTATGTGGGAATTTCAGCCACAGCCCCGTGTGATCTAAAGAGGGGAGGGGAAGATTAATAAGACTAGCCTCTCCAAATTGGGAACACCATAAATCATTTGCAACTAATCTGTGAAGCCTTTCTCTCAGGAGACCTTTACTCTAGGTGAAGAGTGGACCCTTAAAACCAAATTCAGTTCAAAGACAATCATGGAGACAATGACTAAAGCTATTCATAGTAGAAATACGAACATGACCACCACCAACCTTCTCATTTTCAAACAAACAGTATTAAGATCCCCAGCTACACACCAAGGGATATTCCTATTAGCCAGGGTAAAATTTCTAAGTTCATTCCAAAGGTCAATTCTGTGGGACTCAGAGGTGCTAGCATATAAAACAAAAAGTAACCAAATAGAGGAAGAGTTTTGACAAACCCGGATGTGGATACACTATTGAGAAGAGGAGATCACATCTATAGAAATTAAATTAGGATTCCACATACATCACAGCCCTCCAGAGAAGCCTTTAGCTTCAACACGGGTGCTCCTTTCTAGGCCATTTTTTTATGACAGAGTCAGCCCTTTCACCGCTAATTCTAGGTTCTAGGAGAGCAACCAAAGCTAAATTATGGGTATGGATTACATCCTTTAGAAGTTTAGGGAAAATACTCGACCCTGCAATTCCAAATTAAGAAATTCAATGATAAAATAGAAAGGATAGGAAACCTATCATTTATCAGCTTCTCCTTGTGGAGTCTTCATCCATACGGGTGATAAGTGCAAATTATATGATATTTTCTTATGTTTTTACTGCACTTATCAAGGTTAAAATAGTACTTTATGCCCCAAAATAATCCTTTTTTTAGTAATAATTGTGATTATTTGATTTGAATTTGAGTTTGATGCTATTTTAATAGAAAATCTGTTAATATTGCAGATTTATGGGAAAATTTGAATGAGGAAAGAAGATAGCATTATTTGAGGAGAGGATCTGCAGATTTGAAGTTTAAATCAGAGCAAATAAAGATAAGATCAACTGGCATTTAAACAAGGATTCTGCGGATAACTTCCCAATTTAAATTCAAAGAGCAGAATAATCACAGAATCAGATCAAAAAGAGGGAAACAAGGAAAGCCAAGCAAACAAGGATAAGATCAGGAAGAGATCAAGCTGTTAAAAGAGGAAATAGAGAAATCAGTTACGCGTTCCACGCTTCACTTGCGCTTAGCGTAGGTGAAGCGCAAATATCAGAATTGCTCACTGTTTCCTGCGCTGACGCAAATGAAGCGCAGTTGAGCGGAATTAGTTTTAGATCTGTTTTCTGATCTATTTTCAAATCAGATTTCTTCCAGATTTAAAATAGCTTTCCTTAGTCTATAAATAAGACCTTTTGTACAGATCAGAGGTGAGACTTTACACAATCTACACAGGTTAGCAAAGGAGCATTTAGGAAGGAGATTGGAGAGACGACAAAGGCAGAGCTAGGATTGGAGCAAGGTGACAGCTTCTCCATTGGGTTGTAATGGCTACCATGCGTAACTAAACGTCTCAATAGGATTGAATATAGTTGATTCAATCCCCAAATGTATGTGAATTCTCTTTATAATTTCTGAATCCCTATTCTATAATATCGGTTCTTTTATACGTTGCTTAATGCATAGCTTCCGCCTGTGTGCCGGAGTTATAGGTTAATTTTATGATTCAGGTGACAGATGTTTCTATAAAATTAACAGCGAGTTTGGGAAAGCCTAGACATAGGACACCTAAAATTTTGATTGGTAAAAGTACTCATAGTAGTTACTTATAGGGTCATAGGAGAAAGTGATCATTGAAGTAGAAGTAGGCAATCTCTTCATAGCTGACACTATGGGTCTATAGGGCGAATTGATAGTGTTAACGAACGGAAAGATAGAGCAATCAAGTCAGGGTCATTTGTTGCTTGGGAGAACCCGCATGAATTACTTTTGAGTATCTCGTGATATGGGACACCGGCAGGGGATAACATAGTTTGGCTAAGGTATTATAAAATTATATTCATAAATAATATTGGGATTCACATGCATAAGGGGTGCGATGATACGAAATTCAATCCTGATCCGAGTAAAGTATTTTATCTTCTCTCAATCGTCCCTTTCTTTTATGCAAATTTACTTTCCTCACCATAAAATCTCAAATACCGTTTTCTACTTGATAGTCTGATCACGAGTAAATACGAAGTGAACCGTTCCCTGTGGATACGATAAACTCATATTTACTATTATACTGCTGAAATTTTGGTACGCTTGCCAGAATCTCATCAACAGGATGGCATAGAGGCATTATGAGGAGCTTCCTTAAGAACTGGGTCATCAGAGGCTAAAGGATGGACAGGAACAGAGGGGGATGTATGAGGAGGACCACAGAAAGAGGTACCTCCCAAAAGATCCACAATATTCCCTCCATTCCTGTATTGTTCCCTGAGTCTGTCTTGATGATGACGCATTAGCTCCAGTATATCTTGCTCATTTTTCCTCCTGAGGATGTCTTCTTAAGAGATGGTCTTTTGATCAACGATGGGTTCCTCTAAATTTTTCCTCTTAGAGATAGTGGCAGCATGCTTTGAGTTCAAAGAGCTATTCTTGGCAGGTATAGAGCTGGAGGCTCTAGGCATATCTTTTTTAATGGGGCGAGGTTTTGGATTAGATTTTTGTTTGGAGGGATTGGGCCTCTGCTTGGGGATTGAGACTATGGGAGGAGAACTTTCTTTAGATGCTACCTGCAACTCACAGGTGTCTTCATGAAGAATTTCGAAATAAGACCCATGAGAATTTGGAGGTAATTTATCCCTTTCGTTGTTTGGAGCGATTCTGTTGGAGGCAAATTGACGTCATTGTGGTTTCCTAGCCATCATGCAGGGACCAAAACAGGTTTCTTGATTAGGCTCCTGGGGGATGGGAGGAGGGGGAGTAGAATCATATTGGCTTGTTGTTTCAGGTTGATCCTTCAGGGGGAGACTTCAACTTCTATGGCTGAAGATTGGGGGGTTTAGGATATGGATCTTGGGTTGCCTGAATCTTGATAGGGCCTGCTGTTGAGACAAACTCACCTTCAAGAGTTTTTAATATGTCAAACCACTAAGTTTAAATATATGAGATGCATCTTGTTATTACTAACCATGTGCTTAAGATGTGGCAGAGATCTCTAGTTTTTATTTATTCAGGATTTGATCAGGACATCAATTGTCAAAAAGATCCTTAAAGTATAAATCAAGAAAGTAAAAAATAAGGAAGCATAAGAAGCAAAATTCAAAGTTGTTACAGCAAGAGATTTAAGAACACCTTGAGACGTAGTCTCAAGATCAGATGCAAAGTCTAGAGATCATCTCATGAAAAAGAAGCAGACTCACAAGAACAACACAAGTAAAAAAATGAGACTAGAACTTAAGTGAAGAAGAGATCAGTATGATTCATCACTGTTCCAGTTATAAGACTCCAGAACAGCTTGAGATGCAAACTCATGAACAGATGCAAGTTCAGCTTGAGACGCTGTCTCATGGTCAGACGTATCTGATGAGATCTTAGCTCAGATGCAAGGAAAGAGAGCCAGACTCATAACAAAAAAGGAAGAATCAAAAACAGCATGAGAAGACAAAAATAAAAGTCAGCACAGGGTCAAGACAAAGTACAAAAGTACGTTGACACAGTACCTTCAGACTCTGAAAAGTTGCTTTGTTCTCAACAGAAAAATCTCTTCTCTCAACAACAATTCTCAACGGCTAGAAACGGCCAAAAAACGGCTAGTTTTCTGTTCTGAAATATAAGAGCTAAAGTCAACAGTGTATCATGTGAGATTACACAAAAATCATTGAACATCTACTGCATCTTTACTTATCTCAAATGCTCATCTCAAGCAGTTCATATTCAGACCTGATCTCAACTTGAGAATCTCATCAGTCTTCATCCTTCTCTCCTATTTAAATTGTAATATTTTCAGTTAGAAGAGAGAATCACTAGCTAAGCCTACTGCCTATCCATACATTGTATGATTGTAAGCTAGACTCATCACAACATTGTATTCTTGTAACCTGTCTCATCTAAGATAGGAGTGTGCCTAGTCTTAGAGTGAGGTGTGTGCGTCCTGAAGAGGCTGTAAGAATACTTGTGGCTCAGCCAAGGTAGGAGTGCCTACGCTTGGTGTGAGAGACGTCCTGAAGAGGCTGTAAGAATACTTGTAATTGACGGGTTGTCAATAGTGGAAATCTCACGAGTTGTGAGGACTGGACGTAGCCCAAGGTGTGGGTGAACCAGGATAAGATCTATGTGCCATCTCTCTCCCTTATTTCTTTATTTTGCTTTACACTTAACTCATCTCAAATCTGTTAACAACTAAGTAATTGTTTTAAAATATAATTGAATCTGATTTGAGATTTTAAAACAACTTGAACATAATTAAAACAACTGAAATTGAAACTGCTTATATCCTGTCTTAATAGAGACCCCAAGTCAGCAGACTTGAGATCACGTCTCAACTTTCAATTTCAGTGTGCAAATTTCAGGAACAAATTCTTAAAGTCTCTATTCAACCCCCGTTCTAGAGACATTCAGCCAACTTCAGTTGGTATCAGAGCTTGGCCTCTTTGGGGTTAACCACACCTACATGTGAAGAGGAAAAGATCAAATGGTTGGACCAAGTGCAAGCCTGTTTATTCCTGAAGGAGCATCTACCAACAGACCACCTGCCTTTGATGGAACTGACTACTACTACTGGAAGGACAGGATGAGATTATTTATTGAATCTCAATATGTTGATCTATGGGAAATCATTGAGATGGGACCTTACATGCCATATATCACAGATGAGCTTCGGCTCAGGGCAGTTAAGCCTAGAGAGACATGGACAGATGCTGAGAAAGCAAGATATGTACTGAATTCAAGAGCAAAATACTTACTCACCTGTGTCTTAAGCAGAAGTGAATATGACAAGGTGGCTGGATGTGCTACAGCTAAAGAAATATAGAATGATCTTGAGATAGAGCATGAAGGGACAAATCAAGTAAAAGAAGCTAAAATCAACATACTAGTCAGACAGTATGAGCTCTTCAAAATGAAAGAAGATGAAGGTATTGAGGACATGGTGAGAAGGTTCACTATCATTACAAATGACCTCAAGTCCTTAGGAATAACCTACTCAAATCAAGACATGGTAAGAAAAATCTTGAGGAGCCTGCCCAAACCTTGGAGACCTAAAGTCACAGCTATTCAAGAAGCCAAGGATCTGAGCACTCTCATATTGGATGAACTCCTTGGATCTTTGAAGGTTCATGAGCAGGAGCTGATGGAGGAAGATCTCATCAGACGCCCTAAGACAATATCCTTGAAAGCATCATCCAGCAGCTCCAAAGGTAAAAAGTAAGCTCATCTCAACAGACTTCACTAAACTCATCTCATGACACAGAAACTGAAGAAGATGAAGGATATGATGAAAGTGAGATGGATGATGAGTTAGCATACATCTCAAGAAAGATCAGACGCATGTGCAAAGCCAGAGGAAGTGGAAGAAGAAGCTTCCCTTCAAGAAAAGGAGAAATAAAGTCTGACAAAAAGGGACAATTCATCTGTTTTGAATGTAGAAAGCCTGGACATCTCAGGTCTGAATGTCCATTACTAAAAAGGAGATGAAAAAGAGTCCAAAAAAGAAGGCAATGATGGCAACTTGGGATGACACTGAAGGAGATGAAAGTCAAAATGAAGAATCTTCCAACATATACCTCATGGAAAATGGTGACTCATCTGATGATAAGGTATGTGACATTGATTCAGAGCTCTCCTTCAATGACCTTAAATGTGCTCTTGAAAATCTCCTTTATGATTCAAACCTTCTTGTTTCAAAAAGCTCTCTCCTAAGATCTGAACTGGACACAACTCTTGAAAAAGTGAAATTTTTAGAAAAAGAAAATGAGAGTTTGAATCATAAAAACAGCAGTCTCATGTTGTCTCACATGAGATTCTCTGAGCTTGTTAAAACAAAGCATCAATCTTATGAAGAGCAAGATCAAAGAACTCTTTCTGAAGAAAACTAGAAACTCAAGAAACAAAATAGAACTCTCATAGATGATCTAGCAAAGTTTGTAAAGGGAACAAAAAATCTTGAGAGACTCATTGGGTCTCAAAAAGGAATTTTTGATAAAGCTGGATTGGGCTATGAGAAGTCTTCTAGTGAGATCTGGTATAAGGACTTCTTTGTTCCTGCAAGAAAAAGAAGGAAGGAAAGATGTTCTTGTTGCAGCAAGTTTGGCCACAAGGCCACTAAATGTTACTTGAGACATGTAGCATTCAAGAGAAGGGTAACTAACCATGAAGGACCCCAATATAAGTGGGTACCTAAAGCTAAATCTTGTGTTTCAACAGATGTGCCTGGCAGCAGCAAGATCAAAGAAGATGTGGGTGCTGGACAGTGGATGTTCAAGACACATGACAGGGGACAAAAGCAAGTTCCTATCACTTGAAGATAAAGCAACAGGAGTTGTCTCCTTTGGAGACAACAGCAAGGCCCAAATCAAGGGCATAGGTAAAATTGGTAAGACAAACTCAGCTCAAATTGAAAATGTCTACTTTGTTGAAGGGTTGAAACACAATTTGCTAAGTATAAGCCAATTGTGTGACAATGGTTATCATGTTAATTTCCAACCCACTTACTGTGAGATCATAGACTCTAAAACTAGGAAAACAGCCTTTCCAGGAAAAAGAAACAAAAATCTCTACTCAGTCTCACTTGAGAGCCTATCTGATCTCACATGTCTCATGTCTCATGATCATGAGAATTGGTTTTTGCATAAGAGAGTTGGACATATTAACATGAGAACCATAAGTCAGCTTGCAAGTCAGTCTCTTGTCAAAGGATTCCCTAAAGTAAGATTTGACAAAGACATGATATGTGAGTCCTGTGTGAAAAGCAAGCACAGCAGATCAAGTTTCAAGTCCAAGTCTCGTGTCTCAACCACAAGACCTCTTGAAATCCTCCATATTGATCTATTTGGACCAACTAAAACTGCAAGCCTCAGTGGTAAAAAGTATGGTTTTGTAATTGTGGATGATTTCTCTAGGTTTACCTGGGTTCTATTCCTCTCTCAGAAGGATGAATCTTATGATTCTTTCAAAACTTTCTGCAAAAAGATTCAGTCTGAGAAAGGGTGTGGAATTGGTACTGTGAGGAGTGATCATGGAGGAGAGTTTAAGAATGCTAAGTTTCAAAGATTTTTTTATAAACATGGCATTACTCATAACTTTTCATGTCCAAGAACTCCTCAACAGAATGGAGTAGTTGAGAGAAAGAACATGACCCTTCAAGAGATGGCAAGAACTTTGTTATGTGACTCTGGAATTGAAAAATTATTTTGGGCAGAAGCAGTTAAAACCTCCTGCTATATCATAAATAGAGTCACTATAAGAAAGATCTTAAACAAAACTCCATATGATCTGTGGAAAGGGAGAAAACCCTCAATTTCATATTTTCATATATTTGGATGTGATTACTATATCCTGAACACTAAAGATCAACTAGGCAAGTTTGATACAAAATCTGACAAAGGAATTTTCTTGGGATACTCCCAAACTTCAAAAGCTTAGAGAGTATACAATCTAAAAACTAAATCTACTGAAGAATCTATGCATGTAGTCTTTAATAAGATACAGGGCAACTCTCAGAAAGAAGTTGATGAAGAAATTGAAGAGATGATGGGAGAATTGAGAATCTTAACTTAGGAAGGTGAAGAGAGATCCTCACCTGAACATAAACTAATGAGATCATCTCAGCCTGAACAAAGAAGAGAAGCTCAATCTGAGATGATGTCTCACAGAAGCATCAATCCTAACCCATCTCATGTACTTCAAGAAAAAGAAGATAAACCAGATGAACAACCTGAGATTAGGGAACCAAGACAAGAAAGTCTTGAAATCCAGAATGAGCATGCATCTCAACTGCCCAGAAGTTGGAGATTAGTGAGATCTCATCCTAGAGATCAGATCATTAGAGAGACGTCAGATAGGGTCAGGACCAGATCTTCCTTCAGAGATGTTGAGAACTTGATGGCTCTTCTATCTGAAATAGAACCTAAAGACATACAAGAAGCTCTCAATGATAAGTCCTAAATTAAGGCTATGGAAGAAGAGCTGAGCCAATTTGAAAAGAGTAAAGTCTAGGATCTGGTTCCTCCTCCCTCTTATCAATCCATTATTGGAACCAGATGGGTATTCAGAAACAAGCTAAATGAGAAAGGCAAAGTCTTGAGAAATAAAGCAAGACTTGTGGCACAAGGATACAATCAACAGGATGGAATTGATTATGATGAGACCTTTGCTCCTGTTGCCAGACTTGAAGCAATCAGAATTCTATTGGTCTTTGCTGCTCACAAAGACTTCAAACTCATCCAAATAGATGTGAAGAGTGCATTCCTAAATAAAATTATTGAAGAGGAAGTCTATGTAAGGCAACCACCGGGCTTTGAAGATCCCCATCATCCAGAGTATGTCCTCAGACTCAAAAAGGCCTTATATGGTCTCAAGCAAGCTCCAAGAGCTTGGTATGACAGGTTAAGTTCTTTCTTAATTAAAAATGGCTTCATGAGAGGTCAGATTGATACCACATTGTTCAAAAGGGAAGTTAACAAAGATTTACTGATTGTCCAAATTTATGTGGATGATATTATTTTTGAATCCACTAATGAGTTTCTTTGTCAAGAATTTTCAAGTCTCATGCAGGGAGAATTTGAAATGAGTATGATGGGTGAACTGAGATTTTTTCTTGGGCTGCAAATAAAGCAATTGTCAGGAGGCATCTTCATCTGTCAAGAGAAGTATGCAAGAGATCTGCTGACAAAGTTCAAAATGAGTGAGGCAAAGCCAATGAAGACTCCAATGCACCCCTCAACTCAGCTTGACAAAGATGAGACTGGTAAAGTTGTCTCAGACAAGCTCTACAGAGGTATGATTGGATCTCTTATGTACCTAATTGCAAGCAGACCTGATATTCAGTATGTTGTAGGCATCTGTGCAAGGTACCAATCAGACCCTAAGGAATCTCATCTTACTGCTGTCAAAAGAATTTTTAGATATTTAATAGGAACCACTAATCTTGGTCTCTGGTATGAGAAAGGTTCAAGTTTTGATCTTATAGGATACAGTGATGCTGACTTTGCTGGAGATAAAATGGATAAGAAAAGCACAAGTGGCACTTGTCAATTCCTTGGGAAATGTCTTATATCCTGGTCTTGCTAGAAACAGAATACAATAGCTTTGTCCACAACTGAAGCTGAATATGTCTCAGCAGCTGCATGCTGCACTCAGATATTGTGGATCAAGTCTCAAATGCAACACTATGCACTCAGGTACTCCAAAATTCCCATTTATTGTGATAACACAAGTGCTATAAACCTAGCTAAAAATCCTATCCATCATTCAAGGTCGAAACATATAGATATTAAGCATCACTTTATAATAGACCATGTACAAAAAGGAAATGTTGAAATTATTTTTGTTGATACAAAAAACCAACTTGCTGATATCTTTACTAAGCCTTTAGTAGAAGAAAGATTTGTTGAGAATATAAAATTATTAAATATGTGCTCTCTTAGTTAAGAATTGTAAGATGAGACAAGATGTGAGTCTCACAGAGATAAAACCGAAATGAGTCATCTGAGAAGAGATGATGTCTCAAGAGCATGATAGACGAGGAGCGTCTCATGATGCGTCTCAACTCATGTCTCACTATTGACTGAGACGTTACTGTGGGTAAAAAGAGTCGTTAACCAACGGCTAGTAACTCCCCACTCATTAGTAAACTAGTCATTACTATATAAAAAGGAGAGCCAACCACCTTCAACCGTTTCATTAACTGCTATTTTGTCACATGCGCACTCATTCTCTCTCTCTGAAACCTCTCTTTATTTAAACCAACCCATAACTTCTCATCTCATCTCTTCTCCTATCTCAATGCGCATCAAAATCGTTGAAATCAAACTTCCCTACTATGATAAATCATCATCATCCTCATCTCCTGAAACAAACATGTCTTCATCTGAGCAATCACAATCCATCAGTGTTCATTCAAGTCAAGAACGCCTCATCCGTTCTCCATCTCCACAGCCCAGTACAGAGTCTGAGCCCTCACAAACTCAGTCTCAACCCTCACCTTCCTCAAAGTCCACCTCGTCTAAGAAAAGCACACCTCTTCCTTTGAGAATGAAGTCTCAAAGAATAGCCTCTCAAGTTACCTAGACCACGTCTCATCAATCTCCAAAATCTCCTATCCACATAGATCTCACACAGCCTGAAGCTTCAAGAAAGGGCAAAGACAAAGTTGTTGAAGGGAAGAAGCTCTCATTTTAGTCAGACTTGTTTGAAAGTGTTGACGTAGAAGAAAAGTTTACAAAGAAGTCTGCTGAGAAGAAAATCATCATTGGGAGGGTCATCTCTACCCAAGAGCTGCGTGATGAAGGATGGGACATTGGTCCCTAACTAAGGAAGCAAGGATGGGAAGATTATCTGTCCATGACAGAGTCAGTCTATCCCAAGATGACCAGGGCCTTATATGCTGCCTGTTACAGAGCAAAGGGATCATCTCAAGGGCTACCCCATGTTATTTCTGACATCAGAGGAGTTCACATTGAACTTACTGAAGAATCTATGGGTGCCATCATTCAAGACCCAGTAGCTGGATATAGGCTTTATAATGAAGAGCACTGGTGGAATGAGATTTGCATTCCTACAGCAAATGTAGGCACTTCTCTGTTCAAGGGTGGTGTCATCACAGATTCAGCCTCCTCCCTGAATCTCTTTGGAAAATTTCTATTTCATCTAGTTGCAAAATGCATCATGCCTCATGCTGGAACTTTAAACAAGGTCTACACCCAAGATATGATGGTTATGTATCATCTCAAGCATGGTATTCCCCTCAACCTTCCTTTTCTCATTTTGAGACACATGAAGCATGCCTTTCACAACTCCAAAATCACTGCCTCTCTTCCCTTTGGAATGCTGACTACAAGGATCATGAAGCACTTTAAAGTGGACTTCAGTGGGTGTGACAAATCTAATGAGAGACCTGGATATGTAGGAAAAACAAATCTCAAGTCTCTCGGACTAGATGGTAAGTCTATCCCTCCTCCTACTTTCCCTCTTGATAATCCTCCTTCTATCCCTGTTGCTACACAAGCCTCTCCCTCATCAAAGATGTCAGACACCCATAAAAAGAAGAAAAAGAAGAAGGCAGTCAAGGAGACAACAGAGGGATCTCAAGCAGGAACTGAGTTTCCCAAAAAGGATAAAAAGAGAAAATCTCAGCGGTCAGTCTCAACTGAGACTGAGACAAGGAAGGAGAAAAAGAAGAAGGCCAAGGTTGAACAGGCTACTTCTGCTCTCACCCAACCAGAGCCTCAACCACTCACCACAGAAGCACCTCTTATGAAGGAACCTGCACATGTTATGAAGGAACCTGTCCTTGAGTCTCCCCCACCTAAGTCTCCACCATTAATCACTACTCCAACTGAACCTCAACATCATCAAACACCACCTACCTCTCCTCATCAAGAAATCAATCCATCTTATGTCTCTCCTGTCACAAAGGTTATTGTTGAAACCCTGGTGAGCTTGGAAAATACTACTCCTACACATGATGAGATGCAGGATACTCAGGTAGCTGCAAATGAGAACCCTACTGATGAGATGCCTACTGTTGAGGCTTTTGGAACACAAAAGACTCCTCCAAGGTATGAACCATCTCACTCCCAACATACCTCATTCCCTACACCTGGAAAATTCTTTATGGACACTGTGTTGTTTGACTCTCCTCAGCCCAAGTATGATTAATCCGCTCCTCCAACAACACAGCAACAGCCAGCTCCATCTTCTAAGCCTTCCATTCCCACACATCTCTCCAACTCAATCAATACCATTCTCAATTAGCTGCATGAAGAACAACAGCAACATCAACAGAATCTTCACTCCAGAATTGAACAGAATCAGAAAAAGATTCTCAAGAAGTTGAAGCACCAGAAAAAGAGGCAAGAGGCTATCCTTGATGGGCTTGACACAGTCCTTCAAGCAATTCGGACCTCCAATGATTTCAACAAGAAGATGAACCTTCATCTCTCTAATCTACCTCCTCTGCCTGAAATTCCACAAGTTGTTATATGCCCATCTGGACCGGACTCTGGCTCATCCTCTTCTCCTTCTTCCTAACTTTGCTAGTTTCCCTTGTTTTGATAATGGCAAAAGGGGGAAAGTTGGTTAGATGTTTAGCATCTGATGAGAGTCTTAGTTTGCTTATTTAAGGCAGCTTTGAGTAGTTTGTTTTGAAATGTTTAAGATGTAATGGCATCTTTTCTTTGTTTTGATGAGATGCAGTGGCATCTTTTGCTATCAAATTATGTATTTCCTTTCCTGTTTAATGAAATGACTCTCTATTCACATTGATTTGCTGTGATTAATCTGTGGTAAATCTGTTTAGCAAAAAACTATGTAAAATAACTTTCAACAGATTAGATCTCTAACACAGGGGGAGCTCACCTCCTTAAAAGAAATAGATTTGCATAACTCAGGGGGAGTTAATTACTGCATCTAATAACTTAAAATTTTATCCATTTAAGATTTAAACTCTATGGTTTGCCATCATAAAAAAAGGGGGAGATTGTTGAGACAAACTCACCTTCAAGAGTTTTTAATATGTCAAACCACTAAGTTTAAATATATGAGATGCATCTTGTTATTACTAACCATGTGCTCAAGATGTGGCAGAGATCTCTAGTTTTTATTTATGCAAGATTTGATCATGACGTCAATTGTCAAAAAGATCCTTAAAGTATAAATCAAGAAAGTCAGAAATAAGGAAGCATAAGAAGCAAAACTGAAAGCTGCTACAGCAAGAGATTTAAGAACACCTTGAGACGTAGTCTCAAGATCAGATGCAAAGTCTAGAGATCATCTCATGAAAGAGAAGCAGACTCATAAGAACAACACAAGTCAAAAATGAGACTAGAACTTAAGTGAAGAAGAGATCAATATGATTCATCACTGTTCCAATTATAAGACTCAAGAACAACTTGAGATGCAAACTCATGAACAGATGCAAGTTCAGCTTGAGACGCTGTCTCATGGTCAGACGTATCTGATGAGATCTTAGCTCAGATGCAAGGAAAGAGAGCCAGACTCAGAACAAAAAAGGAAGACTCAAAAACAGCATGAGAAGACAAAAATAAAAGTCAGCACAGGGTCAAGACAAAGTACAAAAGTACGCTGACACAGTACCTTCAGACTCTGAAAAGTTGCTTTGTTCTCAACAGAAAAATCTCTTCTCTCAACAACAATTCTCAACGGCTAGAAACGGCCAAAAAACGGCTAGTTTTCTGTTCTGAAATATAAGAGCTAAAGTCAACAGTGTATCATGTGAGTCTACACAAAAATCATTTAACATCTACTGCATCTCAACTTATCTCAAGTGCTCATCTCAAGCAGTTCATATTCAGACCTGATCTCAACTTGAGAATCTCATTAGTCTCCATCCTTATCTCCTGTTTAAATTGCAATATTTTTCAGTTAGAAGAGAGAATCACTGGCTAAGCCTATTGCCTATCCATATATTGTATGATTGTAAGCTAGACTCATCACAATATTCTATTCTGGTAACCTGCCTCATCTAAGATAGGAGTGTGCCTAGTCTTAGAGTGAGGTGTGTGCGTCCTGAAGAGGTTGTAAGAATACTTGTGGCTCAGCCAAGGTAGGAGTGCCTACGCTTGGTGTGAGAGACGTCCTGAAGAGGCTGTAAGAATACTTGTAATTGACGGGTTGTCAATAGTGGAAATCTCACGAGTTGTGAGGACTGGACGTAGCCCAAGGTGTGGGTGAACCAGGATAAGATCTTTGTGTCATCTCTCTCCCTTATTTTTTTATTTTTCTTTACACTTAACTCATCTCAAATCTGTTAACAAATAATTAATTGTTTTAAAATATAACTGAATCTGATTTGAGATTTTAAGACAACTTGAACATAATTGAAACAACTGAAATTGAAACTGCTTATATCCTGTCTTAATAGAGACCCCAAGTCAGCTGACTTGAGATAACGTCTCAACTTTCAATTTCAGTGTGCAAATTTCAGGAACAAATTTTTAAAGTCTCTATTCGACCCCCCTTCTAGAGACATTCAGCCAACTTCACCTGCCTCCACTTCAATGCATTGGTCCACCTTTTGGCCATACTTACTGTAGTTGAAATAAATGAGGTGGAGGCCCTCGTACTCTACTTTGAAGGTTTGACTTAAGGTTGTAACAAAAGGGACAAGAGGGCATCTTATATCAATTTCAACACAAAAACACGCGAATTTGCCTCTAGAGTGTATTGAGGTAAGCTCGTCAAATTTGAGCACGGTGCCCTATTCAGCTCCTGCCCTCCAAAGGAAGTGAGAGTTGTACAGTTCCATAGGAAAATTTTGGAGATGAGCCCAGACAACAATTTTCTTTAGGGAATCTTTGTGAGGTTTGAATAGTGGTCACCACCTCTGAACAAGGAGGTAATGGTCTGTGATTAGCCAATGACCATCAAAGAGGGCGTGTTTATAATCTTCGTGATCACTAAACCTAACCATGAAAAATTCATCATCAAGATCTATAACCTTAATCAAACCTTGCTTAGCCCAGAGGTTCTGCAGCCGTGTAGGCATGTATCTAAGGCCGAGCTTCCTTCCAAGCAGCTTGACAATGAGAGCATTGCGCCAAGGTTTACACCAATCACCATATTCTTCCAGAGAAATCTTGATTTCTGGATTGGGGTTGAAGTCACCGAGAATTACCTCATCTTCCTCAAACAGGTGAATTTCCGGGAAGAGATCTTCAGTAACTACCCGGACCATCTCTTCAGGACTTTCCTCAAACAGGTTGGAGGCTATAACCATTTCATTGTATGACAATTTCTCTTGGGGTTGGAGGGGGAGAAAGGGCCTGGCTTCTCAGATGCGGAGACAACAGAATGCTTAGTGGCATCCTCAATTTTAACTTTCTTGGTGCTTCGATCCCTAAGGTCTTCTTCCTCCTGGGACGTTCCCATCCGGTCTTCCATTAGAGCCCGCAAGTAACGAGAGTTTTCTTGGAGCTTATTCTTGGAGCAACTCAATTAAATTTAATGATTTTTTTTCTGCATATACATTTTATTCACCCGATAAATTTAAGAAATAATATGTATTATACTTTATTAAATTTTACATATAAATAATCCTAGTTAACTAAATTGTTAATAGGTTGATTATTTGAAAATGCTTTTCTTGTTTTGAAAATATAAAATATTCCTGATAAATAATGTTAATTTATACTATTTTAAAATTGAATTTTAAATAATTTAAATAATATAGAAATTAAGTAAAATTGAAAAAAAATACTATCCAACAAATATTATAAAAAATAAGTGAATGATATAACCTAATTTTATATCGACATAATTTTATGAGTTTTCTTCATCATACTCTTACCAAAATTGATATTGTTGAAAAGAATAAATTATATTCTCGATATCTAAAATATAAATTTACTAAATAGTTTTTTTGGTAAAAAAAACTAATTTACTAATTAGTTTGGATTTTAAGATAATTGACATTAATTTAATTAAAATATCATTTATCGTAATATATATATATATTTATATATATATATATATTACCACTCATTTTAAATTGATTTTTCAATTTATCTAAATATTATTTTATTAATTAATTTAATTAAATAAATTGCATATTTTCCTTTAGTATTTGTTATTTATTTATTTTTTCAATTATTACATAAAACTATATTTATTAAATAAATTGAATATAATTACTTCAACATATTTTTCAATGATTACTATTTATTAAATAATTTAAAAATAAAGTAACATGATATATTAAATTATATAAAGCCAGAATATTTTTTTAATATTTTTTTATCCCTCAATTTCTCTTTCTTTAATTTTCAAACACATAAAACATATGAATTTTGTATAGAGGTTTTAAAAATATTGAGGTTGATCAAATTCATTATCAAATTAGCTAGTAATTCTTAGTATTTTTACTTTTAATGTATTTTATATTCAGGATATTACGAGAATAAGGTGTTCAATAAGCCCAAAAAAAGTATATTAACCAAAAAAATATTCAATAAGCTTGTCATTCTCTATGTAATTATCTTAAATTGATATGTATTTCATTTTCAATAATAATCTCACTAAAAGCTAAGACAATTCTTATTATAAAATATAATATCCTTAAGGAGCGTTAATTATGTGACTAAATCTCGAATAAGATTTTTTTTAAAAAAAAAGAATAATGTGTCATCCCAAGACAAAAAGACAAAGAATCTTTCCTCTTAAAGAGCACTTATCACACAAAGAGCATGCTTGAGGGGGTTGTTCTTGTGGTGAGGAGGTCATGAAAGGGAAAGGGATTGATAATGTGCGAGAGAAGAGAAGCACTTCTTGTAAGTCTTCTTCGTCATCCTCCACCGCGCGAAGGATGCTCTGTTCTTGTGGTGAGGAGGTCACCTTGTTGAAGTCGAAATCCGCGAAGAATCCGGGAAGAATGTTTTGGAGATGCCCCAATTGGAATGTAAGTCTTCATTAAACTAGCGCTGTCTTTATTCCAGTATTAGGGTTGAGCTATTTTGTGGTCCTTGTTTTCTAAAAGATTTTGAAATTTGTTTCTGGATTTTCAGAAACAAATGACCTGCAACTTCTTTAGGTGGGCTGATGGGAAATGGCTAACCTGGAACAACCCAGGATTGAAGATTGGTAGCTTTAAGAAGAAGAAATTGAAGATCTAAAAATGAAGGTTTCAAAGTTGCGAAGGAAGCTAGCTGATGAAAGGTGCAAGGTGAAGGCAGCAATAACTTGTATCATTTCGACCCTATTTATCACATGGGAGTTTGTGTTTGCTGAATGAATTTTGAAAAGATGAGGAAGAGGGTGTAGGGTGAATGGTGACATATTGCCCTTTAGGTGTGGTATTGTAGTCTAGGATTAACTTTATTTTCAGTAGTGTATTATGCAGCTTTTGATGAAGGATGTATTAAGCTGAATCTTATTAATGAAAGTTATATTTTGGCAATTTGTTCATATTTTAATTTCTGTTAAAATTGCTATTTCCATAAAGAGTTCCATTATGATTGGAAATAATGTGCAGATGTTTAAACAAGAAGTGCAAAGTGCATCTCGTTACATAAGTAAAGAGTACCATAATTACAAAATGAACTATCCATTATTTTTGAACACCAACAAAGCGACTTTGATAATGCCCTATCCTGTTCAGAATCTACAAAGGTGATTCCATAATTTAGACTTAATTACATCTTAAATTCAAGCAAAACAAAAAGTATCCCAACTGTGGCTACCCTAAATCCCAAAAAGATAAAAAAAAAAAACAATCCTCCTGTACTTCTAGCTGTGGCAGCAATTGTTGCTTCATCTCTTCTGGTTTGTGGATGTGACTTCACTCTGTTGGGTGCCTCTTTCCTCATTAGCAGTTGTTGGGGTAACATTCTGTGAATGACATAATTTTTTTGCTGCTTCCTAAAAACCAAGATTTATTGCCAAGTTAGTAATGCCACAAAAACATAAATAGTGTGGATGAATGTGCAGTGAAATTACCACTTGTTCCATAAATCTCATGTAACCCTCATCTTGAGTCAGACCAATCTGTTCAGCAACTTTTCTCCAATCATAATTGTTACCAGAAGTGACCTCTTGTGCAATACCCTTGTAAATCGCAATAGGTTTATTGATTAATAATGATAACAACATTTCATATGCAAAGAAAAAAAGGTTAATTGTTTACCAATAGCTAATGCAGGATGTCATTTGCCTCTGCAAGCTTTGGTGGCAATAGGACCTTTGTTATGCCATGTGTGTACATTGTCATGTTGTGAGCATTTTTTAGAACTTCAATCTGTGCAAAGCGGTTTGTTGGTTGAAATCCACTTGGCTGTGTGGGCCTAGCAACAGTTGGTGGTGCAACAATAGGTGGTGCGTAACACCCGAAGTTTTAATCATTATATAACTTAAAATAGTAATGGAATGAGTTTTAGGAAGAAATGAATGGTTTTGGTAAATTTGAAATGGGAAAGGACAGGTTTATGCAGCAATCCAGATTTCCGTGAGACAGAGAGCTCCTCAAGGTGACAGGTTCCGCGAGATACAAGAATCACTCTCCCATTTGAAGCTCAACACCGTCTGTGAGGGAGCATAGTGCCCCAATAGGAGAGAGGTTCTATTTTTAATTTTCAGTCAAGTTCTTGCTCCTCATCGAAAAATTATTTTATGATAATGATAAAATGAGTTTGATGAATAGGTTTTTGATAAATGGGTTTGTTGAAAGTTTCACTTTTGATAAATGGATTAGTTGAAACTTGGAAGTTTGATTTTTGATAAATGGGTTTGTTGAGGATTTGAGTTTTGATAAGTGGGTTAGTTGTAATTCTTGCACTTTTAGTGGAATTACCACTCGGGTGATTAGAAGTGTGATGGGTTGCTCAGGAAGTAATTTGAGGAAATAGAATACAAAATTATTCATAAGAGAAAATAATGACGACTAGATATAACATATGGTTGGTAAGAGTTTAAGGTGCTTCCTTAGGGGTTACCATTGACAGAGAGAGCCTACATTGGCATTGTTCAATCTTTCATTATAGCTTTTGCTATGATGGGTTTTATTTATATTATATATTTCACATTACTTTGAACTATTTTGTATCTTTTAACACTATTCATTGCTCTAACTCTTAGTCAGATTTTGCCTTTTCATTTTTTTTCTCCAGTTTTTCATTGTGTAGGTGAGAGCTTTAGATAGACAGGAATCTCTCTGGTTGAACTTTACCATTGATTGATTAATACTGATGTTGTCTTTTGTTTACTCATCTGTCTATTTATAATTTGTGAAAACCCATGTAGACTGATCATTCTTATTGGTTTAAATATTAGTAATTTGTAACTTTACTTCCTATTTTAAAAAATAAAATCATGATGAATTTCATATTCTTTTACCTATACTACAGTTTTTACATTGATTGTTTAAACTAATATGCAATTCCATGATTTTACATATTTGTAGGGATGTTGCTTGAATCTCAACCATTATATGAACTAGCCTTTATCTCCTCTTTAGATCTCTTTTTTTGTATTATTGTCAATAGAACTAGATTACATTTCCAGTATCATTACAACTGTAAATTTGCTACTAAAAATTGGTTTCCAATCACTTCCAATTGCAAGCTTTTTAAAGATGTTGTGAATTGTGATTAACACCCACAAATCAAGATGTGAGTTAGTTTCAAAAAAAGTTCAGCTCAACAAGCTGCAGATTTTTTAGCTTCATAATGAACTGTGATTAACACCCACAACTCATGATGTGAGTTAGTTTCATAATTATTCTAACTTGCAAGTCTTGTCACAGGCAGCAAAATCATCTTGGCGAGAATGAAGATCAACATCAAGACCCTGAAGATGTTGGATATGTTAAATATGATGTTGTTATCTAAATGCATATACAAATAACATCAGTTGTAGAAGACTCTGTTTTTTTTTTTTAAATTAGTATTCATATACTCTTTCACTACTACTTTGGTTTATTTAGCTTAATGTGTTAGTTTTTATATTTGGATTTTCAAATTTCGAACAAACTGATATGTTATGAGAATATCATAATTAGAGTCATGTTGAATATTTACATCTTATTTATTATAAATATTAAGTGTTATAATTGAATGATCATAAATGTATATTTAATTTTTTTTAAAACATGTACATGATCATTTGTTTAAATTATTTGTTTAGTTAATTAATAACATTAAATAATATAAATTTATGTTGTTCAAATTTCAATTTCAACAACTATTTTTTTTACCATTGCACCATGCTAAATGGTTGTTGCTTTAAAGTATAAATCGTTTCTTTCCATATCTTCTAACACGTGAAAAACTTGGGTTAATAGTTGCCCATGTCTGTTAGTGGTAATAGGCAATGTTTTAAAAAATGTGGACCATGATAATAGACAACATTTATATAAATGTGGATTTAAACAAAAAAAAACGTTGCTTTAGGTTATGGTAAAACCATTCGCTAAACTGAAAAGCAACATTTAGATAAACGTAGCCTAAGCTAATAGACTGTTGCCTAAGGTCCTTTACGAATAAGGTTAAAAATCGTACTCAAAACATGCTTTAAGCAACGTTTACGCTTCCCATGGCAGGAAACTTCTAAAACCGTTGCCTAAAGGAATAGGAAAATGCTGATAATTCCATGCCTTAAAAACCGTTCCCTAAACTTTCAGCAACAATTTTTTTACTTTCAGGAACAATTTTTTGTTGTTGCTGGAGACGAAAAATGTCGTAGTAAGGCCATGTATTTTTTAAAGTAACTCTTATCATAGGCATTGGAAGGGCCATGACCCTTCACACATAATAAGCTCCGAATCAGTACAATTGAAGGAGGACCTCACAATTTCCACAAAACCTCCACGGATTATCGATCAGAGTGTCAAAACACTGAGGAACAAGGCAATCCCCTTGGTGAAGGTGTTTTGGGAGGGGAAGACGCCAGAGGAGGTGACTTGGGAAAAGGAGGAGGATATCCACTCTAAGTTTCCGGAGCTATTTACTTGAGGTAAAAATGTGTTTTGCATATTTTTATCTAGCCAATTTTGGGGACAAAATTGTTTTTAAGGGGGGTAGAATTGTAACACCTCAAGTTTTAATCATTATATAATTTAAAATAGTAATGGAATGGGTTTTAAGAAGAAAGGAATGGTTTTGGTAAATTTGAAGTGGGAAAGGACTGGTTTATGCAGCAAACCAGAAAAACTGCATTCTGGTATGCTCGCTAAAGCGAGCCAGGGCTCGCTCAAGCGAGCCAGGGCTCGCTCAAGCGAGCATATCAGCATGGAGCTGGTTTTCTAGTTTATTGATATATGTTTTTCTGGTTTACTGATATCGCTCAAGCTCACTTGAGCGAGCAAGGATTTTAGGTGCAGGGGTGCTCTCTAACTTTGCACTCATTCGAGTGAGCGCAAAGTCAGAAAGCAAGGATGTTTTACTGGGCGTTTCTCGCTTGAGCAAACAAGTGTTCGCTTGAGCGAGCCCCAACTCAGAGAGCAGGGTTTTTGCTCACTCAATCGAGCTAATTCTCTCTCGAGCGAGTGAACGCGAATCAGATTTTTAAAAATACAGTTAGGGTTTTTATTTCTCATTTTTCTCCTTTCCCTTCCACTTTTTAGAGAGAGAGGTTTTCTCGAGAGAGGAACGCCCTTGGAGCCAAGAAGAAGAAGAGGAAGTCAATGATCTCCTTCCCCAATCCCCCTCAACTCATCCCCTTTCTCTTTGAGCCCATTGAGGTGACTATAGCTCACACACCCACCTCTGTAGAAACCACAGGAAACACTAGAAGGGGGGTTGAATAATGTTTTATGTTTAAATAGATTTTATGAAAACCTTTTTAACAAGTAGTGCTTTTCACAAAGAGTTTTTAGATACTTGCTGAAACTGGGCGTACAGGTACTTGCTGAAGTGACTTCAGCAGGTCCAGAAAATGGTTTTTGAACCTTGTTTCTAAATATCTTTTAAGTTTATTTTCAGTTCAAGCTTATAAAACAAGTTATTCAGAACCCTCCTGTTAGCTTAAATAACAGATATAATGAGATAAGGGAAGAGAAGACTTAGCCAAGAGATTTATCCTGGTTCACTCACATCCACCGTGAGCTACCTCCAGTCCCAATGTCAAACCAGCAAAGGATTTTTCACTAACTGATCACAGTTACAAGTATTCTTTGAACACCCAGCCTCTCCAGGCTAAAACCCAAGTATTATTTGAACACATAGCCTCTTCAGGCTAAAACCCAAGTATTGTTTGAACACACAGCCTCTCCAGGCTAAAAGACAAGTATTCTTTCTTCCACCAAGCCTTTTCAGGCTCTCAGACACTTGACAGTGTCTACGGTGAATATTAGTTTAAGTTCTTGAGAAACTTAAACAGAAATAATCTTGTACAAAGGATAACTGAGTATAACTCAAGATACAAATGAAATTTCTATGTACAAAATATCAGAGAGTAGCAGTGAGATTTTTGCAGCGTGTTGGCTTGATAAAATTGTCTTCTCTCTCTGAGTGTAATTCTTCATGAAGTTTTATATAGGAGCTCAGCTTGAGACCGTTGAAGATTGATTGAAGTCACCGTTGTGAAATAACATTAAATATTGTTAATACCGTTGTGATACAATCTTCTGAAAAGCTTCTGACTTTGTATGTTGCAGGTGTGCAGTCTTTGACACAGTTCTGACACTTGCAGGTACTAGGTACAACAGTTTCCCTTTTCTGATAACATGATTTGAAATGCTTCGAAAGGGTTCTCTGTAACATTCCTTAAATGGATCAAACTTGCAGGAGACGTTTATGATGCTTTAAAGTCTTGAGCAAAAAGCCTTTTGTCTTTGGTCAAATGCAACGTGAAACATCTTCACCAGATCTTCTTGATTCAGATAACACATCTCTTTCAGAGGGTTGATAACTTTCAGCAGGTTCCCATCCTTCAGAAGGTTGCACCACATCAGAGGGTCGCTCCTTGAGAGACTTGCTGAAACACATGAAATACCCTTAAGAGAATATGTACTTTTATCTGCATTCTTTAACCAAATTTGTTATTCATTAAAACTCAGGGTTATGAGACTTAAACATTATTAATCTCTTAATAATATTTTGAGACTCAACAACCTCCACATTGGTTAAATCTCTTGGATGAGCCCTAATTCCTTCCCATCCCCTTCTTTAGCTTTGTTTGTTATTGTTTGCTTGTTTTATATTAGGGTTTGAGTCTATATTACTTAATGTTTTATTATTCAAGGTACTCTGGCACATTGTTATCATTATTAGCATATACTTTAAAGGTTGAAAATGAATTTGGTCTATGGCCACCAAGCCCTAATTAATCAAGCCTGACTTCGGTCCAAAATAAAACTAAAATGAGATTGGCTTTGACCCAGAGTATTTGTGATAGTTGGATGGGTGTAGGATATAGAATTGAGCAAAAACCACCGATTAGAATTGAAAAACAAGCAAGTAAAGGCGCAAAATAGGTGCAGGGCAGCAGCTATTTTGGGCGAGAAAATGAAAGAAAATAAGGGAAAGTGAAGGAAAAAGTGGAGAGGAAGAGATGGTGAGGACGCCACTGAAGCAAGAATCCACCCACAGCAGATAAGTCCAATTCCAGATGCCACTAATTCAGGAGAATTAGATAAGTCTCAGTATGGTTTGAGCAACAACCACCAAGCCTCACTCAACTCACCAAGGGAGGAGAAATTTGGGCATAATGCTTTTACTATATTCATGAAAGTGTGTATTACAAAGAGTGAAGGCTCCTATATATAGGAGGGGGGCGGCCACTTGGGAAATAAATGGGGAAAATAAAAGATGGTAGGAAAGCTATCCTAGTGGGTCTTGAACCCATGACCCCAAGGCTTATGGATAAGCTAAGTCTTAAGCCAATAAACCCCACAATTAGCGCCCAACTTAAGGAGAAAAAGGGAATTACATCCAAGTCCTAATTACATCATATTTTCCTAATTACATTATTAATTTCGAAAATTTAAATTCCTAAATGAAATTGAGTCTTGACTTGACTCCAAGGTCAATGGTCAATGGGTTGACCATGTTGAGGATGACTCATGCTTGGTTCAGCTCCAAGCAATTCTAGCAGCTCCATGTTTGATCCTAACTTCCAGCTGTCAATCCAGAGTTCCACTGACAGGATGCCATCATTCCCTCCCCCTTAAGAAGCATTTGTCCTCAAATCTAAAATGTAGAATAGTGTAAGGGGTAGAAGAGAATAAAAAGGAATGGATGACAAGAAGAGAAGGTGGAGACTTCCCTTTAGGACTTGTAAGTCCTTGCTAGGTCTTCAACCATGGACATCCTTGCGCAACCTTAGCCAAAAAGAAGACTCATTATTTCCAAGCATTCATTCTCTAATGTTCATAACAAAAGTACTTGGGAATCATGTAGGGAGTAGTAGAAGAAATAATAGGAGAGGAAGAAGAGGAAGAAATGGGAGAAAAGGTGAGAGGAAACTCCCTCGTAGTGTTGTTACTTCCTCCTTCCTGAATCAGCCGCTCCCTTTCTTGATCTCCTTCAAAACAATTAAGGTCAGCAGTTTTGAATTGATGAAGTAATAACATTTCTTCCTTTTTATTTTTTTTGTTTCTCTTTGGTTTTCACCTTTTCTATCATCACTCTTGATGTTTCTTCTTTCTTTTTCTTTTTATCCTCACCTTCTATCTTAAGCCTCTTAATTTTCTCAAGTTCTATCTCTCTCTCTTCATGTGAGCTTGATCCTCACATATTTCTTGGATTGACATTGGCATCAAAGTAATTTTAGAACCATCATGTTTAAAAGATATTTGATTAGAGTATCCATCATGGATGGCTCTCTTATCAAACTGCTAAGGCCTACCCAACAAGATATGTGTGGCATCCATAGGTACAACATCGCAAAGAACATTATCATCATAATCACCTATGGAAATAAAGATGAGAGTTTGCTTATTTACTTCCCTTTCCCCATCATCACATATCCAAGATAACTTGTATGGTCTGGGGTGGAGAGTGGTAGATAAACCAAGTTTTTCCACCATTCTTGCACTTGCAATGTTAGTGCAACTTCCACTTTCAACAATTAGGGAACAAATGCGTCCCTCTACCATGCATCTAGTGTGGAAGACAGTTTGTCTTTGTTCATCTTCTCTTATTATTTGATTTCCTAAGGACCTTCTAACCATGCATAGTTCTCCTTCGCCCCTATATACTTCTTTCTTAACTTCATTTTCTTCTTCACTAGTTTCTTCATCTTCACTTTGCTCATTTTCACTTGCACTAGTGTAGTCTCCATTTTCCTTAACCAACATCGCCCTCCTATTTGGGCATTGGGAAGTTATGTGTCCCTTGCCATCACACTTGAAACACTTGATGTTTCTTGTGGAAGTAGAGGGATCCTCCTTTTTAGTAGAAGGAGTGAGGTTAGAAGTAACCCTAGAACCCTTAGGTTCTTCCTTCTCTTGGCTCTTTCCCTCATCTTTCTTTAGGGTTTCCTTGTTCCTAGTTGTAAAACTAGTGTTTCCTCTTTTATAGCTACCCTTTCTTTTTAGTTGAGTTTCAATTTTAATGGCCTGATGTACCAAGTCCTCCATTTCAACATAAGGATGCAACTCCACTATGTCCCTTATGTCGAAATTAAGTCCATTGATAAATCTAGCCATAGTTGCTTTACTGTCCTCAACTATGTTGGCCCTAATTAAAGCAAGTTCCATTTCTTTAAAGTATTCATCTACGCTCTTAGAACCTTGTTTAAGAGTTTGGAGTTTGATGTGCAACTCCCTAGTGTAATGTTGAGGTATGAACCTCTTTCTCATGATGGACTTCATTTCCTCCCAAGAGGAAACCAAAGGAGCATTGCACCTTCTTCTATCAGCTTGAAGCTGATGCCACCAAACTAAGGCATAATTTTTAAATTCAAGGGAGGCAATCTTAACCTTTTCTTCTTCCCTATACCTATGGCAACTAAAGATTTGTTCAATTTTAAGTTCCCATTCTAGGTATTGTTCTACATCATTCCTTCCATTAAAGGTTGCGACTTCTATTTTTACCCCCTTGAACCCTTGTTCTCTCCTAGGCTCTTCTTCTCTCTTATGCTCTCTCCTATGCCTCCTAGGGTTCTCTTCATAATACTCCTTTCTTTCTCTTCTAGGGGTTTCCTCATAGTAGTCTTCTCTAAACCCTCTAGGTTCCTCACGCCTCCTAGGTCTTCTATGCTCTCTTTCCCTTTCACTTCTCCTATAGGTATGGCTAGAGTGTCTCTCTCCCTCACTACTCTCAGCATGGTACCTATCTTCACTTCTAACTATGCTATATCTATCCTCACTTCCTCCTTCTCGAGAAGAGTGTCTTCTCTCCCTCCTATTCCCACTTAGTTCTTTCCTAAGTTCACTTATCTCATGCCTCATCATTCTAGCCATATCTTGAATTGCATGTTGCAATTCGGCCCTATACCTCAAAGTTCTAGGTAAAGGAGGTGGTGAGTTCCTACTACCCATTTTTTTAAAGTTTTTCATTTTAAGAAATTTGGACCTTTCCACTCACTAAGTGTTTACACTCAATGGAACGTTAACACTCGTGTATGTCACTCTTTTTTTTTTGGCTTTTTCTATAATGAGAACTCTCTTGCCTCTTCTACTTGGTTGGAGGTTGGTTAGATCTTGCAAAGACCAACGTGAGACTAAGTTTTAACCCTTACCCAAATAGAAGCGCACTAACAAAGAAAATACCTACTAAAGGAAGATTGGAAAATCCTAAGACAAAACAAGGAATTGATATGACAATCAAGAAAAGCAAGCACTCAAAACGCTTATACACACGAGTAGAAAGCAAACAAGACAAGACGGAAGAAATTGCAAAGAGAATTGTTTTTGGTGATTTTTGAAAAAAGTTGCTAAAATTGTCGTTTTTGAAAAAAAAACAGCAAATACAACTCAATTTACAATATACATGGAAAAGAAAAAGAAAATTACAGTAAAATTGTCACTGTATTGTTAGGATAACTTTTTTTGTTTTTGTTTTTCTATTTTTCTGAATTTTTTTGAATTTTTGACTTTTTTTGGGTGTCTTTTGACTTTTTCGTCCTTGTTGTTGACTTTTGCACCCTTTTTTGCTTTTTACACCCTTTTTTGTATTTTGCCACGTACGTACTTTTTGTATTTTTCTTGCCTTTTCTTTTTTTTTTGTTTTTTTCCCCAACAGAAAATTACATAAATTTGTATACAATGAAAAGAAAATAAACTGTAATTACTGTAATTTTTTTAGAATTTTCTGACAGTAAACTGGTCCAAGTGGTACCAGAAAAGCAAAATAATGAATAAAAGGAAATCTAAAACCGTGAAAACGTAATGGCAACTTGAATTAAAAAATGACCAAAAAAAATTGCTTAGCACTTCCTTGTTGATTATACAAAAGTGGTACGGTCACAAAAACGCGCTTGGTTCAATTTTAAGATTGGAATTAAAATTTGAAAGAAAATCAACAATTATAATTTGTTGATCTTCTTCCAATACTATGAACCAAAAAAGAGCCTATAGGTGAGCGTTTTGCACAATCAAACAGAGAAAGTCCAAGGTAGAGATAGCAGTCAATCCAAATTTGCAATCAGAATGCCAAACCGATAGACATAACAGGAGTAGAAAATTGAACAAAACAAAGCCAGAACAATGCGCATAAATTGGCAAAAAAAGAGAGGAAAATTTGCGCAAAATAAATGGCACAGAATTAAAAGGGGAAAACTAAAATTAAAAGGATGGGGAAGACATAAATGTAAATGGCAGAAAGTAGAAGGGGATGGCGGAAATTAAAAGGATGGGGAGGACTGAAAATAAATGACTGAAAATAAAGGGGGGAAGCAGAAATTAAAAGGATGGGGAGGACAAAAATGTAAATGGCAGAATGTAAAGGGGAAGCAGAAATTAAAAGGATGGGGAGAAGCGGAATTTAAATGGTGGAAAATTAAAAGCGGAAAGTAAAGAGATGTATATGGGGGATGACAATTAATGGTGAAGGGGAGAAAATGTAGGTGAATGATCTTTGGAAAAATGAAGACAACAATGCCTCCTCTTACCACACTTCACCAACAAACAAGCAATTTATAGCAATTAATTGTAAGAATCACTCAAGAACAAGTATGAGCAATTAAGAGGCATTTAATCAAACACCTAAGGGATGAGATTAGCGGCCCAAAAACAGCCCCATACTAGCAAGAATTCAAGCAATCAACAACCAAACAAACAATGCTGACAACAGCAGAAAGGCACCTCGGGCCCGGGGAACAGTCCAAGTCCAAATTACAATTGAAAAGAGGGATGGAATTACACTAAAATGAAGAAAATTCTGCACAAAAGAGGTGCAGTACCCGCAACCTTCTTGCTCCAATTTTGCTCAAAATCAACAAGCTCTGATTACCAATTGATAGCTGGATGGGTGTAGGATCTAGAATTGAGCAAAAACCACCGATTAGAATTGAAAAACAAGCAAGTAAAGGCGCAAAATAGGTGTAGGGCAGCAGCTATTTTGGGCGAGAAAATGAAAGAAAATAAGGGAAAGTGAAGGAAAAAGTGGAGAGGAAGAGATGGTGAGGACGCCACTGAAGCAGGAATCCTCCACCCACAGCAGATAAGTCCAATGCCAGACGCCACTAATTCAGGAGCATTAGATAAGTCTTAGTATGGTTTGAGCAACAACCGCCAAGCCTCACTCAACTCACCAAGGGAGGAGAAATTTGGGCATAATGCCTTTACTATATTCATGAAAGTGTGTATTACAAAGAGTGAAGGCTCCAATATATAGGAGAGGGGGGGCACTTGGGAAATAAATGGGGAAAAATAAAAGATAGTAGGCAAGCTATCCTAGTGGGTCTTGAACCCATGACCCCAAGGCTTATGGCTAAGCTAAGTCTTAAGCCAATAAACCCCACAATTAGCGCCCGACTTAAGGAGAAAAAGGGAAATTACATCCAAGTCCTAATTACATCATATTTTCCTAATTACATTATTAATTTCGAAAATTTAAATTCCTAAATGAAATTGAGTCTTGACTTGACTCCAAGGTCAATGGTCAATGGGTTGACTATGTTGAGGATGACTCATGCTTGGTTCAGCTCAAAGCAATTCTAGCAGCTCCATGTTTGATCCTAACTTCCAGCTGTCAGTCCAGAGTTCCACTGACAGGATGCCATCAATTTGGCTTTGGCCTAGATTATGAATAATGGCTTCGACCCAGAATTATGTATGAAAAGTCTACTACACTCACCGCAAGGCAGTATCTCACCCGAGTTGAGATCTGAGGCCGGTGCGACAACCCATTGATCCACCAGAATAAAAGCGAGCAACATTTTAACCACAAAAGTGATTCACTTGGTTCCAACTCACCAACCAAGTTAAGTTATGTTTTACCCACCCCAGTGTTTAATTTATTTGTATCTCATCATATAAAAAAGCCAATATTAAAATCAGAATAATTTAAATTAGATTAGATCATTTTAATCTTATTATTATACCATTTGAATGATAACATAAGAAAATCAAGCGAATTTAATCACATGACTTTTCTCTTTAATATCAATATAATAATTCATCAATTTACAAATTTTTCATATTTTCACAATTTTAATTATTAATTTTTCAATTAATGATTATTCATTCATATATCTATCCACACATATATAATGAAAAATGTTAACCAGTGCATAAACATTGATTAAGAAGTACTAGTAAAAATATTGAAAAGTATAATATTTAGTGTCATGATTTATAATATTTTTTTTTGCATTTTGATTTTTAAACTAGTATCAAAGGACACTTGTTAATAGATCTATATTAAATTTGAGTTATAATTTTCAATTCTCATCAAATATGCTAAATTTCAACAATGATATATAGATACTAATTTATTTTATACATCTATTTAATACATGCCATCTCTTTTCTTTATTCCCATTTGACCATATTTTTATGTGCTCGTTTGGTTTACAGTTGGGTAGAGTTGATTCTAGAAATTAATGGTTGAGATGAGTGATGTACGCTTTACGAAATACGTTAACCAGAAGTGATTTAAATTCAATCTTGCAAAATCATAGTTTTGCACTATGTCTACGCTAAAACAAACAGGTACTATATGTGTCTATGTAGCATTTTTCTTTTTCAATAGTCATGCATCTCTCTAATGTTATGACACTCCTATGAGTATTTGTATTAAATCATATTCATTTAGGGGTGTAATATATTTTTGACTTAAATATGTTTTTAGTCCCTCAAAAATTAATAAATTTTGTGTTTAGTGCCTATAAAATTTTTCACCTAAGTTTAGTCCCCCATTAATTTTTCATTTCAAAGTTTAATCCTTGCTGTTAATTGGTGTTGTTAAGTGATGAGTTGATACTGTTACATTTGCTGATGTGTCTATTTAGGCTAACATGGTCAACCCAAAATTTGGGGCAAAATAATTTCAATAAAATTCAACGTGACAGTCACGTCAGCCTAAATAGGCACGTCAGCATATTGTAACAGTATAAGGTCATCACTTAACAACACTAATTAACAACAATGTTTAAACTTGGAAACGAAAAATTAATGAGGGACTAAACTTAGGTGAAAATTTTTATAGGGACTAAACACAAAATTCGTTAATTTTCGAGGGACTAAAATCATATTTAAGCCTATATTTTTTATTTTTATAAAATAAGTGAATTTTATTTTAATTTATTAGTATTTTGTCCGTCATTTTACACAGAGCTGTCAATTCGAGCTACCCGGCCTGACCCGGCCCAGCTTGATGCGGGGTAGCGGACTTTATCGGGCTGGGATAAAAAGCCCGAAAGTTATTCGGGCTTCTAAAATAGGTGCCCGAGCCCTACCCTTTAGCGGGCTTTTTACGGGTAGCCCGGTATTTTTGCGGGTTTGTACGGACTACCCGACATTTTTGCGAGTAGCGGACTTTGTTGGGCCGAGCTAAAAATTCGGGAATCATTCGGGCTTCTAAATTAAGTACCCAAACCCTACGTTTTTGCGGGCTTTTACGGGCCAACTCGGTTGAACCAGCCCATTTTACATGCTCTAATTTTACAAGAGCCAAATCAAGTCAACAGTGAGTGTCAATACTGAGTAGTGACTAGTGAGTAGTATTTGTACGATAATTATACTTCAAATATAGCTTTGGAGAAAAACCAACGGATGGAATCAAACGTCAAACTAGATATCAATCTCTCGTAAGTCGTAATTTGAATTCAAAATACGAACATCATATTTCTCTCTTGCCGCGACGCTCTATTTTCCTGCGCGCCAAACACCATGTTGACGTTTCACTTCTTTATTAACACACATACATAAAATGAAAATAAAAATAAAAATAAAATATAAAAATAATAATAAGAACAGAAGTTACAGAACAACGGATGTGAAAAAAATGTTAAGAATAAAGAAAAAAAAAAGAGGAAAGAAAAGGACAAGCGTGAAGTGCTTCTGAGATAAAACCCTTTGTTTGATTACTTCATTCGTCTCTCTCTCTCTCTCTCTCTCATTATCTCACTCATCACTGTGAGTGTGAGGCTAGTGAGAGAAACGCAGAGTTCAAAATGGCTCTGCTTATTCTCCCTTTGGTATAATGAAGAAACGTTTCTTCCTCATCTTCTTTGATGAAGAAGATGGCTCTCAGAGATGAAGATGCGCAACACCACTCTCCTTCATTCCTTGATGCCCTTCTCTGTGAAGAGCAAGATACCTTTGAAGAAGATCTTGATGATGCAAACGGTTCTGAGGTTGAGACCAATACCCATGACCCTTCTGCTAGAAAGTTGCAATCTTTGCCCTTGGTTTTGCTGGACAATGACGTGTTCTGGGAAGATGATGAGCTTGTCTCCTTAATCTCAAAAGAGGGAGAAGAAACCCATTGTCTGCTCGTAATCTCATTGCTGATGGACCCTTAGAAGGACCTCGTGTTGAGGCTGTGACCTGGATTTCTAAAGTTTGTGCTCACTATGGCTTCTCTGCTTTGACAACTGTTCTTGCTGTTAACTACTTTGATAGGTTCATCACAAGCCTCACGTTTCAGAGGGATAAGCCATGGATGACACAGCTCACTGCTGTTGCTTGTTTGTCCCTTGCTGCCAAAGTGGAAGAGACTCATGTGCCACTTCTTTTAGACCTGCAAGTATGTTTTAACATTTGAGATGAACTCTAGGTGTTTGTTGATATGTCATGTTGTTTTTGTTTCTTGTGTACTATCTCTTGGTGTTTAAACATGGAAGGGTTTTGTGTGTGTGTGTTTGTCCATCATTAGGTGGAGGAATCAAGATTTGTGTTTGAAGCAAAGACTATACAGAGAATGGAGCTTCTAGTATTGTCGACTCTTAAATGGAAGATGCATCCTGTGACCCCAATTTCCTTCTTTGAACACATTGTTAGAAGGCTTGGTTTAAAGAGTCGCTTGCATTGGGAGTTCCTTTGGCGTTGTGAGAGAGTTCTTCTCAATGTCATTGCGGGTAAGCAAAACTTTATAGTCTTTTCTAATGCTAATAAATAAGATCTTGATTCTCATATTAAACCGAATCATAGTTATGCCATTATAAAAACTGGTGCTTATATAACATATACAATGTCATAATTGTTGCCAGATTCAAGGGTTATGAGTTATCTTCCTTCTACATTGGCTGCTGCTACAATGATCCATGTTATTAAAGAGATTGAGCCATTTAATGCAACTGAGTACATTGATCAACTTCTCAGTTTACTGAAGATTAGCGAGGTTTGTTCATTTAAGTTCTCTCTCTACCTCACCCATAAATCCTGAATTTTCAAATATGCTATTGATTTGATGAATAATTGGAAAATTTTGGTGTTGATTTTACAGGAACAACTGAACAAGTGCTACAAACTCATACTGAAACTAGTAGTTTGCCATGAAGGCATTTACAATCTTAACCAGAAACGCAAGCGCCTATCTGAACCAAGTAGCCCAGGTGGTGTCATAGATGCATCTTTTAGTTGTGACAGCTCAAATGATTCATGGACTATGGCATCACCATTCTCACTTCCACCGGAGCCACTGCTTAAGAGGAGAAGAGCTCAGGACCAGCAGATGCGGTTGCCTTTGGTTAATCGTGTGTCCATTGATGTTCTTAATAGCCCTTGTTAATAATGATGTTAGTATTTACTTCAAACGTGGTAGCTCTCTTTTCACATAAATCTGGCAGTTATGTTATTGAAATGCAGCTACATTTTGTTCTTAGTTATATACATTTCTAGCTAAACATTTGAAGATGAATGGAATGAGGCAGACTTGAGATTCCCTCCTCCACCTTGTGGTTTGAGGTGGAAAAGGGGTCTTATACTGAGCAGAAAGATGAGTTATGAACTTGTAATTCTACTTGTGAGTTATCCTTCAAGTGCAATTTTTACTCATCTTACACATGATATTTGTCAATAGGCACAATCAAGAGATTTCGTTTGCCAATGTCTCCCCTGTTTATGCAGAATAGGAACTGCATATGGAGATTACTAACTGATAATCAAAGATGTGCGAAATGTCTTATGTGATATATTTATGAATTAATATAACTCTTGTACAAGATCAAAGCAAACTCAATATGAAATAATATGTTGTCCCTCTAGGCCTTGGAGATATTTGTGGTTTCTTCTATCAATGCACTTCTTTCTGTTACTTTCTCTAAATCCTCTGCCTTATTGAGCTGGGAATAAGGCAGTCTCACATAGAGATTGAACACAATCTTTCAATCATCATATCAATTTTATGAATTATTCTATGTTTCTTGTCATCCCAATCGGTTTGTATCTGATCTACACTGGGCCATTTCCTTTGTTATTGGATTAGATTAGATTAGATATAACAATTTTTTGCTATACACAAGAATTAACAAACTCTACCATTTGTACAGATGAAGGTTTTTTGTGGCTTGTATGAATTGCGGCATTCTATTTGAGTCACCCCAATTTCTTGGGATTATGGTGTCAACGTTGTTCTTTGTAAAAATAACTAGAAATTGCATCAAGACTTATTGGGATTTTTGTGAAAAAAGAATTCAGTTTGAAATCATGGATGTATATTTAAGAGCCATGGTCATATCTCTCAGTTTCTGTTTGACAATAAGTGTGACATTGGACTTTAATCAATTTGGTGTCTGTGGTTACAAATAATTTATAGCAATGCTTGCTGTCATGCCATATCTCGATTGGCCATGCGGTCCATGTGATAAAACCAAGTTGCTAACTCAGGAAAAAGAGAACTATGATGAATTGGTCAAAATAGAAAATGCATTTAGTACAAATATACATGGAATAAATATTTTAAGATGAGTTTTAAAGCAGCTGTGGTACTTGACTTACACAAATATAGATAATGAGTGATTGAGAGAACTCTTTTATGGAAGGATGAGTTCCCTCTGAAGTCTAAACCCTTTAAGACTCTTGTCTGAACATTATGTTTGGAAAGTGATAATTGAGCAATGTTGACAACATAGGTTGCCATTGGGAACAAGAGAAAATGGGTTTTCTGCATTCTTTAAAGACCAGCCAGTACCAAAGGAAAAAATCAAAGGGTAAAGAATGGTCACCAGTGGACGGATTTTCTGAAAATGACTGCCCATAAATGGGTAAAACCTCTGATTTGGGGAGACTACTACTTTGTTCCTACTGTGGTCCTGTTTTCTTTGCTTTATCACTTTGAGTTGGTTATGGTTCACTATATGTTGCAGATGCATGATGTCCTTGTTATGATGGTTTTGCAATAGTCCACAGCATGAGGGAATTTTCAAAGAGACAGCTATATTCCTGCTGAACAATAATTTTGGGGTGATATGATGAGTCTGCTTGAGAGTCAAATTTGGTAGTTACCTTGCAGTGCTTTCTCATATCTTTAGGAGTACTACCAGCTAAAGTTATGCTTGACTGCTTGTCTCCATTCATTAGTTTTAACTTTTAAGATTGTTTGGCCAACATTTTTCCTAGTTTTGACAAAAAAATAAGTCTTCTCCACATATTTACTCACAAACCCAAAATCTTACTGAAAACAAAAAGACTAATATAATCTTGATCTCAATAACTTGTTTGCATCTCTTTTTCTTAGTAAGTTGTGTGTACAAGGACCAGAAGTATGCATCATTGTAAGTCTATGAGACATATACAACTAAGATAGAGATAACATGTGAGATGGCATCTAAAGTAGCTAGCTACCTAGCATCAAACCCATGATTATGATACTAAAGAGTTTTGACTCAACTGATAACACAGACTGAAATTGTAGGAAAAACTTTAAGGTTAGATCTCTACCAAACACATTGTTAAGGAGGGGTAAAAAGCCTTAATTGGGATTAAGCCCCAAATAAAATTACCTTAGGATACCTATGATAAAAAAAGCCATGTTTCTCATACACGTGCTTATTACATGCCTTGTGATTTCAGAGGAAAATGCCAAATTCATGGAAACCAATTTTGTATATACAATTCACACACTACGCACTTTAGAACGCCCTGCATTTTTACGTAGGTAGCATGATTGGTTGTACGAGCTATTCTATTGGCCTAAATATTAGGCTCTAAAGTCTTTATTCAACAGGACCAAATTAAAGTTACCATGCATGGGAGTGTGAATTTTCTACACCTCCATTTTATTTTTTAATTATAGGCTCAAATAGAAGCTTAGATGAACAGGACATGGACACGTCTACAGGAAAACTATTGTCTGGTTATGCAGTGACTTATCCAAACCTACATGATTTGATGCTAATGCTATCACATCAACCTAATGTAATGTTACAAACAAAATTAGATTCCCAAGCCAAAAACAAGTCCTTATTATTGATAACATTATTGTATGATTAGATGTATTAGCTCAATTATATATAAAGGTCATAGGTTCTTTTTTCTATGTCTCCTCTCATTCCTACTAGACAATTTTCCTTATAGGGAAAGGTCTGGGCAAGTATGAATGGACAATGGTGAAATTTGATTAAAATATGATATACAAGTTATAGAAATTATTTAGGAAGAACCAGAATAGTTCACATGTGATATAACAGAGCTGAAAAGTGAGTAGTAGTTGGGTAACAGCTATATAAATTTGTTTTGTATACATTTAGGTACAAAATGTCAAAAGGACTAGTACTTGTGTTTTCTGCAATGGTGTGAACTGAAACAGGAAGTTCAGAAAGAAGGAAATTTCGCAAAAAACTTGTCATGGTCATTCCAATAAATAAAGAAACATAAAAATGGGTGTCGTTTTAAGACACCCAACAACTCCTTTGAAAGAACGAACAGATGCTGGCTTTGGTGAAAGTTTCGGCCAGAGTTTTGTTTCTCTAGCTCATAATTTAGCATAGTGGGCCCCATCTCCCAATGTATCTCTTCTTTTTGGTCTATTCTCTTCTTGAGTGGTCAAAATCCTTAGTCAACCACCGTCATAATTAAATCTTTTTTCTACTGAAATGTGATCGTGATCGATTGTATATTTGTACCTTTATGTTAGTGACATTATTTATTCTTTCTTAATATAATATGCCTAGTCACATTTACGATTAGCCTAATGTTAATCACTAGTCATGGCTTTGTTAATTTTGCCTGTATGTTGTGTTCGACAGTTACTCTGAGGGAACCAAGGAAAAGTGTACATAGTAAGGTTGCTATGTGATTTATTCTGCATTTACAGCTGAGAATTAAATAGAAACTACTTTTGTAGTTTGTGTTTAATTTTTGATATGACTCTTAGTGTATTGCACTATCATCCAATCTTATATTGATACTTGGTTTAATGAGTTCTACTTAATTAGAAACTACTGAGATGTTAAGCTAATTAAATAATGTAACAATCAACATTATTCAAAATTACACAAGTCATGTCACTATCGTTAAATAATGTATAGCAATAAACATAAATATATAACAATAGTTTTTTTGTCAAGAGACAACCTTAAAATATATGGGCTTCCTTTACATTAGAGAGAGCCCAACCCAACATTTGGCCCAATGGGGCAAAAGTTGCCCGTATCGCAGTACGTTCATCAGTTCATGGACCAATCAATAACTAAGTTCATTCCACTTTGTTATGGACCCAAAGAGAAAAAATTCACCCTCAAGGAATTGTGAGGAAGGATATACATACACCATGTAACTCTAGCTATCTTTTGGGCCTCTAGTTGGATTGACATGTTGAACTTAATTCTGGAATATGATATGATCCAAGTTTTTAGTTTTTAGTTGACAGATTAAAACAATAATTTATTTCTGATTAAAATCAAGTTCATCTGTTATTTGTAAAACATTAGTAATATTGGAAGGTCTTGCATATTGGCAAATACCAGTAATGTGGTATCACGAAGTTGACCACACAGAAGAAGGATATACCAGTTTGCAGATAGTGTGGAAGTTAGTTTGAAAAAATTACTGACTTCACTCACCATCCTTTCTCTATCTCTAATTTTATAGCATTAAACTCTAACACAAAGATAAAGACCTTTTGTATTATGAAATTTGTGTCTCTACATTCTACAATGGTCGAATCCACATAGATTTTGCAAGAAATCAGCTCACTGTTGTCTACTTGTAACTTTCGCAAAACCTGGAATCATAATTTGCAATACCTGCAATCATAATTTTACTTATTAACCTTTATAATGCGTTGACATATAACCGTAAGTACCGGACTACCAAACACTGGACAAAAGTTCCCAACAGGTACATTACATAGCTATTATTGAAGCTTGAGGTCCAGAAATCACTACACATGCTCTACCTTGTCCTATCTTCCCACATCCCAGACATTGAAGATGACATTTCTGTACTCAACAGTATCTATACATGGAAGCCTCTTTCATCAAAAGATGATAAGGGTGCTAATCTTAAATTGACCTCACCAACAAATCTCAAAAGGGTATCCTTTTTCTTTAATGAATAAACAATTGTATTCTTGTTCCATTGGATGTTATAGGGCTTTTGATGACTAGAGTTTTATAATATGGCTATTGGCTAAAAAGATCACATCAATGATGGTAATATCAGATATCTGAAATTATGATATAATAACTATTAATTAACAAACTTAATTAACATGAAGTAAAGTTTTCATCATGTGTTTGTAGAGCATCGTTGTTTTCCAAACAGCATGAAGACCCACCATGAGAATCCATATTTCATCGTTCTTTGAATAAAGAAATCTCAATAATTGTCATATAGTCAAACCCATTGTTACTCGATCGGGTTCAAGCATATATAATTTTAGCAAAAGTAAAGAGAGCTAAAAAAAGGGAAGAATTCTATATATCAATGAGTTTTAAAGGATGGATCATGATCCAAATCCCCACATCTTAAACCCAAAATTATTCTTAAATTAATAGGTATACATTTACATTATTCTCACTTAACCCATTTCCAAGTCCAACCAACATGGGACTTATAACTCACACTAAGATTTCCAACATTTTTGTGATCAAATCAAGAATGAATATATCATGGAAATATTATGTTTGTCCACGTTTTGGTGCCAGTCATGGGGCAACTGGCAATATCAATAGAAGAATTAACTCAGACAGCACTAAGCCAACATTTTACTTTGGCTAGACTAATTGATTACATAAGCTAATAATATTATTGATTTGAGCTAGTTAAAATCTCATTACCACTATGTAAAAAAAACAGAATAATTGATTAAAGGTTGCTTTATTATCATGTCATATTTCGAATTAACATCATTTATTTGGAGATGGCATCCTATGAGAGCTGTAGAGTTGACGGCAAGAAGGGCAGCTGTAGCACCATCAAGAGCTCAATAGGTGAATCTCAAGCACCAAACATTTCAGTTTATAATTGGGGGGGGGGGGGGGGGGGGGGTGAAAGCATGTTTTTTTTTCCCTCCATTGCACATTTTCTCAAAGCAATAGACGCTCTCCATCTAAAAAATCGTACCCATGTCAAAGATTGAACATAAAACAAAGGCACACTTGGTTGATTGCATATTGGTATCCTCTACATATCTAGATCAACGTTATTTTTATTAGTGTTGATCCGAATTTGATCAGAATATTACGTAATTTTAATGAAAATTAAATATATATATTAAAAGTAAAATAAATAAAAAAATACTAGATAAAATGGAAGAATATTTCATCAATTTTCATTTATTTTAAAAATAATATTTAATATTATTTAATTTAATTTATTTTCTTTTTATGTCAAACATGACATAAAGAAAAGATTAAGCTGGCAAAGAAAGATGCACCGCACATGTCACCAAACCACAAACCCACTCTCAAGAAGATCGTTGAATCATCCAAAAAAAATTTTGTATTTTGTAATGTCTTGCCTAACAAACAAACTCTCTATTTGTCTCGTGGCTATTGGTATTTACTTAACCAAAGTATCAAACAAGTACATGGAATTGTAGGTAATAAAAATAAAAATAATAGAGAGGAATTATTTACTGGAAGACTGAATCGAGTCTATGGATTAGCCTCTCTCTCTATAATTTTATAGACCTTGAATTTCGACAAACGATCAATCATTGATAGAACCATCTTACTAGCTATTACAGTATTACTTATGTGTTCGGTTCAAAGAACCTTCCCTTTCCAAATCCCCCACTTGGAGATAAGGCAAAAATTGAAGAGCAATGAATTTTAACTCTACTTTTTTTCTCCCCTCAAAGTTCCAAATTTATAAATCAATTAAGAGAATTTATTGAAATTCCTTCCCTCTTCTCTTTCTATTCATTACAGCATTAAGAATGAGAAATAGAGACTTAATTAATATTTAGGGTTAAATAAATATATTTTTAGTCCTTAAAAATATAACAAAATTTGGTTTTGATCCTAAAAAAACCACATGATTTTAATATTCGTCATTAGTTATGTTCCATTGAGAGTGATGACATAACAATGCTTCTTGTAGATTATTCTATGGATTTTCCTCTAATTTTTCATGTGAATTTCAAAATTCATAGAAAATTGTATTTAGATTCTAAAATTTACGAAAAATTTCCTTTGGATACAACAAAATAGAAAAATTTAATAGCAATATTTTTACCAAAAAAATTGGTGGTTTCTTTGGAAACTTACTACAAATGATTTTTATGGAAAAAAATTACAAGAAATTTCCCATGAATTTTTATTTGAGAAAAGTTGTAGTAGAGCTGCAAATATAGTTTAACGGTATATAGTTAATAAGGAGGAGTAAAAACACGTGGTTTTAAAAAATGGTGAACCAAAACTAACGAAAAAATAAATGATAGACCAATACTAAATTTTACTATATTTAATCCTAATATTTATTTCCTCAAGAATTTTTGTTAATAATTTTTAAAAAAAAATATTTGAAATCAAAATATGAAAAGTCATTTAACAAGAAGCCAACAATCACATGACTATGCTAACACAACGCAATAAAAATATGAGGTGTCAATATCACATTTTGTGTTTCTATTGTAATATATTATAATTATAAATAGATTTGTTGTTTCTATTATAATATATATGTGTGTAGAGGGTACAATCTATGAAAAATAAAAAATAGGTTAGGAGATTTGTTTGAATACAGAGATACATAAAAATTTAAAAATAACTCCAAAAGGGTGGTCTTATATATGGATCAACCAGTGAGTGTTAATTCAATTTTCTTTATCCTCTAGGCAATCCTTTTTGAGTTGGGTAGAACTTTTATGGGCAACAAGGTTCTTCCTCCGAGTATTTAACATGCCTACATACCTAGAGCTCAAACTCAAGACCAATGGTTGAGTTGGAACAACCCCATATCAGTCAATCTACGTGCTCGATGGTAGTGTTAATTCAGTTTAACTCATGATCTCCTTATTTATACAACTTTTATTATTCATAAAATCGAGGAGGATTATCATTTATAGAGGATCATTATCATTTTCAAATACACACACGCACATAGGGTGTGGATCAACTTATTCCAGGAGTAATTATTGGTATATACATATAAGATTACTTCAGTTTAATATACAATATACTTTTTAAAATATAAGTAAATGTCTACTATAAGATTACATACCTATGAATGTTCAATTGATCTAAAATTTGGTGTGCATAATTATCATATTAATATCACATTATTCAATGGTTAGATTTGTTAAATTCACATTCTATAAGTAGTTATTAAGCGGAGTAACTTTCCTAAAGTTACTCCTGGAGTAAGTTGATCGCCACCCATATATATATATGTGTGTGTGTGTGTGAGAGAGAGAGAGAGATAGAAATAAATCATCACTTGATATGGGGACATCTATATATATAGTAAAATAGACTTGAACCATTCCCTTAATTATATAGAACAATTACTTAATTAAAATTTTTCAGTTACATAGACTAGAACCATTCCATTAATTACATAGTATAATTAACTTAATTGTAATTATGTAGTTTCCGCTCATGAATTAAACATTAATTTTCTGGACCATAACAGTTATTCAATGTTTATGTTAAGTTTAAATTTTATTTTCATACTTTCAAAGAATTAATTTATTATAATAATATTAAAATGTATCTTTAAAAAGTTTTACGTCACAATAAAAATCTCATTTAAAAAATTTAAAATAATGCATTTATCTTTAAAAAATAAAAATAGAAAAGTTAATAACATTTTTAAAAAAATTTAAAAGCAATCTATCTATATCTATATCTATATTAATTATATATATATATATATATATATTATACATTAGTTAAATAGACTTGAATCATTCCCTTAATTACATAGAATAATTACTTAATTATAATTAATTGTTCAGTTACATAGACTTAAACCATTCCATTAATTATTACATAGTATAATTAACTTAATTATAATTATGCAGTTTCCGCTCATGAATTAAACATTAGCTTTCTGGACCATAAAAGTTATTCAATGTTTATGTTAAGTTCAAATTTTATTTTCATACTTTTAAATAATTAATTTATTATAATAATTAAAATGTAACTTTAGAAATATTAAAATTTTTAATGTAATAACAACGTAGATGAAGTAAAAACTTTTCAATTCACGCCCTCCTTAATTTACGGTAAGACAATTTTTGGCTTTTAGGTCTTCCTTGCAAACTTTGGGTCTGGACTTTCAAGGAATAAATAATACATATTGAACCCAAAAGTCGAATATCGATTCAATAGCAATGTTACAATCTATTCAATTTTTACATCCATTGGGATATGTCAAACATTCTCCAACATATTCCTTCCATTTAAATTTCTTAAGAAATTATCTTAAATATATTTCATCTTACAAAATGTGATTTCTCTCAAATCCAAACCTCAACTTTTATTAAAAAAATGTTTTTTTTGCCAATAAACCTCTTACATAATATGTATACAAAATTACATTTATCCATTTATTAACAAATTAAATTCTTACATTCAAAATATATTTACAAATGTTAAATAAATTATAATAAGTTTTTTATTTCAAATTTAAATAAATAGATTATCATTTTAAATTAGTTTAGACAAAAAAATAAATACGATAAAATTTAAACATAACAAAAACTATAAACAAACTCATTTAATATATATGTACGCCATATTTATTAATATTATTAATAAACAATTTAGGATCATTCACCAACATGGCATAAAACAACACTAAAAACACATTGCTACTTTTTCATTCAGTAAAAAATTATATTCCCTGACATTACCAAAAAAAAACCATTTAACTCTCAATTTTACCCATTATTATTTTCCCATTTATAACTCTCTTATTAATTATAAAAAAATAATTATTACTCTCATAAATTTATAAATGAAACATATAAAAAAAGAAAAAAATCATTCAAATGGAACAAAATAAATATGAAACAATGATATTTATAATTTAAAATTATTATCCAATACCACATTAAATTAAATTTTAAAAAAATGTACAATGAATAAAAAAGTAAATAGTATAATTATGAATCTAAGTGACTTTTTGACTTGCGAAAAAAAAAAAAAAGTAAATTATGCAATAATAATAAAAAATAATAAAGTATAATAATTGAATTACATGTGGTTATATTTTCGAATACCAATATTTTACCATCCACAATTATATGTGTTTTTTTAACGAACACAATTATATATTATATTCTCAATAATGATTTCACCAATAGATTTAAAAATTCATTATATTGACAAATATAACACATAATTTAACATCCTGATTGTATTTCATACATAATTTCTTAAATAAAAAATATAATTTTTAAAAATATGTTCTTAAAATATAAAAATTAAAATTAACTTACTCATATTAATACCATAAAATTTATCATAAAAAATTCATATTAGTGAATATAAATAAAACCCGTGCAACGTACGGGTATTATAACTAGTATCAAGTAAGAATAACTTTTTTATATGAGAATAATAAGAATAATTCTCAGCCATCAGATTAAAATCAATGATTACGATTAAAACATCCAATTAATGAATCACATTATTCATATTTCCAAACTTCCTCTCCCTCAAGTTTATCTGCATTCCTAATCCCATTTCTTTCACACAACAATTTCTGATTTTTGTTTATAAAGACAAGAAATAAACCAAAAAGAAAAAAAAGATAAAAAAAAGATGAAAATTAAAAAAAAAAGCGTGATGGTGCTGTAATGCAACTCTGAGCTAGAAGCGAGTTTGTTGCAGCTGTCGCCAGTGATTTCTGTCCTGATCATTCTACCGTCAAAATTCACAAATGAGAAGAAGGGGAAAAAAACGGACGTGCAGGGGTGACAATGGTACTCGTATTCTTATTTGATGCTTAAAGAAAAAATTGGTTGGAGGCATGTAGGAAACTTCAAAATACAATTAAGATTCAGAGAAGTTGTTCTCTAACCTTTGATTTTTATGCACTGAACTGCTAGTTACTTTGTAAATTCATGTGCAGAATGTAGTACGTTCGTCATAATGTTGTTGTTAGTTAATTAGGTTTTTTTCTTTTTCAATTTTTCTTTTTTCCCTTGTTCATAAAAAGAATTATGTGCAGAATCTGATTATTTAAACTGAGACATTTGTTTTCATAATCGTAATTAAGAACATGATACAGAAAAGTGAGGTAATGGAATTTATTAATTGGGTGTTTTAATTCCAATCATTGATTTTAATCTTATGACTGAGAATTATTTTTATTATTCTCACATAAAAAAGTCATTCTCACTTGATATGTCCCCTATATATGAGAGAGAGAGAGTGAAATAAATCATCAATATTATGTGAAATACATTATAAGATATTGCTTAAATTTTCAATTGACCGAAAATGAACAGTTAACACTATTGGTTACGTGTTGAATTTTATTAATTTTAAAAGAGAAATTTAATGGAGTGATTATTTTATATACTTTAAAAATGTTGGAGAGTGTAATACACCTTTTAAAAGTGTACTAATTTATATTTTATTCTCAAAATATAATTCTGGAGGATTGGTTAGGGACAATCTAATAAATCATCTATATATAAAATACATTGTAAGATCTTGCTTAAATTTTTAATTAACCAAAAAGGAAAATTTAACAATGTCAACATGAATATTGTAAAGCGTGATATTAGGAATTGACCCCTTCGTTTGGTTCCTGACTTCCTGTCTACAGTATTTATAATGAGGTTTGTTAAAAAAAAAAAAAAAACCATTCTTCCTCCTTCTCAACGCTCAGTGGCGTTGAGGTGAGGGAACGAACAATTTAAAACAAACACAATCAGCACTGGAGATTTGACTTGCATGATGTTGAAAACCGGTATAATAAAATAAAACAGTTATTGAATTAAAAAAAAAAAAACTGATCTTAATGAATTTTTCTTCTTTTTTATTGAAAGTCATCTAACTTTTTCTTTGGTCAGATATTAATAGCTCGGTCATATGGGTGTATCGTCTATTACAAGTTGCAATTATGTCAGGAAAACTTTGGTCACAAGATCGATAAGAAATAAAATGATATCAGTGGGAGGAATAGAAGGAAGGAATCATAAGATAGTAGAATCTATTCGTTGAAAATTAGCAAATGAATTAACAGAGATATAGTCAATGGACTTGGCACAATTACAACACACAACATTGAATCCAAACACAAAAACCTATTAGTCAATCATAAATACACTATTTTTTTTTCTACAAAACCAGTATTACAAATCATGGTTTTTTAGTGACTATAATAATACGACGATGTAGAAGAAGATGGGATCTTTTCAAGAACTTGTAACACCTCTTTCATTGGTGGCCTTTTTTGTGGTACACTAGACACACAACTGTACCCTAACTTGAAATAGCCCAACAAGGCCTCTTCCTTACCCTCCATGTCAACACGGATAGTCGCATCAACCATCCTCAAAGCCCGGCTCTTATCCTCAACTAAAACCCCAGGCCCTTGGCCCATGTCATCCAAAACCACAACCTTCCCTGTTAGGAGTTCAAGAAACATGACACCAAAAGAGTACACATCCCATTTCGGGTGAGGCTTGAGGTTCCTGAGCGACTCAGGAGCATGGTAAGGAGACACACCACTTATCGAACTCGGGCTCGGGCTTGGGCTGGGCCCAAATGTTATGTCCTGGAAGCTATCACGTGAGGCGGTGGATCTCTTGCTCCCAAAAATCCGCGCGGATCCTCCAGCTTTATAACTGGTGTCACCGGTTACTATTCTCTCAAGCCCAAAGTCTCCAATCTTGGGCTCCATGTCGTTGCCCAATAGAATATTACTAGGCTTCAAATTTCCATGCACGTGCTTCTTCTCGTGGAGATAAGCCAGCCCACGTGCCACCCCTTTCGCTATCTTGAGCCGAATTTCCCACGGTAAGTGACTAGGCGAGGAGCCCACCTTCCCTGACATTCCAAAAACACAACTTTACTCTCTATTTTATCATCATCATAATACAACCATTGACCAAAGTCGATGTGTAGATGCACAAAACACATAAAAATGTTTAGCTTTTTTTTTTTTTTTTTTTATTTCACAATGGTGAGAATAATAATAGTAGTGATATCATATAACTAATTGTTAACATAAAATGGTCCTATTTTCAGAGGAGAGTGACAAGAGGAAGCAACAATAGAGCATGTAAGTGTTTCCAATTAAGGGCACGCGTATCGTTATCAGAAAGCCATGGGACGACCCTTAGCACTACGTCTCGACATGGTTGACTATGGGGTGCATTAAAAGTAAAGGGTTCAGTTGCACCTACTCCACCGTCAACATCATACCCGGCGCATTCTAGTGAAACATAACGGATTATGCTAACATGCACATCAACTGTGAAAGTGAAGGAATAGCTATGATACTTACTGTAACGAACATTGGCAAGGCACCCATTTGGAACGAAGTCATAGATGATGAGCTTTTCATCATGACCCCAATAAAACCCACGAACCCGAACCAGATTAGGGTGCACCAGTTTAGCTATGACCCGAACCTGATTCTCGAAATCCTTGAACCGTTCCACACCACTCTCACCGATTCTTCGAACCGCTAACGACGTGCCATCTTCAAGCACAGCTTTATACATTATGCTTGAACCAGTAGCACCCAATATGTAAGCTGAAGCCTTTAACAAAGTTTCAAGCTCAAGCTCTCTTTCACCATCAACCGTTACCAGAGTACCCGTTTTGTTTTCTTGTTGCTTCTGATTCTCACCACCATCTTTTCCTGATGGTTCCACTTCGCTGTCGGATGAACCTGGTGTCTCCGAGGATTCTTCCTCTTCTGTTCTCTTTCGCAAACACGACCACCTCGTGAATCCTCTTGACTCTGAGGTTGATGATGAACTCTCGCTTTTCGCTGCTGCTGCTTCGTTCTTTATTGCACTCTCAACTTTCTTCTTTTTCTTCAACCGGTAAACGTAGACAAATATCATGGCTAAGATTGCAATTCCAATGACATCACCCACGACGATTCCTATAACAGTTCCTCCTCTGAGGCCACTCTGTTTTTCAGAAGCAGAGGACCCTGTTGGAGACAGAGGAGGAGAATCAAAAGTCTTTGGGATTGCAGCGATTGCAGGAGGAGAAGTAGGAGATGATACTCTTGGCTCAGAGGATGGTGAAGAAGGAATAGGACATGCATTCTTGGTTGGTTCTCCACATAGATCAGAGTTTCCAAAGAAAAACTCTGAAGGTTGATTCAGGAACACTTCAGAATCTGGAATCTCGCCGGTGAGGTTGTTGAAAGAGAGGTCAACCACCGCGTTACGTGGAATTTTCACCGGAAATTCCTGCGGAATTTCGCCGGAGAATCTGTTGTATGAAATGTTCAAGTAACGCATGGCGTCACCACCGAAATCTGGAGGCAGAGTACCGTTCAACAAATTTGTAGAGAGATCCAAAACCTGCAAAGTTCGCAACCCGCGAGGGAGAAAACCGATCAAGTAATTGTTTTTCAACGAAGCGACGGTTAGGTTTTGCATGGTTGAGAGATTTTCTGGCAGTTTTCCCGCGAAAGCATTGTCAGAAAGGTTAAGAAACTGAAGATTCCTTAGCTGTACTATGGACTCTGGAACTTCCCCTATTATGAGGTTGTTAGACAAGTTAAGGAACTGAAGCTCAGAGGAGCCTTGGAAAAGTGAAGAAGGAAGAGACCCATTGAGGGAATTATTGGAAAGGTCAAGAATTTGGAGGTGTTCAATGGAACCCAGATCAGAAGGAATCGAACCCAGAAGCTGAGAATTTGGTAAGGATAACCCAGTAACACGATATTGGGTGGTGGAATTAGCATTTGTTGGTGTTGGTATGGTGGAACAAGCAACTCCGTTCCAAGCACAAGGTGTGTCATCTCTGTAATTCCAGCTTCCAAGAACGTTGAAAGGGTCATTCACAGCGTACTTGAAAGAAAGTAACAAAACACCGTCACGGTTTAGGCCAAAACATTGGTTAACAATGGTAACAAGAAGAACAAGTGTGAGAACAAGAACCCTCCTCCACCATGAACAGAGAGCAATGTAGGAGATCATTATTCCCACATTTCTTCTCCAAGCTAGAAGAGAGAGAGAAAAGGGAGGGAATGGGGATTTATTGCGATGGGACAGAGACCCATGTGAATGAAGTATAGTGAGAAATCAAAAAAACAATATATGAGGGACAAAGGTTTGCATTTTGCAATTGCAAGATATGAACAGCTCACAAAAAAACCCAATCCCTCTTACAAATATGCTCTATGTGCTGCTATAATTTATGGTTGAGATAATGAGATGGAAATAGTTAATTAATTGCTCTCACTCTCTCAGTATGGTTGTTGTGTTGTGTTGTGTTCTCTCTCTTCCTAGTATTCTATGCTTGTAAAGTGATGAGGGGTATAGCATCTTTTTCTACTACTACTAGACACGCAGGTGGAGTTGGAAGATTTGCTAACTCTTTTGATGCTTTGGTGATTGACTTTCAATTATAAATCCCTGTGTCAATATAATTATGTCTTGGAATATTAGTATTATTTATTTATATTGCTTTGAAAGCCTGTTACGTATAAAAAAATTGGCTACTTTATTGTAGGCAAATGGACTGTGGTACTATGTTGTTGTAGTCATTGCTGTCATTTGTTTTCTTCTACTTTCCTCTGAATGGATCAAAATACAAAAATCAATAAAATTCTACAGCAAATCCACCTTCTCTGTCAGTAATTGGATACCCTTAATTTTCACTCCTATTCGAAAGAACAGGGAAGGAAGAGTTATATCACCCAAGGGGAAATGTTTTTAAAAAGAGAAACAGAAATAGGTACAGGATTTTTTTTTCTTTTGTAAAAAATTATTTATTTATTTATGAATCATATAGTAGTACCATTATTGAGGAGGGTCCCAAAAACGTAATGCTACATTGCTACTATTCCTTCACAACGTCATTATTGGATTAGTTAATAGGAAAAGAAGAAAAAGAAAATAAGAAAACTGATCACAATTTAATGTACACCATTTCCAATTTGACTGGCGGTCACTAATATGTGTCATGTGTGAACATATTAAGGACCAAACCACATTGAATTTCATTACCGCGAGAAGGTATGGACCCATTAATTAGCCAGGGAGACAATAAATACATAGTACAATATCTAATCAGTGTCACATATCTTGTTTTTTCTTATAGTTAACCATGAACTATATAATCCGTAACAGTGATGAAGATTGCTCAAAACCAATTCTATAGTACTACAATTCTGTGCTAAAAAAGGTGTCCTTGTTTTGACGGTGGACAAAAGCCAACCAGGCCCCCATTTCTGTCTGTTCACATCTTTTATGAAACATAAACAAATACATTAGATTTGCTATTAGATTAGATTAAATTAAGATTAGATTATTTGCAAGGTGGAACCAATCCAAAATTTGAGCAACACAGTAGTTTTGGTCTTGAATAGTACAGAGCAGCTCTGTTTCAGACTTATAAGCATTTAGATTTCAGATATAACACATGGGAACACATTATCACTTGCATCATCATCAAATTCTTTATTAGCTTGGCTCCTTCATTTTTTTAATATTTGGGGGCAGCTTTACTTACCTCCTATTTAAAATAACAAATAGGTGAGAAAGTAGCTAGGCAAATTCCCTTTTAAAAAATTGATCAAACTCAAGATTCAAAAGGTCCCGTACCTGCTTTATATGGTGGAGAATTAATTTGGCAAACATGATCTAGACTAAAGTTTATTCAACTTTTACTTTCTGGCACTATTAATAGTAAAAGCTGCTTTAATTCTTTTTCATTAAGATCAACCCCTTTTATTCTTTGCTAGGAATGAAAGGTTAAAAAGGCTCTTAAAGCATATTTGTAAATCTTGCTTTTCTTTAATACATATTCTCTTCCCATATAGAAAGATGTTGAGAGGAGAAGGTTGGGGGCCATGGCTGTTCGGGGAAGATGGCCAAGAAAAAGTAGCTTCATGAAAGGTTAGATTTTGGACGTTCGATAGATGATCTAAGATGCACCAAACAAACGGTAAGGATTGTGACTGCATCTTAACTAAAACTAGCGCCCATCAAATACAAGGAGTTGCTAATATACTTTTCATTTGATTTTAAGAAGGGAAATGACAGTAATTTACAACATGTGTTTCATTGGTTTGATGTGTTTCATTGGTTTGATGTTGAAACTGATCCAATGCAACTATTTTTAGTGTTGGAAACATAAATTTATCACATTTTAACGTCGACAAACCAAACGTGTTATAAATTTGTTTCGAACTGCGTCGGTACTAGTTATGGACGCATATTCAAGTCAAAACTAGATATGTATTTGGTTTGACATTGAAGAGTAATTGAACTCAAGTTCAAATCTTTCATCACAAGTATTTATAGTATTGAAAATGTGAATTTATCATCTTCCAATACTAAATTAAACATATATTATAACTTACAGGTGAGCGTGGTTTGGAATAAATGCGTGTATGTTATATTTGTATTATAGTTGAGAACTCATTTTAATAAAAAAAAGAACAACTCAAGCTCTATTTGGTTTAACGTTAAAAGAGATGTAGAATCAATTTTCAAAGATTCCAACACATGTTGGATGATTTATTTTTTATTATATGAGAATTGATTTTAACAACTCCTAATTACAACACAAACATAACACTCAATTGTTGTGTTGAGAAAAAGAATAAATTCAAAACATATAGAGAAGTGTGTAGTTTCTATTAACACTACTCAATTGTTGTCACTTATATATTGCTCTACTTCGTCATTCCTATCTAATGTGGGACTAACACTAGATATCCCATCAGAAATATATTAGCAACTATATTTACATACACGAACCAAGCCCCACCCAGGTGAGAAAATTTAAAACAATGGAGAAGTAAATGTTATACCAACCAACTACACATACTATTAGTAAGAGAAAACAAAAGTGATGAATTTAGTGATGTCTATGTCATTCCTTAATTCTTTCATTTAAGACCTTTTGTAGGTGAAGTAATCACAAACTCTGTGAAAAAGATTCTGCCCCCTATGTCTTCAAGTTGGTGTACAATGATTAAGGGCCAAAAAGAAATTTGACTATTCATTGAGCCAATGTAACACTTTACTCAATGGCACCTAGCTACGCATAACGTTTGTTTTTGCCTTTTTCTCCTATCAACATTGAACGAGTTCCTTTGAACTCAGCCAATTTCTACAAACTTTGCTTCCCCCAATGAACGGATCGTGTTCCTCCCTTCCTTCTTCAATAAGTTAGTGGAATCTTTGAGTCTTGACATTTTGCTCAGTTGATCAGCAACCAAACAGATAAGGTACAGAGAGAATATATGAAAATAGATTAATTAAGTTAATTGGACTTAGCTAGCCAATTGAAGAGAACGAAAATCAATGTAAGAAAGTAAGGTGATAAACAAATTAACTTGTCAACAACGCTAATTAAGATGAGTTGAAGGGTGGTTTCAGCTAGCAGTTAGCTAGCTTCGGTAAGTGGAGTCGACCCCGTGAATGGTAAGGCATGGCATATGACTTGGTCCAAAGTCTAACAAATATTAAACAAATGTCATGGGACACTTGGATTTAAGTCCTTATTAGTGGCTGCTTCTAAACACAGGTTTGTTTCTCACTGGCATTTTTTGTCTTGTGCTTTGTCTATCCTTAATACAGATTTGTACAACTTGATTCACACATGCACCCATAATCTTAGTTGAGAATATACGCATATATATTTCATACAGATCATATTCAATTAAAAAATTAAAAATACACATATATATATAGGTCATTGGATTATGGAGGGGGAAAAATGCTAAATCTAAATAATTATAGGATGTAAAGTGATGATATTGTAGTGTGATTGTGAACAACATTAAATTAAGTTTATTAGTGGCAGTGGCGAAGTAATTAAATAATTGAAACTCCCAGAATTCCGACACAAATGCTTGCACATGAAGGCAGCACATGCATGGCGGAGCTAGCATCGGAACAATATTAACGACATCGATCTTCACTGCATTAACCATCACCGTGCGATTGATTCATCATCTTTTTTTAATTTGGGTTTTTTATTACAAGGACAATAGTTATTTGTTAGTTATAAGACTCAAGAATCAATTAATATGCTCGAGAATTGATTTGCTACTCAAAATAGTAATAGTGTGCCGATAACGAATTCTCTGCTATTGGCAGACGATAATTTTGTATAGAGTCAATATTATTGGTGAAACATTTTAAAATTAAAATAGAAAGTGAATATATATATATATATGCATTTGTTTTTCTTCTAAGTTTTTTTATGGAGATTAAAGAAATAAAAGAAATTCAACAATTAAGTATATGTTTAAAAAAGAAACTCCTGCTTTGGTATTTTATATGATGACATTATATATAAGTAGACAAAAATTCAAAAAAAAAAAAACTATATATGGTTATGAACTCTATAAAAAATTTTCTATGAGAATTTTATTACAGTTTAAATTTTTTAATATATACTTTTGGGTTAAATATGTTTTTGGTCCCTCAAAATATAATGAAATTTGGTTTTTGTCCCTCATTTATTTTTTCATTGGTTTTGGTCCTCCATTTTTTAAAATCATGTGCTTTTTAGTCCTCCTTATTAGTTGTACTGTGTTAAGTCACTTTTGCAGTTCCACTATGACTTTTCTCGGGTAAAAATTTATGTGTAGTAAATTTTTTAAAAAACAACAAATTTTTTAAATAAAAATGTTGCTATAAAATTTCTTTGCTTTGTTGTAAAAAAAATCTATAGTAAATTTCGCACAAATTTTAGAATCTAAACAAATTTTTTTTTTCAATTTTAAAATCTGTAGGGAAATTCAAAGGAAAACCAATAGAAAAATCTACAAGAAATATTACTACATTATCACTCAGCATAATATAATTAAAGACGAGGACTAAAATCATATGATTTTAAAAAATGGAGGACCAAAACCAATGAAAAAATAAATGAGGGACTAAAATCAAATTTCGCTATATTTTGAGAGACTGAGAACATATTTAACCATATACTTTTTATAGACTTCATATGATTGTTATTTTATTTTACGAAGAACGAGTTAATGTTATAAATTTGTGTACTTATTGATGTAATCATCTTTGGTAATAAGTAAGTTTTGTATTATCTATTCTTGTAATCTTTAATTTATGAATTTTGAAAATCAATCCTGTGTATAAATACTTGTACACATCGTACGTTAAAGAAAAAATAAACTATATCTTTATTTCCCTTTTCTATATACCAAAAGTTTATGTTGCTTAACAATATTATAATATTTAATCATTGTCTTTTCACCTTCCTTTGATAATTCAAATAATTCTAACCCACAATTTATCACCACACATAAAACTCTTATGAAATTCAATACTACTAAGCTTAACTTTTAATTAAATTCAATAGCTCCCGTTACCTAGCTTGACACAAACAACTTAAAGGACTGATGGGACCTTACCATGCCCTCTTCCCCCATTTGTGAAGATCCACAATTCAAACAATCCTGAATACACTAATTACTACCGTAGATCCTTTGACTAAGACAATTTCTCCAAGAATTAGGAGTTCTTTTTATTGAATCCACTCATAATTTTCTCTTAAAATATGGGTGCCACTTATTTGTGCATGCTCAAATCTCATCTTTTACAACCGCATGAAACTCGTCAGTGGCCAAAAAGGAATTCCATGTCCCTCATATTTTGGCTACTTATTATGCCGAAACATTCATTCTTACTACGCAAGATCAATCGTTACCCCTCCACCTTCTTGCGGGGCATGTAAACCTATTAATCTAATAATCTTTATGAGATTTTTGTATTATCGTTATTAATATCTATTCTTGTAATTTTTATTTTTGAATTTTGTAAATCAATTCCATATATATAAATATATGGGAGTTATTGGTTTATTCCCACTAATTTTTATGAAGGAGTAAGTTAGCAATCAACACTCACGTTCTTTTGGACAAATAAACCAATCTCTTTATTTTTGAAAATGTGATACTCCTAGTTTCCCACTAAGAATATCGTATGTTAAAACCTTCGTAAAACGCATCTAACTTAGCAGACAGTAAAGACACGAAATTATTTTTTTTTGTTAAAGAGATGATAAGATATTTAAGTCTAACATTGACCCACAACATTTCTAACTTCATTTTAAATATTATTTCCTTATAAACCACTTTCGTAAAACACAAAGTTGCTAACACGGTACGAAAATATAAACCATATGCCAATTTGAACATAGCACCATCAACATAAAAGGTAAAGTAATTAGTCAAGGTACATCCCCAATTCCAAAGGTACTCATCGGAAGTATAGACATCAAATAAAACCACGAGTTCTAGTGGTGAAAATAATATACTAATGACCCCAAAACAAAATACAAAATGGAGGTCACGAAACTCGGAACTGATCACAACTAGACTCAAAGAAACAGAACTACTCTAATCATCACCATCAGACCATCAGACCGTGAGAAGCTACCTAGGTACTCCAGATCCTCCTCAGGGTCTTCCTCTTCAGACAAGTTATCCATAGCCATATCCTCCGACGCACGTGGAACAGTGAAAATAGGAGGGCCGGAAGCCAATGGAGGTGTGTCCAAGGGCTCCAACATCTCCACAGAATCTGAACACTCTAAAGTAGGCATATAACATGGTGAATAAGGGCTCACATAGTCAGATGCACGCGAGGCTCGCGAAGATATTGATGAGGCTTGACGAGGACATGGATGACGAAAAGTAGTACACCTAACTGATTTCGGCGGTGTTTGGAACTCCAATGACATGGGGATAGTAAAATCAACAGTTGTAATCAGCGGAAGACCAGGATGAGTGATAGAAACTCAGACCTGCCCGGTATAGACACACCTCCTAGGCATGTTAGTGACCCGCCATGTTAGTGACCCTTCAAGGACTTAGCTATTGACTCTCAGAATTAATTTAAGTAATTAAATCAGATTTTAGACTCATTATCCTTGGTTTTAATGATTAACAAATTAGAATAACAAATTAGATTAGACTATAAGAAAATAGGTGATACTAAGAAAGGTATTTGTCTGTGTATTTCAGGAACCTTGTAGAAGCAACCTGCTGAAGGAGAACAGAAGATCAAGAAAACGAGAGAAGAACATTCGAGCAACTCTCTGAAATTGACCAATAAATTGACCAAACGAGAAAGACTAGAAGAAGAGAACAGGAAAACTTGGAAGTAGAAGAAGAAGAAGAAGAAAGAAGCAACGAGCTACAAGAAGAATAATACAGAATCTAATAGAAGAAGAAGAAAGAAGAAGCAATAGACTAAGAAGAAGAACATCAGAACAACTATCTGAAAGGTCAAACTATTTGGAAGACATCAAGGAAGACTAAGATAAGTCAAACATGCTGAAATGGTAAACATGTTGAAGCAATCACAAGTGAAGAAGTCATCATGCTGAATCAACCAATGAAAGTCAGAATCAAGTTCATGAAAGACCATCAAGAACAAGGTAGAACAGTGAAGCAACAATATGAAGAATAAAAGAAGCAATCTGAAGAAGAAAAGTGCTGAAGTAAATCAACTCTCTGAAATGACGTGGCATTTCAAACTATCTGAAGAAGAAGAAGCCAAACATGTCTTATAACATTCTGAAGATATGAAGACTCTCAACTCTCTGACTACGTGGACAAATCTTGAATGTCGAGAAGTCTCAACAAAGGCAAAGACCATTTGATTAATAACTAGAAAATTGTCTAAATGTCTTGTGCCTTCATCCAGAAAGGAAATAGTAGCAAAAGCTATTTTCCTTATTTTCAAGAAGCTCTGTTCAAGGAAGAAAAAGGAGAAAAAGGCTGAAAAGCAAATAGTGATCAGAGATAGGTCAGCGCTGCTGTACACCTACTTTTGTACAAACTCTGCAACACGCCATCAAAAGTCGGAAGTCTTTTCAGGAAGAAAAGCTAACTTCTCTATGGATAAAGAAGAAGCACAACGGCTAAAAATCATCTCTACCTTATCCACAGACTTCACACAGTAAAAAGAAAAGAGAGAGAAGCTAAGCCAACTTGCTGAAGTGGAAACTTCACTCTCGGAGAAAATATAAAGAAGAAAGAATAGAAAAGAAGAAAGGCCAAGAGAGAGAAACATCAACTTACTGAAGATCAAGATCAAGGAAAATCTCTCCGATAAAAGCAAGATTATTATATTGTTTTCAGTGTGTCAGAACTAATTTATCTACACACCTAATCTGCTTAATCTCAGAAGCTACCGCATGAGAAAAGTTCTTTCACAACGGCTTGACGAACATCACTCATACTTTCTCAACGGTAAAGTCAAAACACTTCTCAACGGCTACATTTTATCAAGACGTATAAATAGTCTGAAATGTGAATTTGAGAAGAGTTGTTGCCTCGAGCCTCTGGCCTCTGGAGAAAGAAAGGGCACATATAAGAACTGGGAAAGATCCCATAAAATCTCCAAGAGAGGAAGAAAGAAGGATGAAGAAGAGAAGAGATGAAAGTCAGCCTTATGATCAAAATGAAATCTTTATAAGGCATTGACAAAAAGGAGGCAGCCATGGATATCAAATCATCTATCCTAGAATCATGGCATTTATCAAGCTCACAGAAGAAATTGGCCAAGCTCAATACAGATCATATACCGCCAACCTTCTGAATCTACAGAGGTGAATTAGAGCTTAGAATTATACACTTAAATCTCTGTCATTCCTTGTACTTAGCACTTAATCTTTGTATTCTGAGTTTTACTCAGTAATCCCTATGTACAAGAAAACTGAAATTTAAGTTCGCTAAAACTTAAATTCAATTCTTAATTGGAAACACATTAAGTGTATGAGAGCCTGGAGAGGCTCAGTGGAAGAAATAATACTCTGGAGAGCCTGGAGAGTCTTGGTGGAAGAAATAATACTTTGAGAGCATGGAGAGGCTTGGAGGAAGAAAGAATACTCGGGTAGAGCCTGGAGAGGCTTGATAGAAAAGAATACTTGTTTGAGCCTGGAGAGGCTTGACTATAAAAGAATACTTGGTTTAAGCCTGGAGAGGCTTGGATAAAAGAATACTGCACTGAGTTGCTTGGAGAGGCAGTTGAGAACAAAGAATACTTGTTATGCCTGGAGAGGCTTGGATAAAAGAATACCGCACTGAGTTGCCTAGAGAGGCCGTTGATAACAAAGAGTACTTGTTAAGCCTGGAGAGGCTTGGATAAAAGAATACTGCACTGAGTTGCCTGGAGAGACAGTTGATAACAAAGAATACTTGTTAAGCCTGACGAGGCTTGGATAAAAGAATACTGCACTGAGTTGCCTAGAGAGGCAGTTGATAACAAAGAATACTTGTTAAGCCTGGAGAGGCTTGGATAAAAGAATACTGCTCTGAGTTGCCTGGAGAGGCAGTTGATAACAAAGAATACTTGGTAAGCCTGAAGAGGCTGGGATAAAAGAATACTTGTACCTGTGTTCAGATAGTGAAAATCCAGTGGTGGTTTGCCCTGGGACTGGATGTAGCTCACTTAGTTAGTGGGTGAACTAGTATAAATTCTCTGTGTAAATTTCTCTCTACCCTTAATTCTTTACATTCAGTCATTTACTTGTTTATTTTTAACAAAAGGAAGGGTTTGAAAAGTAGGCTTACATTCAATGCAACAAAACTTAATTTGTCAATCCTGTCATAACTCATTTTCAACAAACCTTCTAAAGTGGCTTAGTAGAGTTTCTAATAATTCAGTTTCTGGAAAGTAACTGAATCAATTAGATAACAGTGCTAAACATTTCATAATAACTTGTTTTATTTTGCATTTATAAACTAACAAAATAAGTTTTAAAACAAGTTTCTGAAAATGTTTTATTGAACCTTCCGAAGTAATTACAGAATGCTTATACATTTCATTGTGTCAAGAAAGTTTCTGGAAAACTCATTATTATAGCTTCCGCACAACTCTGAAATATTTACATGTTTGCTAAATGAGTTTTCATTAATGACTTGTAAAGGTTTTAATTAAACAGCTTTAAGAAAAGGTTTCCAAAATTAATTTAAATTTCTAAAACACTATTCAACCCCCCCTCTAGTGTTTCCTGTGGTTTCCTACATTAGCCATTCTTTGGCTCTCATCTGCTCTTTGTTGATTGAGCATGTATTTGACACAATGTTTTCTCATCTGAGATTCCTCGAAAGACTTGGCTAAGTCTGAATCAAACACAACACTGTAGTGTAGGCATAGCATCATGCATCTGTTTTCACTTCTCTTCCTCATTAGGAATTCGAGAAGAGATTCCTCAGCAAACGAATAGATGTCTCTCATATCCTTCTCGAAGTTGTCTATGGCCATGTAAGTGGCCCTTCCTTCAATTGGTTGGACTCCAACCATGTTCACTTCACTAGGCTCCATGTAGTTCACATAGGCCCCAAATGGCTCTGATTCAACTTTCATAGTTGACTTCATTTTCTCTTCAAACTTGAGTCTACCTTCCTAGATGGCCTTTTGTATTAAGTCCTTGAAACGAACACAATGGTTAGTCCAATGATCATAAGCATGATAATATTTACAATATTTTCTCCCTTTCCTTTGTTCAAGAGTTGGGATTTTGTGATCATCACTTAATGTCATTTGTTTATCTTTTAACAAGATATCAAATATCTTGTTAGCTTTAGTAATATCAAAACCATAAATTGGCTTTTCATTTTTCTCTTTATTCGAACTACCTGTCTTTTCCTTCAAAGGTTTTAAGAATGAACAAACATAAGGTGTTCATAGCTTGAGTTCAGCCACGTTGACCTCATTTTCTTCCTCATCAACATCTGTGTCACTCTCCTCTTCGGAAGTGTCAATAAAAGCCACTTTTTCTCTTTTTACAATTCGACCAAACTTCTTAAATTTGGATTTTTCAGCTTTTAAATACTCTATCTGCCTTACCCTATCAGCCAGTTGGGCCATGTCTCGAACTGGTTGACTTACTAACTTCTTTCGAATGTAGAATTCTAAACCCCCTGTAGCTACTTGGACAATTTCATGTTCAGGTACTAGAGTAAAACATTTAGCTTTACTTTGTCTAAATTTATTTAGGTAGTCATCTATGGTTTCCCCATGTACTCTCTTAATGTTCATTGATTCTATTAGACTAACTTTACTTTCTCCTTTGAAAAACTGCTCATGGAATAACCTCTCGAGTTACATCCAATTATGGACATAATTAGGAGGTAGAGTTATAAATCAAGTGAAAGCATTTTTGGTTAAGGAACTTGGAAAATATTTCATTTTTAAAAGCTCACTATTGGCCAAGTCATCACACTCAATCTGGTACCTAGCCACGTGTTCCACTGTTGACTCACCAATTTCTCTAGCAAATTTGGAGAACTTTGGTATTTTTACACCTCTAGGCAATTCAGCTTGTAATACCATGTGGGGAAATGCAGACACAAAATAAGGTTGGTTTGCATATCCCACATTGAAGCTAAGACTGTTCAACACTTGTTCAACTACGTTGGTTATATTTTGTTGTCCCCTAGGTTAATTTGTCTAACCCTTTCGACCACTTGATCAGGGTTTTGATTTCAAGAGACCAATACAGGCCTATGTTCACCTAAAAGGTTTAAGTTGGACCTAGCTTGACCTCCTCCTAGAGGGATCTCTGGCTGTACCCCTTGATATGGGGTAACTGTTTCTCCTCAAAAACGTCAACAAGTCTTCCCATTTGTCTTTCCAACATTTGGTGATTTTTGTTGGTTGTCTCAACTAGAGGAGTAATTACTGTAGCCATTTGATTGGTCAACATGTTGACCATGTCATGATTGCTCTCATCCATCTGTTTCTAGATCGAGTTCAAGGTCGTGTTGGTAAAAGCACTCGAACTGGTTTCGTTATTCCAGACTTGCACTCCTGGTGGAGGGATCCCAATCCTTCTACTATATTTGTCTGAACTTCCTAACAGTTCAGGAGCGGTTCCCATGGTCCTTATAAGGATAGAAACTGCCAAGGGGTTTATATATACAAACTGAGGCGTCCCCAGTGTCATGGAAACACTTTGGTTTCCAAAACCAGGAGGTGTTAAGTTATTCCTAATATTTGAATAAGGTATAACTTGACTCACAATTGGTTCCACAGGTTCTGGTAATGTCCCTATCACCACTTCTTCTGCATTTCTTATCATTGCAGAAGTACCCTGGTTTCTATTTTGGTCTTCCCGAACTTGTTTGTTGACCATATTGGCTGAAGAACTCCTTGGGGAGTTTGCAGAAGCATTTTTCTGCCTACTGTTAGCCATGATTCTTTTCCCACTTCTGAGGTGCATACAACACTTTGAAGAAGTCCCTTTGGGCGTGCCAATTTGTTTATTCTGATTTTTGGTTAAAGAAATGTATCTCTTGATCAATCTGGAGATGATATACAAATCCTCTAATTTAGGTACATTTTTAAGTGTTAGTTCTTGATTTTATTACGCGTAAAGTAGGTGAAACAAAAATGTAGAGTGAGATGAAGCAGAATTTGTTCATCAATTTTAACATCGAATAGTAACTACTAAGTAGATAATGTGAAGTGCATTACAAATGAAAGTAAAGAAGATAATAGTAAATTGAAATACAAGAAAGGAGCAATTGGTCTGCAGTTCCTACTTGCTCTGTGCAAATGAGGTTGCCTTGATCTCTCAATGGATGTTATGGCTTCTGTATGCTTGAGTGTTCAACTTGTGGTCCTGGTGTCTTTGCGCTCATCCAATATATAGACATTTCTCAAAACTGCTCAAGAAACTGCTCTCAACTGCTTCTGGACCCACAAGGACTGATTCGTCAACTAAAGATCCCACGTTCTCACGTCCTTGCTTTGTTGGAGGACAAAACTAGTTATAGCCATTTCGTGACGTGGATAAAGGCCTACTACTGATAGCCTTCGAATGCATCTTCAAGAGTCTTACTTCGAGCTCTGATGACCCACTTCTAGCCTTAAGGATTCGAACTATAAGCCACTACTTCGAGATGAAAAACTCATATGGCTTCAAATTCGAGATCAATGTGCTTCTGGCCTTGGTTCGAGTTCCTGCTAGCATGCCAATGTTTTTTCCTGGACTTAACATAATTTCCTCAGTTTATACCATCAGGTACACAATCTTAGACATCACCAATGAACGATGATGCATGTTATAGAATTTATGCATTCACTGCATACACATTTGTTACCGACAAAGTCATCTCGAATCCTTTCACACAACTGCTCCCTGTGGTATGACCACAAATTCAATCATTTTCCTTTGTAAGAATTCAAACCCCATCATGGGTCAATCCACACTCCCTCTCCAAGCTTCTCAAGTCTTATGTGAATAGAGTGTGTTTATTGTCGGCTTTTAGAGTAAGTTGTATTTATTTTTTCTCTTAATTAATAGTTAATTACACTTGAACCCTACAACTTACAGTGGTTTCGGTCCTTCAAAAATTGAAAATATACCAATTTAGTCCTTATTGCATAATTTTGCTATGGATTAGCTACGAATTTTTATCAGTAAGGACTAAAAAGGAGTATTTTCACTTTTTGAGGGACCAAATCCACTGATTTTCACTAAGGCTCATGGTTGTTTCTTATGAATAATACTTCACATCGTCTCAAGCATTGAGTTTTAAGGTTTATAACTTCAAGAATCCATTTCCTAAGGTTTTCCAACACTACAACCTCAAACTTGGATTATGTTATGCTCATCATATCTATAAGATGATTGTTATGTCTTAGATGACCTTCCTTGAGTGTTACCTTATCTTAATTAGGTCTATCTATCTTTAATTAAGGCTTAGTATAGTTAATACAAGCTTAACAATCCTTAATTGGTTAAGTAGGATTAGGTAATTTAATCTTAATCAAATCTATTCTAATTGATTAACTTGTGTGATTAGCCTAATGGGCTTTCTTAACCTAATTAGAGTCTTAATTATTCATTTTATTTTATCATTATTGGGTATTTTATGGACGGTTGACCGACTGAAAGATAGGTTCGGCTGAAGAATGACCAGTTACAAAGGTTGGTCGGCTGAAAGGGTTCTTTCTGGCTGACCAAAGGAACCATATGGATACAAATATTAGCATGTGGTCGGCTGGAAGACCAATCCGGCTGAAAAATGTCCAGATACAAAGATTGGCAGGTTGTCGGCTGAAAGATTAGTCAGACTTAAAAATGACTAGTTACACAGACTGGCCTGCTGAAAGGTTCCATTCAGTTGTCCGGCCCGGCTGACCGGCTGGTTGATGTGATCTAGATCCACTGCTATCATGTAGGCGAAAGGTTTCACCCATATTTTTATTAAAGTTACCACTTACTCTTTTTCTTTTATGTATCCGTTTAATTTTTTTACCTTTTACCATTAACACATTAACTTAATCCTCACTAACACTCCGTGGATCAACATAACAATCTTTATGAACTTAACATGAACATCATATGAACACTCATGAAAATTCAATAAAATTTCAAAAAATGTAAAACTCAAGTATGATGTTCTATGCATACCCTTCATTTTATCAATTCAAATCAATAACCAACTCATTTACTTACATAAAATCTCATACCTTTAAATATGATTACAACACTTTATTTCAAGATTTAAATACACAAACAATTTATTTAATTCAAAGTAGCGATTCATAAATGCATATATTCATCATATGAACACATTCCAAGCATCAAACAAAATTAAAAATCATGTATACTCATAAATCTCAAAAGGTTCGAACCATATTCAAAATCTAGAACGTTCATACATTCAAAATGCAGACAAGGGAGGAGGGTCAATGGTCACTTTCACTCTAGTCACCAATCCTACTAGAGATTCAAGGGTTCTCCTCTCCTTACCTAATGAAGTTCAAGCTTCTAACAATGGTGGATGGGAAATTTTGAACTCCAACAAATGGGATGGTTCACCCTTCTCTCTCTTGCTCTCAAGCTCTACAATAAAATTTCTCAAAGGACTATGGTGAAAATCTTTGGATTATATAAAAGCTAAAAAATGGTGCTTTTAGTGAAGGTAAGAAAATGAAGATGGAGAGGATAAAGGTGGAGGGTTTTTCATGGCTAGGGTAAAATGAAGGGAAAGGGAAAAAGTTGTTTTTAAAGGGAGAAGGGACAAAGTTTCTTTTAGGGTACCATGGTGAGGTAAGCATGTTCCCTCATGCTTTTTGGCTAATAAAGTGTGCTTTATGAGTGTTTGTTGTGAAAATTTTCAATAAGATTTTGAAAGTACAATTTGGGACTAGAATCTGAATCCTCTTAAAGTTCTTTTTAAGAAATAGGTTTACTCAGAAATTGCTTTCAACGAGTAACAAAAATTTGAATTACTCACTTATTCGTAAAAGTGAATTCGAAAAGTAACAATGAAGAATAAAACAGAATTCTGAAGAGAAAAGAAGAATGAATGTAAAGATTGAAAACTGGAAAAGACAATTAAAGTAATTACAGTAAAGAAAAACTGAAAGTAAAATGCAGAAAATTAGATGCAAAGGTAAACAAAGAGAAAAGAAAAAGTGCAGAAACTTAAATGCAAGAAGCAATTAAAGAGAAAGTAAAAGTGCATAAATGTAGATTGCATTAATAGAAAGATGGATGGATACACATACTTGATCTCCTTATTAACCTTTTAGTCACTTACAAGTCTGGATGTTTGGTGTTTTCAGAGATGTTTAATATAATGAAATCCAACCTCGCTTACATCAAAATCCTGCCTATTTATAGACTTCTATTCTAACGGCTAGTTGACACGATTTTGACACATATACAAACTTATTTGAAGTGTCAAATTTCTAAGTGTGACACGTATACAAAGATAGCAACGGTCATCTAACTCTCAATAACTGCTTGTTTTGAGATCTTGACATTTGTCTCTGAATGGTAACTTCCAATAACTGCTCCATTTGAAATCTGATGGATCTTCAAATTGCCTTTTAATATCTTATGGGTCTTCGAATTCTTTTCACGCTTCTGACTTCATAAATTCTTCTAAGTTATTCGAACCTTCTTTCTTTCTCGAACTAGTCTTCGATTTCCATCTGAATTTCGAACCACATCTGGAAACTGAATCAAACTTTGACTAATTAACTTCTTGAATTTCCACATGCTGCATTTCTGATTGGTCAATTTAGAGGTGGACTTGACCACTGACCACTCGTGGGTTTGACCTCCAACTTGATTGGACAATTCTGCGTGCACATTAATTCCACCATCCAACTTTTTCACTATAAATAAGCCTTGGCTTTTACGTTCTTTCTTATTCCATTTCCTTTTCACCATGAAGAAGCTTCTTCCTTTGGCTACTACGTTCGACCTAATCTTCAATGATTTCATTTTTCATAAGGTCGACGAGGTAGCCAAAGCTATAAGCTTTTTCAGTCGTTATTAAGGATTCCCTTGGGTCGAACGTATTAGCCAAATTTTATTTTGTTTTTCGTCTTCATCCCATCTTTCTCACTTTTAAATTGAATCGCAGGGCTGCTCAATCATGTCAGCATATTGCCATTGCCCTGGTGGTTTAATCATAGCCTGCGGAAGAGGAGGAGGAAGAAGAGGGGAAAGAGGGTCAAATGAAGGACATGAAGGCAGGAGTCAAGTTTCTTCCAAAATTTAGAATAGTCTTTTATTTCATTTACTTTTGTATTTCTTTATGTATCTCATTCGAACTTCTTATGTAATCCGAAGGATCTTCATTTATGAATAAAAAGACTTGTATTTATCTCATGTCTCATACCTTCAGGGTTGATTTATATTTAATAAACGAATTCATCTAGAATCCTCTTCCTTTTTGCTATGAAAAAGCATTTCGAATTCGAATACATATCTAATATAAATGATACTTTATATTTCTATGCATTTCCAGAGATCAATATCTCTCTCTCTTCGAACTCAAAATAATACAAACTCTTCAAATTTTACTAAGTTAACTTGAATCTTGATCAATAACAACTCTTTTGAATCTTTGTTCATTTGTCTTTGAATTCGAATATATTGATCTATCATAACTTAGTAAAATTTTGAGTTTCAACCCAACAGATGCCCCCTTAAAATATTAGTTTCGAGGAAAATATTCTAATTTCAGCAGAAACTAATATTTTAATTAAAAAAAGAAGAATTATAAAATATTACTTCTTTCAACAAACCTTTCGCCTTCTTTGTCTTTATTAGCTTAACCTGGTAGTAGCAGTTTTTTTATTGGCTCATCACTGCGCACCACTTTCAAAATTGCAGTTACTACTTTTTAGGTAACTAACTATACTCACTCACTTCAACATATATATATATATATATGAATAGTTACCACCTTCAAGTAACCTTTCATTTTCCTCTTCGCAAAAACTGTCAGCTCCCTCTCTCTCACTTCGCAACTTCTACTCAACGTCTTATTCTTTTCCTTTCTTGATCAATCTCTGCAAGTAAGAGCTTCATTTCTCTAAGGTAATCCTTCGTAAGCTTCATTTACTATCCTCATTATTTCTTTTGATCATTATTTCTTCTTCTTTTTGCTGTGGGGTTTCTCTGTGAAGCTATGAACTGTTACTTTTTTGAGAAACTCAAATCTTTTTGACCCTAAATGCTGATTCTTGCACCAATAACTGCTTTTTTGATAATACATTGTTCTGGGTTTTTGGAATGAACATTTTATTCTGCAACAGAACAGTTTTCTTTCATATTTTCAGTTTCTTCAAGCTCTGTTCTTCTTGTTTTTATATGTAGTTTCTGTCACTAACTTACCGAAATTCGATTTTCGATTTTCTTGATGTTTCAGGAATCTGAAATGGCTTCTTAGGGTACATCTCTGACAGTTCCGAACCAATTCCTAAAGCCTTTACTAATGGGAAATTAATTGGTATGAACAATAGCAACTTTGTTCCAGAACCTGAGGAAGATCCTGAACGTCTTCCTATTTGGAGAGGTCGATCTTTGATTCCCTTCTTTATCAGAAACAAAGAACACTATTTTCTGGGCCCCTACTTTTGACCTGCTAAGCTCTAAAGGTATGTTGCCTTCTTTCCTTCTACTTCTGAAGAAAGGATTCTTGCTTTTCACGATCCTATTTGAACAGATTTCTTGAATAACCTACCCTCTATCTTTCGAACTGTTCCTCCAATTAAGAAACATGCTTATCTAAGTTGGCTAGATAGAGTTGAACATATAGTACAGGTAAACACTGGAAGAAAATAGGAATTTTTTATTTGATTCAGCTGAGTAGGTTCGATCTCTCCTATGACAAAGTGCTCCTCATAACTTCATGTTTCTTCTGGGATCGAACCACCCATACCTTCCATTTACCTTATGGCATGATCACACCTACCCTTTTTGACTTAGCTGCAATTACAGGTGTCAAACCAGATTGTGACATCTTCCTTCCTTCTGATTTCACTATTGACAAAACCTTAGAACCTAATTGGAACAGGTTCACTCATGCCCATTCATTCAAAACAATAACAAAGTCATATAAGGGTAGGGATAAAATGGTAATTTCACACTTAAAAATTCCCCAAAAATTCTAAAAACTCTAAAAAAATAGGAAATTCATTCTTAACCCTATTCAAACCCTATTTGATGATTAAGAACATTTAATCATCCAAAAACACCATATACACAATAAAAGTCATATAAGAAAAAATATGGGTGTTACATAAAACAATTTAAAGTGGGGAAACTTTTGTAAAGTCACATAATGGTTTTTACCCATTAATTTACTATTTTCTCTCTCTCTTTGCATCATTCATCTCTCTGTGTCTCTTTGCATCTGTTGAACAATTTCTCTGATTTCTCTTCTAATCAAATGCGTTCCTCTCTTTGCACTAGTGACACCCTTTTTTTACCCATATCTCTTCAAATTCCTTTGAGCCAAATTGTCCTGGTGAAAATTATGTATCAGAAGCATAACTGAAATAATTCGTCTTCCTCCAAGCAGTCATTGCCCCTCACCAATGCTAAATCTAGCCAAAAAATGTAAACTTTAAGAATTGGTTGTGAGTAATTTTATGTTTTGTAGGCTTCAAACTATACGATGCCTATTAGGTAAAAATTATTCTAATCCAATATGTGAAACTTGCTGTATAAAAATTTCTTTTCTTTTCTTTTCTCTTTTCTTGTTCTATAAAAAAAAGTTGCAGCAAGTGCAAAAAGAGGTCTCATTTGATTTGAATAGAAACTATTTAGCAGGTGCAGAGAGCGAATCAGTTCATGAATGGTGCAACGAGAGAGAGAGAGAGAAAGTAGTAATTAATGAGAAAAACATAAAAACAATATTACCCTCCGATCATATATATATATATATATGTGTGTGTGTAAGAAACAAAAAGATAAAAAATTTTAGTCTTATATATAAGAAACATAGTATTATTTTTAGTTGCATTAATTGTTAAATACCTTATATACCCTTAACTTATTGTGAGTTGTTAACGAGGTACCCGTTCATTTAATACTAAAGGTATTTCAAGAAAGAAATTAAATTGATGACACTATTAATTACTATTGACAGATTCCAATACTTTTTTTTGTCTTGATGATTTTAATCCTATGTTTCTTATATAGAGGACAGGAGGTAGTATAACTTTACATAAGTGACGACCCTCACTTTAAAATGTTTTCAAACTTCAAGAGTTACACCTCTTAATAACTTTTTGTGAAATGATAATTTGACCAATCCAATAGTTGAATTGAAAGCTCTTATAAAGTAAATCAAGCTTATAAAATTTCATAAAAATCAAAAACTAATTGATACTTAATCAAACTAATTTATTTTGACGTATAATATATTGTTTTAAAATATAAGTAAAAGTCAATTGTTAGATAACATACCTACGAATGTCAAATTATCTGAAATTTGATATACATCATCATGAAGGTAATATAATGTGATTCAACGGTTAGATTGGTCAAATTCTCATTTTACATAAAGTTATTAAAAGATGTAACTCTTAAAGTTTGACACCTGGTGTCAACATATCCTGACTCATATATATATATATATAGACACACACACTACACTAATGAATGAATAGTCGTTCTCTTTATTTTCCCTTTTCTATAGTATTTTAAATTCACTTGGAAATTAGTCTTGTATGAGTTCGAGTTAATAACAAACATGTATTAATGTATATGCATGCAACGGATACTTCTAGCACTTTTGTTATTTCTTACGAATGAAATCACATGAAATTTTCATGAGACGTACATTGAGTGGCTTCTTTTTGTTTTATTAAAGAAAAATATTAATTGAAAAACAAAAAGTGTAAAGAGTGATTTGATGGAAATCAGCCCCATGTATTGTTAATTTTCTTGTTGGTTCCTTCTGTCGAACGAGTTTTTGTGTAAATTCTTATTACTTCAATAAATTTTTTAGTTATTAAATGAAATAAGTATTGATCCACTAAAGTCGGCTTAGTGGTTGGAGATTTAGGTAGTTTAACATGAGTTTTTAGGTTTAAACATTAATGCATTCTATTTAAAAAAAATGAAATAAGTATTGATATTGATTTTTTTTAAAGATATTGATTATATTTAATTTTTTATTCAATACTTTCTTTTATTAGTATATAAGAGAATTATTAATTAAAATATATAGGGTTGTGTCGCAACGATAAAATACTAATAGACATGGCTTGGTATGATACTATGATAGCAACAAATTAAAAGGAAAAAAAAAAGACAAGAACTCTCTATAGTCGATATTCAATGAATGTAGAGACTATGGAGCAATGGCGGCGAGACTGATGAGGTTGGTTCAAGTGGTATATGTTCGATTCCCCTTAAGTAAGGTTTCGAGTTCGAGTCTTGTGGATGAAAAAATTTCTCGCTGGAAGAGTTAGCCCCCCATGATGTGGATGTTCCTGACTCGAACATGATTGTCTCCCGTGGATAATACCCGTGGTTAAACAAAAAAAATGGCGGTGAGACCGGGTAACCCATCAATGTCATAGCAGAATTGGATTTGCAAAATATTTACTGTTTGTTTGGAAAGGTTAAAGAAATGGGGAAGAGAAAAATAGAGAAGAGAGAAATAGGAAAAAGAGCAATATATATGATTTGTAGGTTATTGGGTTTAGGAGAAAAGTCGGCAAAAATGTAGGGCTCAGGTCTTTATTTTAGAAGACCGAATAACTCCCGAGTATTTTTTATCTTGGCCCATAAAAATCTGATACCCGCATCAGGTCGAGTAGCCCAAATTGCCAGCTCTACCGTGAGGTGGGGGCTTATTCCTTGCAATGTTGAGGAGGAATGAAAACGGTGGCGACGAAATCACCATAGTCACACGACGAGCAAAAATGATGCTACGCGATAAACAAAAAGCACAATGGTTGGAAGTTCGACACGAGGGGAATGATCAGTTGTTCAATGACCGACATAGATCCACAATGGAGGATGAATTAGAGTTGCTCGAGTCGGAGGCACACTCAACATCATCAAATGATAGGGAGTAGGGGAGGATGGTGGGTTACAAGAGGTGGAGGCGATACTTTGGCGGTATTACCCTAAAGGTGGGGGCTTATTCCCTATGAAGGTGAGGAGGGATGGGAACGATGACGGCGTCACCATGGACCATGGTTGTATGATGAGCAGAAACGATGATTCGCGACAGACAAAATACACAATTGTTGGAAGCTTGGCACAGGGAGGGATTGGTGGTGTAATGACCGACGACGACATAGTCCACGACGAAGGACAAATGACTCTGCACTCTGGTGGTGCTATTGGGCTAGCTGTTACTCCAGCGGAGAAGATCTCAGGCTCCAAAAAATGATGAACAATAAACACCTCTCATTCACTGTTGAGCAAAAAATGGTTTATACATGGGGCCTTTCACTCTTTTCTTATTTCTCTAATACTTTTTTGCCCCACCAAACGACGAACCAAATATATTTCTCTCTCATCTCTTCGCTCATGTATTTATATTCTATTTCGCCTTGACCAAACAAAGTGTTAAGGAGAGGTTAAAGATCAAGTTATTACAACAAACTTGGTTGATAGAGTTAGTTAGGTTCTAGCTTTTGCTTCTGAGTTTTACAGGTTTGATTTAAACTTTAAAGAAAAAAGTTGGTGACAAAATCATTAAAAACAAGTGCATGACTTGGATTCTTCAATAAAATAAGCAAAACAATTATTTGAAACTTAAAAATTGGTGTGTGATATTTCTTGGCACATGAAAATTTAGAGTGAGGGGATCGATGGTGCCCCAGCTGAAGACAGGAAAAACCTTCGGGCTCAAAGAGTACTTACAAAATAACTTAAACTTACCTCATTCTAAGAAGATAAGTGAGGGTTCGAATATGCGATCTGTCATATGTGAGACCCTGTCTTACAGTCTTGCTCTACTCGACCAACCCCTTGGAGTTGGAATATGATATGTGTAGCAAGGAGAGAGACAGAAATAAAAAGTAAAAAAGAAAGAGAAAGTAAAAACTTTCATGAATAAACATTTAAGTATGTTAAAAACTTGAACCTATAAGTCAATTCATATATATATGCTTATGATATATTCAAGTACCTTATTTTAAAACAGGTTTTTAAACAGGCTTTCAGGTCTTGTCAGGCTTTAAATAGGTCAGACTCAGACCATAAAATAAAATCTGTGTCAAGTAACAGGCCAGGCTCAGGCCATGGATTTAAGGTGCAGATCAGGCTTAGGTCTTGGAAAACCTAGCTCGACTCGGCCTATTCTCATCCCTACTCACGATGAGTGGTCTGACCCGCCTATTTTGAACCCTACTCATGGTTGCCTCCCAAGGTTTTAGGAGGTGTCGTGCGAATCAAACATAATAAGATTAATTAAAAGTTTGAATTAATATAGGAACATGTTGTTTATCACTTGATAAAATGAAGGTAGTTGGAAGGCGCTATCTAATAAGTTGTTATATTAACAGTTCAACTTTGGCAATCAACTTGATCCAAACGTTCCAATGCAACGCATTCTGAAATATATAATGACCGATTGTAGTAATAACTTTTGTAGAAAAACTAAGATTTATACATGTGAACTTTCTTCGCAGTTTTAATTTATCTCAATTAATTTATATAATTTAATTTATTTATAAGTTTTTTAAATAGCAATGCTATTATTTTCGTTGACAACAATAATATATCTCATACCAAGGAAAATAACATAAAAGCTACATTTTCTAGAAGATTAATAAAATAAAATAAAAGTAAGATTAAATTTGTGTGTATGTATCTGGGCTACTACAATGTGTGTCCAAGAAATTTTGCTGGTTCAAAGCTAGGGCTAGGATATATTTTAAACAACAACAGTACCAGCCCTGAATTTTCAATCATCTTTATATTTTTTTTTTGTTGGTGGAATCATCTTGCTATTTGATGATCCACACAATTTTTAAAATTCCCCATAAATGTCCATACCTCTACTTTTCGCACCGTGTTTTTTGCTATTCTCACCCCCATATTTTTTTGAAAATTTTTAAAATCCAAATCTGCTCTTAAGTTAATTGGCTTACAGACAATGGTGTTCGGAAATGGTTCCGGACAATCTTGTCCGGAAGTTTTTTTTTTATAAAAAATAACTTATGGACAAGGGTGTTCGGGAACCATTCCGGATCTTGTATAGTGGAGGCTATGATTTCAACATCTGCGCCTGTCTTTTATGGTGATCTTGGAAGCCATGAAAGGGTAATTATTGTTCTCTATGCTTTTAGCTCTATGCATGATTAACATCCATTTTTTGCTATCCACACCCTCTTTTTAGTTTTTTTTTCCTGAAATTACACTTATACACTTCCGGAAATGCATTTCCATGACCGTGAGTCCCGGGTGGGGTGGTTTAAGTATGGATGGGGTGCGAATAGTAAAAAGGGGTGTTAAGCAACCCCCTCTTATTCGGGCCAAGTTTATTGTATCCTATACAAAAACTAGTTCATGATCCCCACATCCCAATTTTATTTCATTTACACAATATAAGGTCGAATAATATTTTCATGAACCATAATGAAAGATGGAAACAAACTTCTCCGAGAAAGCTAATCATCAGACAACGACAATCATTAGGAACTAAGATCCCAGAAAAGCATAAATCATGATTAAGTATCAACGTTTTATTTCAAATTTGAATAAATTACAAATATTATTGGCAATTAAAAGTAAACGAAGCCCATTTAAGCACAAGTAGTCAATTGACAAAAAAAAAAAAACACAAGTAGTCAAGTACACTTCCGTGGGAAAATCTCCGTGTCCGTAGCAACACATACTGTGTGAGTGTGTCTTTCAATAGAGAGCGCACCTCACCTCTGATATGATACTAGCATCGAGTCATTTTTTAATCACAATAAAAATGGTTAAAATTAATTAATTCGAATTTAAAAGTATAATATAAATTTTTATTTTTATTTAATATCATTAACTTTTTCTATTAACCTTTGATAAATAAAAAAACATTAAAACTAATAAAAATAAATAAAAAAAATGATAATAAATACTTATTTAAAATTATAAAGTATATTGTAAAAAAAATCACAAAATGGTAAGGACAATTCCATATGCAAGGGTAGGTGCCCTAAAAGGGAGTACTGACTTCTGAGTCCCCAAACCCCCATATACTCTTTCTACCTATTCCATGATTAGAAATTAGAATTTTAGGTTATTAAGCAACAGTCAAAAGAGTCGTGCCACACGTCCTATATATTTGGTGTTTTTTACATGGCATGTAACATTGTCTAAGCCTTAGTACGCCTAACGAATCTAGCAGGACTAAAGTGCTTAAGATCAACAATGCTGGAATGGCCATCGATGATGAGCTCAGCCATGGCAGCTCCAGTGGCAGGAGCATTGAGAATACCCCAGCAACTGTGTCCCGTTGCCACATAACACCCCTTTACCCCAGGAACCTCTCCTATGATAGGCACCCCATCATCACTACATGGCAAGAAGCACGCTTGCTCTGCCTTCACTCTTGCCTCTCCTTCCCCCAAATGGCTTGACACCGTCTTAGCCACCCTCTTCAGCATCCCAATCGATTCAGCGTTCCCCTTTATCTCCTCAGGATCATCAGGCACCTCTTCCTCTGCTGACATCCCACAGATATACACTTCCCCTGACAATTCAACCAACAAATTAACACTCATCAACATTCATTAAAATTAAAATGTCCCTAACTATATATAATATCAAATATAGAACATAGCATACTTTTTAATATAATGTGATGTCATGTCACATATAGAACATAACATACTAATAAGGTGTTGGTGAAAATATACCTGTGGGGCGAGGGTACACTTCTGGATCAAGAGGTGTTCCTCGTTTGGAGGGATGGTAGCTGAGAAAGAGAGCATGGGGGGTTATGGCATTGGGCTCTCTGGGCTCCAAAACAATGCTATGGGCCTTAAGCCCATAAACCCTAAACAACGATGACAACAAGTCCAGCTTACAAGACCATGGGCCCAATGCCAAAACCACTGCATCCCCATCCACAACTCGTCCTCCTTCCAGAACCACTGATCCTACTCTTCCTTCTTCCACCTCCAACCGCTCCACTTTCCCAATCACCACCTTCAATTGGTGCCTCTCCACGGCTCTCTCGACGAGCGTGCGAGTGAAGAGCTGCGGGTGCACTTGCGCTGTCGTTTCGAGGGTCCCAATTGTTCTGGGACCACGGGCTGGCCCGTCAACCCAAGAGGGCAAAACGACGCCGCCACTGCCGGAGGGAGCAGGGCTCTGGGATTCCGTAACGGTGACGCTGAGAGTGGTGAGTGGTCTGTAACCGTAGGATTGGGGACCTTCAAGCTCTTGGGAGAGGGAACGGTGGAGATTGAAGCTTGCACGAGCAAGGTGTTCAACGGGGCCTCCGTCGCACCAATCAAGGGCGAGGAATCCACCGGCTTTTCCGGAAGCAGCGCATGCCACGTCGGACTTCTCGATGAGCGTGACGGCAGCGCCCTTCTTGGCGAGAAAGTAAGCGGTGCAGACGCCGATGACTCCGCCGCCGCAGACAACGACTCGTTTGGGGTGATCCATGGGCGATGACTGAGTGAGGTTGGCAGTAGGGATACGAATTCTGTTTGGGGGAAATAGAGTGAGAGGAATCCTCACCGCTAGATTCATACTGATCCGCACTCTTCGAATCAGACACGTGTATGTTACATTGATTCTTCACGTTCACTGTTCCAGAGTTTAAGTGGACAATCTTTCATTTTTCCTTGAGTTTTTAGGAATTTTTTCAGGGGAGTAAACTAGTAAATTGGTCCCCGATTTTTTTAGGATCATGCAGTTTAGTCCCTAAAAAATAAAAAATTCCAATATAGTCCCTGATTTCTTGTTTTTTCTTTTACTATAGTCCAACTGTGTGTTTCACATTAATTTTTTTACGACGTGTTACGTTTATTGACACTCTGTCTCACTGTTTGTCATTATAGTGTCCATCATGACACAAAAATAATGTGGTTTTGTCAAATTTATAGCTTAAAGGCTTCAACTCCGACCGTTGTGTGCTTCTCTATTTTCCCCTTGTCTCACTTCTCCCCCTTTTTCACTGGAAGGTCTCAACTCCAATGACGTTATTTTTGTGCCCCGATGGTAAATAATGTGACACAGTGTCACGAAACGTGACAATTCATAAAAAAAATTAACGGGAAACACATAGTTGGACTATAGTGAAAGAAAAAACAAAAAGTCAGGGACTATATTGGGGTTTTTTATTTCTTAGGACTAAACTGCATGACCTTAAAAAAGTCAGGACCAATTTGCTAGTTTACTCTTTTTGTTGTGGAAAAGAGAGGATGAAATGTATGTTTTTGTTTTACTCACGTATTTTCACACATATTAAGAATAATAATGGAATATTAAGAATAATAATGGAATCATAATAATAGACGACTCAAAATATATAATAATTTTATTAAATTACCTTTATTAATTTTTTTTTATTTTACATTAATATATTAATAAGTATTTAGTATTAGTGTGGTGCACAATTTTTTAAACTTTTTCTTCCATAAAAAAGTGGAAGTGGAAGGTAAAAATTGAAAATTGACATTAATATTCACCTAAGTTCCCCTCCCCCCCCAAAACCATTAATAAAATGAAATGAAAGTAGTATTATCTCAAAATGAAATAGTTTAAGAATGGTGTGTAAAGATAATGTGATCCACATAACATTAATTTTTTTTTCTTTTATTTTTTTTCTTTTACGGTCCAAATAGCACAAGGCTACAATGAGCCCAGCTCAAACAGGCCCAAAAACTAGCAAACAAAAAGAAGAATTGCTTTTGTTTGGGCTCAAGTAGCAAATAAAGGGTCATTAATCCTTTTTACTATTCCCACCACCATTTTTTAGAAACTTATGAAAACCCAAATATACCCCTAAAAATAACTTTCCTATTCATTTGACCTATCTCTCACATTTTCACTATTCACTTTCTTCTACACTACGGTAAAATCCATTCCCGCTTTGCCTCCTTCAAGTGTGTATCATTGCTAAGGATTGACATAGTGTATCAAATATTTGCTTCACTTTCATCAAATTTTTAGATAATGTGTTTGAAGTGTTTTTTTCTACCCAATCACATTTACAATAGCGTAAAGCTCGATGTTTTTTTGGGTTTTTGTCTTTTAGACAGATTTATCGAGTAAACTAGAAAATCGGTCCTTGACTTTGTGGGGACCATGCTGTTTCGTCCTCGACTTTGCTAAAATAGCACTTTAGTCCGTACTTTGTTAAAAACCCATGCACCTTAGTCCTTATTTCACTGAAACACATGCATTTTAGTCCTTCACTTTATTAAAAAACATGCACTTTAGGGACTAAAGTGCATGTGTTTTTGACAAGTACGGACTAAAGTGTTATTTTAGTAAAGTCAGGGACGAAACTGCATGGTCCCCCTAGAGTCAGGGGCCGATTTGCTAGTTTACTCCAGATTTATCCGTAGATTTTTATGAACACAGGTATCCATAAGTGATATGTGTAACTTACGGACACGGTTGTTTGTAAGAAGTTTACGGACAAGCTTGTTAGGAAGCAAATACCATAGAATTGATATTAAACATCTATCGGACAAGTGATTTTGAGGAATGTAGAAAGTGGATTTTAATGGATGCAAAAAAAAAAAAAAGGAAGTGGTTATGAAAACTCTTTAATGAAATTGTTATTCAATTATTTTTTTTTTACTCTTTTTGTGTGCAAGTTTCACCCTTCATATACTCTCTTCTTCAACTCTTCATCTCCCTTTTTTTCAAGACTTTTCTCTCTTAAATATGTCGGGATATGCAAAATTGAACCTAATTTACGTACCATTTTTTTAATGTTTACATAATCTGATAGATACTTTGATCAAAAGTCAAGATATGATTTAAGATTAAAAGAAATTATAAGAAAATTATAGTTACTTGTGAACAATTACTTTTAAAGTAATTTATTTTCCCTTCCAAAGTTTCACTTTATAAATATTATCTTTTCGAAGTTCCGGTTTAATTTTTAGTATTAACTTTTACTTCATAATACTATTAGTATTTTTTAATAAAAATAGTGTTAATAATAAAATTGGATATTTTAAGAAAAAAAATTTATGGATATATTTTTGGATGATGTTATATTTTTAAATAAATTTAATTTCTACTACACACTCTTTGATAACTGATAATGAAGAATGTTACTCATAACTGAATCTCTTTAGAGTAAAATTCTTTCATCAACTAGATATGAAAGAGATAATGGGAAAAAATATTTTTAAGAAATCACCAATTTAGTGGAGAGATTTTAGAAATATTTCAAATAATATTTTCATGGAAGATAAGTTAATCGAGAAAAGAATTACAATTAGCGGTGAGACATATTTTCAATAAGATAAAAAAGTTGGGGAGGAGAAATTAAAGGACAAGTAGTTATCAACAATAAAAAGATTTGGTTATTCTTTTAAATCTAAATATTATATATAATTTTTTTCAAAAAAATATGATAATAATGAATATATATTTATTTAATTTGTTATTACAAGATGTATTTTTCAAAAGATAACTTTTTACTTAAAATTTTAAAAGATAAACAAAAATATAAATCTTTGTATATTTTTATAATAATAAAATTTAAATGTTTAATTAATTAGATAATGTTGTCTTCTTCAACTTGTCACTTGCCAGTATATTTACCCTCTTTATATAAACTTTTACAATGAAAATACATTTTTCTAAAAACAATTAGTAAAAGTTTTTGTGAGGGTGGAGAAGAAAATGAAAAGAAAGTGTCTCAAGTTAATTGTGATAGAGTGCACAAATAAAAATAGGGACAATGTTGAGAATACATGATATGAAATTATTTACTTAAGCTCTCTTTAACAAATGGAAACATAAATTGTTAGTCACAGGGGAATCTATTTGAAGTAAAAATCTTTTAATTAAATATGGGAAGTGACGACGTGATAAGAAAGAGGATATTAGAGGGAATCATTTTAATAAGGGTCAATTTAGGAAAAACATAGAAAATTTGAAATAAGAATTCTATGATAGGAGAGTTAATGGAGGGAAGGATTGTAAATATATGTCGTGGGAGAACGACATATTCAAGATTTTTCATTATGATAAAAGTTGATAAAGTTACTACTTACAACATAAAACAAGGATCTCATTTGGCTGAATTGATAATAAAGGCTAAGTTGATTGTATGGGATAAAGCTCATATGACTCATAAATATTGTTTGAAGTAGTTGATAGGAATTTTACGGTATGTTTGTAAGTAAGAAAATGAAGGGGGATTTTTAAGGAAGATCTTTCCTCCCATGTATTTATGAGTATAGCTTTATTATTTTCTAACTTTCAAAGCCTTATCCTTCCTTCCTCCCCTTTCTACTCCTCCTAGCAATTTCCTTTTCCTTCCATCCAAACTCCCAAACACACCCTTAGAGACATTCTTTGGTTATCTATTAAAGATAGCATGAATCTTACTTTTGGAGGAAATGTTGTTGTTTTAAGGAGTAATTATAGATAGATTCTCTCTATCATTCCTAAAGCATCAAGGTAAGACATATTTCATTCAAGCATCTTATCTTTGAAGTTGTTGTGAAGTTTTAAATTTGACTAAAAACATAATGCAAGTTCAAATCTTGATGTAGATGAGTTGAAATTTATTTTTCAATGGGTTTTGGCCATTGATGACAAAATTATTGGTAATGGAGATGAAAAAGACATTTTAACATTGAAACTCCTAAAAATCTTACTTTCAACATAAGGCTATTCTAGTACCTATCAATGAGATTTTTGATATGTTGAATAATTTTATGTTAACATTGGTTCTAGGTGAAAGTATATCATATCTGAGTTTTGACAGTCCTTCTCTTATGAAAAGGCATATTGATATTGTTGAACAGGTGCATGCTATAAAATTTCAAAACACCATAAATTCTTCTGGACTTCCAAATCATGAGTTAAAACTGAAAAGGGGAGTTTCTATTATATTACTAAGAGACATTCATCAATTTCTAGATTATGTAATGGCAGCCTAATACTTATCTATTGGAAGCCAAAGTTATTTCAGGAAGCTATATTGCCCAAAACGTATATATTCCAAGGCTATCCTTAAAACCTTTATATTAAAAAGAATTCTTTTCAAATTTCAACATACGCAATTCCCCTTTGTTGTTTGCTTAATGATAATCATTAATAAAAGTCAAGGACACTGTTTTTGAAACATGTGAGTATTTATCCACGACAACCATTTTTTTCTCATGGTCAACTATATATCACAATCTCAAATGTCATCTCCCAAACTGGTTTAAAAATTTTGATATGTGACAATGAAAGAGAAGCCTCAATTTTTGGTACAAACCATAGTCACATGGTTCGCAATTCGTTCTGGTACATGGTATGGGTACGTGATTTGTTATATGATAAGAATTTGGAACATGGGATTCATGATACATTAAAATGTATTAATTGGTACACTACTAATACAAAATTGTGAACTAATTAAAATTAAAAATTATATACTACAAATGTAAAATAACAAATAAAAAACTTGCAATATTAAAAAAAGACATGACTTGCATTTCAACATACCCAAAGTGAATATAAACATAAAATATTAATAAAAAGACATTATTTTCATTTCAGCATATTGCAAGTGAATATAAACTAAACAAAACAGATCCGGTTAAAGATATACTTTAGGGGGAAATAACAACAAAGGCACGTACAAACAACAATAAAAAGCTTCAATTTTTATTTCTTTTTTCCTCTCTTGGTGATTATTTTTCTCTGCTCTTGTACTTCTTCATTGATGTCAGTATCTAATTCCCATCTCATATCTTTTAGCCATGTAGAAGACTCCTTTAAAGAAGTATCATCCGGATCCACATCCCATTTTTTGAAAGGGCCATGCTTGTAGCTATCAGATAACAATGACTATAAGTGAATATATGAGTGAATAAAAACCAGATTATCAGCTCTTACATAATTAAGTTTGTTCCTTTTCACACTATGAATAGAGGAATATGTACTCCATGCTCCTTCAGCTGAAGAGCTACTTATTGATTGGGATAACACATTTTTTGCCACCTCTACTAGTTCTGGAGTTTCGGATCCATAAGTTGACCACCAGTCAATTGCATCCATAGTTACATCATCCATTTAATCTACAACCATTGCATACGTTCCATTCTTTGTGTGCAAATGGGCAAAATGGTCACGAAAAAGCTTTTCTCTACTACAATTTCATATATTTTTTCAAAAGCTTGCATAAAAACAGTGATTACTTCCTTATCTTGGTTTCGAGTTCTTCTAGCAATACCTCCAGGTGCTGGTGTCTTAAGATAATGTGAATCATAAAATCTAGGGGTCAATGCAAAAAAAGGCAATGAATAGTATAATTCATTTTTCTCCACCTTTCAGTAATTATCTTTTCCATTTGGGGATAACAATTTACATATCTATTTCTCCTCATTGCCTCTTGTACCTCCCCAAACATTATGTCCATCTTCTCATAAAATCCCCCCATTTTTTATCCTTCACCATCAACAAAATTAATTAACCAATAAACTTGCTTTGTTATTTTAATCACATTTTCAACATCCTCCCCAAAATACATCATCTTCAATTGTTTCAGCAACTAATCCACGCATTTTTCTTGTGTTTTCATCCACGTGTTTAACCTAATCTTTCCAACTATTTAGAACAACAGTGGTAGGAAAAGCCTCCCTAAACTCGCACAGTCTCTTTAATAAAATGTAATGTGAGGAAAATATAGTCTTTGCAACTTTTAGCAATTCAAGATTTTAATTTGCTCTAAAAATTGCTTAAGATTGACTATGATTAATTATATACTTGACAATGGTTTTTCCTTGTTTATATGTGTTGTTTAGCCATTCAATTTTTCAGCAAAATCCTTGAAAATGAAGTTGAGAGTATGAACAACACAAGGAGACTAGAAAATGTGTTTATGTACCTTCTGTAATTCTTTTCAAGTTTCTATACAATTTATTGCGTTGTCGGTCACCACCTGCAGAACATTAGACGACCCCACTTCTACAATGGCTTTCAACAAATATTGAGCAATAGCATACCCACTTTTTTCAACACTAGAATAGTCATAAGCATATATGAACATTGCTACTCTAATATTAACCATGAGCACATTGAATAGAGGCATGTGTTTAATGTTACTCCACCCATAAGAGACAATAGATACCCCTTGATGATACCATGTTTCTTTGACTAGGACTAAGTCTTTTTATACTCTTTTGCATTCATCTAACATGACAATTCTTGCTTTTTCAGAAGAAGGAGGCTTGTACCCTTTAGGCTAATTGTTAATGGGCGTCACCATCTCTACAAATTGTGGATTTCTAAGAACATTAAATGGAATACCATTAGCCCACAATCCCATCATCATCTTTATATCAACATCAGCTCTCTCCAAAATCCAGAAAGCTGATTCAATTGGTTTGTAGCACCCCCTTTCTTTCTTGCACACGACATAACTCTTTAAAAAGTCAAGTCGGATTGCTTTGCTTATTGAACTCTGTTTCTAAGTCTTTGAAATGCTTCTATGTTATTCAATAATATTGGACATCACTAAATACCACTTTTCTTCCCAGTTAATGTGCCAACAAAATGATAATGAATTCTGGTATACATGCTATTGTAGGAACTTTACAGTGTTTACACATCCATTTCTTCTAGAGCCGACAAAATGGGCTAGCCCGACCAGGATGGCTTGTAAAATCCCGCAAAATGTAGGGCCAAGGCACTTATTTTAGAAATCTGAATAATTCCCAGGATTTTTTAGCTCAACCTGATAAATCACTCCACCCACAAAATCCGCAAAAAAGTCAAGTAGTCCGCAAAACCCTCAAAACAATGGGCTACCGACAAAAAGCTCATAAAAATGTAGGGCTCACACACTTATTTTGGAGGGTCGAATAACTCTCAGGTCGGGTCCCGAATTGTCAGCTCTAAATTATTCACCCCTCATAGATTTTTCTTGTAACACCCATGTAGATAACTGCTTTAGCAAGAGGGGGCTTTGTGTTATCAGACGCTTAAGTCGTATGTCAAGTGAACGACATAGATTTTTACTATGTTGTAGTGTTTGGAATTCTTCATCCTTACCAAGCTCTTGAATCTCATGAGTTACAGTTTCTTTTGAGGAATTGTCTTGTAATTTCCTCTTCCGAAATATCATAGTGACTATGCATATGTTTGTTTTAACATCTCAAACGTATGTTCGTGAGTTACAAGAGAAAATTTCATATTCCAATGCACAAATTTAAGAAGCAAGATATTGATGGATTGAGATGAACGTCGATTTGGGAGGATTGAACGACTACAAAAACAAGCTATATGATAACCTTTTTTTCCTATCCCACGTCTTTGAATGTTTTGTCTTCTTATATAATTGAATTATGTGACCGTTTCACTCACATCAAATCGATATTTATTCTCATTTTGAAATGCTCGTAACATAAGTATAAGGATGTTAGTATATTATTTTGAAGTTCGATTAACGCACTATTTTCTTCCATTGTTTTTGAATTATTTTATCTTTTCATATTCGTTATTAAATATATACTAGTCCGGTGCCCGTGCGATACACGAAGGACGATCGTAATTTGAGTGTTGGACTTAAAGTTTAATTTTGTTATTATTTTAAAATATATCTTGGTTTGAAAGTGTATTTGAAGGTGAATATGTATATAATCCGTAATAAATATGTATATGAGAAGAAATTATACATGGTAAAAGAGTTACTATGAAAAGGAATTTAAAAAACACATTGAATTGAGTATATAACTTATGAAGATAAACCTTGATTTTTGGACACAGGAAAGTGAATGTAATCCCTGTAAAAGAAAAGTTAAGGTTAAAATACGGTAGAAGTTAATATAAAGTAATAGTAGGAAAAAACAGAATGTTACTTCCTAAATTAAATTTTGGAAGACTTCTTTGAAAATCACATTTGGTGTAGTGTTTGTTGAATTTCCCTCTTCATCACATATAAGAATTTTAAGTCCATTACGTGATGTTACTCTTGATACACTATCAGAAAAATCGCAAATAGAGACGAACAAAATCCGTCTCTAAATCTCACTTTTTCCATCACTAAGCAAATTAGAGACAGAAATAAGGTGGTCGTTGATCTGCGGGTCGGAAATTTATTAGAGACGAATTTTCTATCCGTCTCTAATTAGAGACGGAATAATCCCGTTACTAAAAATAATGGAATCCGTCTCTAACACCATCATGAAAGTTAAATGATTCCGTCTTCATCTCTGATTGATATATTGTTTGTCTCTAGACATAGACGGAATTGGTTTTCGGTCTCTACATTAGTAAGTTCCCTTCCGTATCTAAGTTTAAATTTTCCGTCTCTAAATAGAGACGGACCTATGTTCCGTCTCAAATTTGAAGAAGTTACTTTAAGAATATATCGGTCTCTATTTCCTGCTCTAGTTTTAATTTTTTTATAGATATTTTGCTTTTCTTAATTTTTATCAATTCAAACATCCTGTATACATTTTTATTGTATACATTTTTATAGCATTATGTTATCTAAATCTTAAAACATTAGAAAAAGACATCATTGAATTCAAAAAATAATGCTACTAATTAAATTTCAAAGAACGCCAATAAAGTACTAAGTTTTACAAGTAAATTACAACTAACATAAAGTGTTTCATAGCTTGTCTTTGATCAGCTCTTCACTTTGCCGAAAAAGGAGTTTTATCGTGGTAACGTACAAATGGTATAACGAACTAAAGAATAACAATATGGTAATCTATACACATTATATTAACAAGAAAATTACCTGGTCTATGTTGAATTTAGCTTAGACACAAGTGAAACTTGAAAGTGTCATGATTGTGTTTAGAATCAAGTGAACTCTTAGGCACTGATTATTTACCATTGCTAAATATCCATTTGAGACTTTCAACAGTAGCCGAAGCTTTAAATTCACCACCATTAAGACAGTTATCCAAAGTGTATAGAGGCTGCTTCAATGGGTTAGACCATTAGACAAAACCACCCTGCCATTGTCAAGTAAAGTAATTTTTTGGATAATGTTAGCAAGCTTTTCAACCCTATCAACCTGTTTAAATAAGTTGTAAAATGCTTGAGATTGTCTATCCCATCTATTTCTTAAGTCCTGTACATTTAGAAAAAGGATATATATGAGATAGGAAATCATAATATGTAGATTGAATTCAAGCATGGTAGAACAAGTTTGTGACTGCCTTTAGGACAACTTCAACTCCAGCCTCACGGAATCTTAGCAACTCCATAGCATAACTACAAGGCCAAGAAGACAAGTTGTATTAGATATGCATAACAAATAACATAAGACATGCAAATCGGTACAACTATGCTTCATAGAAAAGTCAAATCAACTCAGTTTTCTAAAACAAAAATTAATTGATCAATGCAGCCACTAAATCAATGTCTCCAATTCAGATCCTGCTGCCACCACAACTCCAATGCATTCACTCTATTGAGAGAGAGAAAAAATTTGAACATTAGAATAATTTGTCGTAGGCCTTGCTGAAAAAATAGTATAAAAATGAGTAGAATAATGAGAGGATGCTAAAGATGCATACATTACAAATTCTGCAAGTACACTAATAACATTTATATTTAATCTGGTTGGTTAACAATAACAAGTAAATTTCCTTGCAAATCCACTTAAATAATATAACTCTGGTATCAAATGTTCCACGCTAATTCACTATGAAATGAGCACCACAGTTCCTGCATTTTTAAAGTTATATTTCTTTAATAATGTTGTTTTAGAGGCAATAATTTTTTTCCAATTGCAGACAAAATATCATATAAATATAGTCAGTAATTGCACTTATAGATATAGTACAGAACTACGAATGAAAAATAAATTAGATTAAGCACTACACAAGACTAAAAGACCAATATGTCATATTTCAATACCCATTTGTTGCAATCTTCTCATCCAATCTTCTCACTCATCCTCCCTAGTGCTCCTTCAAAGTAACCAATTAATGGTGCATCAACAGCCAGGACCGGAACCAGAATCATTTATCTCATACATAACACCCTGCAAGGAATTAGTTCCAGAACCAGCCAGGGCAGAAAAACAGCAACCAGAGCAACTTGCATAAAATAGAAACCTGATACATAAATCAGGCATAAAACAGCAGGCATAAAACGTTGATATTGCTCGACAGAAGATAAAAAACTGATATTGGAGAATTGATAAAAAGTTGATATCTTAGTAAGTATTCTTTTCAACTAATTAGTATAAAAGATAATAAAATGTTTATAAATTAATATTATATTAATTAATTAGATCAATTTTTAAAACTAAAAAGTATTATTATATTGATATTATATTGATTAACCAAACGTGAACTACCATAATACAAGTATTTTCATAACTTTAAAGACGACTTCATTTAAGTATAATATAATATTATTAAAGAATTGATGTCAAGTCAAATGGAGCTTTGCAATTGTATGAGCAAGAAATCAAATATAAATATAAATTTAAAAGTAAGAAAGATGTTTGACGCTAGAAAAATAAGAAAACATAAGCATATATAATTATGTAATTACTTACTTTCAAAATTTGTAAACTATGTATTTAATAATCAAAAGTTCTAATATATAGTGACTAAGAGTGTGATCAGCCGGTGATGTAGCTATATATAATTACTTTCAAAATTTAATTTCAAAACCAATTGTTAATCAAACATGTGGTCATCAAGAGGAATGGTATCAGTAGCAAACCAAATTGCATAGACAAAACCAATAGGAACATTGTAGCATTAAAGAAAATAATAATAGCAATTCTTGATTGGTAACCTGCACTGCAGGTACGCAAGGCCAGAGTGAGATTTCAGGTCACTCATGTAAACGAAACAACGTTGGAAGGAATAGATAATATCCTCACAAACCTAGGCTTCCCATTTGGATGTGGAATGGACCATAATATCCTCACAAATAGTGACTAGCAAAAATGGTTTGTGGCTTTGTGTTAAGATATACAACACTTTGTGTTAAGAAAGAGGCTCAGAACCCCATCCTGGCTCCTCAACTCAATGCCTCAGGCACACTTTTGCACATTTGACAACACTGCATCAAACAGAGAACAAATAAAATATTGTGACATGAAAGGGTGCTTTTGAGGAAATAATCCTTCCCTTGGACTAGACCCTGAGGTTCTTGGACTAACTGTATCCCTCTCATCCGAGAATTATTTAATTTGTTCAACTATTTAACTTGCAAATATTTTATCACTTATTTTAATCATTATATGTTCCAATCAGGGATGGAAAAAAAACTGAATTTGTTAATGTGTCTGTTTGTTGTGAAAATTTTCAATCAAATTCGAAAACTTTTTTGATTCTGAAAGAACAATCTGGGACTAGAATCTGAATCCTCTAAGAGTGTGATCAGCCAGTGATGTAGCTATATATAATTACTTTCAATCTGGGCTGGCCCTAAATGGAAAATGGACGAAAAATGTCAGCCCAGCCCATATTTAAGCGGGTTGAACGGGCCAACGGGCCAGCCCTTATAATGAAGTGAATTTTTTTGGACAAAAAAAATTATAAAAATTAGTGAAAAAAAAACATAAAAAAAATCACAGTATAACCGAATCCTTTATCCCTAATCTTCTTTTCCAATCTTTCCAAAATCTTCGAATTCCCTTGCCTACCTAAAGTCCCCAAAACAACACCCCAATTCCGAGCTTCCCCTGCTTTCAAAATCGCATTTTCCATGATTGCTTCATACCCACATGATCATATTCCTCTAGAAACAACTTCCCCATATAAGGGTCATACTTAAATTGCACCCATCCACAGTCCTGCGCATCAAACGTTTCTTAAATTGATAAGTGTTATATGAAGTCCTTCGACCTGAAATCACTACGATTCCTACATAAGGAATTATATGTTTTAATTATCATCAAATGTTACCTGTAACAGGGTAATCATAAAGTTGGTTTTTGGACATATAATAAATTATGTGGAGGAATGTGAATGCCCTAGATGGGATTTGACCCTCCTATGTAACGGGAGTTATATCTGTTGGCCTCTTGATAAAGTGAGACTGCAAAATGCATGACCATGCTCAGGAGGATAAATATGAGATATTTATTTTCTGTACATTCTACTTGGGGATCAAGAAAATATAAATTGAACTATACAAGGTTGATACAATTCATGCCCTTGTGTTCAATTAGATATTTGGACATAGGGATTTATCAAAGTTATTGATAATTTCAATATTTGGATAGTGACGTGTTGCTAGATACCGCTCACTATTTATGATATTAAATATAAAAGGGTTTTATTTTAATATTATAACCAAATATTAAAAGCCTATTGGGTCACACGCATACAACAAGCCACTAGGAAAAGGATAATAATTCTAATTAAATTTAATTAGAATTATTACATAATGGGCCAGGCCCATAAGTGTGAGGGTTAAGTGTGTGAGGGGGCAAAACCCTAGCCACCACTTTATAAATAGAGCATGAGATGCACAACCCCATATACACATAAACAATCGCTTCTTACTTTCTAAGGCTACTAGCAGAGCTGAGGAGGGTTTCCTAATTCGGCTGTTGGCGTGGACACCACTAGAGACGTGGCTGCTATTGCCTCGTTCATAATCCTAATAAGGTATGACCTTTCGTTTTAATACCTTTTATGCCTTGATTCGTGTTTTCGCAAAATGATTATAACAAAGGAGGGAATCCATTTATTTCCGCTGCACCTTGACCACATGCTTGATTCCCTTCAATTGGTATCTCTGCTTTGGTTTGCGATAAACACGTTTTAGGCTTTTAATCTTGTGAAGATTATGATTTGTTTTTCTGTTGAAAAAAATGTAGCGCTGATATCTGGGCTGCAACCTGCGCTGCAGCGCAGACTGAAGCGCGGGTTACGTTTTCGATTCTAATACTTGCGCTTCACCTACGCTGTAGCGCAGGTGAAGCGTAAGTGAAGCGCAACTGTCAGAATCAATTTATTTTGTTCCCTTTATTGATTGTTTTATGTGCGATGTATATATATGTTTATATGTTCTAATGTTGGTGGGTCCCATGGAACATGAAAGAGTTCATGTCTTGGGCATCAAAGGGTTCAATTGTTGAAACCTTGTCTTGACTCAAATATTGGCTGCGATAAACATGTCACTTATCAATTTGCTGACAAGAGCATATTCATATAATACGAGGGACTTACTCGTTTATCGGTTCGTGAAGTATTCGTTTGATGCGAGACACTTATTGATGATTGGTTGAGTGTTTATCAAATCCAGTTTTTGTTTTGAGACACTGCGTAATGTTTTATTTTGTATACGCGTAATCAAACCTCGCTTAATATATATACATCTTATTATATCACTCGTTTTACAATCAATGGATGTTGAATTCGCATGATGGTTGGTTATGGCCTTAGTTGTTTTAATTTAAATATGACCTGCATGTCGTGCCTTACCTCTAAACATTCCTCTTGTAATTCACTTCTCATCTCTATCCCCTCGTATGTTAAAACGAGGTTTCTTCTTGTTATGTAATGTAACCGGGTAGAGCATGGAGTCAAAGGAGCATGTGGAGACCTGTGGATGGAGACTTCAAGATTATATGTGATGTAATTTTGTATTGGAATTTTAGGAGGCCATAACCATATCATGTATTTGTATGGGATGCATGCTTGTATGTTAAATGGTTTAACAACGAATAAAATTAAAACGATTAAATCCCTCAATGCTTGTGTGCCTTCCAATAAATGACACTCGTCAAGACTGGAATCGATTAAGTGTGGGTTTGCCAAAGCAGAGTACACTTATCTATTCTAGTGAGACATGATAGGATAAAAGTAATATCCGATTGTCAACCATTGGTCTTTGATTGGGTATATTCAATATGATTGAAGAACCTAGAGGCACTAATATTAAGTCATGTTTCGCCTTCCAATGTCTAAGCTTGAATCAATTAAATGTGGGTCTGCCAAAGCAGGGTACATTTATCTATTTTAGTGAGGCGCGATGGGATATATGTGGGTCTGCCAAAGCAGGGTACATCTATCTATTGCAAACCACTGGGTTTTGACTTAACTAGGTATGTTGAATAGGATTGAAGAACCTAGAGGCACTAAGTTAGGCATTAATTCATAAGATGAATTAGAATAAGAGTTATTCACCTAACTAATCCAAGAGTTGTATGACATGCAATTGGAAAGTGCGTTCCTACCTAAATAACCTTTTCTTAAGCGATCAGCCAAAGCTGACTTAAAATAAGGCGAAATATGGATCTTGGCCTACTAGAAAATCTAGTGATGGGATTTTTTTTATTCTTTATATTAAGGGTACTTGTTTTGAATCAAAATAGTGGGAGGCATATTTAATTAAAGACCTCGTTAAATATGTTTTATGATACTTGTGTGCATAATTTTGAACACAACAAATAATCTTTTACTACGATCTGTCCTTGGGAAGGACAAACTGTCTGGAATTAACTTTCTAGACTGGTATAGAGACCTAAGGGTTGTCCTTAGGCATGAGAAAAGGCTGCATGTCCTGGAAGGGCCTATTTCTGAAACAGCCGTTGCAAATTCTTCGAAAGCTGACAAGGATGCTTTTACAAAGCATATGGATGTCGTTCTCGATGTAGGTTGCCTTATGCTTGCTACCATGAATGTTGAAAATAGCATGAGAACATGGAGGCGTACAATATGATTGTACACTTAAAGAGACTTTGTCATGGACAAGCTAGGCTTGAACGGTTTGAAGATTCAAAGCACTTTATCAATGTAGACTGGCAGAGGGAACCCCTGTTGGTTCTCATCTACTCAAAGCAATTGGGTACATTGAAAACCTAGAAAGGCTTGGATTCCCATTAGGCCAAGAGTTGGCCACTGATCTTGTCCTACAATCGTTGCTGGACAGCTATAGTCAATTCATCATGAACTAAAATTAATGAATTTTACAAATTGCTGCTAGAATTGCTAAGCATGTTAAGAACAGCTGAGCAAAACATTAATAAAGCTAAATGGAAGGCCATATTGATGGTTAAACCTGGAAAAGGCAAAGGGCAAGAAGAAGTTCAAGAAGCCCTATTTCAAACCAAAGGACAAAGGCAAGGATAAGCCTAGTACCTTTGCTTTGAAGCCTATGGGTGGGATAGCTAAGGAAGGAAAATTGTTTCCACTGTGGTTAATCAGGACATTGGAGACTGTGTAAAGTACCTGGAAGAGATCAAGCAAAAGGGAAGTGAGACTTCCGCTTCAGAGATATATGTTATAGAAGTCAATTTACCTACTTTTGTATCTTGGGTATTGGATACCAGATGTGAATCTCACATTAATGTGAATGTGAAGGATCTAAATGAAGTAGGTCATTGGCTAAAGGAGAAGTCGATCTACGTGTGGGAAAAAGGGCAAGAGTTGCTGCCTTAGCCGTAGGAACCTATTATTTAACTTTTCCAACTGGACTAGTTATTGAACTAAATAATTGTTATTTTGTGCCTACCATTAGTGGGAATTTTAATTCCGTTTCTTGTTTAGAAAAGAGTGTTTTTATAAAGAACAATTCAATTTATTTGAATGATATGGTTGTGCAAAGTTGAACAATATATTCTTGACATGGAAGTGCCTATCTATAACATAAGGGTCAAAATAAATGGTTTGAACCCGACTTATCTTTGGCATTGTTGCTTAGACCACATAAATGAGAAATGCATATCCAAACTCCACCAAGATGGTTATTTGGACTCATTTGATTTTGAATCAATTGAGACATGTGAATCTTATTTATTTGGGAAGATGACCAAAACCCCATTCACCGGAAAAGGGTGAAAGGGCCGGTGATCTTCTTTGCCTCATACATAGTGATGTATGTGGGCCCATGGGAACAATGGCTAGAGGAGGTTTTCAATACTTCATCAATTTTACTGATGATTTCTGTACATATGGATTTGTGTATCTGATGGAACACAAATCTGAATCCTTTGAAGAGTTCAAGGAATTTAAGAATGAAGTATAAAAACAACTTGGCAAGACTATTAAAACACTTCAATGAGATCGAGGTGGAAAATACTCAAGCCAACAATTCGATGACTATCTAAGAGAGAATGGGATAGTATCCCAACTCACTCCTCCTGGAACAACTCAATGGAATGGAGTTTCAGAAAGGAGAAATCGAACTCTATCAGATATGGTTCGATCTATGATGAGTCATACTGATCTCCCCGACTCCTTTTGGGGTCATGCTTTGTTAACAGTATCCTTCACATTAAACCGTGTTGCATCTAAGGCTATCATAAAGACACCATATGAGATATGGACTGGGAAATAACCTAGTATGTCTTTTATGAAGATTTGAGTTTGTGAAGCTTATGTGAAACGCCAAATTTCAGATAAGCTAGGACCCAAATCAGATAAGTGCTTATTTGTGGGATACCCAAAGGAAACTGATGGTTACTACTTCCATAATCCTAGCAAAGGCAGAGTGGTTGTCGCTAGGACTGCTGTATTCTTAGAGAAGCAATATGTCTCTAAGAAAATAAGTGGGAGGAGAGTAGAACTTGAAGAAATTCAATGAAGGGAATCAAGCACATGGTCAGGGTGCAGCGGAAATAAATGGATCCCCTCCCTTGTTATGATCGTTTTGCGAAAACATGAATCAAGGCATAAAAGGTATTGAAATGAAAGGTTGTGCCTTATTAGGATTACAAACGAGGCAAGAGTAGTCGCGTCTATATTGGTATCCACACCAACAGCCGTACTAGGAAACCCTCCTCAACTCTGCTAGTAGCCTTAGAGACTAAAAGCGATTGCTCATGTGTATCTGGGGTAGTGCATCTTATGCTCTATTTATAGAGTGGTGGCTGGGGTTTTACCCCCTCACTCACTTAACCCTCACACTTATGGGTCTGGCCCATTATGTTATAATAATTCTAATTAAATTAGAATTATTATTCTTTTCCTAGTGGCTTGTTGTATGCGTGTGACCCAATAGGATTTTAATATTTGGTTATGATATTAAAATAAAAACCATTTATATTTAATATCATAAATAGTGAGCGGTTTCTAGCAACACATCACTATCCAAATATTGAGATTATCAATAACTTTGATAAATCCTATTTTATGATAATAATTTATATGATCTGTCCCTTTGTCCAAATATCTAATTGAACACAAGGGTATGGATTGTGTCAACCTTGTATAGTTCAATTTATATTTTCTTGATCCCCAAGTAGACTGTACAGAAAATAAATATCTCATATTTATTCTCCTGAGCATGGCCATGCATTTTGCAGTCTCACTTTATCAAGAGGCCTACAGATATAACTCCTGTTACATAGGAGGGACAAATCCCATCTAGGGCACTCACATTCCACCACATAATTTATTACATGTCCAAAAACCAGCTTTATGATTACCCTGTTACAAGTAACGTTTGATGATAATTAAAACATATAATTCCTTATGTAGGAATCATAGTGATTTCAGGTTGAAGGACTTCATATAACATCTATCAATTTAAGAAACTTTCATGACACTTATGTAACAACCCATGCAACGTTCTTAAGGTTGGTCTGTCCAGTACACCATTACTCTTAATGTGTACCTATGTGAGAACATGATATCTCATATCCATGATCTGTGAGATGTGATCATCGATGAACTCACATACTAGTCTAAATGCATCTTTGTCCTAATATGATACTTGACTAGGGACTATTTAAGAATAGTTCTTCTTAAGATCTCACGATCAAGTCATCTACTTGATTTCTTATGAAGTTTAAGTTTACCATTCTAAGGACAATAATTATATTCTAAAAGAATAAGTTTGCCTTTATAAAATAACATGATACCAGTGATGGATGTTCATAAATATATAAGTCTCTAGTGCATATTCCTAACAATCTCCCACTTGTACTAGAGACATTCAGATATAACTCTTATGCCTAATGATCTAGTGTGCCCTTCATGCTTCTGCTGCACAAGGGGTTTTGTCAATGGGTCTGCAACATTGTCATCTGTATGCACTTTGCATATCTTCACATCTCCCCTATCAATGATTTCTCGGATGAGATGGAAACGTCTAAGTATATGTTTGGATCGTAGATGAGACCTGGGTTCCTTGGCTTGTGCAATAGCCCCATTGTTATCACAATAAAGACTTATAGGATCCATAATGGTAGGGACTACTCCAAGTTTAACGATGAACTTCCTGATCCATACGGCCTCTTTCGCAGCATTTGAGGCCGTAATATACTCAGCTTCTGTGGTAGAATCAGCGACTGTTTCTTGCTTCAAACTTTTCTAGCACACAGCGCCACCATTCAAACAAAACACATAACCTGATTGCGATCTTCAATCATCTTTGTCAGTTTGGAAGCTAGCATCAGTGTAACCCTTTACAAGTAGCTCTTCCTCACCTCCATATATCAAGAATGAATCATCAGTTCTTCTCAAGTACTTAAGGATGTTCTTGACTGTTGTCTAGTGATCTTCATCAAGATCATACTGGTATCTGCTAGTCATGCTTAAAGCATATGATATTTCTGGTTTAGTACATAACATGGTAAACATGATAGACCCTATAGCGGATGCATAAGGAATCTTACTCATGCGACCTCTCTCTTCTTCACTGGAAGGAGAATGAGCCTTAGATAGGCTTATACCATGTGACATAGGTAAAGATCCCTTCTTAGAATCTTGCATGTTAAACCGTTTTAACACTTTGTCTATGTATGTACTTTGACTTAGGCCTAGTAATCTCCGAGATCTATCTCTATAGATCCCGATACCTAACACATAGGTCGCTTTGCCCAAATCTTTCATAGAAAAACAATTTCATAACCAAGTCTTTATAAACTGAAGGGTAGGAATGCCATTTCCTATGAGGAGTATGTCATCTACATACAAAACCAGAAAAATCACAAATGCTGTCACTAACCATTTTGTAGACACAAGGTTCATCTTCATTTTAATGAAACCAAACTGCTTTACAGCTTCATCAAAAATGAAGATTCCAGCTTCTAGAGGCTTGCTTTAATCCATAAATGGATCGTTGCAACTTATATACCTTTAGGTATAATAAAATCTTCAGGTTGTATCACATACATATATTCAAGAAGGTTTCCATTTAGGAAGGCTGTCTTGACATCCACTTGCCAGATTTCATAATCATGGTAAGTCGCAACAGCAAGCAAGATCCGAACAGAAGCATGGCAACTGGGTAGAAGGTTTCATCATAGTCTACACTGTGAATTTCCGTGAAACCCTTTAGCCTCCAACTGTGCTTTAAAGGTACTTACATTACCATCCATGCCAGTTTCCTTTTGAAAATCCACTTTCACTCTATGGGTTTTATCCCTTTGGGTGGCTCAATCAAGGTCCATACCTTGTTAGTGTACATGGAATCCATTTCAAATCTCATGGCATCAAGCCATTTCTCAGATTCTGGACTCAAAAGAGCTTCTTGGTAGATCACTGGTTCACCTTGACCTATTAGCAATACATCCCATTCCTGAGACACAAGGAAACCATATCTCTCAGGTTGGTGACGTACTCTATCTGATCTACGCAAGTCTTGCGCTACTTGAGCAGGTGGCTCCACAACACTTTGTGATATCTGCTCTTACTCCATCATTGGCTCATTGCTACTTTATGGTACTTGAATTTCATCAAGTTCTACTTTCCTCCCACTTATTTTCTTAGAGACAGATTCCTTCTCTAAGAATACAACAGTCCTAGCGACAACCACTCTGACTTTGCTAGGATTATGGAAGTAGTAACCCTCAGTTTCTTTTTGGTATCCAACAAATAAGCAGTTATCTGATTTGGGTCCTAGCTTATCTGAAACTCGGAGTTCCACATAAGTTTCACAACCCCAAATCTTCATATAAAGACATACTAGGTCGTTTCCCAGTCCATATCTCATATGGTGTCTTTATGATGGCCTCAGATGGAACACGGTTTAGTGTGAAGGCTACTGTTAACAAAGCATGACCCCAAAAGGAGTCGGGGAGATCAGTATGACTCATCATAGATCGAACCATATCTAATAGAGTTCAATTTCTCCTTTCTGAAACTCCATTCCATTGAGTTGTTCCAGGAGGAGTGAGTTGGGATACTATCCCATTCTCTCTTAGATAGTCATCGAATTGTTGGCTTGAGTATTTTCCACCTCGATCTCATTGAAGTGTTTTAATAGTCTTGCCAAGTTGTTTTTATACTTCATTCTTAAATTCCTTGAACTCTTCAAAGGATTCAGATTTGTGTTCCATCAGATACACAAATCCATATGTACAGAAATCATCGGTAAAATTGATGAAGTATTGAAAACCTCCTCTAGCCATTGTTCCCATGGGCCCACATACATCACTATGTATGAGGCAAAGAAGATCACCGGCCCTTTCACCCTTTTCCGGTGAATGGGGTTTTGGTCATCTTCCCAAATAAATAAGATTCACATGTCTCAATTGATTCAAAATCAAATGAGTCCAAATAACCATCTTGGTGGAGTTTGGATATGCATTTCTCATTTATGTGGTCTAAGCAACAATGCCAAAGGTAAGTCGGGTTCAAACCATTTATTTTGACCCTTATGTTATAGATAGACACTTCCATGTCAAGAACATATTGTTCAACTTTGCACAACCATATCATTCAAACAAATTGAATTGTTCTTTATAAAAACATTCTTTTCTAAACAAGAAAACGAAATTAAAATTCCCACTAATGGTAGGCACAAAATAACAATTATTTAGTTCTATAACTAGTCCAGTTCGCAAAGTTAAATAATAGGTTCCTATGGCTAAGACAGCAACTCTTGCTCCTTTTCCCACACGTAGGTCGACTTCTCCTTTAGCCAATGACCTACTTCATTTAGATCCTTCACATTCACATTAATGTGAGATTCACATCCGATATCCAATACCCGAAATACATAAGTAGGTAAATTGACTTCTATAACATATATCTCTGAAGCGGAAGTCTCACTTCCCTTTTTCTTGATCTCCCCCAAGTACTTTACACAGTCTCCAATGTCTTGATTAGCCACAGTGGAAACAATTTTCCTTCCTTAGCTATCCCACCCATAGGCTTCAAAACAAAGGTACTAGGCTTATCCTTGCCTTTGTCCTTTGGTTTGAAATAGGGCTTCTTGAACTTCTTCTTGCTCTTTGCCTTTTCCAGGTTGGACCATCAATATGGCATTCCCTTTACTTTTATTAATGCTTTGCTCAGCTATTCTTAACATGCTTAGAAATTCTGGCAGTGGTTTGTCAAATTCATTCATGTTATAGTTCATGATGAATCGACTATAGCTGTCCAGCAACGATTGCAGGACAAGATCAGTGGCCAACTCTTAGCTTAATGGGAATCCAAGCCTTTCTAGGTTTTCAATGTACCCAATTGCTTTGAGTACATGAGCACCAACAGGGGTTCCCTTTGCCAGTCTACATTGATAAAGTGCTTTTGAGACTTCAAATCGTTCAAGCCTAGCTTGTCCTTGATAAAGTCTTTTAAGTGTACAATCATATGGTACGCCTCCATGTTCTCATGCTCTTTTCAGTATTCATGGTAGTAAGCATAAGGCAACCTACATCGAGAGTAACATCTTGATGGTTTCTAAAAGCATCCTTGTCAGCTTTCGAAGTATTTGCAACGGGTGTTTCAGGAATAGGCCCTTCCAGGACATACAACCTTTCCTAAGGACAATCCTTAGGTCTTATACCAGTCTAGAAAGTTAATTCCAAACAGTTTGTCCTTCTCAAGGACAGATCGCAATAAAAGTTACTTGTTGTGCTCGTTGCTATGCACGTAAGTATCATATAGCAAACATATTTAATAAGGTCTTTAAATAAATATGTCTCACACTATTTTGATTCAAAACAAGTACTCTCAATATAAAGAATCACAAAATCCCATCACCAGATTTTCTATTGGGCCAAGATCCATATTTCACCTAATTTTAAGTCAGCTTTAGTTGATCGCTTAAGAAAAGGTTATTTAGGTAGGAACACACTTCCAATTGCATCTCATACAACTCTTGGACAGTCAGGTGAATAACTCTTATTCTAATTCATCTTATGAATTAATGCCTAACTTAGTGCCTCTAGGTTTTTCAATCCTATTGAATATACCCAGTTAAGTCAAAACCCAACGGATGACAGTTGGATATTACTTTTATCCCATCGTGCCTAACTTAGTGCCTCTAGGATTTTAATATTTCGTTATGATATTAAAATAAAAACCCTTTTATATTTAATATTATAAATAGTGAGCGGTATCTAGCAACACATCACTATCCAAATATTGAGATTATCAATAACTTTGATAAATCCTATTTTATGATAATAATTTATATGATCTGTCCCTTTGTCCAAATATCTAACTGAACACAAGGGCATGGATTGTGTCAACCTTGTATAGTTCAATTTATATTTTCTTGATCCCCAAGAAAACTGTACAGAAAATAAATATCTCATATTTATCCTCCTGAGCATGGCCATGCATTTTGCAGTCTCACTTTATCAAGAGGCCTACAGATATAACTCTCGTTACATAGGAGGGACAAATCCCATCTTGGGCACTCACATTCCACCACATAATTTATTACATGTCCAAAAACCAACTTTATGATTACCCTGTTACAGGTAACGTTTGATGATAATTAAAACATATAATTCCTTATGTAGGAATCGTAGTGATTTCAGGTCGAAGGACTTCATATAACATCTATCAATTTAAGAAACGTTCATGACACTTATGTTACAACTCATGCAACGTTCTTAAGGTGGGTCTGTCCAGTACACCATTACTCTTAATGTGTACCTATGTAAGAACATGATATCTCATATCCATGATCTGTGAGATGTGATCATCGATGAACTCACATACTAGTTTAAATGCATCTTTGTCCTAATATGATACTTGACTAGGGACTATTTAAGAATAGTTCTTCATAAGATCTCACGATCAAGTCATCTACTTGATTTCTTATGAAGTTTAAGTTTACCATTCTAAGGACAATAATTATATTCTAAAAGAATAAGTTTGCCTTTATAAAATAACATAATACAAGTGATGTATGTTCATAAATATATAAGTCTCTAGTGCATATTCCTAACATTCAAGTACCACAGAGTAGCAATGAGCCAATAATGGAACAAGAGCAGATACCACAAAGTGTTGTGGAGCCACCTGCTCAAGTAGCGCAAGACTTGCGTGGGTCAGACAGGGTACGTCACCAACCTGAGAAATATGGGTTCCATATGTCTCAGGAAGGCGATGTATTGTTAATGGATCAAGATGACCCAGTGACTTACCAAGAAACTCTTTTGAGTCCAGAATCTGAGAAATGGCTTGATGCCATGAGATCTGAAATGGATTCCATTTACACCAACAAGGTATGGACCTTGATTGAGCCACCCGAAGGGATAAAAACCCATAGGGTGCAAGTGGGTTTTCAAAAGGAAAACTGACATGGATGGTAATGTAAGTACCTTTGAAGCACGGTTGGTGGCTAAAGGGTTTTACGCAAATTCATAGTATAGACTATGATGAAACCTTTTTCCCCAGTTACCATGCTTAAATCTGTTCGGATCTTGCTTGTTGTTGCAGTTTACCATGATTATGAAATCTGGAAAATGGGTGTAACGTCCTAAATTTTATTAGGATAAATATTAATTAAATTAAAGAGACTAATTTAGAAAATAATTAATTTAATGGGAAATAAATAATAGGAGTGTTATTATTATTAGTTTTGTTTCGTAAAGGTAATTTTAATTGAAAAGAGAATAAGGGGGTGAGAGTGGGCCCAAACCCATTAAGCGTTTAGGTATTTAAATAGGGAAATGGTACCAATTCACCCTAATCCTTATTTTTCAAATCGTCGGAGAACGAAGAGCCAAGGAGGGGAGAAAACTACATCTCAAGAGGAGATTGCTGAGTGATCGAGAATCAAGAACCAAGAATCAAGATTGTTGCAGTTTGATCTTCGCTTAAGGTACGGTGGGGAAGAGGGTGCTGTTTGTATATGCATGTAGGGGTGAATGAGTAGTGAGAATAACCTTTAAAGATTAATAATTGAAATCAATATGTGAATATGTGTTGTTTTGTGATGAAAACTATGGATTGTTGATTGTTGTATGATTCTTGATGAATCTTGAGTGGATTGAATGAAAATAATGAGAACAGTGAAAATGGGTTAAACAAGGGTTTAGAGATAAGGAACCATAATTGATTAGATGTTAAATTTATTGGAAATTATAGGAATGATTGTTGATTTTAGTGAATTTAATCGGTAAAAACGAGTTTAATTGAATTAGGAACTTGAGGAATTAAGTAGGGATTGAAGAAGAGGGTAGAGGAAAGTCATTCCCGTTTTTACACAGAGCTGCAAATGTAAAATAGCTACTGCGGATTCGTTCACCGTTGGATCAAGCTGAAATTTTAACAGCTGGTTTGGAACACCTGGTTCTTCATTCTGAACGGTTGGATCATTGATACGAGGTCTAGGTTAGGATATATTTAGTTCGCACTAGAGGAAAGTTATTCCCGTTTTTAGATATAGCTGCGACTGTAAAACAGTGACTGCAGATTCATTAACCGTTGGATCGAGCTGAAGTTTTAACAGCTGGTTTGGAACACCCGGTTTTTCATTCTTAACGGTTGGATCATTGATATGAAGTTTAGGTTGAGAGATATTTAGTTCTCACTATAGCTGTAGATTTGGGGTTTTTATTGATGAAATTGAGTTGGATGTTTATTGTTTTGTGGATTGCTTGATTAATTAGATGTTTAGAGTATAATGATTGTGGATGCTTTAGGATGATGATGATTAATGATATTTGATGATGAATATGATGATGTATATGATGATTGATGATGAATATGATGAGGTATAATGATGATATTGATGATGAGTGTGATAATAATGATGTTAATGATGATAATGTATGTCACTTTATGATAATGATGTTGATGATGATAAGTGTAGATCACTTTATTATGATGATGTTTGATGATGAGCATATGAGTGAATGATGATGATGATAAGTGTAGATCACTTTATTATGATGATGTTTGATGATGAGCATATGAGTGAATGATGATGATGATAAGTGTATATCACTTTATAATGATGATGTTTGATGATGAGCATGTTAATGCATGATAATGATGATTTATGATGATGGTGTATGTCACCTTTTGATGATGATGTTATCTAAGTTGTGCGGGCCCATAGATGGGGTACAACTTAGGAGAGATGCATTGAGCATATGTGATGAGACCTGAATTGTGCGGGCCCATAGAGGGGGTACAATTCGGGAGGTGAACTGAGTTGTGCGGGCCCATATAGGGGGTACAACTCAGGGGATCAAGATGGGGCGTTCGATGCACGGGCCCATAGAGGGGGTGCAACCTAGGAGTGATTGTACGGGCCCATAGAGGGGGTACAACCTAGGGTCGAATGTCGTTGTGCGGGCCCATAGAGGGGGTACAACCTATCGGATAGTGTGTGGTAACACCGGTAGACCACCTTGGTACTAACTAGAGTGATTGACGAGGTGCGCCCATTGTGTGGAGTTCCAAGTCATGATCTTTGGGTAGATGATGAGAGGAGTATTGATGTTTGATGATAATGAGTATGATGATATATGAATGATGTCTGATGATAATGAGTATGATGATATATGAATGATGTCTGATGATAATGAGTATGACGATATATGAATGATGTCTGATGATAATGAGTATGATGATATATGAATGATGTCTGATGATAATGAGTATGATGATATATGAATGATGTCTGATGATAATGAGTATGATGATATATGAATGATGATATAATGGTAATGAGTATGATGATATATGAATGATGTCTGATGATAATGAATATGATGATATATGGATGATGTTATGATGATAATGAGTATGATGATATATGAATGAAATTATGATGATGATGAGCTTGGTGAATGTATAATGGATAGATTTATGTGTTGTGAATAGGAATGAGGGCATGACATGTATATGTTGATATAGAAGATTGATTATATGTTGAGTTTTAGATGAATGTTATTGATTGGTGATTTTAATATATTGATGGTATGATGTAATGATGTTGTGGGTGGGGATGGGTATTCTCTATGTGTATGTATGGGCAGTATTCCTTTTCCTCACCGTATTCTGTGGATATATTTTACAGGTGTTGATGAGGACACAACGGGTGTCGATTATGAATAAAAGGGTATGCTCTGATAGATGTGACATCAGGGTGTGCTTGGGGGTTTTACCATGTTTCTAGATTAGGAGTATCTTTATGAACTTCTGGATGCCTTGTATGGCAGGAGATTATTAATTGTTTTTATTTCTAAAGAGATTTCCGTTGTTTATAATTGATTTATATTTGGAGTTTGAGTTGATTTAATAAAGTTGTTTTCAAACTATGAGATTTATCATAAGAGTGATTGTGAACCTTTTTACCTAACGTGGGACTTTCCCTTTTCTAAACTGTAATTTCTTTAATATATAAGAGTATGGGGTAGAAGGGTGTCACAATGGGTATCAAGACAGCTTTCCTAAATGGAAGCCTTCTTGAAGATGTGTATATGACACAACCTGAAGTTTTTGTTATATCTGAAATACTGGAAAGGTATGCAAGTTGCAACGGTCCATTTATGGATTAAAGCAAGCCTCTAGAAACTGGAATCTTCATTTTGATGAAGCTGTAAAGTAGTTTGGTTTCGTTAAAAATGAGGATGAACCTTGTGTCTACAAAATGGTTAGTAACAATATAGTTGTTTTTCTGGTTTTGTATGTAGATGACATACTCCTCATAGGAAATGACATTCTTACCCTTCAGTCTGTAAAGACTTGGTTAGGAGATTATTTTCTATGAAAGATTTGGGCAAAGAGACCTACGTGTTAGGTATCAGGATCTATAGAGATAGATCTCAAAGATTACTTGGCCTAAGTCAAAGTACATATATAGACAAAGTGTTAAAACGGTTTAACATGCAAGATTCTAAGAAGGGATCTTTTCCTATGTCACATGGTATAAGCCTATCTAAGGCTCATTCTCCTTCCAGTGAAGAAGAGAGAGGTCGCATGAGTAAGATTCCTTATGCATCTGCTATAGGGTCTATTATGTTTGCCATGTTATGTATTTGACCAGAAATATCATACGCTTTAAGCATGACTAGCAGATACCGGTCTGATCTTGGTGAAGATCACTAGACAACAGTCAAGAACATCCTTAAGTACTTGAGAAGAACTGAGGATTCATTCTTGATATATGGAGGTGAGGAAGAGCTACTTGTAAAGGGTTACACTGATGCTAGGTTCCAAACCGACAAAGATGATTGAAGATCGCAATCAGGTTATATGTTTTGTTTGAATGGTGGCGCTGTGAGCTAAAAAAGTTCGAAGCAAGAAACAGTCGTTGTTACAAACCTATTAAACCCCTTGTGCAGCAGAAGCATGAAGGGCACACTAGATCATTAGGCATAAGAGTTATGTCTGAATGTCTCTAGTGCAAGTGGGAGATTGTTAGGAAATATGCACTAGAGACTTATATGTTTATGAACATCCATCACTTGTATCATGTTATTTTATAAAGGCAACTTATTCTTTGAGAATATAATTAATGTCCTTAGAATAGTAAGCTCAAATTTCATAAGAAATCAAGTAGATGACTTGATCGTGAGATCTTATGAAGAACTATTCTTAAATAGTCCCTAGTCAGGTATCATCTTAGGACAAAGATGCATTTAGACTAGTATGTGAGTTCATTGATGATCACATCTCACGGATCATGGATATGAGATATCATGTGCTCACATAGGTACACATTAAGAGTAATGGTGTACTGGACAGACCCACCTTAAGAACGTTGCATGGATTGTTACATAAGTGTCATGAACGTTTCTTAAATTGATAAGTGTTATATGAAGTCCTTCGACCTGAAATCACTACGATTCCTACATAAGGAATTATATGTTTTAATTATCATCAAACGTTACCTGTAACAGGGTAATCATAAAGTTGGTTTTTGGACATATAATAAATTATGCGGAGGAATGTGAGTGCCCTAGATGGGATTTGTCCCTCCTATGTAACAGGAGTTATATCTGTAGGCCTCTTGATAAAGTGAGACTGCAAAATGCATGGCCATGCTCAAGAGGATAAATATGAGATATTTATTTTCTGTACAGTCTACTTAGGGATCAAGAAAATATAAATTGAACTATACAAGGTTGACACAATTCATGCCCTTATGTTCAATTAGATATTTGGACAAAGGGTCAGATCATATAAATTATTATCATAAAATAGGATTTATCAAAGTTATTGATAATCTCAATATTTGGATAGTGATGTGTTGCTAGATACCGCTCACTATTTATGATATTAAATATAAAAGGGTTTTATTTTAATATTATAACCAAATATTAAAAGCCTATTGGGTCACACGCATACAACAAGCCACTAGGAAAAGTATAATAATTCTAATTTAATTTAATTAGAATTATTACATAATGGGTCAGGCCCATAAGTGTGAGGGTTAAGTGAGTGAGGGGGTAAAACCCTAGCCACCACTCTATAAATAGAGCATGAGATGCACTACCCCATATACACATAAGCAATCACTTCTTACTTTCTAAGGCTACTAGAAGAGCTGAGGAGGGTTTCCTTAGTTCGACTATTGGCGTGGACACCACTAGAGACGTGGCTGCTATTGCCTCGTTCATAATCCTAATAAGGTATGACCTTTCGTTTTAATACCTTTTATGCCTTGATTCGTGTTTTCTCAAAACGATTATCGCAAGGGAGGGAATCAATTTATTTCTGTTGCACCCTGACCACATGCTTGATTCCCTTCAAACGGGACATAGTCCTCCCTTGTTTTATACTAAATAACTTTTTAATGGGTGTTTGCATTAATAAATCTTTGATTGCTGAAGTTGATCGTGAGTTGTTTCAACGTGACTTGGATAAATCCCAAACAACATAACATGATGAAAATTATAGACAAGGATCCTTGTTAAGGGATGACATTGCTATTGATATGTGGAATGCATATAAACAATAATGTATCTTTATTATGTGTGTACAAGTTTCTGTTGTATTTCATGGTCTTGTGGTATACATGTGTACAACTTTGTGTACTTGTTAAAAAAAATTATTTTAAGAATTCATCTTTTCCATGTTGAAAGTGAGTTGTACTTGTTTATTTTCACTTATAATAAGTCGTTCGATTCTCCATGCAGTTTTTATTCAATAAAAAGTCATGTGCCACCTCTTATCTCTTTTATTGTGATTGTTAAGTAATATTATAATTATAGGTATAGAAATCAAAAGGGAAAGCATATTGTTGTTGAAACTAGTCAAGGTGGTGCACCGCATGTCAAGTGGACAAAGGACATGGACATTGTGTTACTTAATGGCTTTATTGAGAAACCTGTAAAGGTCAAAAGCAAGGTAATGTGTGGTCGTTTGGTACTTATGCCAATGTGGTCAATTTATTAAGATTTGCGGGCTATTAAAATATCACTAAGCAAAATATCAAGAACACAATGAAAACCTTAAAAGATCATTTCATAGAGGTCTTTGATCTATTCAATAACTTAAGTGGTTTTGCATGGAATCAAGAGACTAGGAAGTTTGAAGCTGAGAAAGAGGTTTGGGACGACTTCATAAGAGTAAGTATAATATTGATCCTTATCAAGCATTTTTGTTTTGTAACTACTTTTTTTACATCTCAAGTCATTCTTTAACGAATAATGTCATTGGTGAAGGACAAACCATATGCTACAAAATGGAAAACAATGCAAGTATAACACTATGATATTATGGAAGATTTGTTTGATACGGATCAAGAAACGAGGAAGAAGGTCTCAGCTGCTATACAAAGATTTCATCGTTATCAGAGGGAAGGATTTGATCTGAATGACTTGTGTGATGATGTGTCGATACGTGATCCATAAAGGAAGATGATTGATGACTCCCAGACTGAACCACCAATGTTTGACTTCTTTACTCCACCGTATGCACAGTCCCAATAATATAATGGGTCATCTGGTTCTAGAGGAACAAAACGTAAGGTTGCTATTGTTGACTTATTAGAGGCACCGTTTGACAAAATTAGCATCTGGACTTGGTTTGGTCGTAGAAGCATTGAAGGATGGTAACAATGTTATAGACAACTTGAATAAAGTTGCACAACAACAAATGCAAATCGCTTCTTGACAAGTTGCAATGGTTGAGAAACACAATGAAATGGAAGAGAAACAACTAACCATTACTCCTCATAGTTGACCTTAAGTGTACATAGGATCAGACATCTATGAAAAGTTTTAATGTCATGCATGGATCCATATCGGATACATTGTTATGAGTTCTTCTGTGCTAATAAGTATAAGAAACATCAAATTGTTTGTGAGCCTATGCATATGCGTCTGGAAGCACTTATGCGCATGATGTCAAATGTAGGGCTCAAATGATTTGTATCTTTGCCAAGTTAATATATTGACTACTAGTAGTTACTCCCATATTTTGATGGGCAACTACTTAGTAGGGTATTGCTCAATATTTTGGTGAAACTTATGTTGTAATGTGTAGGCACCCGCCCAGAAAAATATAATAATTGTTTAAAGACAGAGAACAGGGAGTTGCCACTAATTTTATTAAGGGAAAATTAGATAAAACCTTCAAAGATGTGGTCTGCGTAAATTGAGTAAGGTTCGGGAGTCGGTTATGCACAGGGAAGGGTGGAAACTTAATCCCACAGCACCCTTGATACATCCACTAGAAAAGTGGTTACCTTAGTTTTAATTGTACAAATTATTAATGAGCTTTTCAAATATTTATTTACCCCAAAATTATATAAAAAATCAAATCACAATTTATTTACAATAAAGAATTGAATTATTTACAAGGAAGAATTAAATTGTAATTTATTTACAAGGGTTAAATTATGAAAATTATTAATTTGACTTGACAGGGATAATCCCCGCTCCTACATATCCCTGATGCAATGGGGAACTCAAAAGTCATGTAGTTCTTCTAAAAAAACATTTAACTGGTTAACGGATTTTAGCCTTACGATAATTTTAATAAATGAAGACCTCGTAAGCAATACATTAATCATTGAAAATCTTTGTGTGCAATTATTATCATTCAGTCAATATTTTTTAATTACTCTTTTTTTCCTTTTTATATTAAAATTAGAAAAATAAATGAACTACACAATATTTACAGGATAATTTTTAGGTAAAATAATATTTACAAAAAGACATTAAATTAAACCAACAAATTTTTTTTTTTAACATTTTCAAAGATGATATTTACATACAAGACAAATATTTACAAGATCACAATTTTTAAACAAACAATATATTTACAATAAATAATATGAATTTTAATTAGTGGTGTGTTCATTTTGAGTTTCCAATCTGTCTAAGTTTCGATTCTGTGTTCATTTTGTGTGATTTTCTGCTATGTTGCTGTTGCCTGGTGTTGTGCAGTGGTATAATCTTTGGTGTCTGATAGCCTAGTTGGAGTGTTTTGGATAACGTAATTTGGTGCATTTTCTTTGATGTCTGATAGTGCAAGATGTCTTTTGGCTGATTCATGGGTACTATCTGAGATAGATTCTGCTTTTCATGGAGTATTGTTTGGGTTAATTATCCTCAACACATTCTTATTGGTTTGTCTGGAGCCTTTTGCCTTTCACGTTCATCTAGTGGCAAGTAATATTTATTTGGTCACTTTAATTAGTGGTGCAGAGAGTTAGCATGGTGGCTTACCTTAGTTTTGATTTAATTTTTTAAGTATCTTGTATATCTTCTTTCATTGATGTGTGGTTGGATATTATTTTGGGGCAAATTGTTTGGGTCTATCATGATGTAGACTTTGTTTTGGGTTGGATTACCCCTTGTACTCCTGGTATTAATATTACTTTTTGTTTATAAAAAAAATAATATGAATTTTAAATCAAACACGTATAAGAAATGAGATGAAATTAAATTACACAAATATTTACAATGACATAGTTAACACGCAAAAGTTATAATATTTTATATCCAAACAAATATTAAATTTAAATCACACACATATTTACAATGATGTAGTTAGCACACACAATTATTTTACATTCAAAAAATATTTTTAAATACAAAGAAAAACTAAATAATTTACACATGAATCAACAAATATTAAAAAGCGAGATACAAAATGGTGGAGAAAAAATGCATGAAAGGAAATGAGATATGAAATGAAACAAATAAATACAATATGTGTGCAATATAAATTAAAATAATGAGATTGACACCATTCATCATCACACCAATTTAAAATGAAATATATTTTTTTGGATTTATTATTTGAACATTTTCTAGAATTAAAGTTAGCAATATTAACAACATTATATGAGAACTTGATTATAATAAGATGAGATTTAGATTTATTCAAGTATATAAAATATTTACAAGAACGCCTTTTTTTTTTCGAATTTTTGTTCCGCATGAAATTCGATCTCATTATTTCAATTTATATTATACATATTGAATTTTTATTATTTTTTTCCATTTTCAAATAAAGCAAATATGAAATTCACACACACCAATTATATATGAAAATGCATGATAAAATAAAATTGGCCTCAAGACATCATTGGTCTGACCAAAACAAAAAGATACATCAAATAAAATAGGCTCAAAATACAACTCGCACACATATATTGGGCCTCAAGCTTAACATCATAGGCCAGAACAGACTAAACCTATTTTAATTTTTTATCACAACATTATTTACTTTATTTTATCTTTTTTTGGTCAATTTATTTTATCTTATATATATATTAAAAAAAATCAACCCAAATTATAATACACACAAAAGATTATTATCATATTGGGGCTTTTTCTGATTCAAGTCAGCCCAAGAGACACACAAATACACAAAATCAGTCAAGCAAAAATAACACATCCATACTGATTATTATTTTTTTTTAAATAAGAGAACCAGACCCTTCTTTTCTTTTCTGGTGAATTAGGGTCCCCGTTAACCTTTCTTTTCTAGCTGCAGCAAAGCTTAGTGTGGAAGTCGTTGTAATGGACTTCAATGGCGCAGTGGCATGATGTGAGCAGTAGAGATGAATCTGATAAAGGGGAGATGAATCTGAGTGTGGCTTAGAGTCCTTTGAGGTCTGATGGCTGAAAGGTGGAGGTACGTGGATGCTGATGATGATTGTGTGGTTGAGAGGGTGTTGGTGTTACAATGTGGGAAATGACAAAGAGAGGTTTTGTACATGAATAATGGTTGTGCCTCTGCTGAATCAATGGTGCCCCTGATCTAGTAGCTTGGTTGGGTTTTATATGGCAGTCCCCGGGAAAATTGTACAGTCAGGGTTCTTGATGTATGGGCAATGAGAGTAGAGATATTTTTGAGAGAAAAGACTAAAATGATTGGGTATGGGGATTAATTATGGACCTTGGCCCTGCATGGTCTTACAGAAATTGGATCTTTTTTGTTGTTCAGCTTCCTACAATGTCTTAGTTCTATTATCCTCTCTTTTTTTTTCATTTTCTCTTCTTGGTCGTGTCATGAAATGCAAACCAAATGGGATGGTGAATGGGGGAGATATTTTAAGGCTATGATGAGGGATGAAGGAGCGGGATAGTTGCACTACATTATTGCTTGATATTTTCAAACGATGATAGAATTATTTTGATAATGAGTGCATGGGTGGTGCCAATGGGTTTTTTGGATTTTTCAAGTGAGGTCCCTTATGTTAAGTATGGTTTCACAAAAGACATCAAAATTCAGTCATATCTCACACCATTTATTATTGGACTGATTGAAATAAGGCAAGGAGATAAAATAGGAATAAAAGAGTCTTGGCTCCCTTATTACAAGATTTTTTCAAAATATTTCAATAACTACAAAAATATTTCTATCATTTGAAAAATATTATTGTCCCCTCTTTTTTTGTTGGTTTAAAACTATTCAATCAATTAAAATTAATCATCAAAAGAATGTTTCTAATATATTTTGATTTTCTGATGAATTTGTTTATTTTTTTATGCAATAGAAATTATTAAAATATGTACACTTGAGAAGTACCCGGATAAAATTGGGTGCTAATATAATGTATTTAGAATTAGAACTTAATGGGGAGGTACATATTTTGACTAATGTAATATGTAAGTAAAATGTTCAATGTACCATCATAGACCATCAACAAGAGCGTTTGACCATGTAATCTGGTATTAATAAATAATCATCTTTATGTACAAAATGTTTAGTTCTTATTTAGGGTTGTATTTTTTTCACCATGATATTATTTTCATTTTACCTATGAGACAAGTGCCCAATTCAAATGATGTAAATTATTAGTTCTCAATATATAAAGATTTCTTGTTCTTCATTAACATATTGTGTTACAATTTCATAGGCAGAATGTTAAGTATATTGAATCATTATTTCATCCACTATATTTTGACCAACACATGATGGTTGAAATAGACATCAATTGTTCATGCTGGAAGATATATCAAAATGGTTGGAATCTCAATGAAACAAAGAGCAAAATGTTGAAGAACAAAGAATCCGAATTTTGACAATTCCCTAACAAGCAATTTGGAGTACACTAGGTTCTCTTCTACATATACACAATGTAACAGCTTTATTAATGACTTTTTCTGAGGAAATTTGTGGAGCCAAGATATATAAACCTTGATATATTTCACAATGAAGGGTTTCATTTCCCCAACCTCCCAGATTTCCAATTACTTGGAAGATTTGTGGAAATGCATCATAGTTGCCTTATTTAGCTGGTAAATGTGTTTTATTATAACTTTCATTTTGAACCAAATGATGATATTTGCTTCGAGATCATACAAAAAATTCATATACAGAAAAGTGACTAGTTAACTTTGATTGGATTGAAGCATGAATGCTTAAAGTTTAGGGTTCATGATAAACGAACCTTGGAAGGTTATGATTGTAATTTGGCCCTTCCTGAAATCCTTTGACAAGGTGTTAATGTTCTTGGAAAGTTCATAGTAGGTAATTTGATTGTTGAAGATCTCTTGTTGCATTATGCTTACACACATTCTAATTACAAGAGCAACTAATCATGCATTGGTTTATGATGAGGATGTTTTTGTTATGTGGGCTATAAAGCATCATGCTCAAATTAACTGACCTTTCTATATGTTATAACATATGATGAGGGTGAAGACATGCCACTTGGTGCACTTTTCTTATGTTATGTTGATATCCCATATATTAGAGCACTATGATATTGGCACTAACACAGAGAGGTTGGTTAGTCTTCATTGATAATTTGACTTGTCAACAATGAAAAAGTTGCAATTCATAAAGGTTAATGGAGTGTGGAGTCATATGCAAGGTGTAGCCAATGATCCTCCTTGAAATGTTATTATTGGAGGAAATGCCATTCGAGAGGCTGCATAAGCTAATTATTAGGACGAAGAGCCTGTGTACGAACCTCCCTCCAGAGGGTGATAGGATAGATCGCTTGTTGTCCAAATTTGAACGTCTTCATCAATATGTTGAACAATGATTTGATGATCAATCTATTTTCCCTTGTGAGCATGATAACAAGATAGCTGAAATGATGATGAAAATGGGTGAGAATATTGGTCAATTAAGTAATAAGATTGATGATGTAACGTCCTAATTCCCAGAATTAGAAAAATTATGCCCGTTGGAAGCATAAGTCCCGAATTAAGGGAATTATTTTTCGCGACATTAACGATATCAATAACATAGATACAAACATGCTTAACTAAATCCAACGTTTAATTAAACATGACCAGAAGGTCCTTACATACAACAACATAAGGATAATGCAGTACATGTGCCTCATCAAGCGGAAGCATAAGGAACTACACATGTACTGATAATCCTTCCAAAATAACATACAAATACAACCATCCAGGAAAATAAAATAAGAGAATAGGTTCCAAATCCAATAAAAACTCCTAAGCTGCAGCTGTGCCATGATCCTCATGACCTGCCTGGGAATCTAAAATGTGAACCCACAATGGGGTGAGACTAGCGCCTCAGTGAGCAAAGCAGTGCATACATATATAGCATACATCAAGTAAGGCATAACATGGAAGGGATGACATGTGATAATAATTTAAATCTGATAATCAATGATGTTTAGGCATATAAGCTGACATCATACATTCATGACATGATGCAGTGTTGGACTCCAATGACCGTGATAGCGTGAAATTTAGTTTAACATGAACTGCTAACCCAGAAGTAGGGGTCTTATCACTTTCCTGCAGTTAGACTGAGCTCAGACTACAAGAGATATCTCACTTGGGGACATAAAGTCGCCACCATTGCCCGACGACCGAAGCCTAGTTTTAAAACAATTAACATGATGGTCTTAAAAGGCATCACTGTGATTAATACTCAAATCCCGACTACGACCACTACCTCTTGGTCCATGCCTGGATCGGAGTATTGACCACCTGAGCTTTTCCACCCCCTAAGGGGGATTATTCTCCAAAGAGAACCTTCCGTGGCCGGACCCAAGATCTAGGGATTCAACCTTGGATCCACATGAACATGATCTTAATTAATTAAACATGATGGTCCGAAACCCGTGATGGCCGAAGCCTAACATGATTTTCTTCTAACTTGAACATGATTCATGAAAGCATATTTACTTGACAATGAACATGAATATGAGCATGTGCATGGGTATGAGCCACTTGAACAATGAATCATAATCTAGGTTTCTAATCATACAACAATATCATGAACATAAACCATTATATCACGCCCCCCTAACCTAGGGTTCTCCATCAATGAGTCTCAATCATATTCAACACAATACATACATCCATCATATTCGTAATATCCAAGAAATACAAGCAAAAGCTCCCAACCCTAGAAAAATCCCCAATTCCAAACCCTAAGTGGGGTTCTAATTTCAATCTCTTTCAAATGCCCAAAACAACTAAAATCAATCGGTAAACTATCACAAATAATCACATACAACCTCAAGAGAGGGAAAGGGGGGGAAGTGGGTTCATGGAGGATTTCACACAAGAGGGATGTGAAGTGTGTGAGCTCTACTCACCTCAAGGAAGCCCGAAGAGAAGAGGAAGGAACTTGGAGAAGGTTGGGGGGAGATCCATAGCTCCCTCTTCTTCCTCCTAGCTCCATGGCCAGTCTCCCAGTCTCCCTCACTAGAAACTCTCTCCCTCTCTCTAGAACCTCTCCGTATCTCTCTCTAGAAGAGAAAGAAGGAGAAGAAAAATGAGGAAAACCGAGCCCTGAATCGCGTTTTAAACCTGTAAGTGTATTCTCGCTCAAGCGAGGGGTTCTCCCTTGGGCGAGAGGAAATGGGATTTCTCAGCTTTCGCATTCTCGCTCAAGCGAGAAGCTTCTCGCTTGAGCGAGAATACTCCAGAGAGTATCCCCCTCTCTGGAAGATTCTCGCTTGAGCTATATCATTCTCGCCCAGGCGAAATTCTTCTAGAGAGCACTCCCAAACTCTCCCCTGATTCTAGCTTGAGCGAGACCATTCTCACTCAAGCGAAAGCTGCAAAAACTAAAATCCTGATTTTGCTGCTACTCGCTCAAGCGAGTCCATTCTCGCTTGAGCGAGGATCTTAATACTTAAATTCCTAAATTTAACTCCTCTTTATTTCTAACTCCAACCTTTCCCATTCATTCTTAGTTCATTTCACCATAATCATCTCCTAACTTAGTTCTTCTTCTAAATTTCCCTTAACACTCATGAACTCTTACTAAACCTCACATCCTTCCTCAAATCCATTCCCACACCCTCAGTTCTCAATCCACTACTAACTCTCCTCTAGATTCTTTTTAGGTCCAATTTTCGGGATGTTACAGATGAAATGTGTGACGAAGTGGAGAAATTGAGCATTTGCATTCAAGCCCTTGAGGGGAATAAGTCATACCCACCAGTCGATTAGAAACACTCTATGTCACTGTTGGAGGACCTATATTTATGTTGTAGAACAATTAGGTTTTCCTATGTGTATGGTGTAGTTACCTTAACAGGGCCATGGTTTTGTTTATAACCATGTACTTTGTCTGTGCATTTGAACCCTTTATTATACTTATTTTGATGCAATGACTATCTTTGTGGTTGGTCAAAATCCATTTCAATTATTATGTCTATAGTTTGGTAATCAACTACACTTCATTGTAATCCATTACCTACTGAAACTATCACCTAATTGTTATTTCTGTAGGCAGGTAATCAATTACTTGGACATGTAATCTATTACTAAAATTGTGTTTAGTGTAATGGTTGTCTCTATTTTGGAAAGTAATTGATTATTATGTCTTTTAATCAATTACTACTATTTTGTATAAGTAATGTGACACCCTTTTACCCCCAACTCTTATACAATCAATAAATTAAAATATAGGAAAAGCAGTGTCCCACAACGGGTAAAAAGGTTCACATTTCTCATCGTTTAAAACGTCATTCATTTCAAAGTCAACTCATATAAAATAGAAATAAAAGTCAACTGTTTTCAAAATACTTAAAGCAGCGGAATCTCAAGTATCAACATCAAATATCCTACTGGTCATGTAAGACACTTAAAACAGTTTACAAAATCTCTTCCTAATTAGAAACATAAGGTAAAACCCCAATAATATGCCCTGATGTCACAAGTATCAGAGCGACACACTCCCTTAAATCAATACTCGACACCAGTCGTGTCATCATCATCACCTGTAAAATTAACCACAGTATAACGGTGAGGAAAAGAATATCACTCATACATGCACACAGAAGGCTACCCTATCCTCACCCACACATAGCTCAACATCATTATTTATCGCACCACATACTCAATCCTCAAGTAATTCATCATATAATAATCATCAATAATTCATCATATAACAAATCATCAATATCCTTATCATAATATATATATATATATATATATAAATCACACATCATAATTCACCAAGAAAACACATTCTCTATTCTCAACACATAATACTCATTTCATCAATAATACTCATATCATCATAATATAATTCTATCTCATCATCAAATGCAATGCATGTTCATCTATATTCATGCACACCAAAACTCATCCACCTCATCCCAAGGATCATGACTTGGAACTCCGCACAATGGGTGCACCTTGTCAATCTCCTAGTTGTTACAATGATGGTCCACGGTGTCACCACACAAACCGGTAGGTTGCACCCCCTCATTGGGCTCGCACAACGACATTCGACCCTAGGTTGCACCCCCTCGTTGGGTCCGTGCATCGAACGCCCCATCATGGCCTTTGCACCCCCTCGTTGGGTCCGTGCAGTTCACCTCCTGAGTTGTACCCCCTCGTTGGGCCCGCACAACTCAGGTAGCACCTCATATGCTCAAGGCATCATCAACATCGTAATGTTATATACATCATCATCGTTAACATCATCACACATCATCAATCATTGTTATCATCGTAAAATCATCATCACACATCATCATCATAGATCATCATAAGTATCATCAACCATCATCATCATCATAATCTTCATAAATATCATCAATCAATCATCATTATCATAATCATCATAAATCATCCCAAAACATCATCAATCATCATCATCATCATAATCATCGTAAAGCATCATAAGGTATCATCAATCATCATCATCATAATCATCACAATAGACATCTATTCATCAAGGACATAATCATATCATCATAGTCACACCAAAATCAAGGTATAACAATCATCATCAAACACTAAGATCACAAAATCCACACTGGTAATCGATTACAAGACTCCTGTAATCGATTACAAGCCAAACACCTCTCTGGTAATCGATTACAAGACCCCTGTAATCGATTACCTGCGAGCAACACCTCTGGTAATCGATTACACACCCTCTGTAATCGATTACCTGCAAACAAACTCTCTGGTAATCGATTACAACTCACTGTAATCGATTACCCGCGATACGAAATTACAGTTCTTGCGATTTTTACCCCTTTTAAACCATTTTATTCATCCTCTAATCATTCCTCATCATCATTACGTCCATCTTACACGATTATACCGCATAAAATAATCAAAAACACAATCTTTACAACAATTTCACAGTTATTCAACATAATCCCCAAATCATCAAACCCTTATAATCCCGTTTTCACTATTCTCATTACTCTCATTCAATTCAATCAAGATTCATCAAGATTAACACACATAAGCATCAAATCACAGATTTTCATGTCAAAACAACACATATTCGTATATTGATTTCAATTATTAAACTTTAGAGGTTATTCTCACTACCCATTCACCCCTACATACACATACAAGCAGCACCCTCTCCCCCACCGTACCTTAGAGTTGACGATTAGAAACAAAAGGCAGCACTCCACTCCCTTAATGATCTATTCTGCTACACTTTCCCCTTGTGAAGTTGCTTCTCTCTTCCTAGGGTTTGGTTATCTGACGTTTGAAGCTAATAGGGTGAAAAAGATACCCCTCCCCCTATTTAATTATCTAACTGAGTTGGGCCTACTCCTACCCACTCATTACCCTTTTTAATTAAATAATATATTTTTCTGAAACATAATAATATAATGATATTATTATTATTTTCTTCATAAATCTTATTTTATTTTATTTATTCATTAGGAATTATTAGATATTATAGAGTCCTTATCCATCTACATTCAAATTTAAATTCAAATCTTATAATTAAATCTTATCCTAAATTTGTATTGATTCTTACCCTTAACCCTTGTGATCTCAGTATTCCTATTTTAAAATCTGATCCTAATTTAAAACACTAACCATATCTCTCTCATAAGATTATCATTATTAATCCTGATATTATTTTATTAATATAACAATTACTATATTTATAACAATTAATGTTAATTGCAATCTTATGATTGATCTCTTAATAATGTTATTATTATATTCAATATAAACATATTTGATTAAGATCCTAATAATCTGACGTCTCTCCTAATATTTATAATTTTATATTATTATTATCTCATAAATACAGTTATATTAATATTTACTATTATTATTATGTAACTTCCATTTTTACAGCTAACACTATCGTATTATATTTCTAAATTTCTAAATTTGGGATGTTACAAGTAACACAATCTTTTTGTGTTTGCTGTTAATCGGTTATACTTCTTATTTTAATAAATTACTACATTTTATCTAGTATAGGACAAGACTCTGTGTTGGGGTAGTAATCAATTACTGTGTGTTTTAATCAATTACCACTGTCTCTGTATGTGAATGATACTCCTTCTATGTTCACAGTTCACTGGTAATCAATTACTTCTAGTTAGTAATTGATTAATACCCATTGTCCAAGTCCAATATAGGATAACCCTCTATGTTTGGTTAGTAATCAATTACTATATGTTTCAATCAATACAAATATTTCTATCTTCAATATAGTGGTAATCAATTACTAAAGTCCTTATTATCGCACATGCAAAACTGACATGTAAACCCATATACAATATTTTTTTACTTTCCAACATCACATGCAAGGGCAATTTTGTCCTTTTGACAAAATACTTTATTTCTCTCTTCTCTTTCTCTTAAACCAAACAATTAAAAAAATCCACTTCTTACTCTCATCTTTCACTCTTCCCTCTTTCTCTCTTCCCATTTTCTCTCCTTCAACCAAACAAAGGGTAAATGACAAGTAAAATGGAGGGGGAGAGTACCATATATCTTATATTTTGGGTAGAAAAATACATCTTTTTATTTCTTACAATAATGATCAAAGAGATTAATTACTTAGAAGTACACTTTAGAATTCTAATTTCAATTTGGTCCGAATTAGAAATAATTAAGAATCTTACTTCTTATATAGGACATAAATATGGCATTATATAGAATAGAGTATGTATAATTATGTATTGAATTAAAAATCTATTATAAATATGGCATTAAGTTATAGAATAGATTACATATAATTATTTATTGAATTAAAATTCTATTAGAGCATTCTGACAACAATGATATATAATAATAATTTTTTGAAGGAGTAATATATATATATATATATATATAATAAGGTGATTAATATAGACAAGTCACTTGATGTATTAAAAATAAGAGTAGGCAAATAAAATGAGAATTTAACATATATAGGGGTTGATTATATCATAATCATTGTTATTTAACATTTATTTTTCAATTGATACTAAAGTCAAATAGATGAGATAAATAAGGTAGTTAAACTAATTAAAATAGTTTTTCTTAAAGTTTTTTATTTAAATTTTATCTTTCAAACTTTTAAGGATGTAAAGTTACTTATTAACTTTTCATAATTAATTTTGTTTAACAACTCTCTTTTAATTGATAATAAATTCAATAATGAGAAAAATAAAATTCTTACTGATTAAGAAAGTGGGTTATAATAAAATGAGGGTTTATAATAGAAAAATCCTATTAGCTAGCTCATTAACTCATTAATAATTTCTTTTAATTTTTTTAAATATCAACAATTAACAATTAATAAATTTGTTAGGCTTATCATTATAAGGGGTCTCAGGCAAGGGTTTAGAAGTCTTATGTTTGGGTGTTCTCTAATCACCATCATTACTATTTTGACACCCTCAACCATTGTCACCACTCGACACACTTTATCACTATTGTCCAACACCATCCACTTCTGCTCGATACCCTCCATTATTGTCACAATAACCTATTACTCTACATCTCTGTTGCCGCCACCACTCATCACCCTCTTCTCCATCATCTATATTGTCGTCACTCATCAAATACCCTTTACCGTTGATCCCACTACCATTATCAATACCCTATACCCCAACGCCCTGTCTATTAAAATTTTTAATACTCAATTAAATACTTAATAGGATAAGATTATAAATGTATAATTGAACACAAATAATCTTTTTTTTTCCGTAATTACCAAACATAACACACAAAGACAATGTTGTTTTATTACTTTTTTGTTTTGTTTTTTTTTTTTTTTGCCTTGTTGCGTTCTGTTTCATTCTATTCCCTTTATATATCAAACAAACACTGCTTAAATTAGATAACTAAAATTGAAATGTTGAATTTCAATTCTCATATATAGTGAGTTCTTATAGGGCAGAATGGTAAATCACTAATATCAATATATTCAATGCAAATAAATGCTCTCACTTTTTCAAAATAATTATGGTTTATAAATAATTATGGTTTAAAGTTGTCTATAAGAAAAGCGGTTTTTGCACGTGGAAAATATTTATATAATTAACCAACTAAAATTTTAAAATATTTATATATATATTAACAAGAGTTTCATTATATCGTTTTTATTAATATGTAAATTTATTTAATATTATTTACAAGTTATTAACGATTTTATTTTTTAAGAAAATTAAAATGAAATTTTTTTAATATTTTATATTTTTAAGGCCTATTCATTAATAAATCTAGAGGCCCACCTCTGATGGTCGTTGTTGTGATTTAATTAAAAACCTTCAACTATAAAAGCGATATTGGGTTCCAGGGAGAATGCATAATCTACCTAATGTTTCCGGCATGCTTTGATGTTGAAAGCCTTGGAGGCTTTCGATATTTTTTTTGAACAGGAAAAAAAAACTGCACATTCTCCACTTTCTAAAATTTCAATCATCTTCTTTTTTTTTTTTCAGGCAGTTTCCTGTTATCCATTTTTTTCTCCTACACACCTTTTTAATTGGTTGGTTTTTGGACTTAGACTATGCAGATATATAAAACGGATGGCATATTGTCACAGGTCATTTTTTTTTTCCGTCCAAGATTGTATTAGACTATTAGTATAGGGCATGATTGATAATGTTAACTGAAAATTTTTATGATCTATATGGCAAACAGCTCAACTTCTTATTTTCCAATCCATAATTCAAATTTATTGCTGACAAATAACATTTTTTAATAATTCAAATTTATTATTAATAACGTTGTAAGAAAAAGCAAAAGAAAAGTTAAACAATATTTCTTTTAATCATAAAAGAAATTAACTTCACATGTCAATATAGTTAAAATGACTTTTTTATGTTTTACTTATTCTATTTATGTAACATAGATATGTAAGTATTAAATTATATAAAACTTAAATAGGAAGAAATGCTTAAATATTGATATTAATTTAAAAAGAATTTAAGGCTAAATTTTTTATTTAAAATATTTTCATCATAAACTTTTCTGAAAAAGAATCAAGATGAATGACATTTTAAAACATCTCATACAAAGAGTCAAACATTAGTTAAACCCTCATAAAGCAATTATACTATTTATGTATAATTGCATAACAAGTCAAATTTGTGCGGAACTAATTATATGCATGACTGATGTCTAATCAACTTTATTATTGCTGTCGTTTAAATAATATTATATTTTAATGCGCAATAATATTTATATCTTCAGGCATCTGTTGAACACTTTGGTTATATAATATTGTGGATTTGTCTGCTTCCTTCTTTATGTCAGAAACAAATTGTTTGTTTCAATACAATCACAAAGAATTTCCCCGTGCACAAATTATCATAACAAAAATAAGATCATGACTAAGAGGTGAATGATTCAAGTGATATATATGTTTAATTTTTTTAAGTAAAATTTCAGATTAAAATTGCCAATCGATGCCAGAGTTATTTCTACCACAAACATATATATATATATATATGATTTTCTATGGAAGGAATGGAGTTTTTGAAATGTAAATAGGTCACGTTACAGTTAGCAGTCAACTTGTTTGATTAATCACTTGTGAGTTAATTGACAGCAACGGCTGTTACGTATTTTAAGTCATTTAGAATTAAAGGGGAATGGTGCTCGTTGGAGTGATGATGCATGTAAATGACTATGTTTAGACTTATTAATCCCAATAAAATCCAATGATCTTATCTCCAAGTTTGGACCAATACTCAACTCCAAAAGAGCACAAGGAAAACGCTTTTACTTGGTCAAGCTTGGTGGAGCCCAATAACAGCTTGGCAATCGTATATGATTTGGCAAAGGAAAAAAAAATGTTTACTAATTATACCAAGTGTTTTAAAATTACTAGTTAAAAAATAAAAAAAATTGGTAAAAGATACATATTTAATATAGTAATAAATGAAAATTTTTATATTTTTAATAAATAATTTTAAATATTTTAACCAATACTGTCATATATAATGTTCATTAATTAATATTAATTTGCGAAAAGAAAAAGATCTAGAACAGAAAGAAGAAGAAACTTAACAGTTAGTAGTCATTGTCATGAGGACCACTTATATGGAAAAGAATAGACAATAATTAAATTGGTAATTAGAGGGTCTTAGGAGCCAGAAAGGAACAAGAAAGAGGAAGAGGCATTAATTTGAATAATAGACCCTACATTCCAAATAGAACAAAGCAAGGAGATTAGGAAGCCGAAAGTTGATCTTTGCATTCACACTGTACCCACGCGACTAAACCTAACGCCCAATAATAAGTGAACGTTGAAAAATAGAAACCATTGCTCAGTTGGGCGGCTTCATTGGGTTGTTGGCATATCCCTGTATTGATAGTTAGTTAGGAGAAGGAAGGAAAATCAAAAGCAATTTCGATACATATATATGTATTGAAGCTTGAAGGTTTCAGCTGGTTTATGTTAGTTTAAAGATTCATTCCTTAATCATATATCTGGCAATTATGTATGAAATTAAGGCCAACGTTATATTACTAGGGTTCAATAGATGGATTTGGATATTCTTCTTACCTATCAAGCACTCTATATAGCACAGGATGTACAAAAAATGAATGGCGTTTCAGAGTATTATTTCTAGTGCTCCAAGAATGTATCTTGTATAGGATAAAACTTTAAGATTCTTGAAATTGTTTTCAGGCATAAAGTTCATTATTTTTTTAAGGTTTAAATTCAAATAACCGAATTATAATATTTTTTTTTCTAAATACCAATAGTTTTCTTGCCAACTTATATATACCCGCATTTGGCAGTAAAATTGAATAGAGTTAAAATTTTATGAGTTATAGGCATTGCTCAGCTCATCAACCATTAAAAACTTTGTTAGCTAGTTAAAATTTTCAATATTTCGTTTATCACTGTCAATAATAAATAAAATAGAAAAACAAAACTCATAAACCAAATGAAGATGATCATAACCAATCACAATTTAATTTTTTCAAATATTTAGTTGGGACTTTGACATTTATAAAGTATGAATAACTAAAAAAATTTGTTTTTGATCTTAGGTCACAAAGACCCTTTAAAAAAAATTAGGAAAACCACATAAAAACACTAATTAAATAATAATTATAATTACTATTAATGTAATTATAAATACTATTAATGTTTTTAATATTAAAATAATTTAAAAAATCATTTCATGAAATTAAAAATGTAATACGAAATTTGAAACATGCTCAAACACTTAAAAAAGAATTTCATAGTATATTTTATTTATCTTATAAACCTTTTTTTAATATATTTAAATTATAAAAATGACCTTTAATATTTATATTTGATATTTTTATATAATAATTTACTATAATTATTATAACAAAAGTTGTACATTTTTTAAATTACTTTATTATGTTTTAAATTTTTTAATTGTTAAAATGGACTTTAATATTTATATTTTATATAATAAAGATAACTATAATTAATAAATTACTATAATTACTATTAATATACTTATAAAAATATTTTTTAAGTGTTACAACATGTTTCAAATTTCCTGTTATATTTTTATTTTTAAAATTAAGTTTTATCTTTTTGATAAATTATTTTATTATGTTTTCGAGTTCGTATTATATATTTTATTTTTGTTATAAACCTTTATTTCAATATTAATATTATTAAAATGAGCTTTAATATTGATATTTAATATAATAAAATTCATTATAATTAAATAATTATTATAGTTAATATTAACATAATTACAAAATAATTTTTAAGTGTTTGAGCATGTTTTACATTTTTTATTATATTTTTATTTTTTAAATCATTAGATATGTTTTCAATTAATAAGGGACAATTATAATTATCATTAATATAATTATAAAATTATTTTTTAAGTGTTGAGCATGTTTCCAAATTTCGTATTACATTGGCCACTTTCACTACCTTACTTTTATATATATAAAGATAAAAATAAAGATAAAGATATCTTTTCTTTTATGTACTCCTACTTTTTTGATCTCTGTTTTTCATTATATGAATTATTACATATTTCCTTTTTTTCTACTCAATTTCCTTTTTTTTTAACCATCTTTCTCTTTTTTACATCTTTTACACTCAATTTTTTGACGTACAAATTTCTTTTTCCTAACGTATATGGCTGTTTATGCTTTCAATGAAGTTAAAAAAACTTGATTTTTTTAACAAAAAACACTTGAAGTTATATAGTAAGAATATTTTTTTGTAGCATGAGGTTGGGGGTTGGGTATTTAACATAAGGTTCTAGGTTCAAACCTCATTACTTTCTTGTACACCGAAAAAATATAGTAAGAATATTTCTTTTTCAATAAGACTCCTTTAAGTGACTTTATTATGTAATATAAAATATAGAATACTTTTTTGTAGCATTTTGAGATATGAATTAATGTCTGAAGGGGGAATTGTTATAAAAATTAAGGGATATAAAAAAAATTTAATTTTAGAGGGATTTAAGATAAAAGATTAATAATTTACATGGATAATATGATATACGTAATGAAATGAGTTGATGTATTTCACATGTTACACTTAATAAATCTATAAAATATAAATTAAAGGGTCGTGACTCAGTTAGCAACACAAACTAAGATTATGTAAAGAGTTTTGAGTGTGATTCATACTAAACACACTCTTAATAAGAGAGATGAGTATTAACTGTAATTAAGCCCCGAACAGGATTGCCTGGTTAATAGAGAAACACGTGGTTAACAAAAAATACATAATAAATCTATAATAAATGTACGAAAAAAATACTTATTTTAAAAAATAAGAAAGACAAATTTAAAACTAAATTTTTGAAGAACCAAAAACAAAAGTTGAATTTATAAAACACACACATATACATGAATGATGCGGTTAAGAAAGATAGTGTTGAATCGAGCGCTTACCACTAGGCTAAAAGTTATAGCTGTTAGCAAGGGCGCAACTTTATTTCCTTAAGGATTCCCAGAGCCGCATCTAGCTTAAGGGGTTGCGCCCATTATAGGCGTCATGGGTTGGGATGTTAAGCCATCGAATCCTAAGGGTGACACTGACAATTAAGCCAACAATCTTCCCCAGTGTCAGCCGGGGGATTCTTCGAACCCATGACCTTGCTCTGATACCACTTGTTGGATCAAACGCTTACCACTAGGCAAAAAGCTATAGCTGTTAGCAAGGGCTCAACTTTATTTTCTTAAGGATTCCCAGAGCCGCATCTAGCTTAAGGGGTTGCGCCCATTATAGGCGCCTTGGGTTGGGATGTTAAGCCCATCGAATCCTAAGGATGACGCTAACAATTAAGCCAACAGATAGCACGGGTCCTGCTAATAGATATTATACCTTCATTCCTATTCTATTCCTCCATTTGGGGAAAAAATATTCTTATTTTTCTATCCATTAATAAGTCCAACTCGGTAATATTACTTATATTTTTTAAATTATACATATATGCTAATTCTCCAATAATAATAAATAGAGTAAACCACCAATTTTATTCCCAACGTATTTCACCGACTTTAAATTCATCCTTAACGTTACAGTAATTCATTAAATAGTCCTTAAATTATGTAAAAAAAATCATCAATAATTAGTCCATGTACATGAACTAAATATTGTTCGATTAATGTAAACTATAGGGACTAATTTGATAATTTATACATAGTTTAGAGACTATTAATGAATTGCGCTATAACATTTGGGACGAATTGAAATTGATATCGGTGGAATACGTTGGGGACGAAATTGGTAGTTTACTATTTCAGTATTAAAGAGAGAGAATATGAAATAAATAATATAATTGAAAAATTAAAATAATTTTTATGAGAATGAGAATATTAATTATATGAGTAAATTACTTTAACCTCCCATCTATTTTACATTTCCAACACAAACCCCTTTTATTTTAAAATCAACAAAATCCCTTCTATTTTAAAAAAATGAAACTTAAACCTTCATTTTTATAATACACTTAATGGAACCGTTAGTCAACAGTCAACAATTATTTTTTATATTAGATTGATGAAAATATCCTTACTAACTATAGTTTTTACTTATTACATAATAATCTCTCTATTTTTTTAAACTTTACATAAAACCCATTTTATTTTATAAATATATTACAATTAAATCTATATTACAATTTTTTTGAAATTATTAAATATTGATACAACTTATTTAAATAACAAAAATCATTTACAAGATAAATAAAATCATATTAAAATTTATTGTAATTAAAATTTAGTAACATAAATTATTTATAAAATGAATCAAATCCTTGAAAAAATAAAATAAATTAAGAACTAAATTTAATCAAACTTGAGTCTGATAATTAATTTCCGAAATATTAAATGATAATATAAAAATAAGTAAATTTTATTTCTTTAATCCTTTACAAAATAAAAAAATTAATATAAAAACAATACGAGTTTTATTTATTTAATATTTTGTAAAATAATATTTTAAATTTTTAAAAAATGCAAAACAGAATATAATTAAGAGATTTTAATCAAATAAAATTCATGGCATTCACTTTATTATGTAAAGTTGGCTTCGCTTCAATAGTTGATGCTCGAGGTACATAGCACCATTTTTTTTTGTTCTTAGTCAAGATACCAAGCAAGAATATTTTGATCAAATGAATCACCAATAAAAGAAAATAAATAATGATATAAACAAATAAATGTTTGTTGTTTTGCCATGCCGTTCAAAATTGTAAAACCATGGTTTCGTGGAATTAATTTTAAATAACTTTCATTTAACGTGTTTTATAAAACGTGCATCACTCATATCAACCACTGATTTCTAAAATCAATTCTACTCAACTGTAAACCAAACGGACACTAAAAATGTTTGTCAAAGTATGCTAAAATATAATAACAACTTTTTTGGGGTCTAACAACTACATAAAAAACACACAAATTCATGAATTTACAATTCAAGAGGTTTTCACCCTTTGTTTTGAATGAGAAAGAGAAGGGGTTTGCAATTTGAAAAATTCAATTAGAAGGGGGGTTTGTAATCTTGAATTTTCAAATAAATAAATTTTGGTAAACAATAATTGGAGTTTTGTGTAGGTTTTTAAATAGAGAGAATTTTATTTGGAAGTATAAAATAGAGGGGATTGGAGTAATTTATTCTAATTATATTTGTTAATTAGTGTTTTTTTATCTTAATAGATAGTTAATGTGACTGAATTAATTATACAAAAGCACAATTCATGGACACATATATGTAAATATTTGGTGAAAAATGAAGCCATAAATTCTATGAATAACTAGAGAATTTATAATTATATAATAAATTAAAATGAGATAATTAAAGAAAAAAAGGATTAATTGATTGGTGATATATATGATAGGATAAAATGAGTGAGGTAATGAATAGAGGTAAAAAAAATATTTTATATAATTTATTGTACAAAATTAGTTAATTGTATGAAATACAAAACTCATAACTATTTTATTAATTAGTATAGCACACAATTGATGGAAACAATATTTACGTTCAACTACCAAATAAATAAGAATTAACTATTGATATTAGGCATTAGCTATAGAGTGATTTTGTAGCTAATTCCTAATAGCTAATGTTCTGTTTGAAGAGGATCGAATTGACAAATTCCATCATTCGTTACGTTTTCACGTAGTAAGAATAATCATTTCTCTCTCACTCTTTTAACTATATATTATAAAGGTGTTGTCTAAGGTGCACAGGTACATAAGTAATTTGACCTGCAATAACAGGTTCTATAGGTTTTTTTTTATTTTATAAATATCACTTTTGCTCTGCACCTCCGTGGTAGAAGGAGGGTGATTGGCCTCGTTCGCCGCACAACCGTGCCATTGCGGCCAACCATGGCCACCCAAACACCAGTAACCCTTTTCCAGTGTTTCATAAATCAGGGAACGGAGCCTCAAGGTCGCGTCGTTTGCATCACAAAGCCACCCAGTTATGGTCGCGTATCATCGTTTTGGACCCTAAGCATTGCGATGCCCCGTCCCTCACGATAGGCAGCCACCGTGAACACATCTAGCAGACGATGAATATTCGAAAACTTATCTTACCTCCGTTATCGAAACCTCTCTTCCTCTCACACTCCCCCCTCGCTGGCGTTGCCAACCTTCACTTCTATCATAGCGAAGTCGCCGGCGACGACAGAGCTAGGGCCCATCATAATCAACGGTCAATCTTCGTTGGAACACTGTTCCATAATCCGTTGTCTTTAAAATAAAATGATCAGAAGCATCAAATTTCCCCCAAACGATCAAGTGAAGCAACCCTGCTACTATTGTAAGTGGACCTACCATTACCCTGTCCAACATTGTTGCTCCCAAGCTAAGGATCTGGCCAGTAAACACTTGAAACTTGAGGGCCTTCATAGCGAAGACAGAAAACATTGTCGTTGTCGAAGAACAATTTGTAGAAACCAGAGGAATAGTTACTGTGGCTTCTGGAGGAAACAAGGTTGGAGAACCTGGTTAGACTTTGATCAGGAAGGAGCGTATCTGTTGGGAAATCGAAGCTCTGTTAGTTAGACTTTGGCCGCGTAAAAAATTCATCCATTCCCACCGTGGATTGAAGCTGATTTTTTTCCACAGATTTTTCTGAGCAAAATTCTTTACCATGTAAAACATATGAGCAAAAGGAGGAGAGCTCAGATTTTTCTCCACAGGAAGAGAGACAGCCACGTGAAGCTGAGCATTGTGAGCCCTCGTTTGCTCTCTCTTATTCTCCGTCCTTGGGCCGCCTCTCCACCGTCTTGCCGGGACACCGGTCACGACGGAAGTGTCTCTAAAATGACCGTTTAAGCTACTGTCGGGTGGTCGTGGGGATGATGACCAGCTACCGGTTTAGAGAAATAAATCTAAGCCATTGAATTAAATACTATTATATCTAATGATCATCATTATTTGTGTAATGGTGCACAAGTTTTAACTTGTGCACCTTAGACAACACCTATTATAAAATTAAAACAAGGGAAAAATATGTTTTTCGTCCCTATAGGTTCGGACAACTTTGGTCTTCGTTGTACTTTATAAATCCTTTGTTTTTTGTCCTTGAACTTTCTAAACCCCAAACCATGTCCCTGGCCGTTAGTGAGATCTGTTAACGTGATGAGTCGGGTAACAAATTAAAGTTACATGTTAGCCTCAATAGTGGGTCTCAAATAGCTGACCCATCTAATGAATCTTTTTTATTAATTTTTTAATTATTAAAATAATCCAAATCATGAAATTATGTTTTTTTATTGGGTAAAATTGCTTAGGTGAAAACCCTAATTTAGCAATTATAGAATCATTTTAATAATTAAAAATTACTAAAAAATTTAATTAGATGATCAATCAATTATTTAGGATTCAATATTGAGGCTGACATATATCTTTTGTTAATCAACTCATCTGGTTAACATATATCTCATTGACGGGCAGGGACCACGGTTTGGAGATTTAGAAAGTTTAGGGACAAAAAACACAAGATTTAAAGTACAGAGACGGAGAATAAAGTTGACCGAAACTATAGGGATGAAAAACATATTTTTTTCCTTAAAACAATATAACATACATGAAAGTATCCTTCCTAATGTAGCGCATCAATATATTCATTCATTCATTATGCTTTCTTCAAACCAAGTAAATTACTGGAAGAAGCTCATGTGTGTGTAAAATGAAATTTGACTGTGATAGGTGATTCATTTTGCAAAGTAATAATATTACGCACCCTCTTTGTTCTCAGTGTTAACTGTTTAAATTTCAAATTAAAGTGGACATTGCTATTTAAAATCAAAGCATACCAGTATTATTTATGCAATGAATCCTTCAATTTCCGGTTTTCATTACTTTCAATAATTCTCACATCATTATAAAAAAATAAAGGAGACATGCTTGTCTGCTACTTGGTTAAATTAATAAATGAAAGTTCAAAAGAACAGGGTGCTTTTTTCCCTCCGTTTAAGGTACACAAGCTGGTACACAAGTAATGTGTACTGTTGATTTAAGTGAATAAAAGATGAAAGGCTCAGATGAATCAGGCAAAACGGTTGAATTTAGGTAGGAGTTTATTTGTTAGTTATTGCTATTAAGTCTTCAGAAATAAATGGTTGAAAAATGTAGTAGCAAAGGTTTTAATAGGAAGTCTGGGACAACCATGTTGGTGGAGGGTGAAAGCATGGATTGGTGGGGAAAGAAATGGACTGAGATGAGATGTGGTTAAGCAAGCTTCGTTTGCTGATTGAAAAAGTCCTTTAATAAACTTAAGTGAGAGTATGTAATGAATGAACAGTGGATGTTTGGTTCCTATTGGTAACGACGACAATTGGTTCCTATTCAAACATGGCAATTTGAATTTTACCAATTAATTGAACAAATTGACATGGGGGTTTTGTTTCTGCGTATATTTCGAATATGTTAAAATTTGGTGTGATTTCATTGTGTATTTTGTGAGAATTGAACAGTTTTCTTCGCGGGTACGAATACACAAAACCCTAGTTTTTTATCTGATTTTTCTCTCAAATAGACCAATAATTGTTTAAATTTCCTTGGGGTTTTGGACCGCCCCGTCACAACGGTCATATGGTCGGAAAATCGCGGCCTTCCGTGGTCAGAATCGTCCGTTTTCGCGGTCGGGTAGAAACCGGATTTTTCGCGGGTCGAGCGACCCGTTTTGCAGGAAACGGGGTGAGGGAGGTGAACAGTGACACGTGCGCCTGCCCACTCGCGGGCCAGGCGCGTGGTGCTCGTGTGTATACGTTTTTTGCCCGAAAAAATTTATTTTTTATACCAAAAATTAAATAATAAAATTTTTGATTTTTGATATATTTTTTAATTTTTGGATACCTGGAAGTATTTTATTTTAATTATTTTGAGAGTAATTATAATTTTGGAAATGTTACTCTCAGATTTTGGGCTGAAATTTTTTGTGTATATTTCATATGTTATTAGTGAGTTTTTGGTATATTTAATTCTCTCTGGTAGTGAGCCAAATGTTATGAAATTATTTTTGGCCATTTTGAAATCATATGTTATGTATTAATAATACATATAGTTTGTTAATAATGCAATTTATTTATTCAATTAAATTATGTTTGACATGATTTTTATATTTGTATAATTGTGAGCCCGCCTATCGTGGGTACAATCATGTAAAATTTTATAAAAAATTAGTTATTTTAAATTATATTGCACTAATAATAATTATACCCTATCGGCGTGTTGTTATTAATGTGATTTATTTTTATGCAATATATGGTGTTTAACTCATGTCAAATTTTTTATTTAGTTCCTTATCGGTATTTAATTTTTTTTGAGACGTGAGAATATATATTGTATCATTTATTATTTATTATTTATTGTGATCCGGGACCCTTAGGCGGGATCAATGTAGATAAGAAATTTTGGTTAATAGGCACCTTATTATTTTGGCTAGAACACAGATTCATTTAATTTTGTGTTAGCATATGATATTATGCATATTAAATGTTTCTTTGTTATTTTGGTGTTAGCCTCTATGCCCATTTCTGTCAATATTTTGAACAAGACCTAATTTAGTGATTTTTGTGACATTACTTGACATCATTATAGTGTGAAGATTCATAGTAATTACCACAAATATAAAAAAAAAACACAAAAATTCACCACGGGAGCTAGGGTAACACCCAAGTCATGCATGCAAAATTTCACGTCAAAATTCATCCGTAAACCATGCAAGCCCCTCCACTATCCATGGAAAGTGTACTTATGGTTAGGGTTTGTATACTACCACCATCTACTATCAGGGTCAACTAACCAAACACTTCATTTCACCTCAACCTTCCACCACACACTTCAAAATGCTCAATGGGACACCAAAATATTTTTCCATAATTTTTTCTCATTACCCAATATTTTTAATTTAATTATATTCTTTTAAATGTAATTAATTCACAGTAATTACCACAAATATAAAAAAAACACGAAAATTCACCACGGGAGCCAAGGTAACACCCAAGTCATGCATGCAAAATTTCACGTCAAAATTCATCCGTCAACCATGCAAGCCCCTCCACTATCCATGGAATGTGTACTTAGGGTTAGGGTTTGTATTACCACCATCTACTCATCAGGGTCAACTAACCAAACACTTCGTTTCACCTCAACCTTCCACCACACACTTCAAAATGCTCAACAGGACACCATTTAACATCCCGCAAATTAGAAACTTTAAACAACTTATTAGGCTGAAATAAGAGGGTTAAGTATTAGTAATTAAAGGAAAATAAGTTAAGAGACCAAGTGTTAGCCTTAACCAGAAGTTTAATAACTCATTAGGTTAGAAATAAGATTATTGTGTTTGGTAATTAGAGGTTGAGGGGGATTATGGAAATTAACTTAGAATTCTATTTCAGTTAAAATGAAGAGTTTTGGGTTCTGGTAATCGATTACAGGGAGTTTGTAATTGATTACCCGAGAGCTAGTTTTTAGGTAATCGATTACTCACAGGTTGTAATCAATTACCGAGAGCTGAATTTTGTGTAATCGATTACGTAATCGATTATCTGAGGGCTGAGTTTTTGGTAATCGATTACCAAGGGTTGTAATCGATTACCAGATTTCCAGAAACGTTTTCTAGTGTAATTTTTATCTCTGGTAATCGATTACAACACTATGGTAATCGATTACCAGCTGTCCAGTATAAATACTCGGACATGCAGAATCTGAAGGGAGCTATTTTCTTCTTCTTCCTTCACGCATTTTAGAGAGAGAGTGTGTGTGGACCTAGTGAGAGATCAGAGCTAGAATCATCAAGTGAAGCACTTCAATCTTCCATCCTACTCTTGATTCCCAAGGATTGGTGAGTAACTCACACACCCACTTTTCTCTTTGAGTTTGATTTCTTATTTTCTTCTTCTTCCTTCACGCATTTTAGAGAGAGAGTGTGTGTGGACCTAGTGAGAGATCAGAGCTAGAATCATCAAGTGAAGCACTTCAATCTTCCATCCTACTCTTGATTCCCAAGGATTGGTGAGTATAACTCACACACCCACTTTTCTCTTTGAGTTGATTTCTCCCCAATGTATGAACCCTACTCTTTAATCCTCTTTTATATGATAATTGTGGTTAGATTAGTAATGTATGCATGAATTTGAGTAGATTGGTTGGTTGTTCGCTGAAAACCTTAGGGTAGCGAGATTTACGAAAGTAGCGAGATTACGAAATGCTTAATGTATGAACCCTACCTCTTCGATTCCCTTTCTAATTAGTTAATATGATTGAATTGATGAAGTTATGCTGGAATTGAATAATTCATGCTAGGAATTGATTATAAATCCCTTGGATTTTGAAGTTAAAAAAGTTTTCGAAACACTCGAAATACTCGAAATTCTAGTTTTGGGTTATCAATTCATGTTTACCGATTTCGACCGTGAGTTAATTAAGTCGGCCTTGTGCTGTGAGTTAAGAAATTGATTGATTATGTAAAGATATTGACTTCGGTCCAGTTTTGGGTGGGATACGTCCCGGAAAGACGTTTCCCGTAGTCTGAGCTCAGGTCTAACTCCAGTTTCAGTAATCAGTTCATGCCTGCTGGGCACAGCAGTGAGTTGCATTATTATTGCATTGTAATGACTTGAGTGTTAAGTTATGAATATGTTATGTTAGTTATCTTTAATTGATATGAATTTGAGTATGATATTTAGCTTTACATTAGTTAGTTAAGTGGATCTTCCCCACACTTTATGCATGTTTAGTATACTCGCGCGATTATTATCTCCCCCCACGTTTCAGGTTTATTTTAGTTGTGCTGGAAAATCCAGTGATATGACGGAAAGGTTTTTGAAGAGCTTGATTTTTATTCCGCAATGGAAGTTCTTGTAATAGAAATTAGTTTAATTGTATTTGTGGATAATCGACCTAATGATGTATAAACGCATGAGCATGTTTTTAGCCATGGAGGCTTAATTATGAGTTTTAAAGTATTCATGTTATTAGATTGTACTGGTTTTGCTGAGTTTCAGGTTAACCTTGGATTTGGTAACATCCGGTTTTTAGGGAGACTCTGCCATTTCCGGTATGAGTTCATTGAACCACACTTCTTCAAGTGTGGATTCTTCCTAACATTAAGTAAGGTTTACTATTATTTAGAGATATTGACGTTGTAATGTAATTGTTAAACTAATCGTTGGATAGTTTTAAGCGAATGTTTGACGATATTGAAAATTTAACGTAATGATTTCAAGAACTTCGGGAATAGTGTCTCCAACGGGCATTAATTCTGAGTTCAGAAATTAGGGCGTTACATTTTGGTATCAGAGCAGTTCAATCCAATTGGACTGTGGTTAGGCTAGTTGCTCGTGGCTTATTGGATCTTCTAGTACGTGTACTCATTATAGGGACTGATCACTCCTATAGTGTGTGCATTGTACACGGAGATTATGGTTAGTCATGTGAGTAGGTTACCTTGGTCAAGGAGTTAGAATACTTCTTAACAAGGGTAGAGCCACCCATCTTGTATTAGAAAGAGAGTAACTTAAGTTTATTCCTAAGAACATTATACTCACCATAGAAGCTTTATAGAATGTGACCCTGGAATCCTAGTGAACATTAGGCTCCCTGAGGTAGTTAGTTTAAAATAGATTCTTTACTTGTGGATGTTGATTTGTTGTTTGACTTATAATGTGGTATTCATTGTGTGACTTGTATAATTTGAATGTTTTGTGTGTGTCTTGTTGTTTGAATTGTAATGTTGGTTGTTTGAATGGTTTTGTGGCACATTATGTTAGAATGTGTGCGTATACGTTAGGTAGTAATTCACATAGTTAGAGTTTCTTTTGAGACAAACTTTTGTGAGGCCATGTTAGAAGGAATGCGGGACTATAGTCCAAGTTAAGATAGAAACTCTAAGTAGGGTAAACCAGTGATCATAGAACACCTAAGAGGACTTTAACTTAATAGGCTTAAGACCTTACCTAAAGTTAGAAACTTAGCAGGGACATATAGACATTTAGACCTAAACTTACAAGGGTTAGGAAATTGAGGTTTCTTTTGAGTCGATGTAGGAGTAGGCATATTTCCTAGGCCGCCTTGAGGGTAGTCGGGAGACGGTCAGGCGAGTGGGGATTCTTTCAGCCACCTTGCCCTTTTGCTTTGTCCATGGATTACATGGACAGATCTTTAGACTCTACCAGACGGGTAGGTAATCATGACGACTACCATTTCCTCACCTTACATCTCACATTTAGAGAACACTTAGTGGCCCTAGAGACAGAGTCTTACGACCCTAATATTTTAGAAACCCTTAGGAGAGATCACATACTTGTACCTTAAGACTACAACATTAATTGTTAGCCACTGAGAGTTGGGGGCATGTTTAGGAGATGAATAAGCTAGAGATCCCTAGTAAAGATAGTGAGATTTCGATTATCTAATGTTAGTACCATTCCAGAACTTACCATTAGTAATATCTTTAATCCCTAACGAGTGGGTAAGTTGTCGTGAGAAAACAATACTTCTGCTCTTTCTTTTCACCCTTAGGAAATACTTAAGAATATTAGGAAGTGATGCCTTGAATATCTGAAAATTTAGAAATCATCAAATAAGAACACTTCACCCATACCTTAAGTCTAACCATATCGGTTTTAACTTCGAGGACTCGGAGAATTACTCGGGAAAGGAATTAGTAGAGGCTTTTAGTCAGGATAGTTGGTATGAACCAAATTTTTCTCGGAAATCCAACTTAGTAGTTCCACCATCCTTAATCACCTAATTCAACTTATTACCACCAGTAGAAAGAAACCTTAGCCATAACTCTTCTAAGGGAGAGGAACCTTAATCAAGAAAGTTAAGAATTCTAGTATAGATTACGTAAGGTAGTGTAGATTTACCTACAACTCAGGTAAGGACAGGAAGTTCACAATTAAGCCATATTAAGGGTAGTCCTATAGAAAGGGGTTAGGAATCACCTGAGAGAATTGTTAGAGAGAAAGTGAGTGAACCTAATACCTTAGTTAAAGATAACAAAGTAGCGGGAATAACATAGACTTTTAGAATTTAATAGAAAAGGGGAGGAAACTATAATTGAGGTCTTAATGGGAAGTTAATAGAATAAGTAGATTAGTAGACACTCTAGAGTTAACCAAGAATTTATCAGTAGCGGTAGATGTTCCCAGCCACCCAAATACTTAGCCTTCTCCATGAATTCCATGAGGGAAAAACAAATTAGTTTAGATATCTGGATGTAGGTTTGGTAACTCCAAGAGAAATCAAGATTTTAAACACTGAGAAATATTAGGGAGAGCCTGAACCCTTAAGGGGGTAGTTTTATAGTCAACCATGAGAATCCGTAGAAGGCACTCAGTACTTGAACCCAACTAAGTTTCACCCAACCTGAAAGTTAGATTTGATTGTGTATAGTTAGGCCTAGTCAGAGTGTTAAGAAAGATTGAGATATTGTTAGGCACACTCACTAGGTTAGAACTCTAAAGCATTTAGAAATCTTTACTTATAGGAGGACTAGGGTATGGACGACATTATGTCACTTTCCTTTTCAGTGAAAACTTAGAACCAAATTAAGTACAAGCCCTGACCGGTAGGGTGAGATAGAGAAAGATCCCAGTAAGGGAAGATAGGAGACTACGAGGGTTTACCATGTTCATGCTGTAACCGGTAGGTATTATACCTACGTTTATGGCATGAGTGTTGTTAGGATTCTGTTATTTTATTAGAAGAATGAGTGACCTTCCTCTCACTTATGTGCGGTGTTTGTTTATGTGATTATGTGAACTTAATTCCTCGAACATGACGTGAGCGTTGGATTATTTAGCCAACACAAACTTAGTGATTCGAGGGATTGAGTAATTATGTGTGCATGACTTATAGTTAGTAATACAGTAGAGCTTAGAATATAAACATGTAAATCACTTGGAATTTTCTCAAACCTAGCTAGATCAGTAAGAACATAAGACTTGAAACCAACCGTAGTTGATGGGTTTGGGTATGGAATTAGGATCCTTACTTAGTTGTTGTGTGAAATCTTTTCCTATGATTAGATTTTATCAAGGGTGTTGTCTAACCAAGCCAGTCAAGTATACTCAAATAGAGTAGAAAGTCTCTTCATGTGTCTCTCGTGAGAATACATGAAAGGAGTTTGTTAAAGAAGTTCAGGAACCTAAGTTTAGGAGTAACTATTGGGGAGCATAGTGTCAGACTTCATAGTATCGCATTCACCAGTGAGCTAAGAGCTCTAATTAGGGAGGCTCAGAGTTTGGACTCTAGCCTCCAAGAGGGAAGGCAACCATAGGGTTTTCTGGATCAGAAGATGGGATAATTCTCTTCCAAGGGAGAGTCAGTGTCCCTAAAAGGGGTAACCTCAGGCAGCAGGTGTTAGAATAAGCTAATAGAGGTAAGTTTCTCGTACATCCTGACTCTACCAAGATGTATCAGGATGTGGAAAGAAATATAGTAGGTTAGGTTTTTGAGTGTTTAATGTGTCAGCAGGTCTATATAGAACATCGAAACCATTAGGAACCCTTTTACCATTAGTAATCTCTGAGTGGAAGTGGGAGAGTATAGTTAGGGACGTTGTGATAGGTTTGCCCCGAGTCCAAGCTGTTGGTGATGCCATCTGGGTGAATGAGGACCGACTGGCCAAGCCAGCTCACCTCCTACCAGTTAGGAGTACCTTTTCCTTTAGCAATTAGAAGGTTTGTATGTTAGAGAGATCGTCAGACTACATGGCATTTCCTCTAACCTCATATCAAATAGGGACTCTAGGTTCACTTTTAGGTTTTGGGATACTCTTCACCAGGTTACGGGAATGATTTCCGAAACTTTTAGTTGAGGTAAATTTAAATTCTGTTTCTTGTACAATTTTGAGGGCAAAATTGCTAGAAGGGGGTAGAATGTAACATCTCGCAAATTAGAAACTTTAAACAACTTATTAGGCTGAAATAAGAGGGTTAAGTATTAGTAATTAAAGGAAAATAGTTAAGAGACCAAGTGTTAGCCTTAACTAGAAGTTTTAATAACTCATTAGGTTAGAAATAAGATTATTGTGTTTGGTAATTAGAGGTTGAGTGAGGATTATGGAAATTAACTTAGAATTCTATTTCAGGTTAAAATGAAGAGTTTTGGGTTCTGGTAATCGATTACAGGGAGTTTGTAATCAATTACCCGAGAGCTAGTTTTTAGGTAATCAATTACTCACAGGTTGTAATCGATTACCCGAGAGCTGAATTTGTGTAATCGATTACGTAATCGATTATCTGAGGGCTGAGTTTTTGGTAATCGATTACCAAGAGTTGTAATCGATTACCAGATTTCCAGAAACGTTTTCTAGTGTAATTTTTACCTCTGGTAATCGATTACACACACTATGGTAATCGATTACCAGCTGTCCAGTATAAATACTCGGACATGCAGAATCTGAAGGGAGCTATTTTCTTCTTCTTCCTTCACGCTTTTTATAGAGAGAGAGTGTGCACCTAGTGAGAGAAAGCTGATTTGGGAGCTGGGAAGGAATTCAGAGCTAGAATCATCAAGTGAAAAACTTCAATCTTCCATCCTACTCTTGATTCCCAAGGATTTGTGAGTATAAACTCACACACCCACTTTTCTCTTTGAGTTTGATTTCTCCCCAATGTAGGAACCCTACTCTTTAATCCTCTTTTATATGATAATTGTGGTTAGATTAGTAATGTATGCATGAATTTGAGTAGTTATGGTTGGTTGTTTCGTTGAAAACCTTAGGGTAGCGAGATTTATGAAAGTAGCGAGATTACGAAATACTTAATGTATGAACCCTACTCTTCGATTCCCTTTCTAATTAGTTAATATGATTGAATGATGAAGTTATGCTGGAATTGAATAATTCATGCTAGGAATTGATTATAAATCCCTTGGATTTCGAAGTTACGAAAGTTTTCGAAACACTCGAAATACTCGAAATTCTAGTTTTGAGTTATCAATTCATGTTTACCGGTTTCGACCGTGAGTTAATTAAGCCAGCCTTGTGCTGTGAGTTAAGAAATTGATTGATTATGTAAAGATATTGACTTCGGTCCAGTTTTGGGTGGGATACGTCCCCCGGGAAAGACGTTTCCCGTAGTCTGTGCTCAGGTCTAACTCCAGTTTCAGTAATCAGTTCATGCCTGCTGAGCACAACAGTGAGTTGCATTATTATTGCATTGTAATGACTTGAGTATTAAGTTTATGAATATGTTATGTTAGTTATCTTTAATTGATATGAATTTGAGTATGATATTTAGCTTTATATTAGTTAGTTAAGTTGATCTTCCCCACACTTTATGCATGTTTAGTTTATACTCGCTGAGATTATTATCTCACCCCCACGTTTCGGGGATTTATTTTAGGTGTGCAGGAAAATTCCAAGTGATATGACGGAAAAAGGTGTTGAAGGAGCTGAGTTTTATTCCGCAATGGAAGTTCTTTGTAATAGAAATTAGTTTAATTGTATTTGTGGATAATCGACCTAATGATGTATAAACGCATGAGCATGTTTTTAGCCATGGAGGCTTAATTATGAGTTTTAAAGTATTCATGTTATTAGATTGTACTGGTTTTGCTGAGTTTCAGGTTACCTTGGATTTGGTAACATTCAGTTTTTTAGGGGAGACTCTGCCGGATTTCCGGTATGAGTTCATTGAACCACACTTCTTCAAGTGTGGATTCTTCCCTAACATTAAGTAAGATTTACTATTATTAGAGATATTGATGTTGTAATATAATTGCTTAAACTAATCATTGGATAGTTTTAAGCGAATGTTTGACGATATTGAAAATTTAACGTAATGATTTCAAGAACTTCGGGAACAGTGTCTCCAACGGGCATTAATTCTGAGTTCAGAAATTAGGGCATTACACACCAAAACTATTTTTCCATAATTTTTTCTCATTACCCAATATTTTTAATTTAATTATATTCTTTTAAATGTAATTAATTCACAGTAATTACCACAAATATAAAAAAAACACAAAAATTCACCACGGGAGCCAAGGTAACACCCAAGTCATGCATGTAAAATTTCACGTCCAAAATTCATCCGTCAACCATGCAAGCCCCTCCACTACATTTGGAAAGTGTACTTAGGGTTAAGGTTTGTATACTACCACCATCTACTCACCAGGGTCAACTAACCAAACACTTCGTTTCACCCCAACCTTCCACCACACACTTTAAAATGCTCAATGGGACACCAAAATATTTTTCCATAATTTTTTCTCATTACCCAATATTTTTAATTTAATTATATTCTTTTAAATGTAATTTATTCACAGTAATTACCACAAATATAAAAAAAACACGAAATTCACCACGGGAGCCAAGGTAATACCCAAGTCATGCATGCAAATTTCAAGACAAAATTCATTCGTCAACCATGAAAGCCCCCCACTATCCATGGAAAGTGTACTTAGGGTTAGGGTTTTGTATACTACCACCATTTACTCACCACAGTCAACTAGTCGAACACTTCATTTCACCTCAACCTTCCACCACATACTTCAACATGCTCAATGGGACACCATCAATATTTTCCAATTTTTTTCTCATTACCAAATATTTTTAATTTAATTATCTTCTTTTATATGTAATTAATTCTCAGTAATTACCACAAATATAAAAAATACGAAAATTCACCACGAGAGCCAAGGTAACAACCCAAGTCATGCATGCAAAATTTCAAGACAAAATTCATTCGTCAACCATGCAAACCCCCACTATCCATGGAAAGTGTACTTAGGGTTAGGGTTTGTATACTACCACCATCTACTCACCAGGGTCAACTAGCCAAACACTTCGTTTCACCTCAACCTTCCATCACACACTTCAACATGCTCAATGGGACACCATCAATATTTTTCCAGAATTTTTTCTCATTACCCAAATTTTTAATTTAATTATCTTCTTTTGAATGTAACTAATTCACAGTAATTACCACAAATATAAAAAAACACAAAAATTCACCAAGGTAACACCCAAGTCATGCATGCAAAATTTCACGTCAAATTTCATTCGTCAACCATGCAAGCCCGCCACTATCCATGGAAAGTGAAAAGTTGTCAAAGTACCACGGGTTAGGCTAAAAGTGAGCAGAGCCAGGTTGGCTCACTTTTCTGGTGAGCTGAAAAAATACCAACCCGGCTCGACCCACCGCGGGTTGGTGGGTTAGGCGGGTTGGCTCGCCTAACTTAAAATTATAAAAAAATAATATAAAAGGTAAAAAAACTAGAAAAAAATATACAAAATTATAAAAATAACTTAAAAATATATAAATTAAATACAAAATTAAAAAGTGAGCCAACCCACCTCAACCCGGCTCAAATCCGCTTTGGCTCGTGAGTTAAGTGGGTAAGTGGGTTGACCCACTTTTGACTTGCGAAAATGTGAGCCTATATTTTACCAACCCAACCCACTAGTGAGCCGGGTTGGCTCACTGAGCTCAACCCAAATTGACACCTCAAAGTGTTGTTAGGGTTAGGGTTTGTATACTACAACCATCTACTCACCAAATGACCTCCATTGGCCAAGACATTATTAACACTTAACCACCATCCCAAATGGACGTTGAAATGATTTTTCTGGAATTTTTGGGAACCAGCAGCTATATTTTGTGATTTTTCTCTATTTTTTCACCAAATAATTCACAATAAATACATTATAAGTTGAAAAAACACCAAAATTGGGTACACGGTGCCTCACCCACTTTGGGATGTCCCAAATGAAAGGTTGGCTTTTTTTGTGGTCATTTGGTGGTTTTTGTTCTTAAATTGTATTATTATAAACTTTTTCCTATGAAAAATCAATTAAAAAAGTATGAAAAATTTTGTAAAATTTCATTTTAAGGAGAGATTAAAAAAATGACACCAAATTAAAGAATCAGTGTATAATAGGACACGTTAAATGTTAATTAAAATGTAAAAATTTATAATACAAAAGAATATTCTATTTTATAATTATAATAGTTAAAGGGCTTATATTTGAAAAATATAAAAATTCATGGTAACCTGCTATGTGTACCGGTACCATAACCTTACCCATATAATATATATCATGGTTTCTTAAATTAAAAATGTGTTTCTCTCAAACTTGAAATTTATATACCTACTTTTCAAAGACTATTGATTTCAGTTCCACCCTGTCTATTACGCTAAAGGGCGAAAACCAAAAATTTCTAATCATAGCTCAAGGAAGAGAACAAGCATATATGGATCGAACGAAAATAGTGGGATACAATATATATTACTTCGTTTTTCCCCCCTTTTTACTAACTTTTTAGTAATTATTTAGGGTTGCTTTTATTTTAGTGAAATTAATTTTGAAAGAAATATATTAAAAGAATTGATTTTGAAAGAAAAATGAGGTTAAAAATTGATACGTATTTGAACTGATATTTTAAAAGTGATCAATTAATAGAACTAGAAGCATTGATTTTATTGTGACAATAAGATAATTGAATTTTTTAGCTCAAAACTTGATTTTTCATGCTTTCCAAGCTGGCTATAACTAAAGCGGGACATCTTACAAATTTGTTACCATTTTAAGGTGATTTTTGTCATATCTCAATTTTGTTTTATTTTTTTTTGTCATATCGAGAATTTGCATATCATTATTTAAAAAATTAATGACTTATCAAATGACAACACAATATGAATTATGTAAGTTTATATTGTTAGAATATTGAGCAGACCTCCAACATTGAACTAAAAAGCAAACCACATAAGTGAGTTAGACACATCATATCTTACGCAAAATCTTAAGTTGTTGGAAAGGACAACTAGAAAATGAGGTTAAGGTGGTCAATATTATAAATTTTTCAAATCAATCGCCCCCACCCCAAATTCAATTTTGTTATTATATATAGAATTATAATATTATAATATAACAAAAAAAACTAAATTAAATATATAGCAAATTAAGATAAACACTATAAATATATATATATATATGTTTATTGTATGTAACTTAAAATTTTGTGAATTTTTTTAATTATTTTAATTTTTTTTAATTATTTTTCTATTTATTTTAATTTTGAATCAAATGTTTATCACTAAAATATTAATAAGAATTTAAAATTTATAAAATAAAACTATAATAATTACATAATATTATACTTTGTCTATAAAATAAAAATATAATTTATATAATAAGATTTATGTAAATGTATTTTTATAATATTTTACTTTAACTATTAACTTAAATCAAATACTTATAATTCAATAAGTTAACTTATCAGCTTTCAACTAATTTATCAGCTAGTTTTATTAAATATAACATATGTCTCATTCTAACTAACCTTATACTATACAAAAATTCTATTCCATGATTTATAATATATAAATTTACATAACAATATAAATACACACATCATATATAATTTTTTTAAAAAAATAGTTGCCCCAAGGGCGCTTCACCCCTAGGTGGTAGGTTTATGAGTCATGCTACTTATATATTGCTTTTCTTATCTATTTCTATCCAATGTGGGACTAACAACATATCCCAACAATATGTATGACAAATTAAGAATATGTTTGACTACTCAACTAACTTATAGTGTCATGCAATTAGTCCCCGAGTTTAGGAAAACCCTTCGTTAGTCCCTGATGATGTTACTCTTTGAATTGCAATTAAGTCCAAAGCGTTAAACGATATTAACTGTGTGCTTAGGTGTCACATGTCACCCCCGAATGCTACATTAAGGATTAAAGTACATTAGTTTTATGAAATTAGTGACTAATCTAAATTAAGTTATCATGTGCATAGGCTGATTCCAATATTACATGAGGTAATTCTAGGTACCCCACACAAGTTTTGTGTGTATCATCTGTAACATAATTTTACAAAACAATGGAAGGACAAGGGAGCTTAGGAATACAATAGCATCATACTTGATTAAACCATAACATTAGAAAATTTTCTAATTTTTCACCAATATCCCAACATAAACCTTAGCAACATATATAAAACTAAACATTAAGTCACACAACATCATAATTAATTGCCCAACTTAATTTCCTCATTTCACGGTCTAATTTATTTAGCTTTCTTTTGTCACATTGTTCCTTCACCCTTCATCCTCACTTCTACAAACTGACATGTTTAATGTAGTTTCACCCATGCTTTAATTTCTTCAACACTAGAATCATTTTTCACCCACTAGAAAAATTGGCATTTTTCTACAACTTGCAAAATCTCAAACATAAGATATACAACACAAAAATAAAAAGAATATAAAAAAAATTAAATAAACCAAAAACACATACATTAAGATAATCTATATTTAAAATTATTAACGCGTCAATGATAAATATCTATATTTAATGTTTTCAATATATTTAATATTTTAGCATTGAAACAATCTGCTCAGATCGACGTGTCATGTATATATCCGCTCCAACTGTTCTGTCTTTTCAGCTGTGACACTTACCTGATAGAATTAATTATTGATTTTCGCTGTTAATTAATTTGGAATGTTTCAATAACTAATTACTAACTATTTCACCATTAATTAATCTTAAGCATTTCATAAGCAATAGAAAAAATCTCACTAAGAAGTCATTCCATAAGCATTAAACTAACAGATTATATATTATATTTTATGCATTTTTTTGGTGTATTATATTGTATGCATTTGTTATTATAGATTACATAACAAACTAAATAAAATAAAATCTTTTCAAATAAAAAAATATAAAAGATTATAAGATATAAGAGTGTGTTAGAATAAAAGATGTAATCATTTAATTTAACACTATTTGATAAATGAGAATGGTGAATATTAATCATAAGTGAATCTCTTTAGAGAAAAATTCTTTATATATGAAAGGGGGTATGACAGGGAAAGTTTCAAAAATTGGTCAATTTCATAGATATGTACAAATAATTTAAATATGATTTCCATGGAAAGAGGGTTGGATTGAAAATGGTGGTGAGACATATTTTCAGTTAGCAATTATAGGACAAATAGTTATCAACCTTAAAAAAGAGTCCGTTATCCCATTAAAAATGTAATATGTAAAAAAAATTTTGGCAAACTCAAAAAAGAATAATAGTTTCTTTTTAAAAAATGTACTTTTGAAACTTTTAGAATGTTTAGATAATCATTTATTGGAAAATATTATGTAATGAATAAATTAAAATAATTTTAAAAGTAACTTAGTTTTAACTTCTTTTATAAATATAATTTAAAATAGGATTTAATGGATATACACGGATAATATAAAAAACTTTACATATTGGGGTGGAATAAAGGAAAAAGGGAAGTAGCTTGAATTGGTTGGGATATATTGTGTAAATGAAAAATTGAGGCAAGGATAAGAAAAAAAATATGAATAGAAAAAAATAATCATTCACATTAATATGCAATTTTTAACTTTCTTATATTATCAATTCTATTTATTAAAAAATTATTGTATATTTTTTTTTATCAAATTATTATTGTATGTCTAATATGATAAAAATTCCTGGTACCTACTATTAGTATATAAAAAATTTGAGTATAAAATTAGAGTTGTGTAGTAATAATTATAGCCAGCTGCAATTATTGACGTATCAATCACATATAGGACGTTATATTTCAGCACATTTTTTAACTAAACCATTCAGTGTTGCACCCAGGGACGGATCTAAAGTGGGGGCTTTTCAGTGTTGCACATTTGCACTTGCACCAATGGGAAGTTGCTGGTTTAAGAGACTGGTTTAAGAGAATTCAAGTGGTAGATGCTTTTTCTTAACTAAGGCCTCCTTTGTAAATGGATATTGTAAATGTGGAAAAAAAAAATGTTGAGAGAATTTATCTTATTATAATATGGATATTTCCAACTTAAATAATACATACTCTATAGAAGATAGATATGATTTATATTAAAAAAAAAAAACAGAGTTGCAGGGTTCTATTCCATTAACACATGCTGGTCTGCAAGCTTAACATTTTTCAAACCAAAATGTGCCACATTAATTGCAAACTGTCAGAGTTATGTAACAGTATATGACCAAAGAACTAAACAAGGTGCAATTTGCACTCACTAGGGGCTAGTGATGCCTCTTCGCTTAGCTTTTTTAAAGACACCCATTTTGATACATTAACATGTACACTTTATTTAGATCACAAAACCCTGTTTGGAAGAATGCTCAACTTTTCAATGGTAAATTATAGGATAACAAATAAAGCAAGGAAATCAAATCGTTTGTAGCCAATTTCCGATGCATTTGTTTGTGTATAAAAGAAGAAAACGTGTCCACAGGTTGAACCACAATTGTCTTCATTTACCATTGTATTTGACGGGGAGTCACTTGAAGTCATAGACTATGCATATATACCAACATAAAGTTTGTGCAAAAATTATAAGCCACACTCTCAACAGTTAGTGAGATATTTTAATTCCCATTATTCCTGGCCAGATTCTCAACACAAAAAACAGGAAAGTACTAATAGTCAAGGTTAGGAAAACGAAACAATTATGTGACATGTATAATGCTTAGTTCCGGGAAATTAAATAAACAAACAAAAGGAAGGAGAGGAGAAAAATACACATATAGGGGCATCAAAAACAAAAGTGATAAAGATGGAGAGAAGAGAAAAGATTGGGTGGGTGGACAAAATCAGAGTCCTCCATCCCCTGTGTGTCTTGTATTAATCTGAGGGATTCCAATGTCCTTAATTTTGGTAGCAGTCTGTTGGGAGATTGCAGTTTCAAATTAGAACACGACTTCATTGAACCATTCCTAATAATATGAGAATAAATTAATTGATTAAAGTAATCAACTTCTGTTTAGTTTGTTATGTTGCTTTTGCATATATTATGCACCATTGGTGTTAAACTAAACCACTGTCACATCTCACCTAACTTATTCAAAAAACATATCAATTATTATTATTACAATAATCAAAGGGAATAAAGTCAATACATCCTTTAACAAATATCATATGCACATAGACATCCCCTCCTCGTGGGGGAAGGGCACTCTTTTCTTTTCTTTATTTTTTTATTTCTGATGAAATTTGAAGTTATGTTGTGTTGTGTTAGATTAGATATTTCAACTTATTTTAAAAAAGTGCACACATGAAAAGAAAGGTTGTTCTTCTTCCTAAAGCACGATCTAGTGCAAGTCCCTTTTTAGTAAGAAAGTTGGCCAAGTAACTGCAGTTCACGCCACAATCACTTGGAAATAGTTGGAGAAATAAAATAAAATAAATAAGGGTTATTGGTGAACTATAATGCTAATTTGGTTTTAGTGTTTGTTTGGATTGGCGTTTGTAAACTTGAGTTTAGGTGAACGTGATTTATTGAACGTGATTTGAAGGGAACTTGAGTTTATATAAACGTGATTTCTTGTTTAGATAGTTTGTTGCAAACGTGAGTTTAAGAAAGTGAATGTTGTTTGGTTGAAATTGTACGTTTGTAGGTATAATTACTAAAAAGGACTGAATGAAAGAGTATCAAGTGAGAAAACATGCTTTGACCCGGTAAAGGTGAAGGGTAAAAGAGCAAATTGCCCACATCAACCTCACATGTCTATTTGAACTCAAGTATCAGTAGGGATGTCAAAAAAACCCGCACCCGAGGATACCCGTGGATATACCCACATATTTATTAAATGGGCGAGGACGGATATTATACTACCCGCCCCGCGGGTACCCGCATACTCATTAAAACATATTCTTTTATTAAATATATTTGAATATTAAGATTTTTTATTATTTTATGATGAGATATAATTTATTTTATATTATTTTTGATAATATTCTTAATATATTAACATGTAATGGTATTATATAATGATGGTTTATATATATATAGTATGATAATATAACATCTCCTCTCTTTCTTTTTATAAAATTTAAATTCTTAAACATTAATGGATACCCGTGGATACCCGTTACCCGCATGGGTACCCGTTAATTTTAGCGGGTATGTATACGGGTAGGCACTACCCGCCCCGCCCCGTTGACATCCCTAAGTATCAGTAAACGTGAAAGCTACAATTTTTTGCTTCCAACTAGACTCAAGTTTTCTCTCAACTCAATTCATGAATGTTAATCCAAACAATTCAAAAAAAGATAAACTCACGTATGTTCAAAAAATCACATAAGTTTAGTTCCTCCCTTTAACATTATTAAATTTGATGGTGACATGACAAACAGATTATGTGTTCTAGTCACTTTTTAATGAAAATTATTTGATAATTGAATAGCACCTCAGTCATTCAAATTTTATTTAGTGTTTTATTAAATGTGATGAAATTATTAATTTAAAATATAAATTACAATTACCATTTACTTTGTTGAAATTGTGAAAAGAAAACCAAAACATTTTTATTAAAAATAATTGGATAAGCTAACACAAAAATCTGTTTGTCACGTCAATATTAAAGTTAATAATGTTAAAATAAAAAACTAAACTTACGTGATTTCAGAATATAATAAATCTAAACCAACTGTTTTAAACTTTATAAGCTAAAATTTAATCGACTAGAAACATATTCAATCTAATAAATAATAAGCAAAGAGCATGATAATACTTAATAATCTGCAATGAAAAATTGAAAGGGGAAATGGGAAAAAGGAGGGCGTTATAGTCTTAGTCCTTAAGCACGAGAAAAGTAGAAAAGCGACGTCGTAAATATCAGAAACAAAAGCGACATGGAGTGGAGACCACATCAAAACGGTGCCGCGCGAATGGCTTTACAACAGCGAGAATCATGGGATTGGGATATGAATGAATCAGGGTGTGTCACTGATAATCTATTTTGCGAATCCCCAAGCATAAAACGTAAGCTCAAAATAGGGGAAAACAAAAGAAAAGAGTAAACATAATGCGTTATAGCTGGCAAGTGTGGCCCATGATTGACATGGCCATCACTTTTATGAGTTTACCATTGACGGTTCCAAAGGAAACACCAACAGTTTTCGCCACAGAAAACCAAGCCTCTCCTACACATAACAACAAACGCCTTTGTTGCTAAGTCAGATACCGGTGGTCGTCACTTGACAAAATTGAGATGAATTTATTAAGAAAATGACATTCTTAATAATTAAGGCTTTTTTTTGTTATAGTAGTATTTATTTTTTTAAAAAAACACTTCTATATAATAATAAAATGTTAAATAAAAATTTAAAACTATTCATAATTGAATTAAGCAATACTACTTTTTTTTTAAAAAAAAAAGTTATACTAGTACTAGTAGTATTATGAAAAATTTAAAAGTAATTAATTCTCTATATAATAATTTTGAGATTTCACTCTCAATTTTCTCAAATGTTTTCTCACTTTTTTTTTCCTTAAAGAGTGTCATTCATACACCTTCTTTATAAAGATATTTTAATATTCTATCAAATATTTTTCAATTGTTTAAAAAATCGATATTATGAAATATAAACATTTATGATTTTGATCTTTAACCCTTTTTTATATCTATTTTTTTAATAAATTTAATTTATGATCATTATCATTTAATAATATATATATATCACTCAATTGATATTTATACAATAAATGATCAAATTTAAAAATTTGAATCATATATAATTCATTAGTATCTCAAACTTTACCTATATAAAATAATATGATAAATTTAAAATTATATTAAATATTGGTGGTTAAATGATACGGTTAAAATAATTAACTTTTATGTATTAATACTTCAAATACAAAATAATTGTCTTTTAATATAAACAATTATATTAAATCCCTAATATAAATAAATTATACTATAATATTTATATATTAAATTAAAACTATTCATTTTAAATTCGAAATATATTTTATATTATGATGTATTGACTTATTTTAAAAAAATATATATATATTAAAATATATAATTAAATATATTAATTATGTAATGATAGATATATTTTTCGTTCATTACAGAAGATAAATATTAGTTATATGTGTGTGTGTTTTAAACCTAGTACTTGTAACAATTTAAATTAAAGTATTTATACTTAACATGTCAGTTATAAAAATTCTTAAAAATTAATTCAATCGATAAAAATCATTTAAATATGAATTGAAAAAATTCAAAAAGTATTTAACCTTATGTTTGGATGGAGAATTTTAAAATTCTCAAAATTGTAATAGATAATATTGAGTGAATTGTTAAAATGAGAGGAATTGACAATGACAATCTAAAAAATTTGAACATAAAAGAGAAATGTTGAAATTCTCTCTCAATATTTGTCATTTGAAAATTAATCTCCTATTTGTCATAAAAAAATCCTCCTATTTGTCATTTGGAATTCTTTCTTCTACTATTTTAACACGTGAATTTTAGTAATTTCAAATTCTCTATCCAAACACAAGGTAAGGGATTTAAAGAAAATAAAAAAAATATTTAATTAAATAATTTATCAAAGAAATAATAATTTAATATAATACAAACACTCATGTATTACAAAACAAAGAAAGGCCCGATGCGATTACTAAAGAATGAAAACATGTTCAAAAGTTATTTTTTTCACAAGGATAAAGTTTATAATTTTTAATAATTGAGAAGCTATAAAAGAAAAGGTATAAATTTATAGTTTTGATTCAAAATTAAATGTTACATGATGGTTAGAAGCCAACCAGACAAGCCAATTAGGTTAAACAATATGGTTGGATCACAACTGCCAAGGAATGAAAGTGACATTATAATGATGGCAAGACGCCTTGGACGAAAGAAAAAGCAATTACATTAAAAAGGATATGTATTGTTTGTTCCCTCCCGACTGCGTTTACCAAGGAATGACAAAAAAGGATACAATTGTAGGCTTTTCATTAGATCAGATAGTTGTCTTTAGCAAAAGGGACCTAGGGCGTCGTGTACACAAAGAGCTAGGGTTAGCGGGTTGTAAAGGATACCCCATAATGTAAAGCATATATGTGTCAAGGAATTAAACCTAATATCGCCTCACCAAGTTTACGAGCTCAGTTAAGATCAACCTCTGAAACATTTGGTGACTTCACTGGGGAGGCGCATTTGACGAGCGAACATGGACAATGTAAGGTGTGTGTCTGAAGTGATGCCTCAGCGATTATTGTTTAGTCTGGACGAATTTGTCAGGACTAACAAGACCACCATGGTAAGAATTGAAAAAACACCATCAAGAGGAGCAGGAAAGCTTAATCTCATCAGAGGGTAAGGAACTAGGATGTCAGCGCTAGACCCCCAGCCCCATGTTACGCTCACGACCGCCGTGTTGGATAATATTATGGCCACTCAACAAAACTTGATGGATTTGGTTTCTAGCCTGAAGACTCAAGCAAGCCAAGGACCAGTCATCTCAAGAGCATTTGCATAAAAAATAGGAGAAACAACATCGGATGACACATTGGTTATTCAAGGCGAGCTTAGACGACCACTGCTAAGACGCGGTGGAGAAAATAGGGTGACATTCAACCTGGAGCCACCTTTAGTTGAAGAAGTCTTAGTACAACCCTACATATTAGGGTATCAACCACTTACATTCTGTAAGTTTAATGGCATGGGGAGCGCCAAGGAACATTTGATGTCATTCCAATATGATCTGGGGATTCACCGGAATAACAAGGCGTTGAGGCTAAAAAAGCTTTCTAAGTCTCTGTCAGGGCAGCGTTCACATAGGTATACCAAGTTGCGTCCACAATCGATAAAAACTTGGGAACATTTAGTTGGTGATTTTTGTGGAAAGGTTGTAGAAGAAGTGGGTGCACTGCACATCATGGACCTGGTACGGGTAAAGCAAAAGGGTGGAGAAGGGATCTTAACCTTCATAAAAATGTATAGGGATCGAGTGCTCCAATGCAAGAAGACACCGCCAAAGGCTGACCTAGTATATGGATTCATTAAGAACATAGAAGATGACAAGAAAATATTCCTATCGTTGTGAGGAATTAACACCTTTGTTGGGCTAATGAGAAGAGTTTCGGATGTGGCAGAGACCATGAAGAAACAGGGCAAGCGACAAAAGGCGCGAAAGATGTTTTATATTTTTGTGCCTTAGACAATAAGGGGAAGAAAAAACACTTCAGGTCATTGCATGGAAATGATGAACCAAACCAGAATGAAACACCCCCATTGCCTATAGGCAAAGAGCAAGCACACCATCTAGTGGAAGAATGGATAAAAGATGGCAAGCTAAGAGAGAAAATGTTCAATGCATCCCTATCCAAGGAACAAGAAAACAACCCGACATACTGCTGAAGTAGAAATTCCAATCACAAGAAGGGGGGTTGAATTGTGATCTTTTAAAATTTTTGCAACTTCTTCTAATACTATTTCTGTTCAAGTGGAACTTGGCTGAGTATTAGAAGATAAAACTCAGGAAGAGAAGAGTTATGATATGTATAGTATGCTGAAAATATGATTTCTTTATAGGAACTCTCATGTATGTATCACCTACTTAGGTATTAGGTAATTTTTCAAAACAATTTTATGCACATGAAATATGTTATAAGTAATATTGTAATCAAAATGTAAAGAAAGTAAGGATAAGAAGATTGAACATACAGATTTTATACTGGTTCACCTCTTCCAACATGAGGCTACGTCCAGTCCCTACTTTAAGTAGGATTTTCCTTGATCAACTTTGATTTTACAGTTTCCTTGGGTACTCCTTACCACTAGTATTCTTCTGCAGCCTCTTCAGGCTCCTTTCTGACTTCTTCTGCAGCCTATCAAGACCATACAATAGTTTCTGCTTCTTCTGCAGAATTTACAGACTCAAGAATTCTTTTGCAGAGACCTTCTACAAGCTTTACAGACCACAATAATGCTCACTACAAATCTTTAGTAGCATACAAAAACTGTCACACACACTTTCTCAAGAAGCACTAATACTCTTAAGCCTTCTTAAGAGTTTACAGAAGATAGAAGTAATGAATTGTTGTACACAAGGCTCAAAATGATTACAAATTAAGCACAACAAAAAAATATTGAGCCATCTCTCTCTTACTAAGCTTTAGGAAGCAGAATATCAGAGATTTTGAAGAGAGAGAAAATTTCCAGAAGGTAGAGAATGTAATTTTGAAGTCTGATGCTTCTTCTGGATTATGTGTTCTATTCTGTGTGTCTAAAACTGAAGAGAACCTCTCCTTTTATAGGCAAAGACAGAGACTAGCCGTTGGGAAAGCTTGGAAAAGGGGAAAGACACTCCAGCTGTCCAAGTACACCTTTACAGTTGTCATTTGTTGACTGGTCTTATCTTCTGGGAGGTTTCTTCTGCAGCTATGAAAGCTTCTGTATTTTTGAACAATTCTTCTGCAAACACATTGTGGGCTTTCATCAAACATACACAATGTGTTATAAATTATTTTTTAAACCAATTGAAACCTCGGGAGAATGAAAATAGAAGCTTGAGTGGACTTTGCTTCTTCTGCAACTATTCTTTTAAAGAATTCTTCTGTAATTCAATCTTTCTTTCTGTTGGAAAGGTTGATTTTCCCCATCAGAGAACTAAAGAGATAATTTTGGACTTAATTCTACCAGTTGCATCACAGGGAAGCCTGGAAATAATGAATATAAAGGAAATTGCTTCTTCTACAGGTTTCCTGTCAATGCATCTTCCTTCTAATAATCTGTCAGCCCTCTATGCTATTCTTCTGAATAGTTTCCTTTTATAATTCAATTATGATATGACATTCTTGAATAAAATTCTTCTTTATTCTCTATTTGCTTCTTCTGCAAAGGTGAATTTCTTGCAAGTTTGACAAAATGATTGTTATGCATCTTCTCAAATGCTTTCTTACTTTATTTTATAATTGTAGTATTTATTTAATGTGAAAGCATCTTCTGATAACTTCTAAGACTACTCTTTTTGGGAGAATGTTGAACAATGTCTTTTCAAGAGCATTAATAATATCTTCTGGACTTTTCCCTGTCTGTATCTTCTCAAGACAAACTCAAGTGAAATCATTAGTTCCTTTTTAATCAGAATTATAGCAAGTGGAGTTTGAGAGCTTGTCATTATTAAAACATCATTAGAGGGTTCTTGGACCTTACAACTGCTTGCTCCATCGCACTAATAGTCACCCCACTAAAAAATGCTATGTCATTAGGCATATGTTCCAGAAATAGTTGCATGCTGGGAGGGTGCTTTTACCTAAAAGAAAAAAATGAGGGAAGCAACCTCCATCGCAGCCCCTTACCCAAGCATGAGGAAAATATGGTAATGTTAGTATAGGCGATTATAACCCACCCAGATGAAGACAGAGAAGAGGAGCCTACTTACGAGGAGAAAATTCTCATCAAGGAAGACGATAGGATTTCAGATACTATTCAGTCAATTGGAACTGGATCAAGACGCCCAGATAAATTAAGCGAGGGTGTTGGTTTCCATCATAAAAAAAGCATTAATAATTTTATACTAGATATAGATAGATAGTACTCGTATAATTTTAAATTTTCTCGTATAGCATTTTTTTTTTTACGTCAATTTTCTCGTATAGCATTAATCATTTCATTAACTGTCATTTTCACGTGCCTAAAATATAATAGTAGAAAAACCTACAACTGGATAAAGAATCAAAGATGCCTAGGTACGTGGGAATCAAACGGAATTGTTAGGCCAGGTTTAATGGGGGTGTTTATGCTTTATCGGAAATTACCGTTAGAGTAAAAATTGGGGTTGATGTTTTATGGCCACTGTTGTTTTAATTTTTTTTTTTACGTTTTTAGGAGTTTAAATCGTGGATAACGCCACTGAAAAGTTTCTGCTTTTGAGAGTGTTACTAACGGTTTTAAACTGCCGATAATTTTTTTTGGTATTCTCAAGAGTTTTAACCGCACTTAAATACTTTTTTATATAAAGTGATCTTACTAACAATTTTAAACAGTCAGAAAATGCTTCATTTTTTTAAAAAATTAAATATTATTTTATCGATAAGATATTTTATTATTTATTGATTAAAATATTTTGTAAATAAAAAAAATGGGTTATGTGTATTGGTGGGGCTCATTTAAAATGTGTGAATAATAAAAAGTAAGATGTTGAGTTAGAAAAAAGAGATACTTAATAAGAACTCACTAATATGTATTGGTGTGACTCATATGAAAAAATTAGGTGCCGAAATAAACATATCTTAGGGTTTGATGTCATTTCCTTACTGCCAATTGAAATAATCATTTTTTTATCTGTTCTTGTATCAACTTTTTAATCTTTACAACTTATTTGTTACTCCCTCTGTTTTCTTTTCACAGACGTTTTGACACTTCTTTTATTGTTCATTTTTATTGTGCCTTATTTTGCAAAATCAATGAGTTAATGTTTTTTTTTCCTATTTTTGTCCCTTATAATTAATGTGTGTTTGTTAAACAATGTGTTTATCCTTTTCAACATATCTATTTCTTCCCCACCCACCCATGTGAATATACTCCTTTTAATTAGTTACTTCTAATTCTAATTAAATTTAGATTTAATTATCGAGTGCAGTAGATTTATACTTCTATCTTTTGGGGGACACAAACATTTGAATAGTAATCTTTCAGTGGTAAGTAAATTTTAGATTAAACTTGATAAATGGACAATATCATTCATCTAGGGAAATTTTACTTTGAAGTGTGATTAACTGGAGTAGGTTACACGATCACAGGTATTCCAGCATTACTCATGGACTTCCAAAGCGGAATAACTAATAATCAGCATAAATGTATAGTCCCTTTTCACTCCCAATATTGAAAATGCCTCTTTTCAATTCTTATTATTAAAAATTCGTAGTAAATTCGTTACAAAAACTGTGTAATAATGACTAAGTTATGGTATTTCTAACTTTTAAAGGACCAAAACTATCGATTTTAAATTATAGAGATTAGAACTAAATCTTAACTATATTTAAAAGATTAAAAACATATTTAATCAAAAAATAAAGTATGAAATGAAAATTATTACTAATAAAGATAGTAAGTATGTTATATGTGTACATATAATAAAACATGTAACCAAAAATTATATAATAATATATAAAATTTGTTAATTTCATTACTTCATCTTAAGAACAAAATCTTATTGACCTCGGTTAGAGCCAACAAAATGGATAATTTGATCGGGCCGATTCGAAAAAACCCATAAAAATATAGGGTTCGAACACTTATTTTAAAAACTCGAATAACTCAATGATTTTTTAGTCCATCTTGATAAAGTCCATAACCCATAAAAAGAGCAAGTAGTCCATACCCGTAAAAAATCCGGCCTATCACAAAAATATAGAAATCGAATACCTATTTTAAAAATCCAAATAACTCCAAACTTTTTAGCCAACCCAACAAAATCAGCTATTTGGTCAAGCCGGATCCAGCCAGATCAATAGCCCGAATTAAAAGCTCCGGATGCTGGGCAACTGTGAAGAAAAATGGATAAGGGCATTGGCCACAGCGGCCACACGTGACGAGTGAAATGAAATGAAATTATTCACCTTCCGTACCTCCTCGTCGTCCGGTATTAGTCCGTTTTGTTTTCAACTAAAACCAAGACAAATATGAATCGACAACACGTCCTCTGATTCAAGATTCAACGGTCTAGAGGGGACTCATCTTATAAAAACGCACCGTCACCATGGGCAATTTCGTAATTTAACACTAGTACCAAGTTCTTCTTTGCCGCTTAAAGGGGAGCAAAATGCCACGTGTGTCTACTTTGCGTGACACCCCATCACGTGATCAAGCCCCAGCCCACGTGACCGTTTGAGTCTGTATGTATGTGAATGAATCAAAGAATTTTATGTTTTTAATTTACACAAGGACGAGCTCTGAAACACTGATTGAATTAGGTTTAATAAATAATTTAAAATCAATTTTATTAGTATATTGATTATTACTTTTATCAATTAAAAATTAAACGTGTCCTAAGACTCATTAAAAATAAGAAAAGAATTTTTCTTAAATATAAATTCAAAATATTCACTGTTTTAGAAATTTAAATTAAATGATTAAAATAGTTTATTAAAATGTTATATTTATTTAGAGGGTCAAATAATTTTTGATTCCTATAAAATATCCTGTAAATTATTTTTTAATCTCATCTTTATGAAATATTCAAACTAATTTATTTAGTGCATATATTGAGGATGTGCCAAACTTTCATCACAATTAGCAATTTTATGTGCAATATCCTCACATAATGTTAATTTCCTTAAACTCATTCAAAAATTGTATTTGAGATACAAGAATGAGAAAATGTGTAAACAATTTCAGTTCAAGTTAGACATAAAATTTGACTCTTTAAATATAAAAAATAAAAGAGAATACATTGATGTATAATGTTTCATTGTACTATACATAAGATTACTTATCACATGAGTTTTCGCCATGTTCATAATTAGCAATATAATTAACAATAAAAAATTTAAATATTTCATATGAAATAAATAAAAATATTTTTTTTAAAATGAAAATAAAAACTCTCATAAGGATAAAAAATATTTATTTTACCCCAATTTAAATAATATTTTAAATTGAATTGTTGTATTTTTATTAGATTGAATATAGACAAAGTGTGTATTTAATTGCTAAAGAACTTGCTATAGTTGTTTAGTTCTAGCTTTTTCCCCCTAAAATAAAATGGGGAGTGAACCAGACTGTACAATTAATAATTACATTACAGCTGTCCCTGCTCAACGGTTTCAATAGTTCTAAAGTACAATTCTCCGTATCTCTTTTCTTGTTTGGGGAAATGCCATGCCTGAGTGAAAAACTTCTTTTTGAAAACCCATCTCATAAAGCATTACTATCATCACGGTTTCCTTTCAGTGAATACAGCTGCAAAATGCCAATTCAAAATGATGGTTACTGTAATTATACACATCACTTTCATTTTGCTGTCCACTACTGACTCTACCGCTCCCTCTATCTATCTAAAATATCTAACTATGCATAATGTCCAGTTCTTTTTTTTTCCTATGTAGTGACTATATATGAGATCATTTTTTATAAATGTTATTAGTAAGGTCAGTTTGAGACCACAATTTATTTTAATTTGAATCAACTACTAGTATTATTGAGTTACAATAATTTTATAAGAATAATCTAAATTAAATCTAAAAAAGTTGCTATTTTGTCCAAAAGATTCACATTTAAAGCATATTCTACTCATGCTAGATTGTGGAAATGAGGTTCTGTAAGAGACACATGCTGTGTTAATCACGCTTATAATCTGATAATTATTGCATTCATTGCATATTGACAAACCTCTTTGATTCGTTAACTTCATTTCCAATTTTGAAGAATTATGATTTATAATAGTTATAACAGTCATGTCTGAATGTCTAGAGCATATTTTGATTTAGTATCAGTGTTTGTTCATGTCTGGGGATGTCAATTTAATTTTTTAAAATTAAAAAACAAGTTTTGCAGAAAAATATTGAAAGAAAGATAAAGAAAATGAAAATAATATTATGGTGCATGGAGACAGGAGCAGTAGGTAGTAGGTAGGAGGTACAAGTAACAGAAAGGGATTGGATACGGATCTGTTGGATCATATCTTTAGCATTTGAATAGTGAATACCATACCCCCATCCTACCCGACAACTTTCTCTCTCGCCCTTTCCCTATACCTTGCTTTAATTATACATCCTCTAATCCCCCACTTTCTACTTATTAATTAATCATAATTTAATACAAGTTCCCTTATTATAACTGACAAGTAGTAGAGTAATAAAAAAATGAGGAAGATGAGAGGAAGGTGAAGGAAGGCAAAGAGTGACCGACAGGTGTGTGTGGAAGAAGAGGATAGAGGCAGGTAAAAGAATACAGGCTGGACTGACAGGATAGCAGTAATGATTCGCGCTCCGATTCGGCGACCAATCTTGTCGTTTTGTGCCACATCAACATATTGGTGGGGCCCTTTTACTGCTATTTTTTCCCAAGAAGCGAAGGACCAAACTTTTTTAAAATTAAAAAAAATAATCCCACACGAAATGCTCTACAGCCTGGAATAGTCCTCAGTCAAACTCAACCAAGCAAGGAACCTCACCCAACCGTTATCATCGTTATCTCTCCCTTTTTTTTTTTTTTTTTTTCTTCTTTTCTTCTTTCCGTTTTTTGTTCTATCTTTTGCTTTAAATATTTTAACCTCAGAATTCTGGTTCTCAGGCTCAGCGTTTCCTTTGTCCACATTAACTTCCACAACTGTTACATTCACGTACGTACACATCCCCGTCTCGCCCCGAACGCCTCAATTTTCAAAAAATAATAATTAAATTAATTTAGAAAAGCATAATAGTAACCATATTAGTACTAATTTTTAGATGATTTCAAAGTAGTAAGCGAATACTTATTTTATCAGTTGAATTAATTTTTAAAATTTATAACGTGAGAATTAATTTAATAAAAAATATATATTAGAAGACTTTAAATACTAGTATTTTTATAGTTTTAAAAATTAACATAACCATTTACTGCTCATTGTTCTTTTCTTTCAAAATACAACAGAGTTCTAAATGCAAAAAAATTGTATCCTAAAAGTAAATAGTAAATTTCAAAATTGGAGGCCATAATTGAGAGGAGCGTTGGGTGTGCATCAGACGCGCTCTTGCATGAAGAAGCACAGTCATTAGTTTGTAAGTATTTTTAAGAACATGATAATTTTTACACATGCTCTCTTTTCTCACATAAGTATGTGATGTTTATTTATAAAAAATTGTGACATATTTTATGTTAAATTATATATACTATTGTAAAATTATTTCATCTTTATCAAACTAATTTAAAAATTAAATTTCAATCTACATTTTTTTTTATATTTTATGTGAATTTTTAAACATCCTGCCATGCATGATATATTATTTGTTAGTTAAAACGGAAAAAAAAGAGAAGTGATGACTTGTGTAAAGGGAAGCAGCTGAGATCTGACGCGTGTCCAAATACAGCTGTATCCCAAATCCAAAAGCAACCGCTTCCATGGAATAAGCGGTATCGATAGCGCTATGACCGACGCAGAAATCCCCAAAAACCTAACCTCCTAAACCGTTTCCCTTTTCCCTTATCCCTCACAGATATAAAGCAAATGCAAGCACGCTCAACCAACTCAATGCTTAACCACAACACAACACTACACAAAACTCCTTCATATCCCTTCATCAAACAAACACCTTCTTCCTTAACCTCAACAAAGAGGAACAAACAACCACAAATAGATTAGAGCAGCATGATGGCTGTGTCACGGAGGGAAATGGATCGGATCAAGGGCCCTTGGAGCCCGGAAGAGGACGAGGCCCTTCAGAAGCTGGTGGAGAAGCACGGGCCCAGGAACTGGTCGCTGATCAGCAGGTCCATCCCGGGCCGGTCCGGGAAGTCCTGCAGGCTCAGATGGTGCAACCAGCTTTCTCCTCAGGTAGAGCACCGGGCCTTCACACCCGAAGAGGACGAGACCATAATCAGGGCCCATGCCCGGTTCGGAAACAAGTGGGCCACAATAGCCCGTCTCCTCTCCGGTCGAACCGATAACGCCATAAAAAACCACTGGAATTCCACACTCAAGCGCAAGTGCGCTTCCTTCATCGGAGCAAACAGCGACGATCCCGCCGCCGCAGCCGCCGGTGGTTATAGCCCTCAGCCGCTCAAGAGGTCCGCCAGCTGCGGTGCGCCGGGGGAGCCCTTCGGGCTCCGATATGAGCGATTCCGGCGTTCCCGCCGTCATGTCTCCTTCGCACGTGTTCCGGCCCGTGCCGGTTCGACCGCCTGTGGAAACAACCTCGTCGTCACACGAAGAAGACGATGGGCCTCCCACTTTGCTATCGCTTTCTCTTCCCGGCGTGGACTCCTCGGAAGTGTCGAATCGGGCAACGGCGGCGGTGCCGATCAGTCCTGTGCCGATAACCACCGTAACTGCTCAGGCTCCGGTGGCGGCGCAAGAGGTTGGGTTGGGGCCGTTGAACTTCAGTGCGGAGTTGATGGCGGTGATGCATGAGATGATAAGAAATGAAGTGAGGAGTTACATGGAGCAGCAACAAAATGGGATGTGTTTTGAGGGTGTTGATGGGTTCAGGAACATGTCTGTGAAGCGAATTGGGATTAGCAGGGTCGATTCCTAATTTGGGGATTAGAACGTAATTAGTGTTAACAAATGGGGTTTCCGACTCGAGAAGAAAAACAAAAAAAAAGAGAAGCTTTTTTCCTTTTTTTTCTAGGCAATAATTTTGGTTAATGTACAGAGAGAGAGAGAGAGAGAGAGAGAGTAAATGGAAATGGAATTTCATTCCTAATGAAACCAAAGCTTAGCATGGCAAATCTGAAATTTCTCTCTGCTTGGTCATGTTCTCATGGTATAGTTGGGGAAGATAAAAGAGGGATTAGAGGGAAAAGAAAGAAAATGGGTAGGATAAAAAATGGAATATCCTCAAAATTTCAATATTAAGTTTAATTTATTCTGTTACCTGTATAAGTATAGTGTAAATAGTAAATAGTAGCTTGTTTTGGATCAAATCCAAAATTTGGCAAATGGTCTTTCGCGCAACAGCTGGAAAGGGAAAAGGAAATCAGCGTGCTTCATTTGAGACTAGTTTTTGTCTATTATCCTTTTATGGATCTAAAAAAAATAGTTGATCAGTTCTCTAAATAATTTTGTTTTAATTTTGGAACGAAAAATTTTGTGCAGCTAAGCTCTGCATGGATGAGACTGTTTTTGATAGATTTTCCTAATCTTGGCTTGACTATATTAGATATTTTACGCAGAGTTTATATAATTTATAAATTAACAACATTAAAAATGAAAATTTATAATATAATTTTTTAAAAATATATTCATATATTGAAAGTATAATAATCTTAGTTTGGAAATTTTTTCAATATATTATTATTAATTATTAATTTTAGAATATTATTTTAAAGCATTCGAAAATACAATGAATTTATTTTTGAAGAACTTGAATCCAATTGACATTCAGACACGAATTATTTCACTAGACAAGTCTTAAAACCTCTTGGCTAAGCCTAGTTGGTCGGGTGAAGCAAGTCGCATTTGGTTGTAGCTTCAAATTCTTAATTCATTTTTTTTATGGAAGGTTCTTACTAGATAAATATAAGTTTTTTTTTATGCTATAAAATATAAAATTTATAGCATGTTTGATTTTATCTAAAAATAATGTTAAAAATGTGGATTTAATTCAATGTTATAGTAGTGTTGAAATGAATCTCGTTTATAACGTGATTTTGATCATGTTTACATTCTATTAATGGTGTATTTGGTTCAGGGTTAAAATTAGCCAAATTTAAGTTTGAATTTCTAAATGTAATTATTTATAGCGTTTGAAATGTGAGTTTACCACGTTTTAACTTTAAACTAAACATATTTTAAAATTATGTTACAAATATGAATTCAGTCGAACACTATAATTAGATTGGATTTATATTTATAATATGATTTTGTGGAAAATCAAACATGCTAGTAATCCAATTATGCTATTACGCATTTGATCCATCTAATATACACCACTGTGAATGTGGTGCAACCTTGCACTCGTAATTTATATAAATTACCGCATGTTACTCTAATAAATTTTATTTTGCAATATAGTCCTTGTGTTTCCTTTATATCTCTTTCTTGTTTACAATACTCTTTCCAACTCTGGTTTAGTATGGTGGCGGTTCCCCTAGCCTTAAGAGATTCTCCTCGTTCTTTCCATTGAGAACCTCTCGCGATGCTTTGGTAATGTGGTAACCATCAAGGTTTTCGCCTTCATCTATGGCCTCCTCCAAAAGCTTGATGCCTCCATGCCAAGGCTAACATCTTTGACATATCTACGCAAGCAAAATTGCTCTCTCATTGAGAAAAAGAACTACTTCTCCCTCTCTGCCAAGTTATCCAAGCTTGAGACACATGTCTCCAACCTCCGATCCTTTCTCCGCCTCAGCAAGTTCTTCGACAGGCAATTGCATAACCACTAAATCCACTTGCAATCAATGTGAATCATCTTTGAGCATTGAAGCATTCCGAAACATTCCTCTTCTTGCTTTGTCCCATTTGTTGTTGTTGGAAGTTGGGATAAACGTGCATAGAAGACGATAGGTGGTGGTGTTATCGTTAGCAGCGGCGAAGTCTTGAGACCAAGACAAGAGAAGACATACAAGGGTTGCAAACACAAGCTACAACAACAATGGTGATTTTCCAGCCGATATACCTGAAACTTGGGGGATAGAAGTATCTAGATCATGACGGTGTATGGCAATGCAGGTAATGATGATGGGGGAAAATGCTCGCCTTCGTTTGAAAATATCAATAAATGACAATGAACAGACTATTGAGGTAGAATGTGTATTGAAATTTTTTATTATTAAATTTATGGTTTTGTATTATGTGGAGGAAAGTTGCTTCAATTTCATATGGGTGTATATTTGACGGAACCTTACTCATTTTCTTTTGGTTGTAGGTTTGAACTCTTACTTATCTTTTTGGAGTGAGATAAATATAAACCTTTAGAATGAAGTAAATATAGGATTTTTGTGAGTGTTCTTTGAATCCAGAGGCTTTTCGTACTTGAATTGACACCATCTCCTTATTGTAAATCTTTCTTTACCGCAAAAAACCCTTGGTGTGACTTTAATCGATGTCACTCTACTTTTGTGTTGGATATATTTTAATATTTTTATTTTGAAGATATATTTTATGGATAAAAAATAAAATAAAATAAAATTACAAGGCTATTTAATATTTACTCACCACTTTAGTTGGTTACAAGATTTTTTATAATAGATTTGATTAATGATATATGGTAACCAAGTATTAACAATACCCATTACAAATATGACAAGGTTTCTTTTATGTTGTAAAATAAGGTTGATATAGGTTTAATAAATTGGGTAAAATATGTTTTTGGTCCCTGTAAAATAGGAGAGTTATGCTTTTAGTCCATATAAAATTTTTCTTTAGTAAAGCGTCCTCCCCAATTTTTTTTTTGCAATTAGTCCCTCCTCTCATTTGGCGTGTGTCAGGTTCTGATGTGACACATTTTCTCTCTCCTACGTGTCTATTAGTGTATTTCTGGCGGTCTTAAACCGTCAAAAAATAACACCCTTACACCTTTACAGCCTTCTCCCTGTCCCTGTCCCTCTTCTCTCCACTCCTTGCAACCGTTTCCCCCACTCCTCCTTCTCCCCTATTAAGCCAAATCACTTCTCTGATCTCTGAGCTAAGGCTGAAAGAAGAGAAACAGTAGCCTCAACAAGTAATATTTCCACATCCCCACATCAAAGAATTAAAAAATGTACAAGTATAACCACTTTAAAAGGAGAATAACATTTTGATCCTTTAGGACTAAGGGTGTAATAACTAGCTCCCCAAAAAAACATGTAGAAAATTGTTACCCAAAAAAGTGGAGAATAGAGGAGAGATGGAAGAAGAAGAATATGCAAACAAGAGTAGACATACCTTTCTAGGGTGAAGGACTAAAACCAGCTGAAGAGAGTTTCATTTTAGCAAAGTTCCAGCAATTCCAAACCTTGAAACCGAGCCCAAAATCAATAATTTAAGCACACTCTTTTAAGTACACAAATTGAGCAGCAATAAAATCCCCACAAGATCGATGAACCCCAGACCAAAATACAATCTCTTACGTCTCTTCCTTACTACTCCAGAATATCATTCTTCTTACCTTTATCCACCTTCACCAACCAAAACCCATTTAAATTTAAGCAAAACTCAAATACCCAGATACTGAATTGCCTCAACCATTAACAAGAAATGCCTAAGAGACCTTCCAAAGATTCCCACCTTTTTAATCCTTAACCAAAACCAGTTTCACTACAAAAGACAATTCTTTTACTTTTACCCTTCATTCGTTTCCAATCCTCCTCAAACCCCACCACCCCAAGTTCCAATCTTCAACCCAACACTTCATGATACAACCAACGTTTTCAACACCAAAAGCAAGTAACCCGCTCCAGTATTTGTCTTTCTTTTCCTTTTTTCTTCACCACCAAATTAGGCAACAACCTCAAAAACCAAGCACGACCCCAAAAACCAGAAAATCGAAGAAACTCCACAACCAAACAGATCTCAGCCAAAGGAGCAACAGTTGCAAGGAGTGGGGAAAAGAGGAATAGGGACGGTGAGAAGAGGGAGAAGGCTGAACAGGTGAAAGGGTGTTATTTTCTGGCAGTTTAAGACCCCCAGAAATACACTAATAGACACGGGGAGAGAGAAAATGTGCCACATCACACCTGACACACGCCAAATGAGAGCGGGGACTGATTGCAAAAAAGAAAAATTTGGGAGGACACTTTACTAAAGAAAAAATTTATAGGGACTAAAAGCAAAACTCACCTATTTTACAGAGACCAAAAACATATTTTACCCTAATAAGTTTGTTAATGGTAAAAATGTTCTCTTTATTTTTTCTAATCACGTGAAATAGTATAAAAAATATATTTAATTAAATCATTTAATATAAATATAAGTAAGGCTTAAATAACATTTTGGTCCCTCAAATTACATCAATTTTTGCTTTTAGTCCATACTCACTTTTTTTAATGTTTTCAATCCTTTATTAAATTTCTGTTAATAAAATTAGTCCCAAGTGTGTTATGTTGTCTTAATTAACTGATGGCGTGACCTATTAATTGTCGCATCAGACATTACCACTGTAACATCCCAAAATTTAGAAATCTAGAATTATGATTAAAGTATTTATAATTGTACTCCGATGACGTTAGTTATAAAATTAGAAATTTTATGATAGTAAAGATTAATATAACAGTATTTATAATAATAATATTATAAATATTAGGAGAAATGAGAGATTATTAAGATCTTAATCAAATTTGATTGTATTAAATATAATAATAAAATTATTAGGAGATAAATCATATTATTAAAATTATAATTAAATTTAATTGTTATAAATATAGTAATTATTATATTAATATAATAAAATCAAGATTAATAATGATAATTTTATGAGAGAGATATGTTTTAGTTTTTTAGTCTAGGATTGGATTTTAAAATAGGAATAATGAGATCGCAAGGATTAAAGATAAGAATTAATAACAAATTTAGGACAGGGCTGGCCCAAGGGTAAGGCTACTCAAGTCCTTGCTTTAGGCCCCTAATTGTTAGTAACATCCTTTATAATAAAAATTAAAAATATTATTATAATTAGGCCTAATTCATTGGTTTAAAAATTGATTTTCCTCTTCAAAGGTTGATGGTTTAATTTAGGGGTGACCAAAACTCGGCTCGTCCCACGGACCCGTCCCAACCCAAGCTATTCAGGCCGGGTTAGACCTTGTCCCACATGAAAGATTAGGGTTTAATCGGGTCTCATTCAATAACCCTTTATCGGGTTGAGGACAAGTTCGGGTTACCCAACTCGTCCAGTATATGTATATATATATATAATATATATAACATTTATAATTTTATATTACTTAAAGGCTTAACATCATTTTAACTTTCTAGAGATTTTTTAATTTAACTTTTCTGTATGATAGAGGCTCTATCTACTATGAAAACACATTCCATACATAAAGTTATATAATAATATAGTAATATTTTTCTCATAACAATATTTGAAAGTTCATAAGAAAGTAAAATATTAGGATTTAGAGTTTGTGGACAGGTTTCTTCGGGTTGTGGATAGGTTTGGGTTTCAAGTAGTCTTATACATTTTCGGGTTTTTTTGGGTTTATGGATGGGTTCGAGTCTGAAAATTTGGTCTAATAAAAAGTTAGGGTCGGGTATGGGACGGACAAAACTCGTCCCAACCCTTCCCACGCTCACCCCTAGTTTAATCCTTACTCAATGAATTTTAAATTTTAAGGCCCCTTTTTTTCATCTCATGTATTTAAAAAGACCCCAAAATAAAAGTTTGCTTGAGGTCTCACTACATGTTGGGCTGACCCTGAGGATAATGTTTAATTATAAGATTTGTATTTGAGTATGTAACACCATTTTTTTTAAATTATTGTTAGTATTATTAGTTATTTATTTAAATAAATTAAAGGGTGAAAAGTGGTTTAAATATATATATATATCAAGAGGAGATTTCGAAATTATTAGTTTTGAATTTAAATTTTTTTTAATTGATTAGTTTATATTTTATATTATTTATATTTTGTTAAGGGATACGATAATACGTTTTATTTTTTTTTAAAATAGAATCTGAAAGAGAGACCCTAAGGCTTCTTATTTTTCATAATTCGAATTGGGAGCTCTCTCTGAAGTAGGGTTTGGTGATCAGAGAATTGCCAGGTAGGGGAAGCTCATACTTTAATTATAAAGCCTCTAAATATTCTTATAGAATATTATTGTTTCTACAGTGGAAAAAGTCAGCATATGCCACATATTCTTTCACCTAATTTTTACTGTGCCACATTAGATTTACATTATAAAAGCTTTCAATTCAGTGGTTGGATTCATTAAATTCACATTTTAAGAAAAAGTTATTAAGTAGTGTAACTGTAAAAATTTGACACATGATGTCAATTGCTCATATCTCAACCAAATATCATTTGTTTTGTACTAACATTGTTTTTGAAATAATTATTTAAAATATTATCAACACTCAATATTAATTATGTAAAATAGTTACTTAAAATTTTGTGAACATGATAAATCATTAGTGTAAGAGATAAAAAGACTCTTAAATATAACAAAAAAATAAACATAATAGAATATAGGTACAAGAGATAAAATATTAATAAATTATTAGGTTAAATATATTTTTAATCACAAAAAATATTATGTTTTTTAGAATTATTTTTCTTTGAATTTTTTCAGTCCAAAATTTTGAAAAATGGTGTATCTTTAATTTCTTTTAAAGATATATTTAAGGATTAAAATACATGGATTTTATATTTTGTACATTGCACATTTTAAAACTGTAGAAAAAATTATATTTTCAAAGACAATAAATTGATTTTATATTTGATATGTTGACATTAATTGTTTTTGTTATCTTTTTCCAACCAAATAATGTGGCATTTATAAAAACTATTTTTTAATCATAGATTTCATTTACACCATTTGACAATAAATTCAGATCAATAGTTGAAAACTTTTATTTTATATTAACACTCGACTAAATTGATTTTTGACTCCTTTTTCTTTAAAATCATATATTAAATGGTTAAAAATAAGTTAGATAGGAAGATCATGAATAAGTTGTAACATGAAAAAAAAGGTAAGTGTATGAAGTGTGAAAAATAACTAATAGTTTATAAAAAAATAATTTAATTCTTAAAAATATTTTAAAAGTACTAAAAAGTGAATTAAAATATAAAAGATATAAATATCTAATATTTAATTTTTAAAAATTTTGAAAATTCATTTTATTGCCCGGTAGAACACCACCATCTTAATTTACTATCCCTTTATCTTTAGATGAAGGTTCATGTTCTACTGTCAAGCAAGGGAGTCTGATGACTGAATTGCTACAATATACAACTTTGATAATCTGGGATGAGGCTCCAATGGTTAGCAAATGAGTGTTTTGAAGCTTTGGATCGAACCTTGCATGATATAATGGGGTTCATGGTGAAAGAATGTATGGATAAACCACTTGGTGAAAAATCTGTTGTTCTTAGTGGTGATTTTAGACATATATTGCCTGTTATACCAAGAGTTAGTCAAGTAGAAATTGTTATTGCCACTTTAAATTCATTAAGATTGTGGAAGCATTGCAAGGTTTTGACACTGTCGGAAAACATGAGGTTGCAAGGTTGTGGGAGTGTCTGTCATGCTAATGAATAATCTTGATATATCTGGTGGACTTTGCAATGGAACCAGATTAATAAAAGTGAATGTCAGACATTGTCACATGTTGGTGTGCGTTTACCAAAACCAGTTTTCTTGCATAGTCAATTATATATTATTGTATCTAGGATTAAGTCTCAACAAGGACTTATGATTCTTATATGTGATGACAAATTTAAGTGTTGTAATATGACAAAAAATATGATGTACAAGGAGACATTTCAAAAAATATAAATGAGATAAAATTTATAATAGTTTCCATTTTTAATTATTAATATTTACAATTTGATTTTCCAAATCCATGTTTTCTTTTTTAATTACACATATTTAATAAATTATGTATATTGTATCATTCAATATTAATAATCTATTAGAATAATATATTTGTGCATCGCACGGATTGGACACTAGTTCTGAAAATGTCCACAGTGGCACATGCTAACATGGAGATCCGTTACCCATGTCAACAGTTAACAAGGCTCAGTTAGAGTCAAGGGCTAAAATAAGATACGTTTAAAAAAATAGGGATGAAAACAAAAAAAAAATAAAATTGACAAGAACTAAAACTAATATACTAAAAAGTGTAAGGACCAAAATCATATTTAAGCAAAAAAATAAAAAAAATATGCATAGCCATGAAGTCTCTCAATTAACTAAATTACTGACATGAAATTTTTAGGCCATGTGGGAATGTCTGATGTGGCAGTTAATAGGCCACATCATTAGTTAACTGAGATAACTTAATACCAGGAATTCTGACCGAATTAATATTGATAGAAAATTAATAAGGGATTGAAAACATTTAAAAAAAAATGAGTAGGGATTAAAAGTAAAAATGAGTGTAATTAGAGGGATCAAAAAGTTATTTAAATCTAAAAATAATTTATATTCGGTTGAATTAATTTATTAAAATATTCAAAATTTTATGATCATTTTAGTCATTTATCATAACTTATTAATATGAGGTAAAGTTACAACTTACTTAATATTTTATTAATTTTGCAAAATGAAAGATAAAATCCCTTTTATTTTAAGCGACTGTAAAAAGAACAGTTAGGAGTTTAGAACTAGCAATTTGTCTATGCTTTAAGTTCCGGATAGTCAACAACAATAAATGTTGGGCTATAATTGCTTTCAGATGTATCAGTAGTAGAAGATCAACTAGAACCAATATGTCTACGCTTTGCTTCAAGCTCCAGAAAGTCAACCACTATAAATTTTGGGGTATAATTGCTTTCAGATGTAAGAGTCAAATTAACTGACATACGTCTAATTATAACTGTGTTCTTGTTGACCAAAAATAAAAAACAGTGCCCTTCGAGTCTGGTAGATGTTGGGAGCATTATCTTGTCTAAAGTCTCAAAGCATAATTTCTCTGGTGATTCTAAATCACTTGTTTTTATGTATTTGGCATTAGCAGTGGTCCTTTAACTGGAGGTCCCTTCACATGTATTTAAATTTTCAGTTTTATGTCGAGCAGGAATTTAGGTTGTAGCATAACTGAACAAAAATGAGCCAATAATCCTTTCACTTTGCATATTATGTTTTTTTTTTCTTTGCTTTTGTTTTATAACTATTCATTACCTGAATATTTGTATTAGATCTTATAAAATTTAAATAAGCTTCCAATATCAATAAAAATTACATTCTATTTGAAGTTAATAATACATAAAAAATTTAAAGTATGTTAAAGTCTTACATTAGTATAATATTCCTCTTCTTTTAACACCATAACACAAGAATATAGTGATAAGAGAATATATATTATTTTTAAAAAAATAATAAAGAATTCGAGATAAACTAAAATTAAAAAAAAATAGTATAAATACACCCAGCTTTGACTCTTAGAGCCCTTGACCAATTCAAATATCTTCCATATATTTATATTCTTGCACACAATATCAAACAGTAGTTGATTATAGTGAAAGTGTATTGTAACCTCAAGCGGGCCTTACCATTTTGTTTGTTTCAATAAAAAATGCACTGAAAGAAACTAGCCGCCCGATAAAAAGACTCGAAAGGGAAATGTTATTTGGTTGAGAGAGGAGAACTTGAAGGAGTGAAAAAATGACACATGAGACCACTAAAAATTTTTCTAGTCTCCTTTCGCGAGAAAACTGGGAATGGATCCCCTTCCGTTGTAATTTTAACTGCACCTCCCTGCAGTTGAATCTGACGGATAGAAAAATTTATAAGTCATAATTTTTAATATTAAATAACAATATAAAATAAATGAAAGATCAGGATTCCATGCAGTTTTTTTAAAACTGTAGAGGATCCTATCCCGAGAAAACTTGATTCACGAACGCTTTCCAACCCTGTACTCTTCCCAAATCTCAACTGATCCTCTGCCAAAATTCCAACCGGGCGACCCCTTCTAATAATAATAAAAATAATAATAATAAAAAAATTATAAATAATAATAAATTTTTCAAGTATAATGATAATATAAATAATAATAAGGGTTAAATATGTTTTTGGTCCCTCAAAAATTGAAAATACACCAATGTAGTCCTTATTGTTTAGTTTTGCTACAGATTTTGCTACGGATTAGCTACAACTTTTTATCGATAAGGACTAAATTGGTGTATTTTCAATTTTTAAGGGATCAAAACCAGTGGTTTTAAATTACAGGGGAGTAAACTATCAAATCGGTCCCTGACTTATTTTGGGTCATGCAATTTAGTCTCTAAGAAATAGAAAATCTCAATATAGTCACTGACTTCTTGTTTTTTCTTTCACTATAGTCCAACTGTGTGTTTCCCATTAGTTTTTTTATGACGTGTCACGTTTAGTGACACTCTGTCACATTATTTGTCACTAAAGTGTCCATTGTAACACAAAAATGATGTGATTTTGTCAAATTTATAGCTTGAAAATCTTCAACTCCAATCGTCGTGTGCTTCCCTATTCTCCCCTTTTCTCTCTTCTATCCTTTCTTCATTGGAAGGTCTCAACCCCAATGACGTCATTTTTGTGTCCCGATGGCAAATAGTGCGACACAGTGTCAGAAAACGTGACACGTCATAAAAAATTAATGGGAAACACACAATTGGACTATAGTGAAAGAAAAAGTAAGAAGTGAGGGACTGTATTGGTGTTTTTTAATTTTAGGGACTAAACTGCATGACCCTAAAATTGTCAGGGACCAATTTGCTAGTTTACTCAATTACAGGTACTAAAACCAAATTCCAGAAAATTTTGAGTGACCAAAAACATACTTAACCCTAATAATAATAATAATAATAATAATAATAATAATAATAATAATAATAATAGTAATAATAATATTTTTTTAAACATGGGGTAAATGGGTAATTGTATATTATACTTATTTTCTTTTCCCTCATTTTTTTTATTTCTTTTATCTTAAATCAAATAACTACAAAATTCTCCTACTTTCCCTTTGTTTTATCTTCTTTTTTCTTTCTTCCGTTTTCTTTCCTTCTATTTTTCTTCCTCTCATTTTCACTTCTCATTTAAACAGAGCCTACGTGTAAGGTCAAGAATTTGAATTCGTGGAATTGTCACTTTTTGGAGGATTTTACTTAACCATTATTCTGGGCGATGGTTAAACTCACAACTATGGCTCTGTGAGATTCCCAACAAAAAATACTTCCACACGTAGCAATACAGGCCATGGTTTAGTGAACAGCTGTTTATAGCTTAGACTTCGAAGAAAGCGTGGCAAACATTGAGTCTTTTTTTCGAGTCTGTGTTTGTATGGGGATCAATAAAATTAATTTTTTTTACGGCAATAAAAATGATTTTAATTAGAAGTTTGTAGTATGATTTATTTAACAATTTTTCCTTTTAAAGTAAATTTATAATAAAACTCAGTATACTTTTTTTAACACAAACTATATTTTATCACGTATATTCTAACTTTATTTTAGAGACAATTTTAATTTAGAGCAACTAATTATTAAAATTTTCTACAAAATCACATTATAGTGAAACAAATGGTCAAATGCTCTTCTAAAGTATTTGGATGAGAATGCAAAGATGCACTCAAAGTGAGGAGTTCTCGTGCTGTTTTTGCGCCGATATTTCTTCATTCTTCATATAAACTTGTTTTATGAGAGCGAAATGTACGTGCGTATTCTTCCCTTGATATGCCATTTTCACTATTCCATTTAGAAGGCAAAACGAGGGTTAAATAAAGGGAAACTAGCCTAAATAATAAGAGATGTTCACTTCTCTGGGATGAAAAGATGGGCTACATATACAAGGGTATTGGCATTTTTCTTAATAAACAATATAAATCTGCAATGCACTACTTCAAACAACCCTACGTTACAAATTCGCAGTTGTAATGCTGCTTGAGCCCATGATATTTGTCCTGAGAGACAGAAGTCTAGATTTAACCTCGTCAATCAAATTTAATATATCCTGCTTCCAGGACCAAGATGGTTCATTTAAAGCACGTATGGAATTGAGACAAACAAGCAGGGTTCCACCTTCGTGTAAAAGAACCTGCATGCATGGTAAAGATTGATTACAAAGCAAGAAAATTGATGATAAACAAGAGACTTCATTAAAAAGCAGCCATGCAAAAAAGGCTGAAAGAAGCAACAGGGGTGGAGCTTGAGTACTTTAATGGAGGGGACCAAAGAATGATACTTTGTTAGGGGGACAAGTTAAAGAATTTGCATACTTTTCAACATTTTTTTGAAAAATTTATGGGATTGTTTGGTGGCTAGAGTGGGATATTACTACCCGATCCGATCTTATTTATAGTGTTTCTTGCAGCAATATAATAAGATAGGTCTATGATGTTGGTCTATCCTATCATTTTCTCCTACATAATTTTTATCCTTAGGGGGATTTGAATTAGAGATTGACAGGATGATACATTTTTCCCCCTTTGCCCTAGTCTTTCAACACTCTTCTCTCCCGACCCTCTTCTATCTGCTTTTATCATATCTCGTCTTTATCCAACACTCTTATCCAATCTTATTCTAATTACCAAACAAGCCCTACATGCAAAGAACTTCAATTTTTTGTTTGGGGGGGGGGGGGGGGGTTGGAGGCTATTATTTCAACAAGTAAACAAGACTCCGCCCTTGGAAACAATCTAGGTAGTGGCATCATTCACAAGCTTAAAGTCCTATTATTCAGGATATAATCATTTGCTGTAGTTGTAGTGAACAAGCTAAGCCAAGTATACTTCAACAATAAGGTACCATCTTTCATTCAATTTATTATTTTAGTTTATTTATTTTTTTGAGTTTTTTTTTTGGGGGGGGGGGGGGGGATGGATATTTTGCCACAGCCAGATTAAACCTTCTGCTAAAATGGTCATGAGAAAGCCGAGAACAACAGGTGTTCTGCAGCAGAAAGACATTCATCCTATTTACAAGAACAATAAAACATGATTGACAGCAATAAGAGCCAGCATCAAATTAAAGTGAATTTCATACCGTCAACCACAGTGGCAGAAATCCCAAAACAGACGGAAGGGAAGCCATGATAATGCATGACAATGCCAGAGCCACATTTTGCTTAATCTGCATGAGCAATGACATATAAGGCAATAACATCCAAGTGCTAAAGAAAAAATGTATTGTAACAGTTGATATAAAATACCAGTGAGGTTGTTTGGCGAGACTTGGCAATACAAAATGGCACTGCAGAAATATTTTCTCGAAGCAACAACACATCAGCAACAGCTATGGCAGTTGCACTAGCACGATGAGCAAGAACAATCCCAACAGTTGCAGCTGCAAGTGCTGGAGCGTCATTAATACCTTCACCAACCATAATTAAGCCTCCCCCTGTCATAGAAGTAAAAACAAAATGGCATGAGAGCACAATATTTAGAAGACATCATTCAATTAGTCAATAATAATATTATGTAGGAGCCTGGTTAAGAATATTCTCATCATAAAATTAAGACAACAGAGTTGCGGTACTGATCAATAAAGGTACAATAGAATGTCTTGGAAGTGAACCGTGTAAAGGTAATATTTTGGGCATAAGTTCTGCACAATTTACTTATACAGTTGAAGCTAGAAGAAGCAGGGGAGATACATGAAACTTATATAGGAAAGGAACCAACAGTGTCGGTGTCACTACAAAAGAAAAAAAAAGATAAACATATGTATGTAGTACAGAAATCAGTCCAAACATAATATCAAAGACATAGAGATAAAAAAGAAACTCTAATTAAGGAACTCACCCATATCTCTTGAGATATCCTTTACATGTCTCAGCTTATCTTCAGGCTTCAGGTTGCAGTGAAACTCACCGATGCCCACAGCACTTGCAACTCTCCTAGCACTAGATTCATGATCACCGGTCAGCATCATCACACGAAACTTTGCTTCATCTCGCAATTCTTGAATAACATTAAAAACCCCTGGACGAGGCTTATCCTCTAGGTGAATCAATGTTACCTGCATCAAGTGGTTAGTCAGTTAGGTACAGGTGGAAACTGTTGAGAATGAAAGAGTAGCATATCATTGTTTACTGAGGCTCAATGTATTTTGTTTGGGAAAAGAGGGGAAAACAGAAAAGGAGACAGATTTATTTCAAAATAAAGAGGCTGTAGAAGTTGAAAGACTTGGGTATGAAGCCACCTTCTCAACCTGGAGAGGTCTTTGCAATTTGAATATGCTCAAAGCATTACACCCCTTGTCAGGACCTCAATCATGAGCCAAAACCCAAAAGGGGAGTTAGTGGACCAATTGTCACAGGGGCCCAAAATATGGAGAGTTTATTTTAGGAAGAATAGAAAGGGTGAGGAGAGGAATTGTGACGTGGCTGAGTAGGAGAGGGAAGATCATGAGAGTAGTGGAATTGGAATTAGGAGAGTAGTGCAATTCTGTTATATGAGGTGTGGATCTGTAGAGAGAGGGTATTGGGGAAAATCATGCAGTTAGTTATGAGTAGAGGGCTGTAGCTCTCTATAGGAGCAGTGCTCTATGGACAGGAGTGTTTCTTCTGTATTTCCTTTTCTTTTAAGAATAATAAAATCCATTACAGTATTCTGTTATCAATCATTCTGTTTGTTTGATTCTCATAGTAGAATTCAGTTTTGTATCACCCCTCCCCCGAGAAAAGAAGTGAAGTTAACAGTGGACTACCTTTTGATTAACTGAAAGGGCAGCATGAACAAATTCACTTCCATAAGAAGATGTATTGACAGCTTCCTTGATCTTTTTTGATTCATCTTCAGATTGACAAAATGAAGTGATGAAATCTACAGACCCAAGTGATGCTTTCAATAGTTTAGCGCCTCCAGTTCCTGACTATAACAAAACAAAAATCAATTCGAGTCATTTTACACGCCATTCAAAAAATGGAAAGAAAATATGTATATATTAGAGGTTAATCTTATACTTTCCATTTCATGGGTCCCATCATAATATATAGTTAGTTAGCACTTGCATTACTGTCAGTATACAAAAGAAAACAGATGCAAAACACACATCTTTTAAAAAATTGTACAAGGAAACAACAGCAGATCTCTAAGAGAAATATATGCAAAAGAAGCTCAAGATACTGACAATGCATGGTGGCATATATCATTATGCCTAGCTTTGTCAAGCAGATTGAATATTTAAGTAATGGGTTTAGAAATGCATGCAATAACAAGGTACCTCAATGCTGTTAACAGTGGCAGTAAGGCCTCTACCAGGAAAGTATTCAAAACTTTCAACAGCAATAGATGGGAGGTCTTTGCCTTCACTATGGTCAACCACAGCCCTGCAATTCATTTTACAGAAAGAAACACACAAAGACTGGATGAGATAATCAGGCTCAAGATCATGCTTTATTTATGCATTTGAGATGGCTTAACTGAACATTCAAGAATTGAATTGAATAGTTTGTAGCTTACACACTTGCTAGCCACTGGGAAATTTTATCATGTTAACACAAATTAAAGTCTAAAACCAAAATGAGAAACACCCAAAAGAAAGAAAAATTACACCTCTTCTCAAGAGATAAAAGAATGATGCAAAGAATCAAATGACAGCCACAGTTGTGACTTGTACCAGGTGGGATCAAAAGTAACACAAATACATTCAGTTCAAAATGATACCTTCCAATTGGGTGAGTAGTGCCCTTTTCCATAGCTGCAGCAACAGCAAGAGCTTCTTTTTCACAGGAGGGAACGCAACAGGAAGAAATGTTTGATTCCTTCTTTTTAATGTGATGACCATAAATGGGCTCAATTGCCTTGAATACAAGTCCACCAGTTGTCAATGTCCCCGTTTTGTCAAATGCAATAGTATGACAAGAAGCTAGAGCATCCAAAACATGTCCACCTTTGAGTAATATCCCCTGCAAATTGAGGTAACTGTCACACCCATGAATAAAGGAGTATCCCACGCTTAATTTTTTTGAAAAATTTAAATAACCTTCTACTTCACTCAGACCAACAAACATAAACTACATGAGGAGGGACTTAAATAATGTAATCAATAACAACATTGTAATCAAATTATTCCATCCGATTCAGCTTATTGACATGATAATCTCTCCCTTTTCAGTTAAAACTGTGTTAACTGATGTGGGTAGGGAATTGGTACTAGAAAGAAATGCATACTACATGTATAATACCTGATATAAGTTTGTTCTTTGCATGACAGTTAATGAAAGCTCTTTCCTATTTCTTGAAATGAATAAAAAGGAAATTTAAATGCTAATTTCAGCATGACCTAAATGATTAAGATTTCATAACATTAGTTACAAGGATATTAGGGTATAAACTATTTACCATAAGTTTTGGAAATTATATCTAAATAATAGATTTAAGTATATATAATATGAGAGTAAATACAAGCATGATTTTCAAAAGGTGCAAGATTATAATTGTTGAAATTATCATGTCGAATACATAAATGAAAAAAAAAAAATCATATCAACAGTGCAAATACTTTTTAAGATAAAACTTAATACTAGCAAAAGGAAAAAAAATAAAAAATTTGAAGAGCAATTAATATATGATGTTAAAAATTTAAAATGTATTCTAACATTGTGCATTTAGATACCCCTAAGTAGCTAACTGATACCTTTCTAGCACAGGAGCTGATAGCTATAGCATATGCCAATGGGGCCACTGCCAAGGCACATGGTGATGCTGCAACCATGAGCCCTAGGGCTCTGTAAATTGAACCTCTGCAAGCTACATCAACCATAGACTAAATGAGCTGAAATATCAACGTTAAGTCACATATAAATAGGCAACAACACATTTTTAGGATATTATTACCTTTAAAAAAGAAAAATTGGAGAAAACAGAGGCAGTGAGCACTTTATAAAATTGGTGATAATGATTGTAGTATAATATTAAGAAATAGGTACTTCATGCATCAAGATTTTTGTAACACTTGAAGAATGATGATACACCCCTTGTCCAAGTCTATATGAAGACAAAGAAACAAGGTCCATGCCCAAATTGGCTAAAGGAGCAGGGAGGGCTGTGTGTGTATGCAAGGAGAATAAAGGGGGGAATTGGAAGAAATGGAGGGTCTGTACTCTGTCCTCACGGTGGACAAAAAGATAAAAGAAGTTGTAAACAGTCTTAACAGCTGGTGGAACATGAACAGGGAAAGAATAAGTGGTGTGATTCTGCCATTACCACACAAAGGTGGGATGAATGCAGGGGGAGAAGGGTGAGAAAGGTACAGAAAAGAATTGAGAAATGGTGAGATTTTGGGAAGCAGTGGAATATTCTGTTGCATCTGCAGAATCTCCCTTGTAATCTTTTTCTTTTCTCCTGCACTTCTTTTGTGATATCAGTCTTAGCAGAGGACAACCTCTACTTGTAAGGAGCATGACCTCTGTTATTTCTACTTTAATTCCAAGTGTCTATTAAACGATTGTTAAAAGAAAGGGAGTAAATGATATATCCTATCCCAAAAATGAGTAGTATAGAAATTTTAGAAATTTATAACTTATATCATACAACCCTACTAGAGAGAAAGAATTTAAAAATTACCTGATGTACTAATGAATGGCCACTTAAATACAAGTGGCCCAATAACAGCAATAGCAACTGATAACACCACAACAACCCTGCTGTAACGTTCACCAAATTCATCCAGCCACCTTTGAAGTTTAGGTTTATTCAACTGTGCTTCTTCAGTCAACTGCACAATTCTGTTGAGAGTTGATTCCTTCCATGTCTTTGTTACCTGGGATTAAATAATTTTGTACTTTGCAGTAAGTTCACACTGTAAACAAGACAGGCACCTATTCAGAAACAAGTTTAAGTGTTGAACAAGACAGCACCATTACTGAGAAACAAGCACTAGCAACCTAGCATCACAATCGGTAGCAACTTATCCATATACACATTCATCGCCTTATTTTTCAATCTTCATCAATGAAAATGAAAATTTCAAACTTAGGTATAGCTATTGTCATATGAAACTCTCACAATAAATAACCAAAAAATATAATAGAGATACTAAATTCCAATTGACCTACCAATAACTCCATCACCAACTCCATTCATCCCTATCACCACCTAACCTCAAAACTAGCAGTTTACCCAAAATCATTACAGCGATCCTCCAAAAATAAAATATATTGACCTTCTCCCAATTGTATCATTCACCACCATCATAACCAGTAACCACACCACATCCATCACCACCCTGCTCCGGCTACAATTATTGCCACTGCCTTTTCTGTTGCTCATACTATCAACATTATTACATCTTTTTCCATTGTAAAAATAAAAGCAAAACTTTGAAATTTAATAGAATACAAAAAGTTCTGAAATGCCCAAAAATGAAATTACAGTTGAACATACCTTAACAATTATTCTCCCATCTAAGTTCCTTGCACCACCTGGAATTCTATCTCCAACTTTGGCCTCCAGAGGTTTGACTTCCCCTGTCAAGTGCTCGATGGTAATTGTGGCACTGCCTTGGAAAACTTCACAATCTACAGGCACAGACTAATCACAATACCATCCCCATTATACTTCAACAGTCTGTTATATAAAACTTGAAATTCCAAAAATTCCAAATTGTGCATGTACAATTTTGTATGAGTCTGTGCCATGTACTAGAATATACTTGAAGTTTGCATGAAAATATGATTTTTTTTCTTTTTTTTTTTCTTTTAGTGGGAAGGCAGGGTAATGTAAAAGAATATTTTATTAAGATTTAAGAGAGAAAGGAGACATAGAAGAGTGCTCTTAAAACAACAAAAGAAAAACAGACATTTGAATTTTTCTCATTAAAAAAAAAAAAACACTTGCAAGAGGACTGAAAAGAACTACTGAACTGTATGAGATGATTTGAAGGCTGAAACAAATTTTTGGTCTTCAATGTACACAACAAAAAATTAATTATAATTTAAAATATTTCTTTCAATCTTTGCATGCCCATATTGTTGTATAAAACATTTTGAATTATAATTAATTTATTTTACTTATTGATTTATTTATAATGCAGCAAAGTCACAAACCATATATCTTAGGTTTCATTATATCCAAGCCACCAAAAATTGTAATGATTTCTGGCCAATGATTTAAAAACCAACACAAGACAACAGTCATGGTTTCACCTTGCAGGATTTGAAGGATATTATAGTTAGGTTGAACCAATTCAATTTTCAAAATTACTGGGAGGCAACAAATTTACTAAAACTCACCTCGCCAGCACCAACCAGGATATATGATCCTACATTTACATCATGCACAGGAACCCTCTTGTATGCCAAGTCAAATGTATTAGGAAGTTTATCATCCTTCGTATCCAAAACAAGCGCAAATTCTGGATTGTTCTCCTTCAACTCTTTGACATCAACCATTGAACGGCTGGTGAAATACTCTTCAGCTGTAGAAACCAATCACTTAAGCAAATTAAACTCATTGTGGACCATTGGACCTTGAACCTTGCTTTGTGAAACAAATCTAAGCAAGTGTTATAATCATAATACTAGCTCACCTATATGCGCCAGATTAAACATGGCAAGAAGTAACCCTCCTTCCAAAGAGTTTCCCATAAATAATGATGCAAAGGCTGCCATTGCCATTAATACATGAATGTTCACCTTTCCACTACCAAGTTCAATAAGAGCATCAAGTGATGCAGAAACCTGATACAAACACACACACACACACACACACACACACAATCTTCAGTATAATACTATTGTGAAGACAAGTAAGGAATAGAATAGAGTGAGAGATTGTTTCGTACCCCAACCAAAGGAAAGGCGATGAAAATGAGAGAGTTCTGAAAAGGCTTGACGATGGGTTTGGGCAAGGTGTAAGGGCAAATGGCGGCAGCTACAAATAAAGCTGTGGAGAAGCAGCATAGATGTAAATGCTCCCTCAGGATATCTGCCAAGTCCATCCATCTGGTGGCTTTGGCGAACCCAATGATCAATTTTTGAGGCCCCGTAAGATTAGCACCATCGATGCCGTGTGAGTGGTGATGGTGATGGTGATGGTGGTGATGGTGGTCGTGGTCGTGATGATGGTTATGATCGTTGTGATTGTGGTGGTGGTGGTGGTGGTTATTGGTGGATTCAGCGACGCAACGAAGCCGGTGGTGATGGAAAATGAGAAATTTAGGAGAATAGAGAGGTTTGATTGAAATTGGGGGCGGCCTAAGAGGAAGAGTGAAGTTGGAGGATTGAATTCTTGTGGTTCTGCTATAAATATGAAGTGATTGGAATTTGGTAGAGGGAATTGAATAAGAAACTGATTCCATCTTGAGATTGGAACTTCGAAGATGAGCTTCAGGCCATCGTCCTTGAAAGGAAAGGGAGAGAGAAAGAGAGTTTATTGGGACCTATTGCTATGGTGCAGTGGTTATTTCTTGTTCTGGTCCTTCCTTCGGGGGGTCACTATAGAGTGAAAGTGAACCATTCAGTTCGTCGTTACGCCATCCGCACCACATCGTGTGCTCATTCCATAAGTCTGGGTATGCTGCTCGTGGGGCCCTTGGTTAATTTATGAATGGGCTAACTTGTTAAAGAGCTCAATAGATAGAGTGAAATTAAAAGATGGATCATAGACTAGGGTGACCACCAGCATGAAGCACCTTGGTGGATGTTTTATTTTGAAAGCCACAAAATTTACTTGCTATAGCAAGTTTGTTTACTGGATAGAACAATTTATTAATATAAGGATTTCAGTCTTCAAAGTTTTGAAAATTGCAGATAAAATCCATTTGAGTTATGAGTTCTGACAATTAAACATTAAACAATTAGAAACTGAAACAGAGAGCACCCATCTCTTTTACTCACACTCAATCCATGCCTGTCCCCACCATTTCCTATCATGTTCAAGCTCCCAAAATTGCCAACCTTCGACCCAATTTTTTTTTTTTTTGGTCAAATCCTTCGACCCAGTTTGTCACCTCCACCAAGAGTCACCATAGCCATCATCTTCTTCCCTCTCCTCGCCGCTGTTAAGACCACCATAAGTCCCCAAACATAACAACCATCTCACAGAGTCACCTTCTTCTGCGCGTCTGCTGGCACCGCTGAAGGTTGTCGAGTGTGGAACTTCCATGGCACCGTGAGCCACCATTTGCAAGCTTCTGCATCTGCCGGACACCATCATCCCCACTTCGCCTCTTCTCTCGCTCCCGTCACAACCACCGTCCAAGGTCGTGTCGTCCAGTCCCGGGCTCGTGAAACCCCACAACACGTTCTCCTTTTGGCTCACCTGTGAAACCAGTGTTATGTTGTTTGACTCTGTGCAATCGGTGGCCTTCACCAGATATGGTGAAAACGGCGCAGTCAAGGGACAACCGTGAGGATGGTCCTTCGATTCAGGTGGTGAGGGGGCTAGGTGCACGACAACGGTGGGCTGCCGTTGGAGGTACGCGGCGGCGTGGTCGTAGCCAAAAGGTATCCTTCTCTCTCTCCCTCCCCCTCTCTCTCTCCCTCTTTCTATTTCTCTCTCTGATTCTATCTTTTCTGGTTGCTGGGTGCAGGTAGGGATGAGGAAGAGGCCGTGAAACACAACTGTTGGGCGATACAATGGTTGCTACGGTGACTCCATTTGGTGGATCATGGTTTTCATTTTTTATTTGGTAAGGGTTGATGGGTCACCTCACCGCCCCTGTAAGTTGGTCATCGTCTCCTCGCATCCACCATCAACATCCATTATCAATAGAGAGTAGTTTAGTTCTCAGTGTTGTTAGACATTAAATATGGATAATTCCAGGGATTCATTTTTCAAGTTTAAATTTTGAATTTCAGTAAGTAGACGGTCATCAATCTGGACCGTTAAATATTATATTCATTTATCTAATGGTATATTTAGTTGCCTTAGCAGTAGAACACCCATTAGGTGCTTCATGCTAGTTGTGGCCCATAGACTAGTCCTCAAAACTTCGACCAAAAACAAAAAAGGCTAGTCCTCAAAACGTTTTTATTGTCATGATTTCAATCTTCCACATGCACAATTTTGGTGACAATTACATGTGTGTGAGTATATTTCAAAACTAGTATAACACATGTTCGTTTAAAGAACCAGATTAAACAATTTGCTTTTGAAAAAAATATATACTTTTAAATATTTCATTCATAAAAGATAGGTTCAAGAAGAAAAATGTTTTCAATTGTGAATTTAATAGAGATAACTTGGTTCCATTTTAAAATATTAGTCTTGGTGGACAAATTTAGGCCCCGTTCGGGATGGTTGCGAGTTTTCAATTTTTAGTTTTTAAAAACTTTTAATTAAATTTTTACAACTCAAAATCAAAAATTTAAAACTCTTTTGTGATTTCAAGAAAGCTGTTTTCAATTTTTGATTTTAAATTGTAAAATCTTGATTGAAGTTTTATAAAAATCAAGTACTAAAAACTTACCACCACCTCTATCGGGCCTTAGTTAATTAGTTTAATCTCAAGGAAACTCAAGTCCCAATTTGTCTTTGGTGCAAATGTTTGAACTAGCCCAGCACAGACCAAATGACGTCATAATATGTACCTGAGCCATCAAATGTTTTAATTTGCAAAATATTGTGAGAACTTGACAAATTAAAGAATGAATTAGACAATTAGTCAATATTCTTACAACAACAATTAAGTTTATGCGCTAAATTTTTCAAGGGAAAGATGATATAGTCCATATGCCAATCATTAAGAATACAACAGATGAGGAATACAACAGATGACATCCTTCAAAAAAAAAAAAAGAATACAACAGATGAGGAAGACTAGGATTCAACGGTGTTTCGTCATTCATCCTTCCCCTTGCCTTTTCCTTCAGAGACTTTGTTACCATCATATGCCGAAAGAAAGAAGGTACTTTGATTTTTCTGCAAAAACCTGCAATGAGTTTATTTATCAAACCAATTGCAACAAAAAGAACCTTAAAGCATAACACAGAAAATAAATCTTACACTACTGAGAACAATGCATTCCCCAACCAGAAAGGGTAGAAATATACCAGTATGTGAATAGGAGAACGTACATATTTTAATTCATTAACTTAATCAAAATCTAAAAGTTACACCACCCTATACCTATATATTAGTAAACGAATAGGGGTAATGTAATGTCTTATGTTCCAAAGCATAGCGATATAGAAAAGCTCACACTTGTTCATCCTGTGTATATATGTGGATCTCTATGCATGTACGCCAATGTTTTTTTTTAGGTATATTTATTTTTTTAAATCACAGAATACAAATTATTAATGGATCATTATGAAGTAGTTAGTGCATTTGCAAGCCTTAGACTGATCTGCTCCCGAAAAAGAAGAAGAAAACTACTACAATGCCTAAGAAACAAATAAATGTTAGCACAATCATGAGCTTGTACACAAGATTATGAAGACAACACACGTATTAAATATAAAATTAAGTACATAAATACATTTATGAATGTTTTTATCATTATTTCAGCTGGGATCAATAGTGCAGTATGTGTCAGAACACTTTAAAAAGTAATGAGATTTCAGTAAGAATTCAAAACAATAGTATGAGTATCTAATATCTAAATATAATGAGATGGGTTTCAGTTTTTACTTGAGAAAGTCAAATAATTTCTGCTGCAAGCGGCTCAATGTTTCCTCTTCAATATTCACATATGCCAAAAGCTCAGGTAACTTAACTGCAAGGACAAAAAAAAAAAAAATCTGTGATTGTTTTGCAGAACACATTTACGAAACCTTTGTCAGATATGTATCATGGGTAACGTTCAAATGCTACTCCCACGACGGCAATATATCAATGTCTCTAACAATATTCCATTATTGTAATGGCTAGAAAAACATTAATGGGGCTGGAACCTGAAAGGCTGAAACTAAATTCTTGCAACTAGCCAAGAACCATTAAGGGTATGTGGTATGTTTGTGAGTTGGAAAATGAAGGGGAAGGGAGGGAAGCCCTCCCATGTGTTTGTGATTGTAGCTCTCTCCTTTAACTTACAAAGTTTTTCTCCTCCTTCCTCCCCCTTTCTTCTCCTCCTAACCCTTATCTTTCCCTTCCCTCCAAACTCCCAAAACACCCTAAAGATAAGAGATGTGGAAATTTTACAGGTACATTAAAAATTCAGGTAACTTAATAAAGCCAAAACTTCGTATTCTTGCAACTGGCCATGAAACATTAAACACTAATGGATGACCAAATTTTATATATTCATCAAATAAAGCTGACAAAGCATTCTTTTAATATTAAACCAAAAGAGCCCACAAATGAAACAAGGGTAAGGGGAAAGAATCCCAAGACAATGCAAGTACAGGTGTGCACACACACACAGTGTCTCCCTTTCAACTTCAAGCACATACTTAGAAGCAGCAAAAAGTAATGAACATACCAAAGAGGCGTAATAAATGTTCAGCTCCATATATGGTTGACGGAGATACATTATCCACAACTGCTTCACTATATTGCTTGCGTTCTTTTTTATATAAGAGCATCATAGGCAATGCTTTATCAAAATAACACCTTATTCCTTTCAAAATTTCTCCTATTGAATCAGCTGCCCTGCATTCACAGAGACACATTGTACAAGCCTTCATCATTCATATAAGTATGGCAACAGCAAACATATAATATCTTCCACTTAATGCATGACACAAACAAATATAAAAAATAGATATCCAGGATATCAATTTTTAATTATCAATAATTTCTTACATGCCATCCTTCTTTGACTTGTATTCAAGGTACTTAGTCAGAATTTCATCAACAGTTGGTGAACGAGGAAGTTTTACAAGCTGCAGGGAGAAATATCAACAAATCAACACAACCAAAAAATGCCATAAAAAAACTTTGTAAGCCAAAAAAGATAAGCTCAGATATGCATTGTAGAGAATTTGAGAGAGGCAGCAATGACACATTATAATACAACCATGGAATTTGAGCATAATAATTCTCTTTAATTTGCACAGAAAATTAATAAAGCATAACATTTGCATTTAAATATATGGTATGATAGCACAAGCTACAAGTACCATGTAGTTTGCATTTTGGGTCAAGGAATCCTAAACAAATGAAAGCAGTTTTGAGAAACCATTCATAAGTTATCTACAAGAGAAAAAAAACAGGGCTAGTGTCTCTAAGATCATTGTCACATGATTCAGTTTTTATGATATTATTATCAGTAAGTTACTAGGTAAGCCAAATTTCATAGAACTCTTGTAGCATATTGCAGTTAGATGACTCTGAATTGCTGAGTGGCATGTAAAATTGTACTAGCACAATATTATCCTTTAATTTCAAGGGTAAAAGAAATGACTTAACTCAAGGTTATCTCAATCAGGTTACAGTAACTTTTACATGAAACTTGCATCAAATCTAACTCTAAAAGTGTATTTCAAACAACTATCAAGAGGAAAACAACTAGCAAGACTAAATTTAATAGTTAACATCTACCTTATCTTGCTGAGTAACAAAGTCCCAGTCATCAACAAGTTGTTTCTTTAATGTTGCAGGAATTTGAATCTTGACAAGCTTTTCAACAGTCACACTGCCCTTCTAATAATTAGAAAATCACACTTAGCATAGCAGAACATTTAAAATTAAAATCCAAAAGAATCATAGCATAAACAAGAAATTCCAATCAAATATCAAACAAACAGGAAGGTATCTGCATTTTTAAGGAAACAAAGAAGAAATTTTGAAATCTAAATTTCTTCATATTATTACTACTTTTAGTTTCAGTCTTATTCCTTTAAAATGCCTGATATTTGCTATGGTATTGCATCTTTACTATATGCATAAATTGAAAATAAGCAACCAAGCAGTTAACGTAAGCAATACAATTAAACCACAATATAAACCAAACCTCAACTCCTGAATCATTCTTTCTTTTCTTCCCTTTTGACACTGCAGAATTTGACATATTAAACTTATTAGTATATACAAGTAGTACTATGGCAAGCAGATAAGATACATTAGTTTGAAATTCAACAAATCAACAACAGCAGTGTTCAAACAAGAGAATTTAAGAGGTCCAACTTGTTAATTACTGCACTTAAATGCAGCAGCAAATAAGGAAAATGAAGAGCAAATGGTGTGCATTGCGTTGAGCTTTATTATTGAAAAGGAAAAAAAGTATTGGGCTAGCCTGTGCCAAGCGTAAATAAAAATGAGAAGGCCCAAGGCCTAACAAGAAATTTCAAAAACTAAAATTCAAAGACAAAAAATAAAGACTTTTTACATAAAAATGCATACAGAAAATGAAACATTGCTTACATGTGGAATCTAATATCTTATATCTTTAATATGCAATAGAAATTTTATCCAAGTGATCAGGAAGAAATTGGTCAAACTATATATATTTATATATCTGCAGAAAAAGGAAAATTAAAGGTGAAATTTAATGAATACCATTATTCTTGATGTCCTCTTTATCCACTTTGGCATCTACACAATCCAAAGCAAATGTAAAATTATCAAGCTAACAAAATGAAGTATTCTAAGTATAATCTTTCCAAGTTCAACAGTTCAGGAAAATGATCAGAATGAGGATTTGTTGCCTGTGCAATTGTACATACATACTGTCAAGTATTTAAAACAGGGGGAAATTGATTTCAATAGAATAACTCACTATAGAAATACAAGGTTGCATATTCTGTAACAAATTCAAAAGCACTTAAAAAAATGTTTCAGTGCTTGTACAGAAGGTCCATGATTAATTTTGGGCAAAAGTGACACTCACATTATTTTCTTCCCTCAAACGTACTTTTGAATGTCATCAAAACATGCTATATATTGTTTACACTTGTACTAGCACTTTGGATCTCATTTATTTTTCGTTTTGAAGATATCCTTTTCCCAATAAAAACTAACCACGTTCAAAATAATATTGACCCAAATTTTCAGAGGTCAGTTGAGGAAGGCCCTTCTGGAAACCTCATTATTCATCATTCACATAGAACATAAAACTAGGATTAAATAATTAAACTAATGACAAATGACAATGGTAGTACATAAAATTAAGATTAAACTAACAGCAAAGGTCATACTTCCACATAAAACAATTTCAAGGTAATTCCTTACCTACCAATCCCCGTTAGTCTAAACTACCCCAAAAACCAACCACAATATGCCTTAAGATGTCCACATCTGTAACTTATATATATCAGACAAAAACAAAGATCTTTTAGCAAAGAGAGGTTCAACAATTGAATGTACAACTCAAATATTCTAGAGAGTAATCAATAGAACCTTTTATATTTTCAATCATAAATCTAGGAGACTTGAGACCCCCCTTTCCAAATGCACAGACTAGATAAGCAAAGGCTTCAAGATATTATCATAATACATTATCACTATTTGAAAGAGTGCATTACTTACCCATAGAATTTTTGCCCTTTGTTTGAGTAGAACGTGCAGACTTAACATTCTTGTCTGCATTTGGCTTTTTGTCTAGGGCCAGTTGTTTCGTGACATTCTCTTCGGTATGTTTCATTAAACGGTCCTCACCTACCCATTCGTCCCAACTGTTGGAAATATGTTGAACCCATGATAATGATTCTGTGTAACCTTTTTGCATGTAATTGATGGTAAACATTTATAGTGACATAAGTTACAATGAAGACAATTCTCTCTAGAATCTATAGATCAATCTTTACAGAGGCCCTACCACAAATTGTTAAACAAGTACCAACAAGTACCTTCATACCACTTACATAGCCATTTAACATGAGAAGTTGACTTTGGAAAATTTCCAAGTATTAACTCTGCTTCTTACTTAATGCTGTTTACCAATTTTGGGTCACACAAGGTACACAAGAACAACTATAGTATTTCAGAACATGAATTTCAAACTGAAAGATTCAAGTATCATCATTAAGATTATGCCAATTGTACCTCTATTACTTGATATAAAACAAAGGAAAGAAACTCACTTTTTATTCCAGCCCTGCAAAATAGAAAGTAAAGCAACAGAAAGTCAATAGTATATCATGTAATCGCTTGGAAGTTTCACACTTTAACTTACAAAGTGATTCAAGATTTCAAATCTGTCAAGCTAAAACATTAAGATAAATTAAAGAACACTCCAGAGATGATGTAACTGATATAAATGACTTAAGTCCTTAAAACAAGATCAATGAGAAAAGAAATATTATGGTTGAACTTACAAGATAGTGAACAAAGTATTTCCATTCATTCTTTCTGATCTCAGCCTTTTGCACCTGATGATCAAAGCATTGAGTAGATTAGATCACAATCACAAGAAGACTCAGGGGGAAAAAGTACAAAAGACACTTTATCTAGATAGTGACTAATTAGATGAAACTTTGCCTTAGGCATACATACATAGAAGAAGACATACTAAAAGAACCCTAAAAGTACTCTTAATCTAGCATCTTACGGAAATCCTACATTCTCCAACCTTGTGTTTGGATAGAGTAGGAAAAGTGAATATACAAATCCGAGGAGCAAACATTAAATCAATCACACAATAGAAAAAACGTAAGTCATACCAGAAAATCGCCACTAAAATCTCATAGATTAAAGTAAACAAGAGAAACTGGGGAAAATGATGAAAAACCGAAATAGACATTCGAAGCATATCCTTCACGGAAAAAAGCTGGGTCACAATTTAGTCAAACCAAAAGGAGAATTGTCTATTTTAACCAAAAAAAATACAAATACGATCATGAAGTGACTAATCAAATCCCTAACACAGAAAAGCCTAGTGCGGAACGGTTACTAAGCAGTGAGCAAGTGCAGAGTTTCCGTTTCTTAACGGTTACGGAAATTGTCAAATTCCAAACGATAAACAAGAAGAAGAGGCAAATCGAGACAACAAAAGCATTTCGCAAAGGAATTTGGAACAAAATAAATAAATAATGGAAGGCGAGAGGTAAGAGGTGCCTTGGCTTCGTAGATGCGAGGGCCATGATAGGCGAGGACTTTCTCGCCCTCAGAGTAGAGCCTGGAATTGGAGGGCTGAACGTCACCGGCGGAGGCGTCGCCGGAGGTGGCGGAATCGTCCTTGGACGAATTTCCCATGGAGGGGTTGGAACGAGCGAAAAGGAACTGGGCGGGAACCGGGAAATGACGCTCTGTTGGAGAAACCAGTGAGTACTAGGCCGATTAGGGACTTCAATTCAATAAACAGACAGTTTCGGGGGTTTGTGGATTTTGGTTTTTTTTCACTTGTTCGCCTTTTATATAATGGATGATGACATGGAACATACACACGGTTGGCATATAACTGTAGACGGTTTAGTATTTTTTATGGGTTGGCCCAAGCCCAAAGATCGGCCTGTTCCCAATCCTAGCCTGGGAATTGCTTTTGGAAACCGCTTTTTGCTTTTCACACCCTCCCCTTTTACAGTGGAGAAGTAATTGAGGGTACTGTTCATTCACATTTTTTTGTTTTTTTTTTATTACATCGGAGAAGTTGTATACGATAATGTTAATTCATCTTCTTTTTTGTTTTCTTTTTTTCTTTTTATTTTATTTGTTTTCACAATTTGATTTATTATTATACTAAAATATTTTCTCTCATTATTCGCTCATATTATTTTGTTGAGGATGGTTCAAATTACACCGGTGTAAATTACACCAAGTGTTACATCGCTGAACAATATTTTAACCGATCATTGTATTAAATAATCCACCGTTGGATTGAAAGTTACTATCATATAGATCATACATATAAAATTTTACATTAATCTGAAATTAGTTGATATGTCATTGAGATGTCTCTATGTTATATACACATTTGAAATATATGAAAAATCCAATCATTTGATTATCAAGTTATTAGTGTCAAAATTTTACGAAATTTGGCACATATAATCATGACGATAAACAAACATAATTCAACGGTTGGATTACTAAAAAAACATATTCGATTTATAGTTATTAGCAGTGTAATACTTGGTGTAATTTACACCGGTGAAATTTGAACCCTCATCTATTTTGTTTCATTATAAAGTGATATTTTATAAACCATGAGTATTCTTCACGTAGAGCTTTTTTTTCTTTTTGTTTTGTTTGTTTTCACAATTTGATTTGTTATTATTATTATATTAAAATATTTTGTCTCATTATTCGTTCTTATTATTTTGTTTCATTATAAAAGTGATATTTTATAAACCATGAGTATCCTTCCTGTGAAGCAGTTTTGATCCTACATTTTTTTCTTTTTTTCATACTTTAATTTTATTTTTATTATCATATTAAAATAATTTCTCTTATTATTTATTCCTGTTTATATGTTTCTTTGTATAAAAACTCACATTCATTCACCATTTTTTTGTTTTCTTTTTTTCTTTTTATTTTGTTTCTTTTCATAATTTGATTTATTATTATTATTATATTAAAATATTTTCTCACATTATTCGCTTATATTATTTTGTTTCATTATAAAATTGATATTTTATAAACCATGAGTATCCTTCACGTGAAGCTTTTTTTTCTTTTTGTTTTGTTTGTTTTCACAATTTGATTTATTATTATTGTTATATTAAAATATCTTGTCTCATTAGTTGTTCATATTATTTTGTTTCATTATAAAAATGATATTTTATAAACCATGAGTATCCTTCCCGTGAAGCAGTTTTGATCCTATATTTTTTTTTATTTTTTTTCATACTTTAATTTTATTTTTATTATCATACTAAAATAATTTCTCTTATTATTTATTCCTGTTTATCTCTTTCATTATATAAAAACTCACATTAAGCAATACAATAAATGTATTGATTTACATTAAATTTAACATGATATTTCAATATTTTATTTACGTATTTATTTTATTCATTAATATTTTCATTTATTATCTCACTTATCTATTCTATTTATCTATTTATTCTATATTAAAATTGCTCATCCATAACACGTGTCATGTTTTCTCACTTACGTTTCTTTAATTTTTTTATTAGCAATATAGTAAAGTGATTTTTTTACGAACCATACAACTATCTTCGATGTGAGGCAATCATTCTCTAGTCATTTTCTTCTATTTTTCTTTTTATCTTTTGGGTTAAATATGTTTTTGGTCCCTAAACTTTCACCCGAATTTGGTTTTGGTCCCTAATCTTTTTTTCTGTTGGTTTTGGTCCCTAACGTTTTCAAATCATTGAAATTAGTCCCTGTCGTCACCCTTATATTTAACAGAGTTGACGACAGGGACTAATTTCAATGATTTGAAAAAGTTAGGGACCAAAAACAACGAAAAATAAAGATTAGGGGTCCTTGAACTTTCACCCGAATTTGGTTTTGGTCCCTAAAGTTTTCAAATCATTGAAATTAGTCCCTGTCGTTACCTTTATATTTAACAGAGTTGACGACAGGGACTAATTTCAATGATTTGAAAACGTTAGGGACCAAAACCAATAAAAAAAGATTAGGGACCAAAACCAAATTCGGGTGAAAGTTTAGGGACTAAAAACATATTTAACCCTATCTTTTTTTATCACATTTTAATTTTCAATTTTTATTATATTAAAATAATTATCTCTCTATTTTATTCATTAATGTTTTCACTTATTATCTCTCTTATTTATTCTATCTACTCTATATTAAATTTTTTCGCTCAGTACATATGTCACATTTTCTCACATTCGTTACTTTTTTTTTTAGATTTTTTTATTCTGACTTCAATAAAGTGATTTTTTATGACCCAAAGTACTCTTCACATGAGGCAGTCATGTTCCTTCAATGAACATCCATATAATGGTGGGACTAACTCTTCCAACATTAGTTTTGTCTATACACTTTATATAAAGATTTTAGGTGACTAAGATGAGAGATCTCAAATACCAATATAATTTAAATTTATAATTACTTTTATGATATCTTTGATTATAATTTTTATAGACAAAATTTCAAATTAGAATTATAAAATTTATAATTATTTTATTTTCTTTTACTTGAATAAAATTATTATATTGTATTTTGATTTATTATATATTTAATCTATATCTATCTATACTATTATAATTGGCTAGATTTTTTGTCACTATTCACTGTGGGTTAATTTTTTTTTATTCCTATAAGTAGTAAATTTAAGAGTTCTAAATCTAGCCTAACCTATAAGATAATACATAGATAGCAAGTAGATAAATATGGAAAGTTTAGGGAGGAGAAAATAGAAAGAAAAAATAATAAAGAGGAAGAATGTGAAAAATGTGGTATGAAATGAAGAGAGAAATGAAAAGAAAATTAGGGTGTTAAAGGAAGTGTAAAAAAAAGTGAAAAAATTATTATTCTTTTCTAAAAGTATTAAAACTTTGACAGTTGACTTTTGGGTGTTGAAAGTAGAAAAAAAAAAGAGATAAAAAGAAGCAAATCAAGAGAGAGTGTGAAATAAATGACAATTGATGTCATAAGAAAGAAAGAAGGATAAAAAGAAAAAAAATAGGTGTGAAAAAGTCTTATATATTTTAAAATTAAACTATTAAATACATAAATACATTACAGATTGCACTCGAAAATATATATAAATAATAAGAATTTAAGTAAACACAAATGACAAGACAACACTAAATATTTTGAAATGAATACAATATTAATTGAAATCACCTAAATACATACTCTCTCATTTTCTTTTTATAAGGCACCTTTTAGAATTTTTTGTGTTCCTTTTTTATAAGTCACTTTACAATTTGAAGAAAACATTTATTATAATTTTCCTTATTTGTCCTTATTAACTTTAATGTTTTTCCAATTATCAAATGATAGTAGAGTTAGTTAAATAATATTAAATAAGGGCAAAACTAGAAAGTTAAACTATTTTTTAAAACTCAAATAAAATAATTAACTAGGTTTAATTACTTTTATTGGTCTTGTGATTCAATATAATGTGCCTTATAAAAAGAAACGGATGGAGTATATTATATTTGTTTATATTTAAATGTATATATAAACTAGATTTTCATTTTTTCCTGAAAAATAAGAAATGCGGAACACAATTGGGGACACCTCGTGTAACATCCCGCAAATTATGAGCTTAAATAGTTTATTAGGTCACAACGAGAGAATTAAGTATTAGTAAGTAAAGGGAGGAAAATTAAAGAAACTATGGGTTAAAACTCTATTACAACCAAGTTATGCTTTAACTTAAGAGAATTTGAGAAAAATTGAGTTCTGGTAATCGATTACAAGGAGTCTGTAATCGATTACTCGAGAGCTAGTTTTTAGGTAATCGATTACTCACAGGCTGTAATCAATTACCTGAGAGCTGAGTTTTTGGTAATCGATTACAGGGATATTGTAATCGATTACCTGAGAGCTGAGTTTTTGGTAATCGATTACCAAGGGTTGTAATCGATTACCAGATTCCCAGAAACATTTTCCAGTGTAAATTCTACCCCTGGTAATCAATTACAACACTACCGTAATCGATTACCAGCTGTCCAGTATATATACCTGGACATGCAAAATTCAGATTTTCATTTTCTCTTCTTCTTTCCCTTCAAACCCTAGAGAGAGAGAGTGATTTTAGAGAGAGAAAGCGGATTTTGAGGAGATTGAAGAGAATCAAAGCTAGGATTCATCAAAGGGACTTCCAATCCATCAATTTCCCTTGAGAAATTCAAGAAAATTGGTGAGTATAACTCACACACTCCCACTTTTCCTTGATTTTGATTTCTCCCCATTGTATGAACCCTACTCTCTTGATTCTCTTTCTATTTGCATATTGTAGTTAAATTGTTGATATTGGTGTTGGATTGAGTAGTTTGATCGATGATTTTCGTTGAAAACCTTAGGGTAGCGAGATTTACGAAAGTAGCGAAATTACGTAACTTGCGAAATGCTTAATGTATGATCCCTACCCTTCCATTTCCCTTTCTATTTAGTTAATTTGATTGAATTGATGAAGTTTATGCTAGAATTGAGTGATTCATGCTATGAATTGATTATAATTCCCTTAGATTTCGAAGTTACGAAAGTTTCGAAACACTCGAAACACTCGATATTTCAGCTTTGGGTTATCAATTCACTTTTACCGGTTTCGATCGTGAGTTAATTAAGTCGGCCTTGTGCTGTGAGTTAAGAAATGGTTTGAATATGTTAAAATATTGACTTCGGTCCAATATTGGGTGGGATACGTCCCCGGGAAAGACGTTTCCCGTAGTCTGAGCTCAGTTCTAACTCTAGTTTCAGTAATAAGTTCATGCCTACTGGATTTCAGTAGTGAGTTGCATTTTATTGATTAAGATTGTGTTAGTTGTGATATGATATTAGAATGTAACATGATGATTGATATTGATTAACTTGATATGTCTTCATTTGTGCTCATTCCATGTACACTTAGCATGATTAGTTATATTCACTGAGGCATTAGTCTCACCACGCGTTTTGTGGATAATCTAGGTGTGCAGGTACCTCCAGGAAGTAATAAGTGAGTTAGAGCAAGAGATGTGGATTTAAATGTTTCCTTTTGGGATTATGTATATATATAAGTTGTATTTGTTTTGGAACTCTGTTAAGTCGTTCAGTTTGTAGCCTTCGGGCCTGATGTATATATGGAGCTTGTATATGTATATAGTTTTATTGGATGATTAGTTTATAATCCTTGGACCATATATATATGGCTATGTATATTATGGACTTTGTTTAAAAATTTTAAGGCTTTAAGTTACTCACATTTGTATGAGTTTTGTTGGATACTTGTGTAAATGTGAGGTTTGATATCCAGGATTGTATGTTTTAGTTTCGAATGTTCAGGATTTAGTTTCCAACGGATTAAGTCTTGAATTTAGAAATTAGGGCGTTACACCTCGAATGAATTTAATTTTATTTGATCATCTCACTCCATTAAAGTTTTAACGAAGACATTTTTCATTTTTCTTTCTTTTGTTGTGACCATTAATAAAAGTCAAAGCTAGACATTGTCACACGTTGGTGTTTATTTACCAAAAACTATTTTCTCTCATGGTGAATTATATATATGTTGTTATATCTAGGGTGGAGTCTCGACAACGACTTAGGATTTTTATATGTGATTATATTTTTAAACGTTATAATTTGACGAAAAATATAGTGTATAAAAGAGTATTTCAAAAAATATAAATGATATGATATGGTATATTTCACATTTGTAATTATTAATGTTTGAAATTTGTTGTTTCAAATAAATTTTTTATGTGTTAATTTTTTTTAATTCTTTCTATATAAACAAGTATAAATTTTAATATGAAAAAAATCACTAATCATTATCATTTCCTAAAATTTACATATTTATATTATAATTAAATTAAATATATTATAGTATTCAGTATAAACAATCTATTTAAATAATAATATCCATGAATCGCATGGGTCGAACACTAGTTATCAAAATACTCCATTCTCTCTGACTTAAGTGCTTGTTTGGTTTATAGTTAGGAATAGTGCATAAATAATTTCACATAATTGATTTTAAATCACTTTTCTTTAATGTGCTTTGTAAAGTGTGCATTACTCATTTTCAACTATTAATTCCAGAATCAATTCTATTCAATTGTTAATCAAACAGACATTAAATGTCTCTCTTCCCTCTCTCCCATCACCCTCCCTCTCATCCCTCCCCACCATCAATCACCTTCCCCCATCGTTAACTACCATCTCAACTCCTCCCTTCATCTTCTCTTTTATTTTTGTATATTTTTCATTTGATTTTCAGAAATTTCTGGAAGCCAATTTTTAATTTGGATTTTTCTTCTAGAAAGTCAATTTTTTTTTTAAAAAAGTTGGCTTTTGAAAACTTGCTTTCAACTTCCTAAGCCAAATGAGAAAATGGCTTCCAAAAACTTATTTCCAGAAACAAAAATGCAGGAAAAAAAACATAAGAGAAGGTGAAAAAATAATTGACGTGGTTGTTGATGGTGGATATAGATAGGGATGTCAAAAAAACTCGTACTCATGGATACCCGTGGATATACCCGCAATGGGTACCGACATATTTATATAATGGGTAAGGACGGATATTATACTACCCGCCCCGCGGGTACCCGCGTACTCATTAAAACATATTTTTCTAATAAATATATTTGAATATTAGGATTTTTTATCATTTTATGATGAGATATAATTTATTTTATATTATTTTTTATGATATTCTTAATATATTAACATTTAATTGTATTATATAATGATTATTTATATATAAATATGATATTATAATATATTATATAACATTTTCTCTCTTTCTTTTTTATAAAATTTTAAATTTTAAACCTTAATGGATACTCGTAAATACCCTCGGATACCCATTATGCGCATAGGTACCCGTTAATTTTAGCGGGTATGTATACGAGTAGTTACTATACCCACCCCGCCCCGTTGATATCCCTAGATATAAATACGAGTTAGGCGTGGTGAGAGAAAAGGGTGTAAGAGATTTAGATTTGAGAAAGGGTATTTTGCTAAATGAAAAGTAAAAAGGGGGAGAGACGTGAAAAGAAAAAAAAGAGGTGTGCTAATGACAATTCTCTCCTATGCTATATAAATTTGAGATTATGGAAAATCAATGCCTTGAAAAAAAACACCCGATATCATGGTACTTTACATTTTTTTTTTGTTTAATTTTGGTATTAGTGTTGCACCAAAACAAAACTTTAGTATTGGTGTAATGACAAATGAAAAAAAGAAACTTTAGCATTAGTAAGAAAGTTTTTTTGAATAAATGTTTTGTGGGGGATACATGGTACAATAATGTAATGTAAAACTTTTTATGGAATAAATTTTAGGATGTAACATCCCAAAAATAGACTTAAATTAAACTAGAGGAAAGTTGGGAGTGGGTTGAGAGGCTGAGTAGGAGAGGAAGAATTACAAGAAAGAATATGAGGATTAGTAAGAATCTATGGGTATTAAAGGGGAGATTTCAGAAGAATAATTGAGTTGAGTATGGATTATGGGAAAAGGAACTAGGAATGATAGAGTAGGTGAGACTTAGGAGAGTTAAATTTAAGAGTTTAAGTGTTAAAGTTCTCATTCAATTAATATCCCGATAGTTAAGATCTTTGATGAATTAAAAGTGATTAGAATAATGATAGTAAGTTCAGTAATTTAGAAAAGAGTAATTAGGAAATTGTAACATTCCGTAATTCAGAACTTCTATTAATTCATAAGATTAAGATAGAAATTTATATGTTAATAATTAAGGATCGTAAATGTAACATCCCGCAAATTAGGAACTTAAATAATTTATTAGATTACATACAAGAGAATTAAGTATTAGTAAGTAAAGAGAGGAAAATTAAGGAACTATAGGTTGAAACCCTATCAGAAACCAAGTTATGTTTTAACTTAAGAGAATTTGAGAAAAATTGAGTTATAGTAATCGATTACAAGGAGTCTGTAATCGATTACCCGAGAGCTAGTTTTTAGGTAATCGATTACCTGAGAGCTAAGTTTTTGGTAATCGATTACAGGGATTTTGTAATCAATTACCCGAGAGCCGGTTTAGTGTAATCAATTACTCACAGGGTGGTAATCGATTACCTGAGAGCTGAGTTTTTGGTAATCGATTACCAAGGGTTGTAATCGATTACCAGATTCCCAGAAACGTTTTCCAGTGTAAATTCTACCTCTGGTAATCGATTAGTTGTCCAGTATATATACTCGGACATGCAAAATCTGAAATTCTATTTTTTTCTCTTCTTCTTCTCCACCGAACCCTAGAGAGAGAGTGAGTGAGTTAGAGAGAAACACCAATTGGAAGCTTAGGAAGGAGGATCAAAGCTAGGATTTACCAAAGGATCTCCCAATTCATCAATTCCTCTTGAGAATTTCAAGAAATTGGTGAGTATAACTCACACACTCTCACTTTTCTTTGAATTTGATTTTCTCCCCATTGTATGGTCCCTACTCTCTTGATTCCTTTTCTAATTGTAAATTGTAGTTGGATGGTTGATAGTTGTGTAAGATTGATTAGTTTAATCGGTGATTTTCATTGAAAACCTTAGGATGGCGAGATTTACGAAAATAGCGAAATTGTCGAAATGCTCGATGTATGAACCCTACCCCTGAATCCCTTTCTATATAGTTAAATTGAATGGAATTATGTTGATTACACTAGAATTGATTACATTATGCTTGGATCGATGGTAAAACTATTGAATTTCGAAGTTACGAAAGTTACGAAACTTGCGAAAGTCTCGAAACACTCGAAATGTTCGAAATTCTGGTTTTAACTATCGATTCATGTTTACCAGTTTCGACCGTGAGTTAATTCAAGCCGGCCTTTGCGTTGTGAGTTAAGAAAACTAAATAATTATGTGAAAACTTGACTTCGGTCCAGTAATGGGTGGGATACGTCCCCGGGAAAGACGTTTCCCGTAGTCTGAGCTCAGTTCTAACTCCAGTTTAAGTGAAAACATCATGCCTTCTAAGTAAAGCAGTGAGTTGCATTTTATTGTTTATGATTAAGTTAGTAATTTTATGAAATATGAATATATATAATGATGTTGAATGTTTATTAGTTTGAAATACATTGATTGGTATTTGTTTCCTGTACACTTAGTATGCTTAGTTATACTTCACTGAGACATTAGTCTCACCACGCGTTTTGTGGATATAATCTAGGTGTGCAGGTACCTCAAGGAGATAATAAGTAATTTAGAGCTGGAAATGTTGGATCTAGACATTTCTCTTTTTGGATTGTATATGCAAGTTGTATCTCCTTGCATTTTGTTTAAGTTTGTTCAGTTTGTAGCCTTCGGGCCTGATGTATATATGTATATATTAGAGAGCTGATATATGTAAATAGTTTTGTTGATGTTAGTTTATAATCTTTGAACCAGATGTTTATATGGACTTTGATTATGAAAATAAGGTTTAAGTTATTCACATTTATATGAGCTTTGTTGGAAATTTATGTAAATGTGAGGTTTGATAACCAGAATTGTATGTTTTAGTTTCGAATTTTCAGAATTTAGTTTCCAACGGACTAAGTTCTGAATTTAGAAATTAGGGCGTTACATTTTGGTATCAGAGCAGTTCAATCCAATTGGACTGTTGTAGTAGGATTTTCTTGTGACTTGTTATTCTAATTTATGCATTGTTTTGTGAATTGAGAGACTGATCACCTCGATGTTTACTTAATGATGTGTAGATAATTATGGCAAGTGGCACGAGGGGTCGCCCCAGAACCAATACCTCTTCTCAGAATCCACCACCTGACCCAATGGCAGCAGCTCTTCAAGCATTCACACACATGATGGGAGAGCAGGCGATTGCTAATGCCGCATTATTTCAGGAGTTGGCCCGAAGGACTACAGGGGCACCACATGCACCTGTGGTGGATCCGTTTGTTCAAGGGCTGGCGGAGTTTCGAAAGCACAACCCTCCTCAGTTCAATGGAGTATACGATCCGGACGTGGCATCCAATTGGCTGAGGGTACTTAATAGAATCTTTGATGTGATGAGATGTGCGGATGAATCTAAGGTGGGCTTTGCTATTTATATGCTGAGGGGTCAAGCTGAGGATTGGTGGAAGACTGCTAGCACTAGGACTGCTGTGGTGGAGGCTCCCATTACTTGGGGTGTCTTTCAAACTTTGTTCTTGGATAAGTATTTTCCTGCCACGGTCAGAAGGCAAAAAGAAGCAGAGCTTTTACAACTAAAGCAAGGGAGTATGTCAGTGGGCCAATATGTGGCCAAGTTCGAGGAATTAGCCAAGTATTCCAGATATCTTCAGACAGTGACTGATGAGGAGTGGAGGTGTAATCAGTTTGAAGGAGGTCTCCGGCCTGAATTGCTGGATCGGGTTGGAACTCTTGAAATCAAGGATTTTCCCACTTTAATCAACAAGTGTTATATTGCGGAAAAGAATATAAGAGGAACCACCAGTTCAACACCACCTACTGATAATAAAGGAAAGCGGAAGATAGAGGGATCTAATCAGTTTAAGGGCCCGAGGCCTAAGTGGCAAGGCACCTCAGCTTTGACCACTAGACCGGCTCAACGCCAAGGGGTACCCATTTGCCCCAAGTGCGGAAAGGAACATTCTAGAGAATGTTTGACGGGGAAGAACGTGTGTTTCTTTTGCAAGCAACCTGGTCACATTAGGAATGAATGTCCCAAGAGGAAGGATCTACCAAAACCCCAAACCACTGGAAGAGTCTTCACTCTGAGCGGGAAAGTGGCAGCTTCTGCTGATAATCTGATGCGAGGTATGTGCACCCTAGGAGATCGAACCTTAATTGTATTGTTTGATTCAGGAGCCACTCATTCTTTCATTTCTCTTGATTGTGTAAAACAGTTGAATTTGCATGTTGTATCTTTACCTTATGTTCTGAGTGTTGTTACTCCCGCCAATGAGGACATTTCTACTTCCCTTGTGTGTATTCAGTGCCCTATTGTGATACAAGGGAAGGCCTTCGAGGTTGACCTAGTTTGTTTGCCTTTACGGGGTATAGATGTTATTCTTGGTATGAATTGGTTGTCTTCAAATAGGGTCATGCTTGATTGTTTTAACAAACAAGTTGTCTTCCCACTCCTTCCTCCTCTTTTAAGGGAGAGACCATCAATTCTTTTGTCCAGTGTCACTGAATTGTCTGAATGCCTTAGTGATGGGAGTGAGTGTTTTGTCTTATTACTTTCCTCAACTCTAGAGTCCAAGATAGATTTAAGCGGTATAACTACAGTTAGAGAGTTTCAAGATGTTTTTCCTAGTGAGGTAACCACCTTACCTCCAGACCGAGAGATTGAGTTTACCATAGACTTAGTACCAGGTACAGGACCTATCTCTAAAGCACCATACAGAATGTCCCCACTAGAACTTAGTGAACTTAAAGCCCATTTAGAAGATTTTATTTCTAAGGGGTTCATTAGGCCTAGTGTGTCACCTTGGGGGGGCTCCAGTGCTTTTAGTGAAAAAGAAGAATGGGAGTATGAGGTTGTGGTGTAGATTATAGGCAGTTGAACAAGGTTACCATTAAGAACAAATATCCTTTACCCAGAATAGATGACCTTCTAGATCAACTTAGGGGAGCCTCAGTTTTCTCTAAAATAGATTTAAGGTCCGGTTATCATCAGATCAGGATTAAGGGAGAGGATATACCAAAAACAGCCTTCAGGACTAGGTATGGGCATTATGAGTATTTGGTGATGCCATTTGGAGTAACCAATGCTCCTGTTGTATTCATGGACTACATGAATCGAATCTTTAGGCCTTATCTGGATCAGTTTGTTGTTGTATTCATTGATGATATTCTGATCTACTCTCGTAGTGTAGAAGAGCATGAGAGACACCTTAGGATTGTATTAGGAGTTTTAAGAGAGAAGAAGTTGTTTGCAAACCCTGAGAAGTGTGAGTTTTGGAGTGATAGAGTTCAATTTTTAGGACATGTGATTACCAGTGAGGGTGTGTCTGTTGATCCTAGCAAGGTAGAAGCTGTCCTTGAATGGGAAAGGCCTAATACCGTTACGGAAATTAGGAGTTTCCTAGGATTGGCCGGCTACTATCGGAGATTCATTAAAGGATTCTCCCAGCTAGCCTTACCTCTCACAAGGTTAACTCGGAAAGGGCAAGCCTTTGTGTGGGATGAGATTTGTGAGCGGAGCTTCTTGGAGCTCAAGAAAAAGTTAACCACCGCTCCGGTATTGGCATTACCGGATTTGACCAAGGCCTTTGAGGTATATTGTGATGCTTCAGGGAAAGGTTTAGGTTGTGTTCTTATGCAGGATATGAGGGTAGTAGCTTATGCATCTAGACAGTTGAAACCACATGAGGAGAACTATCCTACTCATGACTTAGAGTTAGCTATTGTGGTATTTGCCATCAAGATTTTGAGGCATTACCTGTTTGGTGCGAGATTTGAGGTATTTAGTGATCATAAGAGTTTGAAATACCTTTTTGATCAGAAAGAACTCAATATGAGGCAGAGGAGATGGATGGAATTTCTCAAAGATTATGATTTTGAATTGAAATACCATCCTGGCAAGGCCAATGTAGTGGCTGATGCCCTCAGTAGGAAATCCCTTCATGTGTCTTCAATGATTATTCATGAATTGAGTTTGCTGGAGGAGTTCAGAAACCTAAGCCTAGGTGTTTCAGTCGGTGAACATAGAGTTATTCTTCATAGGCTAGATATCACCTGTGAGCTGAAAGCTCTTATCAAGGAGGCTTAGAGTTTGGACTCAAGCCTTCAAGAAAGAAAGCAACAGTTAGGATTTTCAGAGTCAGAAGATGGGATGATTCTCTTCCAAGGGAGAGTCTGTGTCCCTAAGGGGGGTAGCCTCGGGCAACAGGTTTTGGAGGAAGCCCATAGGAGTAAGTTTTCTGTACATCCTGGATCTACCAAGATGTATCAGGATTTGAAGAGGATGTTTTGGTGGGATGGTATGAAGAGAGACATAGCTGATTATGTCTCTAAGTGCTTAATATGCCAACAGGTTAAAATAGAACATCAGAAACCATCTGGAACCCTTTTACCTTTGGATATCCCTGAGTGGAAGTGGGAGAGTGTGGCTATGGACTTTGTGGTAGGTTTGCCTTGAGTTCAAGCTGGCTTTGATGCTATCTGGGTAATTATGGACCGACTGACTAAGTCAGCCCACTTTCTACCAATTAAGAACACTTATCCCCTTAGCAAGTTAGCTAATCTGTTTGTTAGAGAGATTGTCAGGCTTCATGGTATTCCATCTAGCATCATATCAGATAGGGATCCTAGATTCACTTCCAGGTTCTAGAATGCCCTTCACCAGGCTTTCGGGACCAAACTCCGGTTTAGCACTGCTTACCACCCTCAGACTGACGGTCAATCTGAAAGAACCATCCAGACCTTAGAAGATATGCTCAGGGCTTGTGTTTTAGAGGAGTCAGATAGTTGGGATAGATTTCTACCTCTTATTGAGTTTGCCTACAATAACAGTTTCCATAGCAGTATAGGCATGGCACCCTTTGAGGCACTGTATGGTAGGAAATGCAGGTCTCCCTTGTGTTGGTATGAGGTAGGTGAGAGAACACTTTTAGGCCCAGAACTAGTGCAGGAAACTTCAGATAAGATAAGGGTCATTAGGGAAAAACTTGTAACTGCTCAAAGTCGTCAAAAGAGTTATGCTGATAAAAGAAGAAAAGACTTAGAGTTTGAGGAAGGGGAACATGTGTTTTTAAAGGTAACTCCCGTCACGAGCTTAGGACGATCCATTAAGACCAGAAAACTCAACCCTAGATTCATCGGTCCATTTCTGATCCTGCAAAGGGTTGGCCCTCTGGCTTACAGGATAGCTTTGCCACCTCAGTTGTCCAGGATACATAATGTTTTCCATGTATCCCAGTTGAGAAAGTATGTTCATTATCGATCTCATATCATCAGCTCTGAATCGATACAATTAAGAGAAGATCTCACCATTCCTTCTAGATCGACACAGATTATTGACAGGAGTGTCAAGACTCTAAGGAGTAAGGCGATTCCTTGGGTAAAGGTGTTTTGGGAGGGTCAATCTCCAGAAGAGGCCACATGGGAGAAGGAAGATGACATTCGGGGTCAATTCCCGGAACTTTTCAGTTGAGGTAGTTTCTGAATTCTGTTTCGTGTTCAATTTTGAGGTCAAAATTGCTTAAGGGGGGTAGTATGTAACATCCCGCAAATTAGGAACTTAAATAATTTATTAGATTACATACAAGAGAATTAAGTATTAGTAAGTAAAGAGAGGAAAATTAAGGAACTATAGGTTGAAACCCTATCACAAACCAAGTTATGTTTTAACTTAAGAGAATTTGAGAAAAATTGAGTTATGGTAATCGATTACAAGGAGTCTGTAATCGATTACCCGAGAGCTAGTTTTTAGATAATCGATTACCTGAGAGCTGAGTTTTTGGTAATCGATTACAGGGATTTTGCAATCGATTACCCGAGAGCCGGTTTAGTGTAATCAATTACTCACAGGGTGGTAATCGATTACCTGAGAGCTGAGTTTTTGGTAATCGATTACCAAGGGTTGTAATCGATTTCCAGATTCCCAGAAACGTTTTCCAGTGTAAATTCTACCTCTGGTAATCGATTACAGCACGACTGTAATCGATTACCAGCTGTCCAATATATATACTCGGACATGCAAAATCTGAAATTCTATTTTTTTTCTCTTCTTCTTCTCCACCGAATCTTAGAGAGAGAGTGAGTGAGTTAGACAGAGAAGCACCAATTGGAAGCTTAGGAAGGAGGATCAAAGCTAGGATTCACCAAAGGAACTCCCAATTCATCAATTCCTCTTGAGAATTTCAAGAAATTGGTGAGTATAACTCACACACTCTCACTTTTCTTTGAATTTGATTTTCTCCCCATTGTATGATCCCTACTCTCTTGATTCCTTTTCTAATTGTAAATTGTAGTTGGATGGTTGACAGTTGTGTAAGATTGATTAGTTTAATCGGTGATTTTCATTGAAAACCTTAGGATAGCGAGATTTACGAAAATAGCGAAACTGTCGAAATGCTCGATGTATGAACCCTACCCCTTGAATCCCTTTCTATATAGTTAAATTGAGTGGAATTATGTTGATTACACTAGAATTGATTACATTATGCTTGGATCGATGGTAAAACTATTGAATATCGAAGTTACGAAAGTTACGAAACTTGCGAAAGTCTCGAAACACTCGAAATGTTCGAAATTCTGGTTTTAACTATCGATTCATGTTTACCGGTTTCGACCGTGAGTTAATTCAAGCCGGCCTTTGCGCTGTGAGTTAAGAAAACTAAATAATTATGTGAAAACTTGACTTCGGTCCAGTAATGGGTGGGATACGTCCCCGGGAAAGACGTTTCCCGTAGTCTGAGCTCAGTTCTAACTCCAGTTTAAGTGAAAACATCATGCCTGCTAAGTAAAGCAGTGAGTTGCATTTTATTGTTTATGATTAAGTTAGTTATTTTATGAAATATGAATATATATAATGGTGTTGAATGTTTATTAGTTTGAAATACATTGATTAGTATTTGTTTCCTGTACACTTACTATGCTTAGTTATACTTCACTGAGACATTAGTCTCACCACGCGTTTTGTGGATATAATCTAGGTGTGCAGGTACCTCCAGGAGATAATAAGTAATTTAGAGCTGGAAATGTTGGATCTAGACATTTCTCTTTTTGGATTGTATATGCAAGTTGTATCTCCTTGTATTTTGTTTAAGTTTGTTCAGTTTGTAGCCTTCGGGCCTGATGTATATATGTATATATTAGAGAGCTGATATATGTAAATAGTTTTGTTGATGTTAGTTTATAATCTTTGAACCAGATGTTTATATGGACTCTGATTATGAAAATAAGGTTTAAGTTATTCACATTTATATGAGCTTTGTTGGAAATTTATGTAAATGTGAGGTTTGATAACCAGAATTTCATAATTTAGTTTCCAACGGACTAAGTTCTGAATTAAGAAATTAGGGCATTACAGTAAAGTTTAAAGATTAGGAGTTTTAAAACCAAGTTTCCAAGTTTTTAAGCAAATTAGGGAGTTAGGATTTTCTAGTAATCGATTACCAGCATCTTGTAATCGATTACCTGAGAGCTGAATGTTGGGTAATTGCCTGTCAAGGATGTGTAATCGATTACCTGAGGACTGAATTTCTGGTAATCGATTACCAAGAATTTTTAATCGATTACCTGAGAGCTAAATTTTGGGTAATCGCCTGTCAAGGATGTGTAATCGATTACCTGAGAGCTGAAATTTTGGTAATCGATTACCAGGTGTGATAATCGATTACCAGAAATATGGGTTTTTAGTAATCGATTACCAGGGGTGGTAATCGATTACCAGGTTACCAGAAGGGGCGTTCTAGTGTCTTTTTAGCCGTTGGTAATCAATTATAGTGAGTCTGTAATCGATTACCATCACTTAATATATATAGCTGGTGTGAAAAATAACCAAAATTTTCATTTTCTTCTACTCCTTTTCATCTTAGAGAGAGAGAGACAGGTAACCCTAGAGAGAGAATCACCAAATCGAAGGTTGTGAACGGATTCGGAGCAAGGAAACATCAAGGAAATCATCCACAAACATCTTTCTCCTCTTGAATTGCTAGGATTGGTGAGTATAACTCACTTATATGGTAGAAATTGTTGGTCTCAATTGCATGCTCCCACCCCTTATCTTCCCTTTCTTGATTGTTAGATAACTATTATTTGAATTGGTGGATTATTGTTGTTTGGAATGATTGTTGAGTGATTGAGCATATGAGTATAGAATCGAGCGTCGGAACCCTTAGTTTCGAAGTTTTCGAAACTATCGAAACTATCGAAACGCCTCGATTGTAACTCATATGAATATCCAAATCGATTATAGTTCTTTATTAAATACTAGTTCATGGATTGAAATGGTTAGATTGGAGTTTGAATTGGAAAATTGAGATTTATGTTCGTAGGGTCGAAACTTTCGAAATAGTCAAAATTAGCGGAATTTCTTATACTTGTTACATTTAAAGCATTATGCTATTACTTTATCATGATTATGATTAGTTAAAGTAAATTCAAAGCCGGCCTTGTGCTGTGAGTAAAAACAAATGAATTATGGTATTGAAAACATGACTTCGGTCCAATTTGGGTGGGATTCGTCCCCGGGAAAGCCGGTTCCTGTAGTCTGAGCTAAGGTCTAACTCCAGAAAGTGATAAGATCATGCCTGCTGGGCACAGCAGTGAGTGCATCATGAGCATCATAATTTGCATTATTCATCAGTTCATGTTAATTGAATTACATATTGCTTTTATTAGTTATTGACTATTAAAACATGTTTTATGTATTTAGTTCGTGAATATGTCATATGTGATGTTTGATAAATGTTGTTTGTTTTACTACACTATATATGCTTGGTTGTACTTGTTGAGACTTTAGTCTCACCCCACGTTTCGAGGATCTTCTTTAGCTGTGCAGGAAACCTTAGGAGCTGTTAAAGCAAGAAGGAGGATTTGTGGAACTGAGTCTCTTTAGAATTTGAAGTTTAAGTATTAGAAGTAAATTCAGTTGTAATTAATAAAAGATTAGTCACTGATGTATATTGTATAAGTATAATTATTTCTGATTTGGCCACTGAGGCCTAGCTCTAATGTTATTATATGTATGATATGAATTGTACTGGTTTTGCTGATTTTCAGGTTAAGCTGGATTTGGTAATTATCCGGTTTTTAGGGGAGACTCTGCCGGATTTCCGATATAAGTTCATTGAATCGCACTTCTCTAAGTGTGAATTCTTCCCTAAACTTAAGTAGGTTTCATACTTATTTAAGGTCTCTAATGTTTGTCTTCTTTTGGCTTAAGCTAATCGTTGGAAAGGTTAAGCAAATGTATGACAATATCAGAAATTTAGCGAAATGATTTCAAGAAATTCAGGAATAGTGTCTCCAACGGGCATTATTTTTTAGTTCAGAAATTAGGGCGTTACATTTTGGTATCAGAGCAGTTCAATCCAATTGGACTGTGGTTAGGTTAGTTGCCCATGATGTGCTTGTTGGGTATTAACTCACAAGGTTAAAGTTCCTTTAATTTAAACCTCTGTTTAGGTCATACTTGAGGGATTATGGGGGTTGTAGTCCAGATTGAGATGGAAACTTTACTCAGGGTAAACTAGAAGTTGCAGAGGCACCCTTAAGGATTTCAAATCATCGGGGAAGTGTGTAGAGAATTGTGATCTAAGTAGGCCTAAGATCTCGCATTAAGTCAACAAGCTTAGCAGGGACAAATAGACAGTTAGATCTAAACTTAAGGGGGTTAGGAAATTAAGGTTCCTTTAGAGCAGGATAAAGTTAAAGGGGGTATTTCCTTAGACCACCTTGAGGGTAGTCAGGAGACTTGCCGGGCGAGCAATGATTCTTCTAGCTACCAACCCTGTGCCTTATCCGGGAATTGCATGGATAAGACCCCTAGGTTCCACCAGACGGGTAGGTGGTCATGGGATCCACTATCTCCTCACCCTTTCATCCCACATTTAGAGAACACTTAGTGGCCCTAGAGGCAGTGTCTTGTGGCCCTACTATCCTAGAAACGCTTAGGTGAGGACACTATACCTATACCTTAGGACTGCAACATTGATTGATAACCCACTAGGAGTTGGGGGCATGTTTAGGAGATGAATAAGTTAGAGATTCATAGTAAAGGTAGTGAGTTTTCAGTTATCTAATATTATCACCCTTTCAGGAGTTACAATTAGTAACATCCTTGCGTCCTACCGAGTGAGTAAGTTGTCACGAGAAAACCATACCTTCATTTTGTTTTCTTCTTCTTTTCACCTTTGGAAAATACTTAGTAATCTTAGAAAGTGATGCTTTATAACCCTGAGGATCTAGAAATTTTCCAATGTGAACACTTCATTCATACCTTCAGTCTAATCACCAGTTCTAACTTCGAAGACTAGGGAGAAGAGTGAGGTAAAGGCCTTTAGTCAGCATAGTGAGTATGAACCGAATATTTTTTTTCATAGAAAGTTAACTTTGTCGAAGCATCATCCAAGTTACCTAAATGACCCTATTAGTGTTAAGTGAGGGAAACCTTAGTCATAGCCCTTTTAGGGGGAAGACCCTTAGTCAAGGAAATTAAGAATTTTAGTGCAAACTTCTTAGAATAGTAGTGTAGTGCTTACAAACTTAAGTGACAACGAGATTTTCAAATTGGACCACATTAGAGAACCTTGTAGAAAAGGATTAGAAATTAGCAGAGGGGATTATCAGAACATATAGTAGATGAATCAAACACCTCAATAAGGATAGAAAAATAGTAAAAGAAATTAGACAGTTTTGAGCCAACTAGGAAGGAGAGGGGAGGGAAATTGAAGTCTTGTTAGGAGATGAGTAGAACTAGAAGATTACCCATGTCACCTTAGAATTATCTGAGAAATTGTCAAGCAACTATAAATATCTTCCAGTCCAGATAATCAACCTTATCCATGTATTCCAGGAGTGAAATTCTAGAACTTTAAACCTTATATCTATATGTTGTAGTTGTGACCATGTTTTCATATGTTCACATTCCAAACAGAAATAGGAAATTCTTTTTCACACCATAATAGTAATAACTCTGGAGTTTATGAGAAGGGTGTCAGCACCCAATTTCGTCCGGAAGTTCTATTTCACTTTTTCTATCTCTTATTTCCATGCACGTATATATTTGTGGTATTTAACTATTTCTTTTTTACCTTATTAAAAATCTAAAAATAAAAATGGAAATGGATTAATTAATTAGTTAATTAATTAATTGTTGGATAATTAATTAATTAAGTGATTGATTAAACCTTAAAAAAAAAAGAGAAAGAGGGGATTTTGTTTTTCTTTCTTTTCAGAAATTGCATTTGGGCCAACTGGGCCATCATTTGTAAATCTTGACTTTTTTACATTTTTCTCTCCTTTTTCTAAATCTCTTTGGGCTTGGACCCTTTTTCTTTTGTAAATCTGGGTTTTTATTTTATTTGATTGGGTCAACAGAGTTTTGGGCCCAATAATATTTTCTTTCGTGTTTTTAAGAAAAAAACTAAAAAGTTCTTGGTTGGGCCAGCTGCGTTTCCAACCCAGTGCATTCTTTTTCTGTTAAGCCTATTTCAAACCATTTCTTAAAAAAATTTTCCTCTGTTGGGCCATTTAGGTTGCTGGCCCAATACATTTCGGACCCTTTCTAAGAAAAAATTTTTTTTTTTTTAACTTTTTCCACCCATCAGATCATTTTCCCCTTTCCTTTTTTTAAAAAAAAACAAAAAAAATAAAAAGAGTGTGAAATGGGTAACGTGCAAGGTAAGAATTCGGAAATTCTGAAGCAGGTAGGCGCTGCAGGTTGCAAGTTGCAACCTTGAGCAGCTCAATTCATCATCATATGGGCGGTGGGGTTAATTTTTTTTCAGCTATAAATAGTTTGATTCAAAGCTAATGGGTTCTTCCGCTTCTTCTACCTCTCTACACACACGAGCAAAAAAAAACGAAAGACCAAATAGTGCAAACAGAAAAAAGATTCGAGTGAAATAGGGAGGAACTACAGCAGCAGATTTAAAACATTTTGGAGAGGAGAAATTGCAGCTGTAAAGAGATAGGCACCATAAAGCATTCAGGCACAATCACAGATTTGGTATCATCTTTATTTTTCATTTTTCAATACCTATATATTTCTTGTGCTTGATCTGAAAGTGTTTTGGGTGTGTTGTGGTAAAATCAGACATAATCACGGTCCTAATCACAGACATCAGTTCAAATGCAAATAATAAACAGAGTCCCATTTAATACAGTCCTTCTTACAATCACAAAAAGGAAAACAGACAAAAAAAAAGAAGGGAAAGAACCGGTGAGCTCTCGGTCACCACCATTCCTTTGTTTCTGTTCAACTTGAAACCAAAAATAAACCAAACCCAAAAAACAGAGAGACAGAGAGAGAAAACCAGAGAAGGAGTGAGGAAGGAAACCACCGCCTTTGGACCACCGTCCGTGCAGCCCACGGCCTTTCCCGCCGCCTCCCCCATTTTCACCGACGACCGCCGCGCTCCTCTCCCTCAGACACCATGACTGTAGCCATTGCTTCCTCTCCCTACGCTGTTCACCGCCGTCTGTAGCCATCACCGCTGTGGCTCCCCGTTACAAAATCTCCGGCCGCCGCGTGCGGCCGCATCCCCACCTCTGCATGTGTAGCTGCCCACCACCGTCGCCTGAAACAGAGAGAGAACTCAGATCAGAGAAGGAATAGAATAGAGCCATAAAGAAGGACAAAAAAAAAAACAGAGAGGGGGGGGAGGTAGAGAGACCGCGGTGGCCTCTCGTTTCGGCGCGGCCGTCCCTCTGCCGCTGCAACCGCCGCTGCGCGCGGCTTCGTCCTCCTCTCCGCCGCGACCTCCTCCCCTCGCGCCACCACTGCCGTACGAAACAGCCGCGGGCCACCGCTCGCCCCACTCCCTCCGCACCGCCGCTGCGCGGCCTTCCCGTCCCTCCGCCGCTGCAACCGCCGCTGCGCGCGGCTTCGTCCTCCTCTCCCTCGCGCGGCCCCTTCCTCGCGCCACCACCGCCGTTTGAAACGGCCGCGGGCCACCGCTCGCCCTACTCCCTCCGCGTCGCCGCTGCGCGGCCCTCCCAGCCTCTCCGCCGCTGTCCGCGGCTTTCCCGAGCCCCTCATGCGCCGCCGCTGCATCGACGGCAGTGTTCGCGACCGTCTCCTTGGGCATGCAAGGGGGAGGCCGCCCCCCCTCTCCTTGCCCTTTCCTTCTCCCTTTTTTAACCTAACCCTAAAAGAGTGAGTGAATGAGAAAAAGGGAGTGAGGGGAAGAGAGTCTGAGAAGGTGAGAGGGTTGAGGGCAGAGAGTGAGTGGGTGAAAGTGAATGAAAGCTTCTAGCTTCTCTAAAATTGAACCGTTCCACTCATTTTTTTTTGTGTTATGCTTTTTTTTAAAAAAAAAAAATCTGGTACCAAGGCTGGGCTTCTCGCCCAGTCCAGCCCATTAAAAATAATAATAATAAAAAAAAACAAAATAAAAAATAAAAGATAATAATAATAAAAAATGGTAGAATTTAATTAGTAAATAAATAGTAATTAGGATTTTTTATGTTGTGTGTGGGGCCAATGATGCAATCTGAGGCCCAATTTTATTTCGTTGTGTGTAATTTTGTTAATTTTCTGTGTTATTATTCGTCTCATTTTCTTTTGACCCACCATCTTGTATTTATCTGTAAATATTTGTTTCTTTTATTTGGCCTGCTTTAAATAATTATGGATATTTATCTGCCGTGCATTTTAACTGCTGTTGTAAATAGTACTCGTTTATAACTTAGGACACGCGTAAATACGATTAGTTTAATTAACTTTTTTTCAAAAAAATAAAAATAACAAAAATATTTTCTGAAACATAATCGATTACGTTAATTGAATAGCATTTCTATCAATAACGTAAAAAGAAAAATATTGAGTATAGTCATTTACTAGCTCAAGAATGCGCTTAATCTCAAATCTCTTCCAAAAGTAATTTTTTTCAAAGATTACGTTAATTGAATAGCACTTCTATCAATAACGAAAGAAAAAAGGGAAATATTGAGTATAGTCATTTACTAGCTCAATAATGCGTGAAATTTCAAATTCATTTTCAAAAGAATGATTCTTTTCGAAAATTTTTTACGTTAATTGAATAGCATTTCTATCAATAACGTAAAAAAGGGAAAAATATTGAGTATAGCCATTTGCTAACTCAATAATGCGGAATTTTAAATCTTTTTTTCTCAAAGATATTTTTCTTCTCAAAATAAATGACGTTTATTGAATAACATTTCTATCAATAATTCCGTCTAAACAATTTCAAAGGTTCGTTGTATAGTCATTTGCTAGCATCAACTTTGCTAAAAAATAAATTTCTTTTTTTTCTTTTTTCTCTCTTTGAATTAAAAGCACTTCCAAAAATAATTTCCTCATTTCCATTATTTTCAAAAATTAAAATCAATTTCTCAAAAAAAAAAAAAACAAAATCAATCATTTTACAACACGTTTTCAGAACTACGTAGCTTTGATTTCTCCATTGCACCTGGGGATACGTAGGAGCGGGAACCGGACCCGTCAAGCCAAAATAAACAAAAAATGTTTTTTCCTCTTTTAATCCAAATTCAATTCTTTTTAACTTAGGTTATTTATTAGAAAAAATACAAAAAAATAAAAATAAAAAAAACAAAAATAAATTTTCATTTTCATAAAAAAAGGGGTGAAACGAATACTTTCAAAGTTAACAAGTTTTGCACAATTAATTAGAGGTAACCGTTTTTTAAACGGATGTTGTAGGGTGCTAATACCTTCCCTACACATAAATGACTCCCGAACCCAAGTTTTCCAAATGTTTTCCCTTAAAATAAACTTTGGTGGCGACTCCATTGAAACTCAATTTTTCCAATACGTTTCGCCGACCCGTCGTGACCCCGGTTTCGACAAATGGTTTTTCCAAATGTTTTCCCTTAAAATAAACTTTGGTGGCGACTCCATTGAAACTCAATTTTTTCCAATATGTTTCGCCGACCCGTCGCGACCCCGGTTTCGACAGCTGGCGACTCCACTGGGGACGTTTGAGAGTCGAGCCTGTCATAATTAATTGTGTAAAATTTTTAACTTTTATACTCATTTTACCCCTTTTGTTTTGTTTTGTTTCGTTTTGTTTCATATATATTGTTGTAAATATTTTCTTCTTTTATGTAAATATCCTTTTGTATTTTATTCTGCTTCAACACTAGGGTAGGAGATTGTATTCTTGTATATATTTGTGCTGTTTGGTTTGTTTTGCAGATGGGGAGGGAAGGAAAAGGTTTGTGTGCCCCTACACCCACCACACCATCACCAACCTCACATATTTTTTGGCTCTATACCCGAGCCTGTGCGCGCTGAGGAGTAGAAGGTGTTTCAACAAATTGCCATTGAGGGGCTTAATGCTCACGTGGTTTTTGTTGACTCGCCACTCAGATTGTCACCAGTTTTACAAATTAATCACAATCCAGAGGGTCCCATGCCTCATTGTGGTAAATTTGTGAAACTGGGTCCTTGTCTATTAGATAAAGGGCAATCTGGGAACCATCATCCGTGAGAGTTTAGTCCCAACCTTGAAAACCGTGCACAAAAGTTGCCCTAGCAAGCCACCAAATTTAGGACCTTAACCTTAGGTATCCCTAATGCCATAGGATTTACCTAAGTTAGGACACATGGGGGCACGTCTCTTCCTTCTCTTTCCATTCATATTTACTGTGACATTTAGTAATAAGGCATGTATATATGTACATAACATTTCATTCCATTCATATTTATTGTGACATTTTTCTCTTTTTTTTCTTTCTTTTTTCTTTCTCTTTTTCTCTTTTTCTTTCTTTTTTCCAGAAAAGAAATGATGAATATAAGGAGAAATTCTCATCCCATTCATTCTTTCATGCATCATCTCATGTACATCATAAATAAAAAAAATGAAAAAAGCATTGCATGTTCATTCATAGTTCTACATGTGATAGGTTGCATTTGTCCATATTTGTCATTCTCACTTTTTCCTTTTTCCCGTTTCCTTTTAGATTCTCGGAATGGAAAGACTTGATAACAATCAATACCAAGGGGTGGTAGAAAATCAAGACAACACTAGCAATGCACCCCAGGCAAAGAAGAGCATCAGGATCACCACAACAGACAGCAACTTAGAGAGATTGGTTGAGATCACTAAGTCAATGAGTAAGGAAATGAGGAGAGATTTTGACAAGATGTATGGGCGGATATTGGACTTATTGGATATCTCTGTGAAGACACCAGTGATAAGCGCCTTAGCACAGTTTTGGAGTTCCGATCTTCACTGCTTTGAGTTGCCAAATCTTGACCTAGTGCCGACCATAGAAGAGTATACGAGGATGATAAGGTTGCCCATCGATGATAATGTCGGAGTGTATTCTTACAGGGGACGATATGTTGATGAGAGGAAAATTGCCAAACTTATCGGCTTGCACCCCGAGCAGTTGAAACTTGAAAAGAGGGGGGCAATACAGGGGTTGAGGAAATCATTCCTAGAAGATCATTTGGAGGCGCTAGCTGGGCGTGGAAGCTGGCATTACTTTAACAAGACCCTGGCATTGACCATTTATGGATTGGTACTTTTCCCTTTCGCGCCAAACATGGTGGATCATGCAGCCATGGATGTGTTTGCACAGTATGAGACTCAGGGATTGAATCCCGTTCCAGCCATCTTAGCTGATACTCTCCTAACACTGGAAGTTTGTCAAAAAAAAGAATGGAGGCACTCTGAAATGTTGTACACACCTGCTTTATGTATGGATCATCACACATATGTATGCATGTGAGCTTCGCACTCTCTTTCCTGATCCTTTGAGGGATTTTGGCCGCATCAAAGTAAAGAGGCAAGAGGCGAGAGAATGGAAGAAAGAGCTTGCAGACATCCAGGATAATAAGATCGCGTGGACGTGTCCGTGGTATTCCCCTTATGAGGTTATATTCAGCTGCGGTGATTTTGCAAATGTGCCGTTGATGGGCCCGAGAGGTTGTGTAACATATACCCCATCCATTGCTCTCAGACAGCTCAAGCGGACCCAAGTCAAACCCGTTGAAGAGCAGTTGGGAGGTATCTGTTTTCAGTATGATGCACCTGATGTGAGTCAGTTACTAGGCAGGGTCAGAGCCGCATGGAGGAATGTCCAAAGGAAAGGAGATGACGAACTGGGGAAACCACGAGTATCTGCCTCACAAGAATACAATGAGTGGCGAAGGGCGAGAGGAGTCCCAGAATATGTCCTAAGAGAAGCCCCACACGCTGAAGGTTCATCCCGATCATCTGATGAAACCCTAAAAACCATGGCATCTGAATTGGAAAGAGCAAGAGCACAGATAAAACAGTTAGAGGAAGTAGAAGAGGCCGCTGAATGGGAAATTGACGCCCTGAAGAGACAATGCAAGAAAAAGGATGAACAAATAGAGCGTTTGAAGATCCAGGGTGAAGGTGCATATCTAAGTCAAGCTAGGAAAGGAAAGAAATGGAAGGGAAAAGGAGTGGAACGAACTGAGGAAGAAAAGATGCAAGATAGAATAGAAGCGCTTGAAAAAGAGAATGCAGAGATTCTAGAAGGAAAGTTGGCATTGGAAGCAGAAAATCAGACGCAGGGAGAACATCTGAAGAAGTTACTAGCAGAATTGGCAGACGCCCGTAATGATACTAAAAACTGGTGGGGCTTGGCTAAGAATTACCATGAGGAGAATGAAGAATTGAGTCAGAAAGTTATCAAACGGAAGCTTAAAGCTAAAAGAAAAAAGCAAGAGGCAGATGAGGCAATAGAAGGATGGAGGCTCAGGACCAACGTTCAGCGGGACAAAAAGAAAGAATGGATGAAACGATGCGATGACATGGCTGATTGCGTCAACTATCATAGTATAGAGCTAGCAAGGCGACTTGGTGAAGCAGAAGATGAGATCAACAGGAACCCTGAGATACAGTTGCCACCAAAGACTGCTAGGTTCATGAGATATTGCCAAGACTTAGCTAGGGGTTTTGGGAGGGAGCCAAAATGCTTGATGTAATCTTGTTTCCTATGTGAACCTTGTTAGATCAAACATTGTACTTACCTTTTGGTGTGAAACGACGCTTTGCTTCTATGTTTTATCTTTGCTCATTGACTTTGATCTAGGACATTAACGTTTGAGGAACGAATTCTCCTTTTCTTAGTTACCAACCATTTTTTCCTTAACTGAGATACGTGATGTCCGCTAAAGCAATAATTGCATGGCTAGTGTTGAGGTGTCATTTATAGAGGAGCGAATAACTCCCTAAAAATGATCACCAACCATATCTAGTCTAAGAGGAAACATGCCTCTAGCATTAGAATATGGGGAATGTCCCTTGGTTATTGAGCGCTTGACAGGATTTTCCATAACTGGTAATAAATTTTTGAACTTTTCTTTTTACTTACAAAGTGTTTTAACAGGAAAAATAACTAATCAAGCAAAAAAGCAAAACCGGCGACACCCTTATAGGACCCGTGCTCAGTCAAGAATCATGGAAGAACTGGAACAGAACCAACAAGAATTGAGGGGAGAAGTCGCTCTAATGAAGGAACAACTGGCCAAGATCTTTGAGTTACTACAAAAGAAGGAAGCAGATGGGAATGCCTCGGCAGCAAACCAAGAACAGTCCGCCACACCTGATCATCCACCTGGGTTCACTCCAACTCCTCCACCATCCCATGGTGTAAGTCCTCAAGGAGGAATGATACCAGTGATGATGTACCCCCACCACCAAGCACAGGCGCCTCAAGGAGTCCAATGGCCCCTTTATGGCCTGCCACCTGGTTATACCCCACCCGTGCTTACCAACCCTCCAGATAATCACACACCGGCAACCAACCCTGATCCTCAAAGCCAAATGCCTCAAGGAGTCCAATGGCCCACTTATGGCCTCCCACCGGGTTATACCCCACCTCAACTCACCAATCCCCAAGACAACAACACGACCGCGGCCAACACTGACCCTCAAAACCAAGCACAACAACTGGATCCGGGTCAAACCACTAATGAAACCTAAGCACCACCACCACCATTCCCCACCTTCATGCCTTATCCCTTTTTACCAACCACTAACACCCCTTCAAACACTTTTCAACCACCAAACTTCAACCTGGATTCCCAAGGGAAACCAATTATCCCACAACCTGTCCCTCTGCTCGTGTCAACCACCCAACCCAAGGATACGGTAGTAAATGACCCCCATTAAGGAGAAACTACAGATCCTAGAAGACCGTCTGCGTGCAATAGAAGGTGCAGGGTATTATGGCTTGGGAAGTGCCTCTGAGTTATGTCTAGTGCCAGACGTAGTGATCCCTCCGAAATTTAAAGCACCGGAATTTGAGAAATACAAGGGGGTGACATGCCCAAAAAGCCATTTGACAATGTACTGTAGAAAAATGGCCTCTTATGCCCATGATGACAAGTTGTTGATTCATGTCTTCCAAGATATCTTAGCAGGGGCAGCTCTAAGCTGGTATATGCAGTTAGAGCGAACCCACATCCGCACTTGGAAGGATCTTGCTGACGCCTTTCTAAAGCAGTATAAGTACAATCTTGATATGGCTCCTGATAGGATGCAGTTACAGAATATGGTGAAGAAGGATACAGAAACCTTCAAAGAATATGCTCAGCGTTGGAGGAAAACCGCTGCACAAGTAGAACCGCCTCTATCAGAAAGAGAAATGACAGCGATGTTCATTGATACACTCCAATCACCCTTTTATGACAGGATGATTGGAAGTGTATCATCGAATTTCTCGGATATTGTTGTGATTGGAGAAAGAGTTGAGGCAGGAGTGAGAAATGGGAAGATTACGAGGATTGTAACGGAAGTTTCTAATGTAAAGAGGCCTCAACCGGGGGTAGGTAAAAAAAAAGAGGGAGAAACGCACGCGGTGACGTTTGAGCATAATAACACCTTCCAGGCAAGACCGGGTTACGCCCCAACTCACTTCCAGCCAAATTTTCAACCCCCTTACATGCCTTACCCTTACGTAGCTGCAACCTCACACCTGCCATATCCCCAAGCCTTTCCACCAATGCCTTACCGTCCGCCACCTCCCACCTGGCCACGAGCACCTCCCCCCATGCCTCATCAATCTAGTCAACCATGGTCCCCAAACCCTAATCCCAATCAAAGACAACCACCAAATAACCAAGAAAGGAAACCAATTCAATTTGACCCAATCCCGATGTCCTACACTGATCTCCTACCACACCTCATCCGTAACTCCCTAGTAGCTCCGGCCCCCATGAAACCAGTTGAGCCTCCTTACCCAAAGGGATATGATCCCAATGCTAAGTGTGACTATCACGCAGGAGCTGTGGGGCATTCTACAGAAAATTGTAGAGCCTTGAAGTTTAAAGTGCAAGACTTGCTTAATGCTAAGTGGTTGAACTTCAAAGAAGACAGCCCTAATGTCGGAAATAATCCATTGCCTGGCCATGGGGCTTCTGGATCTGGAGTCAATATGCTAGAGGATTTTTCAGGACATGTTCTTGTGCAGGATGTGACGGATATCAAAACCCCAATGGAATTGATTTTTGAGGAACTTTGCAAAATTGGGGCAATCGAGAAGAAAAGGGATAGTAGGAAAGAAGCGACGTGTGCTATCCATCCAGATGCTGAGCATTCGATTGAGAAGTGTGAGAAATTCAAAGAAGTCCTCCAAGGCCTGATAGATTCACAACTAGTGCAAATAAGTTGCATAAGGGATGAAGGGGGAGTTAACGTGGTCCAAGAGTCGGAAAACGCCCAAACCCAAGCGTTTCCTAAGGTGCCTACGCCTTTGACGCTGCATGGCACTCATAACATGCAAGCATCGACCTGCTGTAGACCAAGACCAATCACTATCCAAGTCCCATCACCATTTCCGTACAAAAACTCGAAGGCGGTCCCCTGGAAGTACGATGTGCAAGTAGGAGTTGGCAGTGTTCAGGGAAACCAAGTGAATCCCTCAATTGGCCCTGGAGCCCCTGCTGTCACCAACATCTCAGGCGTTGGAGGAATGACTCGGAGTGGGCGTATTTATATCCCAAAGGAACTCCAGGAGGTTAAAGACAAAGAGATGGGGAAAGAAAAGGAGAAAGAAGGAGTAATGAAAAAGGAAGAACGTAAGAAAGTGGTGACCGATGAAGAGGCCAGCGAATTTTTGAAATTCGTAAAGCAGAGCGAGTATAAGGTGGTCGACCAATTAAATCAAACTCCCGCCAAGATATATGTTCTGTCTCTGCTATTAGCTCAGAACCCCACAGGAAAGCCTTGTTGAAAACGCTAAATGAAGCACATGTTTCCCATGACATCACGGTGGATAAGTTTGATGCTATTGTTGGTAGCATCACCGCCATTAATCATCTCACTTTCACCGAGGACGAGATTCCGTCTGAAGGATTGGGGCACAACAAGGCATTACACATCTCGGTTAAGTGCCACGACCATATAATGGCAAGGGTTTTGGTTGACAATGGATCATCATTGAATGTCATGCCAAAGTCAACACTATCAAAGTTGCCTTGTGACGGGACCCACATGAGGCCAAGTTCCATGATAGTAAGAGCATTTGACGGGACACGGAGGGAGGTTATTGGGGAGATCGAACTCCCAATCCAAATTGGGCCCATCACTTTTGAAGTACTCTTCCAGGTAATGGATATTATGCCAGCCTACAGTTGTCTCCTCGGACGCCCATGGATTCATACCACAGGAGCTGTGCCCTCCACTCTACACCAGAAAGTCAAGTTCATTGTTGATAACAAGTTGATAATAGTCTCAGGCGAGGAGGACATGTTGGTTAGTAAACCAGCGTCAACCCCTTATATCGAAGCAGGAGAAGAAGCTCTGGAAACTGCTTTTCAGACCTTCGAGATAGCCAATGCCTCTAATACAAAGGAAGGAGCCCCCATTGTGGGCCCTCATTTGTCAAAGGCATCCATGATGATGGCTAAGGACCATGTTAGAGAAAGGTTATCAACATGGACAAGGACTGGGAAAGACCATGAAAGGCATGGTGGACGTGTTGCGCCTTTGTGAGAATAAAGACAAGTTTGGGTTGGGATACAAAGCCACACCGACAGATAGGAGGAGGGTGGCTGAGGAGAAAAAAGAAAAGAGGTTGGCTCGACTAGAGAATCGAGAGCCTGTTACACGAGGTATTCCCATCTGCGACATTCGCCAAAGCTTCAGGAGCGCTGGATTCATGTTTGACGATCAAGTTGTTGTAATCGAAGAAGAGGATACCCCTGCCAGAGTTCATGATGCAGGAAGCCTGGTTTATCCTTGCGCACCAGATACTAAGCTCAACAATTGGAAGATCATTGAGTTCCCTGTGATTTTAAGCTCTGTTTCGAAGTAATTCTGTAACGCTAAGTCCTATCGCTTTGCCCAGGGCTTTAGGATCTCTTTCTTTTTGGAAAATGGGTGAACTTGTCTTGTTTTCAGTATTTTGATAATCAATGAAACATGGTTGGAATTTGCAAATTACTTTTTGGTCTTGTCTTCTCTTTCACCTTTTTCCTCCCTTGTTTCCATTACTTCCCTTTCCTCCCTTACTTTATAATAATCCTTGTTTACCATAAAAATGCAGATCTGAGAATGAATCACTTGAAAATGACAGTGTTAAAGTCTTATCTCATAATTTTGAATGTCCTGTTCATTACGCCGACGAGGATGACGAGGATGATTTGGAACCGTCCCCTGAGCTACTGAAAATGGTGGAACCAGAGGCCAGAACAATTCAGCCTCATGAAGAACCGACTGAAGTCATTAATTTGGGGATTGAAGAAGAAGAGAAAGAAATCAAAATTGGCACTGTCATGAGCGGTGTTGAACGTGAAAAGCTAATTGCTCTCCTTCATGAGTACAGTGACGTCTTTGCATGGTCATACCAAGACATGCCAGGGTTGGATCCCAGTATAGTAGAGCATAAATTACCTTTGAAGCCTGAATGTCCTCCCGTTAAGCAGAAATTGAGGAGGATGAGACCTGATATGTCGCTGAAAATATGGGAGGAAGTCAAGAAACAATTCGATGCTAGTTTCCTAGCTGTAGCAAAATATCCCTGAGTGGGTGGCCAATATTGTTCCAGTCCCTAAGAAAGACGAGAAGGTTCGAATGTGTGTTGATTATAGGGACCTAAACAGGGCTAGCCCCAAAGACGACTTCCCGTTGCCGCATATTGATGTTTTGGTGGACAATACTACTCAATATTCATTCTTTTCTTTCATGGACGGCTTTTCAGGGTATAACCAAATCAAAATGGCTCTAGAAGACATGGAAAAGACCACATTCATCACGCCTTGGGGCACATTCTGTTATAAAGTTATGTCCTTTGGCTTGAAAAACGCCGGGGCAACCTACCAAAGGGCGATGGTGGCTCTATTTCATGATATGATGCATAAGGAGGTGGAGGTTTACGTGGATGATATGATTGCGAAATCGAAAACGAAAGAAGAGCATGTTGTCAATTTGCGCAAGCTTTTTAAGCGCTTGAGGAAGTTTCAGCTGAGGTTAAATCCAGCTAAATGCACCTTTGGGGTAAAGTCCAGTAAACTATTGGGATTTATGGTTAGTCAAAAGGGGATAGAAGTGGATCCTGACAAAGTGCGGGCCATTCTTGAAATGCCAGATCCCTGCACTGAAAAAGAAGTTCGTGGGTTCTTGGGGAGGTTGAATTACATTGCTCGCTTCATATCTCAACTAACTGCGACTTGTGAGCCAATTTTCAAGTTATTACGAAAGAACCGACTGGTGGAGTGGAATGAGGATTGCCAAAAGGCGTTTGAAAAAATCAAGCAGTATCTGCAAAGTCCTCCGATCTTAGTGCCTCCGATTCCAGGAAGGCCCCTCATTATGTACTTAACGGTGCTTGATGAATCCATGGGATGTGTGCTGGGGCAACATGACGGATCGGGAAGGAAGGAGCACGCCATCTATTACTTGAGCAAGAAATTTACTAACTACGAGGCCAGGTATTCAATGTTAGAGCGGACATGTTGTGCGTTAGCGTGGGCTGCCCGACGTTTGAGGCAATACATGTTGTGTCACACGACCTGGTTAGTGGCCAAAATGGATCCAATTAAATACATTTTTGAGAAGCCCGCTCTCACTGGGAGAATTGCTCGATGGCAAGTGATGTTATCAGAATATGACATTATGTACGTCACTCAGAAAGCTATAAAAGAGAGTGCCTTAGCAGATTATTTGGCCCATCAACCCCTGAATGATTACCAGTCAATGCAGTGTGAATTCCCAGATGAGGACGTAATGGCATTATTCGAAGAAGAAGACTCCTTGGAGGAGGAAAGGTGGACCTTGTTGTTTGATGGAGCGTCCAATGCACTGGGGCATGGAATTGGAGCCATTTTGATATCCCCGAAGGATCATTTCATTCCAATCACGGCCCGATTGTGTTTTGATTGCACAAACAACATAGCAGAATATGAAGCGTGTGCCATGGGAATCCAAGCGGCTATAGAATCTAAAGTGAAGGCCCTTAAGGTGTATGGAGACTCAGCTTTGGTCATTCATCAGTTGAAAGGAGAATGGGAGACTCGAGATTCGAAGTTGATCCCTTATCAGGCTTATATAAGGGGGCTGATCAAACAGTTCGATAAGATCACTTTCCACCATGTCCCTCGCGATGAAAACCAGTTGGCTGACGCCTTAGCCACCCTTTCCTCAATGCTCAAAATAAGTCAGGATCGAGACATGCCACTCATAAAGGTTGAAACTCGAGATCAACCTGCGTATTGTCAAATGATAGAAGAAGAATCGGATGGGAAACCATGGTATCATGACATCAAGCAGTATTTAGAAAAGAAGGAGTATCCTCCAGGCGCATCGGAAAACGACAAGAGATCCTTAAGGAGATTGGCAATGAGTTTCTTCTTAAATAGGGAGGTGCTTTACAAAAGAAATTTCGATGCAGTGCTTCTTCGATGTGTTGATGCGACAGAGGCTAGGAAAATCATCCAAGATATTCATGAAGGTTCTTTTGGAACTCACGCAAACGGGCATGCCATGGCGCGGAAGATTCTAAGGGCAGGATATTACTGGTTGACCATGGAAACTGATTGTTTTAATTATGTAAAGAAATGTCACAAGTGCCAAACATATGCAGACAATATCAATGCACCTCCGAAGTCTTTGAATGTCTTGACATCACCATGGCCATTTTCAATGTGGGGAATAGACTGTTATAGGGGCAATTGAGCCAAAGGCATCCAACGGGCATCGCTTCATTCTTGTTGCCATCGATTATTTCACAAAATGGGTTGAAGCCGCCTCTTATGCCAACGTGACAAGAAACGTTGTGATCAGGTTCATCAAGAGGGAGCTGATCTGTCGCTACGGCCTGCCAAATAAAATCATCACCGATAACGCCACCAACCTGAACAACAAAATGATGAGAGAACTGTGTGCAGATTTCAAGATCCAGCATCATAATTCCTCCCCTTATCGCCCCAAGACGAACGGGGCAGTCGAAGCGGCAAACAAGAACATTAAGAAGATCATTCAGAAAATGGTGGTGACATACAAAGATTGGCATGAAATGCTTCCTTTTGCCCTACATGGTTACCGGACGTCTGTTCGCACTTCAACTGGGGCAACTCCCTATTCCTTGGTGTATGGAATGGAAGCAGTACTACCTATTGAGGTAGAAATCCCCTCGTTAAGAGTACTGATGGAGGCAAACTAGAGGAAGCTGAATGGGTCCAAGCTAGATATGATCAGCTGAACCTCATTGATGGGAAGAGATTGACCGCACTCTGCCACGGGCAACTGTACCAAAAAAGAATGAAAAGGGCTTATGAGAAGAAAGTACGTCCCCGGGAATTTCAAGAAGGAGACCTAGTATTGAAAAAAGTTTCACCTATCCAGAAGGATCTCCGGGGCAAGTAGGCCCCAAATTACGAGGGACCGTACGTGGTAAAGAAGGCTTTTTTGGAGGGGCACTGATTTTAACCAACATGGATGGCGAAGACCTCCCACTAACAGTGAATTCTGACACCGTCAAGAAATATTATGCCTGAAAAATAGAAAAATAGAAGAAAAAGAATAAAAAGGAAATACATGCTCGCTAAGTTGAAAACCCGAAAGGGCGGCTTAGGCAAAAATTAGGGCGACCCGATAGGTTGAAAACTCGAAAGGGCAGCCTATGCAAAAGTTAGGGTCCAAATAAAAGAAAAAGGACAGAAAAGCAATAACACAACCCGCTATGTAAAGAGCAGCTGAAGCAAAAGTCATGGCAGCCCATCAAAAGTCGGTCAGAATTGCTTGGATATGTTGGTTGAGGATCTCGGAGTGTGGGGGAATAAAGCGATCCTGTCTCCTCGAAGGCTAATTGAAGAACATTCAAAATTATGATGTGAGATTATGGCACCGTGCATCTTCCGCAAAATCATTGAAAGATCTGCTAAGTTCTTGCTCCTCTCACTGTCTTTGGTAACCTAAGTGTTCTATATATTGCCTTTCTTTTTATTCACTCCTGTTACAAATTGTTTCCTATCTAATAATAAAGATCATTTTGCCTTATCCATACCCATTTTGAAAGTCCAAAAGAATGTTTCATTGAAAATCAAAATACTGCCAATGGAACAAGTGTCAAATTCAAAAACGTTAAAGAATGGCTTCAGTAAAACATAAGCCGGAAAGAGTTTAATGAAATCACAGGGGATTTGATGGTTTATGAATTCATCATATGAGGAAATAACTAGTGACTGCGTAAGAAGTGCATTTGAAGAAGCAACTCAGCCCGGTTAAGCGTGGGACTAGACCCCCGGCCGGTAGAAAAAGATGCTCAATTCTAGTTGGATCTCTATTCCGGTTCATCCTTAAATCCAGTAGCAACGTCCGTAAGGGTTGTCGATTTCAAAAAGGAAGGAAAAGAACGATCTTCGCAGTAATATGACTGAACAGACTCTCTTGTAGTACTCATTTGTTAGAACAACCTTAAATATCTAAGCGCCATAGCATCTCACACTATGCTCATCACGCATTCATTTACACATCATGCATCATCATTTTACTAATGCTTTGTACAGGTATTTTTCACCTTTATGTTCTCACAAAGTCTGGTCCCGGTCCAGCATCTTTAGAATTTTGTTTAAGCCTAGCACATGCCTGGCATCCTTTCCGTTTCACAAAGTCTGGTCCCGGTCGAGCATTTTTTTTTAAAAAAAAAATTTCCTGTTTAAGCCCAGCATCGGCCTGACACCCCCTTTTTACTCTTCTGTTTCAAAGTCCGGAATCAGCCCGACAACCTTTTGTCTTTCTTATTTCAAAGCCCAGCATCGGCCTGGCACCCCTTTTACTCACCCACTTCAAAGCCCGGAATCGGCCCGGCACTCAATTCATTCCAGAGCCCAGAATCAACCTGCCATCCTTTGCGTTACTGCAATACCCTTTTACTGTTTCTATAAAGTCTAGCCTTCAACTGGCGCTTGTAAATCCCAGTTCATGCCGTGTTTTGTAATTCATGTCATTCTCTCTCTCTCTCTTTCATTCGTTTCTTCCGGACGAAATAAGTGCTTTTATCTTTACTTAATTTTTAGTTTTAGAATATGAAAGCCTAAGCTATTCATATTCTATAGTAAAAATATAAGTAAAGAGGGGCAGCTGTCAGCACCCAATTTCGTCCGGAAGTTCTATTTCACTTTTTCTATCTCTTATTTCCATGCACGTATATATTTGTGGTATTTAACTATTTCTTTTTACCTTATTAAAAATCTAAAAATAAAAATGGAAATGGATTAATTAATTAGTTAATTAATTAATTGTTGGATAATTAATTAATTAAGTGATTGATTAAACCTTAAAAAAAAGAGAAAGAGGGGATTTTGTTTTTCTTTCTTTTCAGAAATTGCATTTGGGCCAACTGGGCCATCATTTGTAAATCTTGACTTTTTTACATTTTTCTCTCCTTTTTCTAAATCTCTTTGGGCTTGGACCCTTTTTCTTTTGTAAATTCGGGTTTTTATTTTATTTGATTGGGTCAACAGAGTTTTGGGCCCAATAATATTTTCTTTCGTGTTTTTAAGAAAAAAACTAAAAAGTTCTTGGTTGGGCCAGCTGCGTTTCCAACCCAGTGCATTCTTTTTCTGTTAAGCCTATTTCAAACCATTTCTTAAAAAAATTTTCCTCTGTTGGGCCATTTAGGTTGCTGGCCCAATACATTTCGGACCCTTTCTAAGAAAAAAATTTTTTTTTTTACTTTTTCCACCCATCAGATCATTTTCCCCTTTCCTTTTTTTAAAAAAAAAACAAAAAAAATAAAAAGAGTGTGAAATGGGTAACGTGCAAGGTAAGAATTCGGAAATTCAGAAGCAGGTAGGCGCTGCAGGTTGCAAGTTGCAACCTTGAGCAGCTCAATTCATCATCATATGGGCGGTGGGGTTAATTTTTTTTCAGCTATAAATAGTTTGATTCAAAGCTAATGGGTTCTTCCGCTTCTTCTACCTCTCTACACACACGAGCAAAAAAAAAACGAAAGACCAAATAGTGCAAACAGAAAAAAGATTCGAGTGAAATAGGGAGGAACTACAGCAGCAGATTTAAAAACATTTTGGAGAGGAGAAATTGCAGCTGTAAAGAGATAGGCACCATAAAGCATTCAGGCACAATCACAGATTTGGTATCATCTTTATTTTTCATTTTTCAATACCTATATATTTCTTGTGCTTGATCTGAAAGTGTTTTGGGTGTGTTGTGGTAAAATCAGACATAATCACGGTCCTAATCACAAACATCAGTTCAAATGCAAATAATAAACAGAGTCCCATTTAATACAGTCCTTCTTACAGTCACAAAGAGGAAAACACACAAAAAAAAAGAAGGGAAAGAACCGGTGAGCTCTCGGTCACCACCATTCCTTTGTTTCTGTTCAACTTGAAACCAAAAATAAACCAAACCCAAAAAACAGAGAGACAGAGAGAGAAAACCAGAGAAGGAGTGAGGAAGGAAACCACCGCCTTTGGACCACCGTCCGTGCAGCCCACGGCCTTTCCCGCCGCCTCCCCCATTTTCACCGACGACCGTCGCGCCCCTCTCCCTCAGACACCGTGACTGTAGCCACTGTTTCCTCTCCCTACGCCGTTCACCGCCGTCTGTAGCCATCACCGCTGTGCTCCCCGTTACAAACATCTCCGGCCGCCGCGTGTGGCCGCATCCCCACCTCTGCATGTGTAGCTGCCTACCACCGTCGCCTGAAACAGAGAGAGAACTCAGATCAGAGAAGGAATAGAATAGAGCCATAAAGAAGGACAAAAAAAACAGAGAGGGGGGGGGGGAGGTAGAGAGGCCGCGGTGGCCTCTCGTTTCGGCGCGGCCGTTCCTCCGCCGCTGCAACCGCCGCTGCGCGCGGCTTCGTCCTCCTCTCCGCCGCGACCTCCTCCCCTCGCGCCACCACTGCCGTACGAAACAGCCGCGGGCCACCGCTCGCCCCACTCCCTCCGCGCCGCCGCTGCGCGGCCTTCCCGTCCCTCCGCCGCTGCAACCGCCGCTGCGCGCGGCTTCGTCCTCCTCTCCCTCGCGCGGCCCCTTCCTCGCGCCACCACCGCCGTTTGAAACGGCCGCGGGCCACCGCTCGCCCTACTTCCTCCGCGCCGCCGCTGCGCGGCCCTCCCAGCCTCTCCGCCGCTGTTCGCGGCTTTCCCGAGCCCCTCATGCGCCGCCGCTGCATCGATGGCAGTGTTCGCGACCGTCTCCTTGGGCATGCAAGGGGGAGGCCGCCCCCCCTCTCCTTGCCCTTTCCTTCTCCCTTTTTTAACCTAACCCTAAAGAGTGAGTGAATGAGAAAAAAGGAGTGAGAGGAAGAGAGTCTGAGAAGGTGAGAGGGTTGAGGGCAGAGAGTGAGTGGGTGAGATTGGGTGAGTGGGTGAAAGTGAATGAGAAGCTTCTAGCTTCTATAAAATTGAACCGTTCCACTCCTTTTTTTTTGTGTTATGCTTTTTTTAAAAAAAAAAAATCTGGTACCAAGGCTGGGCTTCTCGCCCAGCCCAGCCCATTAAAAATAATAATAATAAAAAAAACAAAATAAAAAAGAAAAGATAATAATAATAAACAATGGTAGAATTTAATTAGTAAATAAATAGTAATTAGGATTTTTTATGTTGTGTGTGGGGCCAATGATGCAGTCTGAGGCCCAATTTTATTTCGTTGTGTGTAATTTTGTTAATTTTCTGTGTTATTATTCGTCTCATTTTCTTTTGACCCACCATCTTGTATTTATTTGTAAATATTTGTTTCTTTTATTTGGCCTGCTTTAAATAATTATGGATATTTATCTGCCGTGCATTTTAACTGCTGTTGTAAATAGTACTCGTTTATAACTTAGGACACGCGTAAATACGATTAGTTTAATTAACTTTTTTTCAAAAAAATAAAAATAACAAAAATATTTTCTGAAACATAATCGATTACGTTAATTGAATAGCATTTCTATCAATAACGTAAAAAGAAAAATATTGAGTATAGTCATTTACTAGCTCAAGAATGCGCTTAATCTCAAATCTCTTCCAAAAGTAATTTTTTTCAAAGATTACGTTAATTGAATAGCACTTCTATCAATACGAAAGAAAAAAGGGAAATATTGAGTATAGTCATTTACTAGCTCAATAATGCGTGAAATTTCAAATTTATTTTCAAAAGAATGATTCTTTTCGAAAAAATTTTACGTTAATTGAATAGCATTTCTATCAATAACGTAAAAAAGGGAAAAATATTGAGTATAGCCATTTGCTAACTCAATAATGCGGAATTTTAAATCTTTTTTTCTCAAAGATATTTTTCTTCTCAAAATAAATGACGTTTATTGAATAGCATTTCTATCAATAATTCCGTCTAAACAATTTCAAAGGTTCGTTGTATAGCCATTTGCTAGCATCAACTTTGCTAAAAAATAAATTTCTTTTTTTTCTTTTTTCTCTCTTTGACATAAAAGCACTTCCAAAAACAATTTCCCTCATTTCCATTATTTTCAAAAATTAAAATCAATTTCTCAAAAAAAAAAAAAAACAAAATCAATCATTTTTACAACACATTTTCAGAACTACGTAGCTTTGATTTCTCCATTGCACCTGGGGATACGTAGGAGCGGGAACCGGACACGTCAAGCCAAAATAAACAAAAAATGTTTTTTCCTCTTTTAATCCAAATTCAATTCTTTTTAACTTAGGTTATTTATTAGAAAAAATACAAAAAAATAAAAATAAAAAAAACAAAATAAATTTTCATTTTCATAAAAAAAGGGGTGAAACGAATACTTTCAAAGTTAGCAAGTTTTGCACAATTAATTAGAGGTAACCGTTATTTAAACGGATGTTGTAGGGTGCTAATACCTTCCCTACACATAAATGACTCCCGAACCCAAATCTGGTTTTGAAGACCATTTTTCTTTTAAAAGGGTTTTTCCAAATGTTTTCCCTTAAAATAAACTTTGGTGGCGACTCCATTGAAACTCAATTTTTCCAATACGTTTCGCCGACCCGTCGTGACCCCGGTTTCGACAAAGGGTTTTTCCAAATGTTTTCCCTTAAAATAAACTTTGGTGGCGACTCCATTGAAACTCAATTTTTCCAATATGTTTCGCCGACCCGTCGCGACCCCGGTTTCGACAAAGGGGAAACAAATTAGTTAGGTATCGGGACGTAGGCTTGATGTCTCCAAGAGAGAAATGAAGATTTAGAACACTGAGAAATATTAAAAGAGCCTGAAGTCTTAAGGGGGTAGTCTTATAGGCAGGGCATGTGAAGCCATAAAAGGCACTCAGTACCCGAGCACGACTAGGTTTTACTCAACCTAAAAGTTAGATTTGACTGTGTATAGTTAGGCCTGGCCAGAGTATTAGGAAGGATTGAGAGGTGGTTAGGCACAATCATTAGGTTAGAACTCTAAAGCTTTTAGAAATCCTTACTTATAGGAAGAACAAGGTGTGGATGACATTAAGTCACTTTCCTTTTTCAGTGAATCTTAGAACCAAACTAAGTACGAGCCCTGACTGGTAGGGTGGGGTAGAAAAAGATCCCATCATGGGAAGATAGGAGATTAGGAAAGTTTATCGTGTTCATGTTGTGACCAGTAGGTATTTCACCTACAATTATGGCATAAGTTTTGTTAGAATTCTGATGTTTTCTTAGAAGAATGAGTGACTTTCCTCACATCTGGGTTCGGTGTTTGTCTATATGATTATATGAACTTAATTCCTCGAGCATGACGTGAGTGTTGAGATAACTCGTCAACACAAACTCAGTGATTCGATGGGTTAAGTGGTTATGTGTGCATGACTTATTGTTAGTAATATAGTATAATTTATAATATAAACTTGTAAATCACTTGGAATTTTCTTAAACCTAGCTAGATCATTAAGAACATAAGACTTAAAACCAACCGGTGGTTGATGGGTTTGGGTGTTGAGTTAGAATCCTTACTTAGTTGTTGCGTGAAATCTTTTCCTATAATTAGATTTTATCAAGTGAGTTACCTAACCAGACGAGTGGAGTATACTCAAATAGAGTAGAGAGTGTGAGAACCTATTAGGGAAACCACATCATGGAATTCGGGGAGAGGTATAAGTTTAGGAACTTGTGTTCTGAGGAATCAGGAGATGGGAAGTGAATTGGGTGTTGAAATATAGCCGCAGTGAAATTTGGGGACAAAATTCCTTTTAAGGGGGTAGAAATGTAACATCCCAAAATTGAGACTTAAATCAAACTAGAGGAAAGTTGGGAAGACTTAAATCAAACTAGAGGAAAGTTGGGAGTGGGTTGAGAGGCTGAGTAGGAGAGGAAGAATTACAAGAAAGAATATGAGGATTAGTAAGAATCTATGGGTATTAAGGGGAGATTTCAGAAGAATAATTGAGTTGAGTATGAATTATGGGAAAAGGAACTAGGAATGATAGAGTAGGTGAGAGTTAGGAGAGTTAAATTTAAGAGTTTAAGTGTTAAAGTTCTCATTCAATTAACATCCCGATAGTTAAGATCTTTGATGAATTAAAAGTGATTAGAATAATGATAGTAAGTTCAGTAATTAAGAAAAGAGTAATTAGGAAATTGTAACATTCCGTAATTCAGAACTTCTATTAATTCATAAGATTAAGATAGGAATTTATATGTTAATAATTACGGATGGTAAAGTTGAAAGATTAGGAGTTTTCAAACCAAGTTTCCAAGTTTTTAAGCAAATTAGGGAGTTAGGATTTTCTGGTAATCGATTACCAGCATCTTGTAATCGATTACCTGAGAGCTGAATGTTGGGTAATTTCCTGTCAAGGATGTGTAATCGATTACCTGAGGACTGAATTTCTGGTAATCGATTACCAAGAATTTGTAATCGATTACCTGAGAGCTAAATTTTGGGTAATCGCCTGTCAAGGATGTGTAATCGATTACCTGAGAGCTGAAATTTTGGTAATCGATTACCAGGTGTGGTAATCGATTAGCAGAAATATGGGATTTTAGTAATCGATTACCAGGGGTGGTAATCGATGACCAGGTTACCAGAAGGGGCTTTCTAGTGTCTTTTTAGCCATTGGTAATCGATTACAGTGAGTCTGTAATCGATTACCATCACTTAATATATATATAGCTGGTGCGAAAAATAAACCAAAATTTTAATTTTCTTCTACTCCTTTTCATCTTAGAGAGAGAGAGGGAACCCTAGAGAGAGAATCACCAAATCGAAGCTTGTGAACGGATTCGGAGCAAGGAAACATCAAGGAAATCATCCACAAACATCTTTCTCTTCTTGAATTGCTAGGATTGGTGAGTATAACTCACTTATATGGTAGAAATTGTTGGTCTCAATTGCATGCTCCCACCCCTTATCTTCCCTTTCTTGATTGTTAGATAATTATTATTTGAATTGGTGGATTATTGTTGATTGGAATGATTATTGAGTGATTGAGCATATGAGTATAGAATCGAGCGTCAGAACCCTTAGTTTCGAAGTTTTCAAAACTATCGAAACCCCTCGATTGTAACTCATATGAATATCCAAATCGATTATAGTTCTTTATTAAATGCTATTTCATGGATTGAAATGGTTAGATTGGAATTTGAATTGGAAAATTGAGATTTATGTCCGTAGGGTCGAAACTTTCGAAATAGTCGAAATTAGCGGAATTTCTTATACTTGTTACATTTAAAGCATTGTACTATTACTTTATCATGATTATGATTAGTTAAAGTAAATTCAAAGTCGGCCTTGTGCTGTGAGTAAAAACAAATGAATAATGGTATTGAAGACATGACTTCGGTCCAGTTTGGGTGGGATTCGTCCCCGGGAAAGCCGGTTCCCGTAGTCTGAGCTCAGGTCTAACTCCAGAAAGTGATAAGATCATGCCTGCTGGGCACAACAGTGAGTGCATCATGAGCATCATAATTTGCATTATTCATCAGTTCATGTTAATTGAATTACATATTGCTTTTATTAGTTATTGACTATTGGAAACATGTTTTATGTATTTAGTTCGTGAATATGTCATATGTGATGTTTGATAAATGTTGTTTGTTTTACTACACTATATATGCTTGGTTGTACTTGCTGAGACTTTAGTCTCACCCCACGTTTCGGGGATCTTCTTTAGCTGTGCAGGAAACCTTAGGAGCTGTTAAAGCAAGAAGGAGGATTTGTGGAACTGAGTCTCTTTAGAATTTGAAGTTTAAGTATTAGAAGTAAGTTCGGTTGTAATTAATAAAAGATTAGTCACTAATGTATATTGTATAAGTATAATTATTTTTGAGTTGGCCACTGAGGCCTAGCTCTAATGTTATGATATGTATGACATGAATTGTACTGGTTTTGTTGATTTTCAGGTTAAGCTGGATTTGGTAATTATCCGGTTTTTAGGGGAGACTCTGCCGGATTTCCGGTATAAGTTCATTGAATCACACTTCTCTAAGTGTGAATTCTTCCCTAAACTTAAGTAGGTTTCATACTTATTTAAGGTCTCTGATGTTTGTCTTCTTTTGGCTTAAGCTAATCGTTGGAAAGGTTTAAGCAAATGTATGACGATATCGAAAATTTAACGAAATGATTTCAAGAATTTCAGGAATAGTGTCTCCAACGGGCATTATTTTTGAGTTCAGAAATTAGGGCGTTACATAGGACATGTTTGATATAAGAAAATTTTGATTTTGATTTTATTAACAATTATAAAAATATTATCTTTTTATTTTAAAATGTCTATACATAAAATTATGAAAATAATGTGTATGTTATTTGGTGTTTAAATTTTAAAAACAAAAATCATAATGAAAATTAAATAATAGTTTTACAATTATTGGCAGATATATCCTTATTACTTCAAGTTTTGTTTGTTAGATAAGTGAAAGAAAGAATAAAAATTATATGCAATAAATTTTTCTTATTTACAGAACTTAAATTTCATATTAAATGAAACATGATCCCATTTTTGTTATTTACAGAACTTAAATTTCATATTAAATGACACATGATCCCATTTTCTTATTTACAGAACTTAAATTTCATATTAATTGCCACATGATCCCTCTATTGTTTTGATTGTTTTTAACTTCAACTCCTAAAGTTTAAGTTTAATTAAGTTTATTGTCCCTCAAATTATACTCATATTTTATTAGTCCGTACTCACTTTTTTTTAATATTTGGCTTAAATATGTTTTTAGTCCCTCTAAATATAACGAGTTTTGATTTTAGTCCCTCTAAAATATTTTCTTGAGTTTTCATCCCTAACTTTTCCAGAGTGTAAACTATTGGTCAGTACTGTCAAGCTTTATTATCTTTGTGTTAAGCTTTGTTATCTTTGTGTTGACGTGGCTAACAGAAGGCCATGTCAACACTACCACATGTCCTAGTAATTAAGAATTAGTCACACACGGAAGTTGACATGTAATTAAATAAAATAAAGCCTATTTTTAAAACCAGTTTTTTTAACTTGGCTGCACTGTAAGTCTCTAAGGATTGTTAAGGATGAACAATGGTGACAATAACTAGTGGCCATGAATCGAATGACCACAACATCATCCTCTTGATCTTCACTGCCATTAACCTCCTTTAACCACTCCTACCTTGTAACGGTAACCTCCCCCAACAAGTATAGCTTCTTCTTTGCTAATTGCGCCCTGAAACCTCCATTTCCTCGGTGGTTTGCACCGATTCAACCTCGATTCTGATGGTTACAACAAATGGGTATCCAAAATGGATGGATAAAGAAGAAAATAATCTATTTCATACTATTAATACTCTTTACAATGATGACAGGTGTCACTTTCTCCTTAAAAATTTCCCGCCTAAATTCCAAACTCTCTCTTCTATTTTTTCAGTTGAACAAAAAAAGCTGAAAGCCTGGAGTGAAACTCAATAACAGCAACTTTACGTGTGAAAATTTTGATCTTCTGACAATATACTCTCATTAGAAATTTCAAATACACATTCTGGAGGGTGGCGTCTTTTTTCCCTTTCCTTTTTTCTCTGCGTTCTCACTTCTCACCATCTCTTTCATTCCCTCATCTAATTTCTTCTCATTCTCAAAATCCTAAAATTTTCATTCTTCCAACCAATGGTTTTTCTTCTCCTCCGCCCCCCTCAGTCACTCTTTATCTACATCAGGCATTTGTTTTTTTCTGTGGAGATGCTCCGCTGCTGCCGCAACAAAGGGGTGTGCTACTTTCTCACCCATTCTCATAAGATTATTTTTTTAGCACATTCTCAAAATTGTGATGAGGGAAACCTGCTTCTGAAGGGGTAAATCTACTTTCACCCTCTCCACTTCTTGTTATTTTTTTCATGTTCCTGCTCATCTTTCTTAATCGTTCTTTTGGTTATTCTTAGATCCCCAATTTTATGGCCATCTCAGTGCTGGATGTTTGGCTTCTTCTCTGTAACATCCTAAATTTTATTAGGATAAATATTAATTAAATTAAAGAGATTAATTAAGAAAATAATTATTTTAATGGGAAATAAATAATAGAAGAGTCATTATTATTAGTTTTGTTTCGTAAAGGTAATTTTAATTGAAAATAGAATAAGGGGGTGAGAGTGGGCCCAAGCCCATTAGTATTTCTGTAAGGAGGGGTAACAGAGCACCCTAATCCTTATTCGTATCATTCGTCAGTAAGCGAAACGCTAAGGAGGGGAGAAACGAAGTCTCAAGAGAGAGTTGCTGTGGAGTGAACGCCAAGAATTCAAGAAAGGACTTCCTTGCTGTGATCAAGCTTCGCTTAAGGTGCAGTGGGGGAGAGGGTATTGCCTGTATATGCATGTAGGGGATGTTTGGGTAATAATCTAAGAGTATAATTTTGATTTGATGAATTTATAACTTAGAATGAAGATATAATCTGTTGGTTGATGATTGATTGTATGTAAATCGATGAGTATTGGATGAGATTAATCATGATATTGAGAATAATGGAAAAAGGGGTGATTAGGGATTGAGGAACTAGGGATTTTGATGAATTGATGGTATAATCTGTAATTGATTGTTGATTTACGGAGTATTGGATGCTAATAATGATTATATATGACGATTAGACGTCAAAGATTGATTAGAGATTGATTGGATGAGTTTAGAAAGGTTTGAAATCGTGAACTTTGCGATCTGCGTCGCGGGTAATCGATTACCAGGAGTGGTAATCGATTACCAGAGTGTTCTGGGCAACCCAGAAGCACTGTTTGCTTGCTGGTAATCGATTACAGGGGTGTTGTAATCGATTACCAGAGAGTTTGTTTGCGGGTAATCGATTACATGGGTGCTGTAATCGATTACCAGAGAGTCTGTTTGCGGGTAATCGATTACAAGGGGATTGTAATCGATTACCAGAGACCTTGTTTGCGAGTAATCGATTACTAGAGGTTGGTAATCGATTACCAGAGTGGATTTTGAGATCCTAACTGTTTGATGATGATTGATGTTGTTTGAGAGTACTTTATAATGAGTATTGTGTTGATGATTAATGATGTTTGATGAGGATTGCGATGCTTATGACGATGAATAATGATGATATTTGATGATGAGTGTGATGATGTATTATGATGATAATTGATGATGAGTGTGATGATGATAATGATGTCAGTGTATATCACCTTATTATGATGATGTTTAATGATGAGCATATTGATGTATGATGATAATGATGTCGGTGTATATCACCTTATTATGATGATGTTAATGATGAGCATATTGATGTATGATGATGATAAGTGTATATCACTTTATAATGATGATGTTTGATGATGAGCATGTTAATGCATGATAATGATGATTTATGATGATGGTGTATATCACCTTTTGATGATGATGTTATCTAAGTTTGCAGGCCCATAGAGGGGGTACAACTTAGGAGAGATGCCTTGAGCATATGTGATGAGACCTGAATTGTGCGGGCCCATAGAGGGGGTACAATTCGGGAGGCGAACTGAGTTGTGCGGGCCCATAAAGGGGGTACAACTCAGGGGATCAAGATGGGGCGTTCGATGCACGAGCCATAGAGGGGGTGCAACCTATGAGTGATTGTACGGCCCATAGAGGGGGTACAACCTAGGGTCGAATGTCGTTGTGCGGGCCCATAGAGGGGGTACAACCTATCAGATAGTGTGTGGTAACACCGGTAGACCACCTTGGTACTAACTAGAGTGATTGACGAGGTGCGCCCATTGTGTGGAGTTCCAAGTCCTGATCTTTGGGTAGACGATGAGAGGAGTATTGATGTGTGATATTTCATGATGAAATGGTGTTATTAAATGATGTTATGAATATTGATGATGATGAGTATTATGTGTGAGAATAGAATATATGATTATTTGGGTTAATGATGGTATGAGAACTATATGATGATATATGAATGAGATTATGATGATGATGAGCTTGATGAATGTATAAAGGATATGTTTATGTGTTGTGAATAGGAATGATGGCATGACATGTATATGTTGATATAGATGATTGAATATATGTTGAGTTTTAGATGAATGTTATTCATTGGTGATTTAATGTATTGATGGCATGATGTAATGATGTTGTGGGTGAGGATGGGTATTCTCTATGTGTATGTATAGGTAGTATTCCTTTTCCTCACCGTATTATGTGGATATATTTTACAAGTGTTGATGAGGACACAATTGGTGTCGATTATGAATAAAGGGGTATGCTCTGATAGATGTGACATCAGGGTGTGCTTGGGGGTTTACCATGTTCCTAGATTAGGAGTATTTTTATGAACTTCTGGATGCCTTGTATGGCAGGAGATTATTAATTGTTTTTATTCCTATGGAGATTTCCGCTGTTAATAATTGATTTATATTTGGAGTTTGAGTTCATTTAATAAAGTCATTTTCAAGCTGAGATTTATTGTAAGAGTGATTATGAACCTTTTTATCTAACGTGGGACTTTCCCTTTTCTAAACCTGCATTTCTTTAATATATAAGAGTATGGGGTAGAAGGGTGTCACATTAGTTGGTATCAGAGCAGGTCGGTTCACCGGCCTTGACTTATGAGTTAATCTGATGTGCTAATCTGATGATTGTTGAGTAATTGATTGTTTGCTTGAGAGAATTGTCTGCCTGATTGATTGTTGTTTGTTTGATTTCCTTGCTTTTCTGCTTTACTTAGTATGTGTGCTTACCCTTTCTTAAATACAGAAAGAGTAATGGCTGGGGGTAGAAACGATCGAGCAATGGCCGATGCCTTGATGGCCATGGCACAGGCTGTTGGCAACCTTAACCAACACCACGAGACTGGCTGGCTTGCATGGTTCCAGAGGAACCATCCACCTACGTTCCGAGGAGGTTATGACCCGGATGGAGCAGCTGGCTGGATTTATGAGATTGAGAAGATCTTCAGAGCAATGGACTGCCCTATGCTTCAGAAGGTGACCTTAGCAGCCTTCATGTTATCTGGAGATGCTGGTTTCTGGTGGCAGAGCACCTGCCAAAGGATGATTGATGAGGGCACCGCCTTGAGCTGGGACAACTTCAAAAAGTTATTCTGGAGAAGTACTTTCCACATGACGTGCGCAACAAGAAACAGATAGAGTTCTTGGATCTAAAGCAAGGGGACGGCACTGTGGCAGAATACGCATCAAGGTTCGAAGCTCTAGCACGATTCTGCCCGACATATGAGGGAGCAGCCAATGAGGAAGCCAAGTGCGTCAAGTTTCTCAGCGGTCTTCGTCCTGAGATTAAACGTGTTCAACTACCAAGGGATCACGCGCTTTCACGAACTGGTGAACAAGTGCAGAATCTATGATGAAGACAACCGGGCAAAGACGGCACATTATAATAGTAGAGGGCCTTTAAGGAGTCAGAACAAGTTCCAAACAAATAGTAAGGGCAAGCCATACTCTCGAGCAACAGGAAACCCCAAGATTGGAGGTGGCAGTGAAGGCACAGTGCAAAAGAAGAGTTATGCTCCAGCAGCTGGTCGAGCGTCAAAGGGTGGGAGTGTTGGTTCTACCACTCCTATTACATGCTTCAAGTGTGGAAAGGAGGGTCACCGAGCAAACCAATGTTGAGACAAAGAGAGATCACCTGCTATACCTATCAGGAGAAGGGACACATCGCTCGTGATTGTCCTCAAAAGACGCAGGGAAACGGTAGCGGCAGGCGGGAATGCCAATGGGAGCGCCAGTAAACCTAAGGCTACAGGTAGGGTCTTTGCCTTGAGTGGTACTGAAGCTGCTCAATCCGAGGACTTGATCCAAGGTATGGGTTTCAGTGCTGGTAATCCTTTAGTGATTTTATTTGACTCCGGTGCGACTCATTCTTTCATATCACATGCTTGCGTTGTCTAAACTTAAATTGCCTGTTTCTTCCTTGCCTTTTGTATTGAGTGTGGAAACGCCAGCGAGTGGGTCGGTTTCTACTTCTGATGTTTGCTTAAACTGTTCTATATCCGTTAATGATAGAAACTTCCTAGTTGATTTGATTTGTTTGCCTCTAAGTCAACTAGATGTCATCCTTGGTATGGACTGGTTATCGTCCAACCATGTCCTTCTAAACTGTGCTGACAAGTCTGTTGTTTTTGGTCACCCTGTCGAGTGTAAGAGTAAGGATTTTATGACTGCCAATCAGGTAAAGGCGTCTCTAAGGGAAGATGCCCAGGTTTACATGCTTTTAGCTTCTTTGAAATATGATAGTAGCGCTATGGTGAGTGAGATACCTGTAGTGTGTGAGTACCCTGAAGTATTTGCTGATAATGTGTCTAGTTTATCACCTGAGAGAGAGATAGAATTTGCTATAGACTTGGTGGCAGGTACAGGGCCGATTTCAGCTACACCTTATAGGATGTCACCTATAGAGCTAGCAGAACTTAAGAAACAACTAGAAGACCTGTTAGAGAAGAAATTCATTAGGCCTAGTGTGTCACCCTGGGGAGCGCCTGTATTGTTTGTTAAGAAGAAGGATGGTAGCATGAGGTTGTGTACTGATTACCGCCAGTTAAATAAGGTAACCATTAAGAATAGGTATCCTTTGCCTAGGATAGATGACTTGATGGATCAGTTAGTGGGGGCATGTGTGTTTAGTAAGATAGATCTTAGATCAGGCTATCATCAGATTAGAGTTAAGGAGGAGGATATACCTAAGACCGCTTTTAGGACTAGTTATGGACATTATGAGTATCTGGTAATGCCTTTCGGTGTGACGAATGCTCCTGCCATTTTATGGATTACATGAACAATATTTTTTCACCCTTATTTGGATAAATTCGTAGTTGTCTTTATAGATGATATACTAATTTATTCCAAAACTAAGGAGGAGCATGAGGAACATCTAAAGGTAGTGCTTCAGGTTCTTAAGGATAAACAACTTTATGCTAAAATGTCTAAGTGTGAGTTCTGGATAGAGCAAGTAAGCTTCTTAGGCCATGTGATTTCTAAGGGAGGTATAGGTGTAGATCCTTCTAAGGTAGAAGCCGTGCTTAAGTGGGAGTCCCCTAAGTCAGTGAGTGAGATTAGAAGTTTCCTTGGGCTGGCTGGGTACTATAGGAGGTTCATAGAAGGGTTCTCTAAGTTAGCTTTGCCTTTAACCGAGTTGACTAGGAAATGAGTTGCCTATGTGTGGAATAGTAAGTGCGAGACTAGCTTCCAAACCCTTAAGGAGAAGTTGACTAGTGCACCGGTGTTAGTGTTGCCCGACCTTAGTAAACCTTTCGTAGTATACTGTGATGCTTCTAAGATGGGTTTAGGTGGGGCGTTGATGCAAGAGAGTAAAGTAGTAGCCTATGCTTCTAGGCAATTGAAAATTCATAAGAGAAACTACCCTACCCATGACCTAGAGTTAGCAGCTGTAGTGTTTGTGTTGAATATTTGGAGACATTACCTGTATGGTTCCCGATTTGAGGTTTTTTAGTGGACCATAAGAGCCTTAGGTATCTGTTTGACCAGAAAGAGTTGAACATGAGGCAGAGGAGGTGGTTAGAGTTTCTTAAGGATTATGATTTTGAGTTAAGTTACCAATCCCGGTAAAGCCAATGTAGTGGCTGATGCCTTGAGTAGGAAGTCTATCCATGTTAGTTCTCTAATGATTAGAGAGATGGATCTTTTAACCCAGTTTAGAGATCTAAGCTTGGCTTGTGAAGTAACATCTTCCAGTGTGAGGTTAGGAATGACTAGAGTAAGTAATGATTTGCTGAAGGATATTAGTAAGGCCCAGTTAGAGGATCCATTTTTGGTTAGCAGGCGAGAGGCTATAGAAGGATGTAATGGTGGGGAGTTTGTAATTGTACCGATGGGGTAGTGAGATTTGGAGATCGAGTGTGTGTGCCTAGTGAACCTAGCATTAAGAGATTAGTACTAGAAGAAGGGCATAGAAGTAAGCTTAGTTTCCACCCAGGATCCACTAAGATGTATCAGGATTTGAAGAAGGTATTTTGGTGGCCTAGGATGAAGAGGGACATAGAGGAGTTTGTGAGTGCTTGTTTATTGTGCTAGAAGGCTAAGGTAGAGCATAAAAAACCTTCAGGATTGCTTCAACCCTTAAGTATACCTGAGTGGAAGTGGGATAGTATATCCATGGACTTCGTAGTTGCTTTACCTAAGACTGTGAGGGGGCACGACTCAATCTGGGTTATTGTTGATAGGTTAACTAAGAGTGCCCATTTCCTTCCCATCAATATTAAGTATCCTTTAGAGAAGTTAGCTCAGTTGTACATCAGAGAGATTGTGAGGTTACATGGCATACCAGCTAGTATAGTCTCCGATAGAGATCCCAGGTTTACCTCTAGATTTTGGGAGAGTTTACAGCAGGCCTTGGGGACCCAGCTTAGGCTTAGCTCAGCTTATCACCCTTAGACTGATGGTCAGACCGAGAGAACCATCCAATCCTTAGAGGATTTGCTTAGAGCCTGTGTGTTAGACCAAAGGGGTAGTTTGGATAGCTTTTTACCTTTGATAGAGTTCACCTATAACAATAGCTTTCACTCTAGCATAGGTATGGCGCCTTATGAGGCATTGTATGGTAGGAGGTGTAGAACCCCTTTGTGTTGGTGTGAGTCGGGTGAGAGTCTTGCATTAGGACCTGAGATAGTGCAGCAGACCACTGATAAGGTTAGAATAATCCAGGAGAGGATGAGGACAGCCCAGAGTAGGGAGAAGAGCTATGCTGATAAGAGAAGGAAGGAGTTAGAGTTCAAAGAAGGGGACCATGTATTCCTGAAAGTCACTCCGTGGACTGGGGTTGGTAGGGCATTAAAGTCTAGAAAGCTTACACCTCGATTTATTGGTCCTTACCAAATCCTTAAAAGAGTCGGCAATGTTGCCTATCAAATCGCTTTACCTCCACACTTGTCTAATCTTCATAACGTTTTCCACGTTTCTCAACTCCGGAAATACGTTCACAATCCTTCGCATGTGATTGAGTCGGATCATCTTGAGGTTAAGGAAAACCTAACAGTGGAAACCATGCCGGTGAGAGTTGAGGATCGGAGGGTGAAACAACTTCGAGGTAAAGAGATTCCTTTAGTTAAGGTGATCTGGGGAGGACCTACACCCGAGAGTGTCACTTGGGAACTCGAAGAGAAGATGAAGGAGTCTTATCCAGAATTGTTCGCTTCAGGTAAAATTCGAGGACAAATTTTCTTTTTAGGAGGGGAGAGTTGTAACATCCTAAATTTTATTAGGATAAATATTAATTAAATTAAAGAGATTAATTAAGAAAATAATTATTTTAATGGGAAATAAATAATAGGAGAGTCATTATTATTAGTTTTGTTTCGTAAAGGTAATTTTAATTGAAAATAGAATAAGGGGGTGAGAGTGGGCCCAAGCCCAATTAGTATTTCTGTAAGGAGGGGTAACAGAGCACCCTAATCCTTATTCGTATCATTCGTCAGTAAGCGAAACACTAAGGAGGGGAGAAACGAAGTCTCAAGAGAGAGTTGCTGTGGAGTGAACGCCAAGAATTCAAGAAAGGACTTCCTTGCTGTGATCAAGCTTCGCTTAAGGTGCGGTGGGGGAGAGGGTATTGCCTGTATATGCATGTAGGGGATGTTTGGGTAGTAATCTAAGAGTATAATTTTGAATTGATGAATTTATAACTTAGAATGAAGATATAATCTGTTGGTTGATGATTGATTGTATGTAAATCGATGAGTATTGGATGAGATTAATCATGATATTGAGAATAATGGAAAAAGGGGTGATTAGGGATTGAGGAACTGGGGATTTTGATGAATTGATGGTATAATCTGTAATTGATTGTTGATTTACGGAGTATTGGATGCTAATAATGATTATATATGACGATTAGACGTCAAAGATTGATTAGAGATTGATTGGATGAGTTTAGAAAGGTTTGAAATCATGAACTCTGCGATCTGCGTCGCGGGTAATCGATTACCAGGAGTGGTAATCGATTACCAGAGTGTTCTGGGCAACCCAGAAGCACTGTTTGCTTGCTGGTAATCGATTACAGGGGTGTTGTAATCGATTACCAGAGAGTTTGTTTGCGGGTAATCGATTACATGGGTGCTGTAATCGATTACCAGAGAGTCTGTTTGCGGGTAATCGATTACAAGGGGATTGTAATCGATTACCAGAGACCTTGTTTGCGAGTAATCGATTACTAGAGGTTGGTAATCGATTACCAGAGTGGATTTTGAGATCCTAACTGTTTGATGATGATTGATGTTGTTTGAGAGTACTTTATAATGAGTATTGTGTTGATGATTAATGATGTTTGATGAGGATTGCGATGCTTATGACGATGAATAATGATGATATTTGATGATGAGTGTGATGATGTATTATGATGATAATTGATGATGAGTGTGATGATGATAATGATGTCAGTGTATATCACCTTATTATGATGATGTTTAATGATGAGCATATTGATGTATGATGATAATGATGTCGGTGTATATCACCTTATTATGATGATGTTTAATGATGAGCATATTGATGTATGATGATGATAAGTGTATATCACTTTATAATGATGATGTTTGATGATGAGCATGTTAATGCATGATAATAATGATTTATGATGATGGTGTATATCACCTTTGATGATGATGTTATCTAAGTTTGCAGGCCCATAGAGGGGATACAACTTAGGAGAGATGCCTTGAGCATATGTGATGAGACCTGAATTGTGCGGGCCCATAGAGGGGGTACAATTCGGGAGGCGAACTGAGTTGTGCGGGCCCATAAAGGGGGTACAACTCAGGGGATCAAGATGGGGCGTTCGATGCACGAGCCCATAGAGGGGGTGCAACCTATGAGTGATTGTACGGGCCCATAGAGGGGGTACAACCTAGGGTCGAATGTCGTTGTGCGGGCCCATAGAGGGGGTACAACCTATCAGATAGTGTGTGGTAACACCGGTAGACCACCTTGGTACTAACTAGAGTGATTGACGAGGTGCGCCCATTGTGTGGAGTTCCAAGTCATGATCTTTGGGTAGACGATGAGAGGAGTATTGATGTGTGATATTTCATGATGAAATGGTGTTATTAAATGATGTTATGAATATTGATGATGATGAGTATTATGTGTGAGAATAGAATATATGATTATTTGGGTGAATGATGGTATGAGAACTATATGATGATATATGAATGAGATTATGATGATGATGAGCTTGATGAATGTATAAAGGATATGTTTATGTGTTGTGAATAGGAATGATGGCATGACATGTATATGTTGATATAGATGATTGAATATATGTTGAGTTTTAGATGAATGTTATTCATTGGTGATTTAATGTATTGATGGCATGATGTAATGATGTTGTGGGTGAGGATGGGTATTCTCTATGTGTATGTATGGGTAGTATTCCTTTTCCTCACCGTATTTTGTGGATATATTTTACAAGTGTTGATGAGGACACAACTGGTGTCGATTATGAATAAAGGGGTATGCTCTGATAGATGTGACATCAGGGTGTGCTTGGGGGTTTTACCATGTTCCTAGATTAGGAGTATTTTTATGAACTTTTGGATGCCTTGTATGCCAGGAGATTATTAATTGTTTTTATTCCTATGGAGATTTCCGCTGTTTATAATTGATTTATATTTGGAGTTTGAGTTCATTTAATAAAGTCATTTTCAAGCTATGGGATTTATTATAAGAGTGATTGTAAACCTTTTTACCTAACGTGGGACTTTCCCTTTTCTAAACTGCAATTTCTTTAATATATAAGAGTATGGGGTAGAAGGGTGTCACATTCTCCACCGAAATGACTTCAAGAACGGGAAGACTTTTCACTAACTTGGCAGCATTTAAAAAGCTTGCTTTAAAATTATTGAAATTGTTTTTGAAAAAGTTACTGTAACTAGAAAAATGGTGTATATAGCTTTGAACAGATAGTTATTATCTGTCAGAAAAGGGTTTTGGGTCATGGGCAATGGTCACAGACTGCATATTCTTTGTATCTTTGGATTATTGCATCTGGGAAATCTCTAATTTTATTGGCTTATATTTTTTGTATTCCTTCGTTCTCTCTGAATCTACTGCTCGAGGGAAATCTACAGCAGAAAAGTTATAAAAGGTTTTACTTTTCATCTTTTTAGTTTTGTTCTTCTGGTGAGTTTGTTTTTCATTTTGTTTAGGGTTTGTTATTTCTTTGTTTTAGATCCACTTTCATTTCTTCAGTGGTGATGGTTGATGGGAATATTTGGATGGGTGAGTGGTGTTTTAAGCGTTGGATTTGGGGTTTGAAGCATGGTAGTTAGTATCTTATGATTCATACAATACGACTCCCGAAACGCAACGAAATCGGAACTCAGCGATACAGATTGCACGTTGAATCTTTTTTGTCATGAATCGTTGCTGAATCTTGCGATACAGATGAGTATCGCTTGTATCTCGATTCCAGTTCCGATTCAAGAGATACAATAACACAGGTCGCGCACCACCAAATCGGGTCCGGTCGCGCGACCTGATTTTGAAAACATGCAGAATATTTTTTTTTTTTGCTATTTTTTTAGGAAAAAGGGGAGGAAGGGGCTGAAAAGCTACTCTGTTTGATTTAGGTCAAATTATAATAGTTGTTTGTCTTCCCAAGTTCCTCTGTACGCTTTCTATCCCTTACGGTTGTTTTTTCTACTATTCTTCCACTATTTTATTATCCCACACTCCCACACCCACTACAACATTTTTTGTATTCTACTGGTCCCCTCATTTTCCTCTATTTTTAATTCTTATTTTCTCTAATTTTTATTTCATATATGTTATATTAGCTTATATATTAGTTTATGCAATGAATTGCTCACTTATTTATCTAAGAAATGCTAATAATTTTATGTTTTCAATGTATTTTATATGAAAATATATATGTTTATATTGTTTATGTCATTGATCATGTATCTTACGATTCATAAAAAGATTCGATTCACGATTCGGAAAATAGGTCTTCCGATTCATGATTCGAATCTCGATTTGATAACCATGGTTTGAAGAAGTGAGTTTTCAAATAGAAGATCTAGGTAGATGGTGTATTGTATAATTCGCTTTTTGACATATATAGTTGCTATCACGATTGTTTTTTTTTTGTTAACATAAATAAGTTTTCAGATTTTACCATGAATTATGCTAGATTGATTTCTCTTTGAATGTACATTTTCTAACTTAAAAGCAGATGTTTGTATTTATTAGAACTAACATATCTAGATCTTTGTATTTATTAGAACTAACATATCTACTTACTGATGTGCATCAATTTCAGAGGTCAGAAATTTGATTTCATTTGCTCTATTAGTTTTATATCTATTATTTCAATCTGCATAATTGTTTTAAACCCTCTTCTTCATCAATGTTTCTTTCTGGATGATTTTGTAAAATACTTTGTTTATTTTCTAAAAAAACAGAAGTTTTAAGCAATAGATTTATTATGAGAAAATTTACATTCTTCTTTTGAGTGTTTATGGTGTTGTCTTCATGGTATAGTCTGTTAGAGTAATGGTGGTTATAGTCGGGGGAGAGGCTTAGTTTAAAGGAGGGGGAGTACATGTCCAGTTTCTGTATTTTTAGCTTTGATATAGGGATATTTTTTAGCTTTTCTTTCCTTTTTTCTCATAATTATCTATGAGTTAGTGTTGTACTACCTAATAGTATTAAAAGATAATTTAGTGACTCACAAAGTAATCAATTTCAACTATGTTCTCTTAAAAGTTTTTTTTCTGATAGTATGCTCCTGCAAGGATTTGTTGGCTTCGTCAACTTTGAGAAGTAAGAAATAAAAGTTAACTTGCAAGGATTTTGAACTTAAGTCTATGCATCTCTACTCTTCAATTAAATATGTTGCCTTGATTAATTATAGCACTGAAAAGTGTCAGTTAAATATGGGCATTGGTCTTTTTCCTTCTTGATATTTATTTGGTTATTCCTATATCAAAATTCAGTTTGATGGCTTAAAGTTGAACAAAGCTTGACTCATGTATGACTTTGTGTTGTTCTAATTTTTACTTCAGCAGTTCAGCTGGTCAGTTATGGGAGTATTTTTCTTGGAAACATTGTGAGCTTTTTACCGTGTACAGTTACATAAGGAATTCTACCGAGGAGAGCAAGCATTTGATTTTAGTTCCTTTGGTGGGCCTTGAGTCTAAATATTTGAATCCTTATTGATTCTAGACTTTGATGTTGTTTTTCTGATCTTTATAGGGAAGGTGTCTTCATTCTTAATGGTTTTACAGGGTTTAGCATTATCTTCAATTAGTGAATATAAAAAAGCTGAGGAGGCACATCTAAAATCACTACAAGCTGACAAAAATTTCCTTGAAAAGCATGGGCACATCTAATCCATGTATATATCAACAGTACCCGATTGTACTCATAGTGTGATCATAAAAAAGTTAACTATGATTCTGGTATCAGACTATAAGAATGAGTTGTGGTTGCGGTTTCCAAATTCACACCAATACCTTATGACCCTTTACATGCTTAGACACCGTGCTTAAGTTGAGCTTTATATCAGCTTTTGTCTGTTGGACACCTTAAAACAGAAGCATATATTAGATAATACTATATATATTTCCACTCTGTGTTGTGCCATAAGTAGCTCGCCATGAAATGAGTGCAGTGCAGAAAAAACTATAGAACAAAGCAGGGGTGGGTATATATGAGGCAGAAATGGATGTGTTGATTGACAGCAATCAGAGACCATGCAGCATGATTGGATCCATAAGGGAATAAGGAAATTGAATGTGTAGTTTATTAGACAAAGAGAGCCTAAATCAATGAGACAAATAAGGTGTTTGATTTCATAGCATTTTTGGCTATTAACTTTGCAAAATTTTTGGGTCATTTCCCTTTTGGTTGTTTCCACGTTACTTCTTTTTCTGTCTCATTTTCCTTCTCTTTCTGTTTGTTAGAATTGTCTCTGCATTTTGATAATTTCTTTTTTGGATTATGATAAATGGATGAGCTGAGTTGTTATAGATATATTTGAACGTTGTATACATATTTAAACAGAGCCTGACAGTCTTTTTCATCTTCCTTCATTTTAAGGATTTACATTTTTTAGGTTTGTATTGAAGGAGAAGAAGACTAAAGATGAAATCTATTTTGTGAATAATCACATTCAGTAGGAGATGTCCTTGTAGAAAGGTAAAGAGTGAATATCACCTATCAATAAGAAAGGAAATATTTTCAATAAATTTCTTGATTTCTTTCCACCCAAGTTGCAATATATGGAGATTTGCTTTCCTCCTCTTTCTTCAAGATGGATCACTGAGTTCATAAGTCTTTCGCAAAACATTCTTAGTATTGATTCGAAGCCCTTTCTTTATTTTCTGTTTGTTAAATGCTAAAAGGTATAGTTTTCAAATTTAGTTTCTCATTTGACACATGCTGAAATGTGGAGATGCAAAGGTAGTTTGAGTCCTAAGGTTTGAATTTTATTATTTTTGGTGTTCCGGTGTTCTGGTGTAATTTTATTATTTTTAGTTTTAAGGTTTCAACTTAAAGCTACCTTACTGGTGTTCTAGTTTTATTTATCAAAGATATAGGATAAGTATAGTGTTACTGGTTTACTAACGTGATTGTCCGGGACTCCAGGGTGAGTGCCAATTGGTGGATACTTTCATGGATGCCTATGGTTATCTACTGCCACTGTTCTGATTTGCAAGTGAGTGTGTTGATTGCCTAAACTTTGGCTCTGCGGTTACTGCATATATTTCTTTTCGAGCTTATCTTTTGGTTGGGTATTGTACTGTGGCACTACTTCTCACTTTTAATGTTTCATTGGGCCCTACTTATGATACTTTAGATGATTCTTATGTCTTCTGGCTTGGTTAATCTATTTGTTGGCTTTTATTTTAAATTGGTTAATTGATGTAACTTTGTATTGCAACAAACCTTGTGAATTTTGGTAACGGGTTGCTTAGAAAAAGAAAATCCTTGCTTTCTTGGTGAAAAGACTCCTCTTCTGGGTGATTGTAGAAAAGCTAGATCATGCAAGTCTAACAAAGGTTTCACTGCAGAGTGCAGACAATATGGTTGTTATTTTAATCCACAATACTCCAAATAAGGATTGAGCTATGAAAGAAGGCCAAGACTGTGGGTTGTAGTGATCATTTTATCTATGTGGAATGAGTCAGTGACTAACCCATTACAAATGTCAAAAGATAGTTGATAAAACAGAGAGTTTGAATTTATGGTTAAATGGTTGATGATTGACATGCTGTCATTTTACCGACTTAAGGTACAGGATAGTTCCTGAGTTAGTTTTGGACTGCATCAGTACCTTAAATTTTCTAGACTTCAGATTAATTTACTTTAGTTCGTGTGACCTGTCTTTTCTTAGTGTCTATATTGCAATCTATGTAATTCAGAGAAGGTTCGTTGCTCGACAGAAATGGTCACGCTGCAGGGAGTATATTAATTGGATCAATATGTTATTGGATCTGCATTTGTGTCACACCCCATAGATTGTTTTTAAATTGTGTTCTTTGCAACCATTAGTAGTATGAGTAGCTGACTTGAGACAGAGCATAGGTAATGGTAAGAACCAGTAATGCAACCAGTTCTAAGTTTCTTCTTCATGGATATTATTGTAGTTATGTTCATAGTATTCAAGATGGTATTCATTCTATTTTAACAAAAAAAAAATCAAAACTTTTAGGATGTTTAGCTCTACCTTATCCTCTTCTAATGCCCTCACTGTAATCTAAGAGAGATCCTTAATGATTAACGTATTGCCTTGCGGTAATTGCACTATTCGTTTCTTAGATTACAATTATGGAAAAAAAGGCGAGTTCTGACTTATCCCCAAACTTCTCAAATTAGTTTTATGACTTGTAAGTTTTACTACCATTTAAAACCACTGTGGATTGAAATTTTCAACCTGAAACATGTTCTTTATTGGTTATTTCTCATTAGTTTTTGCATTAATAAAAAGAATGGAGAGTAAAATCATGTCATCAATTAGCCTATAAGGGTCTTTCTTTTTGTAAATTAAATTAAAGGAATTCTAATATTACCTTTTATGATCATATTTCTTAATAAATTGCAATTTGATAAAACATGATAGATATTAATATACTTTTCTACTATTGACATAATTTGTACAAGTGTATTTGAACAATAATATCATGCTTGTGATATTCATTGAGATTTTTTGAAATATTATGACCATTGGTTAAAAAATAGTTCAAAGTATTAGGAATTTAAATTTACTGAATAAAAATAGTTAAAAAATATATAGTTTCCTAATAGGCTATAAACACTAAAATATCCTCCAATTATCGATTACTTTCACAAAGTATTAATACTTTAAGAATGTTAAATAAAATATTTTTATTACTTTGAATAATTTAAATGAAAAATTTAAAATTTAAAATTTCTTAATCAATATTCTTCCAGTTCTAGCTAAACTCTTGGTTTTATATTTACCAGTTAATTATGTGTCGTTTGCACAAGTATATCTTCATTATTTATACCATAATTAATAATAATTATGAAAAATTGAAACTACGCAGTACAATCTCCACTAACTTAGAAAACTTGGATGGAAAAGAGAAATTGGATACCGTTTAACTAACATCATTGCTAACTTGGAGAGGGTATTGATTTTTTTCAAGGATTAGCTCTTTCAGCATCTTCTATATTGCCTACATGAGATGAATTATATGAAGATTTTATTGATTTACTTTGAATTAAAAGTATTTCTCATAACTCATATTTTATCCCGTGCGAAGCACGGGCAACGTAAACCGTACCATTAATTTACCCGTGCGAACGTACGGGTATCTGACTAGTTGCAATAAAAATCATAATCAACTATTACTCATTGTCCCTTTTACAACTGCACCAATCTCTCCTTTGCCCTCAAATTACAATCCCACTTCCCCTGTTCAAAATAGAAAGGAGAAAAACATTAAAGAAAATATCAATAAGGAGAAATTGAGAGAGATAAAAAATAAGACACCGGAGGAGAAATGGGAAATCAATAGAGAAGAAACATAGAGAGAGGGAGAGATGTAGTCTTTCTGGTCACGACATTCCAACGAGTAGAGCTAGCAATGCGGGCTACTTATCTCGATGCGGGTAGCGGACTTTATCGGGTTAAGCTAAAAAGCTCGGGAGTTATTCAAACTTTTAAAATAAGTGCCCAAGCCCTACATATTACATGTAGCTCGATTTTTTTTGCGGATTTTGCTGGCTATCTGACCTTTTTTTGCGGTTTTCATGGATAACGAGTTTTTATCAAGTTGGGCTACAAACTCGAAAGTTATTCAGGCTTCTAAAATAAGTGTCATTGCCCTACATTTTGGTAAGCTTTTTCGTGCCTGCTAGTATATTTTGTCGGCTCTACTAACGAGTGACCACAAAGGTCATCACCTTAGACCACCCGAGGGTTGTTTTCATTACCACCATCTCCCTTAGACCACAAAGGTCATCACCTTATTTATTTTATTTTAATATTTAGGGTTTAGGGTTTATTATTTATTAATTTTAAAATTATAAAAACAATACTAAATACTATAGATGGATGCTCTGACATCTTATCAGAGTGTGAGTAAGAGAGGTTGGCCCTCTCCTGCATCGCGTGAGCTGCCCGTGCACGTAGCTCGCCCGGAGGGATGGACCTCCCTCTACTCGGTGGGATCTTCTCTCCACCTCTACCACGCATCATAGGCATTAATGACTATAGACATTATATAAAAATTAATAATTATATAAATTAAAATTACTAATTACTAATAAATAGAATAATTACTAATATACTAATTACTAATAAAACTAATTACTAATTACTATAGACATTATATAAAAAATAAATAATTATATAAATTAAAAAAACTAATTACTAATAAATTAAATAATTATATAAATTAAAAAAACTAATTACTATTAAATGAAATAATTATATAAATTAAAAAACTAATTACTAATTACTAATAATTTAAATAATTACTAATATACTAATTACTAATTACTTTACTAATATACTAATAAAACTAATTACTAATTACTATAGACATTATATAAAAATTAAATAATTATATACTAATTACTTATTACTAATATACTAATAAATTAAATAATTACTAATAACTAATTACTAAAGCAATGTTTAAAACTACTAACCTAATTCCTATATCACATTAATAAACTAATAAAATAAATAAATTATATTAATTACAAATAAATTAATTAAAGCTATAGAAAAACTTACTTGTTGCAACTCCGCGGAAGGAACGAATATGGAATGAGCTCTAAAGTCACCTACAGACAACTATTTTGAAAACTGACCGGTTCAAAACGATCCAATGAAAGAGGGAAACTTTTTAATCGGTGAGTTTTTTTAGAATAAAAGAGAGGGGGGACAGAAAGAGGGGGTGGTCGTATGAGAGAAAAAGGGAGTTTGGAGGAAAAAGAAGTTGAAAATGGAGGAAGAGGGGAGGGGAAAGGTTTTTACGCGTACAACTTTTTAACGTAGCGACGGCCTGCCATCGCTAGGTTTTAAAAAAAAATTAGCGCGTGCAAATTAAAATTTCATTTTAAATGTAGCCATGGCTTGTCGTCGCTACATTTTATTTTATTTTTTTTTAGAAACAAATAAAAAAAATTTAATGGTAGCCGTCACAACCTAGCGACGGCTAGGCCGTCTCTGAGTATTAATTGTACTGAACAGTGAATTTAATGTTGTAGCGACACCATAGCGACGGCCAGACCGTCGCTACTAGTACTAGCGGCGCATTATATATGGTCGTCTCTACCAGGCCGTCGCTAATTTGCGTTTTTCTTGTAGTGGGCAAAGGAAATGCTCTCGAAAAATAGGAGACATAACAGAGATTGAGAAAAAATGAGCACACGTAACGAGAACAGAGAAAAACACACCAAAGAGGGATAGAAATGAAAGAGAACTCATTGGAAATGTTGGAACATGAACAATACACACATGCAAATATGACAGAATAACACTTGAGAAATGATGAAAGAATACAAGCTGAGATACTCAAGTAACAGAAAATCTTTTCATTCAATCTAAATTCACAATTACAAACTAAAGGTATTATATACCCAGTTTAGACTTACCAAACTATAGTTAAGTCTCTAACAAACTAACTAACTAACTAACTGAAATACACCTCATTATTTTTGAATTACATTTAACACCCCCCTGAAATTCAAAAATCTGGAATTCATATCAAAACTCAACAATTCCAAGCCAACTCCTTGCTTCTTCAAATCTGTTCTTCAAGACTTGTTTAGTTAGCAAGTCTGCAACTTGCTCTTCTGCTGAACAATGCTCCAATTTGACAAAACCTTTGGCCACTTGCTCTCTCAAATAATGAAAACGAGTTTCAATGTGCTTACTTCTGCCATGAGAGACAGGATTATTAGCAAGATCAATTGCAGATTTGTTGTCTACAATAAGCATCATTGGTATCTTGACTTGAATTTTCATCTCCTTAAGAACAGATCTCAACCATTTAGCTTGACATGCAGCATAACATGCTGCTATATATTCTGATTCACAGTTGGACAGAGCAACTACTGGCTGCAACTTAGAACACCAGGAAATTGGGGCTCCAAGTAATTTGAAAACATATCCCGTTGTGCTCCTGTAATGATAATCAGTATCAGTCTTGATTTCTTCCTTCTCACCAGCATGATCCGCATCACTCCAACCAAGCAAATCACCTTCAGTCTGAGTTGATCTTGTTGGAAACAAAATACCACAATTCAAAGTTCCTCTCAAATACCTAAGAATCCTCTTAACAACAACAAATTGTAACTCCTTGGGATCACTCATGAACCTACTTACAAAACCAACTGCGAAATTAATATCTGGTATAGTATTGCACAAGTATCTTAAGGACCCTACTATTTGCTTGTACTTGGTGCCGTCCACTGAGTTTCCTGCCTCATGACTTGTTACCTTTACATTAGGCTCAACTGGAGTAGTTGCTGGCTTAGAATTCATCATACCAAATCTCTTCAAGATATCAGTGACATACTTTCTTTGATGAACAATAATTCCTTCTTTGGTCCTCATGAACTCCATGCCAAGAAAATAAGTCCATTCTCCAAGATCAGTCATCTCAAATTCATTCATCAGTTTCTTCTTAAACTTTTCAAGGAGTTGAGGATTACTTCCAGTGATAAGTAATTCATCTACATAAAGACAACACATCAGAATTTCACCCTTCCTCTTCTCTTGAACATAAACACCATATTCAACTGAACATTTGCTGAAACCAAGCTTAACCAGAAACCATCAATCCTTTTGTTCCAAGCTCTGGGAGCTTGCTTTAGCCCATACAAGGCTCTCTTTAACTTGTATACATCATCTTCTCTTCCAGCTACCTTAAAACCAGGGGGCTGTGTGACAAAAACTTCCTCCTCTAATGGTCCATTCAGAAATACAGACTTGACATCAAGCTGCAGTAAGGGCCACTCCCTTCAACATGCAAGAGCAACTACCAATCTTATAGTTTCAATCCTTGCTACAAGAGCAAAAACTTCTGTATAATCAATACCTTCTTTCTGAAGAAAACCTCTAGCCACCAATCTTGCTTTGTGCTTAGAGATAGATCCATCAGATTTCAGCTTGAGTTTAAAGATCCATTTAACATCTATAGCCTTATTTCCCTTTGGTAAAGTAACCAACTCCCAGGTTTTGTTCTTCTCAATAGAGCTCAATTCTTCAATCATGGTAGCTTTCCACTCAACCACCTCAAGAGCTTCTTTATAATCAACTGGTTCAATGTCTGCCATGAAGGCTAAGTGCTGAAGTTCACCTTCTTCAGTAATATCTGCATCAGAATATAGCTCATACCCTTCTAACCTGGTAGAAATTTGTCTATTCCTTTGAGGTCTTCCTCCTTGCATCTGCAAATCAGTCTGAATATCAACATCCTCCTGCTGTTCTTCAACATTTTCTTGCTCAGCTGCTGGAAGTTCAGATTGTTCTTCACTATCTTCAGCAAGAATTTGTATTTTCATAGTTTTATCAAACAGATTCAGAAAACTATTCTCATCAAAAACCACATCTCTGCTAACATTAATTCCTTTTGTTGCAGGATCATACAATTTATAACCTCCTGTAGAGTGATACCCTACCAAAATCATCACTTTGCTCTTTTCTTGCAATTTTCTCCTCTTCTCATCGGGAACATGCATGTAACAAGGGGAACCAAACACCTTTAAGTGACTAACACTTGGTTTCTTACCAAACCACATTTCTTCAGGAACCTTATCCTTCAACTTCTTTGTAGGGAATTTATTCAAAATATACACAGCTACAGTCACAGCCTCTCCCCAAAAAGTATGTGGCAAATTTTTATGTTTCATCATGCATCTTGCCATATCAAGCATTGTCCTATTTCTCCTTTCTGTTAATCCATTGTGCTGAGGAGTATAGGGTGGTGCAACCTCATGTTTGATTCCTTCATTCACACAAAATTGCTCAAACTTATTGGAAGTATACTCCCCTCCACCATCTGTCCTCAAAAACTTTATAAGCCTGCCAGATTGTCTCTCAACAAGAGCTTTAAACTACTTGAAGACCTTAAACACCTCATGCTTGTGTTTTATCAGATGAATCCACATCATTCTGCTATATTCATCTACAAATGTGCAGAAATATCTATTTCGTCCAAGAGATGATACTTCTATTGGACCACAAACATCTGAATGCACAACATGTAATAAATCTGTAGACCTAGCAGTGATTGATGATTTAAATGAATTTCTTGGCTACTTACCCCGAAGACATTCCTTACAAATTTGCTTTGGAAGATCCACTGCAGGTAGCCCATTCACCATAGATTTTTCACTCAGCTGTCTCAGACTTCTGAAATTTAGATGTCCAAATCTCCTATGCTAAATCCAACTGTCCTTCCCACCAGCTGTAGCTGCCATACACTCAGTGTCACCTCCATGGAGATTCACCTGAAATGTCCTATTCTTTAATATAGGAGTCCTTAGTATCAACCTTTTATCAGGATCAAACAATTCCATCCTATTATCCTGCATTACCACTGAAAATTTCTTCAAAAGCAGCTGACCCAAACTCATCAAATTACAATTCATACCAGGTACCAAAAACACCTCCTCAATCAATGTTGATTTACCCTTTTCTCTCTTGATTAGAATGTTTCCCATACCAACAACAGTAATTGTTCTCCCATCAACAAACCCGATTCTTGTTTTTCTTGACATATCCAAGTCACACAGCCAATCCTCATGACAAGTCATGTGATTTGAACATCCAGTATCAAGGTACCACACTTCTGATTTAGGAGTTTCATTATGAGTTGTCATCATCAACAGTACAAGCTCCTCTTCAGATGATGCTTCTTGAACCATATTAGCTTCATTCCTTTTCTTTATTCTGTTTTCCTTTCCCAAACCAACACTCTGAGGCAAAATGTCCACGTTTCTCACAATTCCAACATTGAACATTCCTCCTATCACCCTCAGATTTCTTAAATCTTTCTTGATTCTTATTACTCCTGTTGCTACTCTCAGATTTCTCATCTGATTTACTTTCATCTGAGTCACTTTGTGGCTTCTTGTTGAGCCAAGCCTGTGATTTCTTGTTGGACCAACCTTGCTGGAAATTCTTACCCTTCCACTTTTGTTTCTTCTTCAGCTCAGAACTATCAATTTTCTTTGAGGATGCTAGCAGAACTTGATCTACTTGCTTCTCATTGCCATCCCTCTCCTGCAACCTTATCTCATGTGCTTCTAAAGAACTTTGTAATTCTTCAAGACTCATTTTTTTCTAAATTCTTCGATTCCTCTATAGCAACAACAATGTGATCAAAACGAGGGGTAAGAGTTCTAAGTACCTTTTCTATCAGATTCTTATCGTTGAGCAGTTCTCCACAAGACTTCATCTGATTTGTTAGATTAATCAATCTTGCAAAGAAATCTGCAACTTTCTCAGTACCCTCCATCTGCAACAACTCGTATTGTCTTCTCAAAGATTGAAGTCTCACCCTCTTGATCTTTTCATCACCAGCATAACTCTTCTCAAGTGTCTCCCATGCTTCCTTGGCAGATACAAGATTTGCTATTTTCTCAAAATTCTCATCATTCACACACTGATGAATCAGGTACAAGGCTTTATAGTCTTTCTTCTTTTGTTCTCTGAACGCAACTTTATCAGCATCAGAAGAACCCTCAGCTGGTTCTTGAACCCCACTCTTGACAATCTCCATAACATCTTGAAAACCGAACAGGACCTTCATCTGTGTGCACCATCATGACCAATTCTTTCCATCGAGAACCGGTAAATTCCCCGGAAAACCACCATTGTCGTTCGAACCAACCATGATGAGATACAGCCAAGATCACAACTCCAATCTAAGACGTTCTTTAGCTTCGCAGCGGAATAACAAAAACTAACCAGAGCTCTAGATGCCAATTTGTTGGAACATGAACAATACACACATGCAAATATGATAGAATAACACTTGAGAAATGATGAAAGAATACAAGCTGAGATACTCAAGTAACAGAAAATCTTTTCATTCAATCTAAATTCACAATTACAAACTAAAGGTATTATATACCCAATTTAGACTTACCAAACTATAGTTAAGTCTCTAACAAACTAACTAACTAACTAACTAACTGAAATACACCTCATTATTTTTGAATTACATTTAACAGGAAATAGAAGAGGACGACATGAACTAGCAGAGGTAACGCCTGCGAATGAACACATGTACAACGCGAATGAGCACATACAAAAGGATGAGCGCTTAGGGCTATCTAATCTTTTTATTTATTATTATTATTATTATTATTATTACTACTATTATTATTATTATTCATTGTAAAGCGTTTTTATATTTTTTAAGCGCTTTATAATTTTTTTAAATTTAATTTTTTTAATTCATCTTATAAATTTTATAAAAAATACTCAAACTATATATTTTTGAAAGGGTAAAATGATTTTTTAATAAATTCTTTAAGTTAACTATTTATTTATTTTCTAAGTCATAATATTTATATTTATTTATTTTTAAGTTTATATTTGTAATTTCTTAAACAAATTAAATAATTTGTTTTTATTGCATCTCTCATAAATATTTATTCTTATTCTCTCACAAAAAGTATTAATTTATGAATGTGTTAATTTTATTAATTACATATATTAATTAATCAGGGTTATATTTTAATTTAGATATATTAATTATTTAGAGCTTAATTTTATTGATAAGTTAATTGCACTTATATATTTGTGTGACATGAATTAATAATTTTAAAAAAATTTCTTCAAAAAAAATTTTAAATTTTATTTAATAATCATTTACTAAAGCATTTTTATAAAAAATGTTGTATGAAAAAAATTATTATTTTTATACTAAAGCGTTTAAAATAAATAAATGTTATAACTTGGCCCTCTTCTAAAGCGTTTTTTTGTGAATAAACGTTGTAACCATAATTAAAATTTTATTATTTGAATACTAAAGCGTTTACAAAGGTAAAATATTGTCACTATTCATTATCTTAAAGTGTTTTGAAAAAATAAACGCTTTATAATATTTTAGACTCTTTTCTAAAGCATTTATTTTTTTAAACGTAAATCTTGCTTTAGTATGTATTTTTTTGGTATAGTGTTAATTTGCTTTATAAAACTTAAAAAACAAACTTAATTACACAATTTACACATAACCTAAACCAGAGGATAAAATACAATTCAACCAATAATATTATATACATTTGGGTAATTATAGGATGGACTCTTTGAGTTTGAGTCCACCATAGACCATTAACTTTTTTTACTATAAAAAGTAATTTTAATTTTATAATATTTAATAATAAATTTTTTAATATTAAATTTTTGCTATTTATGGTAAAGGTCTATGGTGGACCCAAACTCAAAGGGTCCACCCTATAATTACCCTATACATTTATGCATTAAATCTTATTTCGACCCTCCTTAATATTTGGTTTAAGGGACGATTCTAGGGTGGATCATAAAAAATGTGGTCCACCTAGTCCAACTTACATTTTATTAGTTAGAAGATGAATAAATAATCTTATTTTTTTATTAAATAGTCTTTATATGACAATTTGAGTTGAAAAGTGCTAGCAATACACTCTTTAGCACACTCTTTTCTACACACTCATTGTGATTGGTTAAAAGTCACATGGGTTCCACCACATCGGAAGTGAGACCCACATAATTTGGTGGGACCCATGTGAATTTTAACCAATCACATGGAGTGTGTTGGGAAGAGTGTGTTAAAGAGTGTGTTGGTAGCACTCCTCATTTGAGTTTAGTTTAAGGGAAAATATGGATTTACAATACAACTTATACTAATTTCATTGAGAATATATCAATTCAAAGTTAAAGGGGGGAACTTTTTACATTACATAGTACTATTAATTTGGATTTTTATTATTTTCAACAAATATTTCCCAAAAAAAACCGAAAATCAATTTAATATCAATCATTAATAAAATTAGCGTTGATTTTGGTGATTAACAATTTAATTACTATATTTTCACATTTTGGACCACATGAACCATGGTCCACCGTAGACGGACCCTTGGTTTAAGTTCCGCCACTCACCGATTTTGTTTGGTGCAGCAAACTTAATCCAAATTGTGGTTCAATGGTTCACAGTCCAAATAATAAACCGGTTCACAGTTTTAGGTTTGGTTTGGTTTAAATGGTTATTTTGCACACCCCTCTGGATGGGGACTCTGCCCCACGCTCTTGCCGTCCCTAGTTGAATTTCAACATTCAACAAAATGAAAAATTTAAGTGAAGTGGTGGTCTTGTGTTTCATAATGGTAATAAGAAACCAAGGAAACAAATGGACCACAATATGCCCGACCATTTGTGCACTATTCTGTCTCACTTGTCTAAGCAAAGCCTCTTCAGTACCCGCCTCTCTATCTAATTCGTCAAAGTACGTAATCTACTCGTTCTAGCTCTTCCCCATTTGTCATAACTTATATATATATATATATATATATTCAAATTTGTAGAATTACACCACTTACTATCTTTTTTGTAAAATATGAATTTAATCAATCCAACTGTTGAATTGAAAGTTCTTATAAAGTAGATAAGTTTGTAAAATTTCATAAAAACAAAAATTAATTGATACTTAATTAAACTTTTATTTTAATGTATAATATGTTTTTAAAATATAAGTAAATTAAAAGTCCATTATTGGATAACATATCTAGGAATGTTCAAATTATCTGAAATTTGATATACATCATGAATGTAATATTATATAATTTAATGGTTAGATTAGTCAGATTCACATTTTACAAAAAGATGTTAAATGGTGTAACACTACAAGTCCCGACTCATATATATATATATATATATATATATATAATATTATCAATCACTGGCTATTAATTAATTTTGTTTCCGTGAGAGTTCTATGAAACAAACTCTTTAGTTTATATATACAAAAAAAAAAGTTAGTATCTTCTATTTATGTGTTCAATTTTCGACCTTGATTTCTTGTATGCCATCGGTGCATGATGGAATATTGAATTATTTTGGTTGGTTGGGGTATCATAATTTTTTAAAATTAATTTCAATTTGGTCTTTTTATTTTCTATAAACAGGAGACAGATAGAAATCCATGGCACCGAAAGAAAGATTTGGCAATTGAGATTTGAGAGTAGACGTTTCAAAGTGGCTGATGTTGCTAGCAGGCCAAACAATCACGTTGTGTACATGAAAAATTGAAAACTTATGCGGAGAACGTTATATATGACTTTCTGGCCCTTGAACCCTAATTTTTTCCTAGTGTATGTGCATGTGCTCGCCATTTCATTAAAGAAGGGATCTTGTAAGATATAGTGATGTGATGTCTTCTACTTCATTTCCTTGCATGTGAGGCATTTTCTCAAGAAATAAAAAATTTTATTAACAAGTATATTACTTTATTGTAATTAATATAAATATAAATATTGTATTCTTAATATTTTTATGAGGAGGGTTGTATAATTACACCAGTGTAAGTTACACCAAGTGTTACACCATTGAATATTTTTTTAACGGATCATTGTATTAAATAATCCACCGTTGGATTGAAAGTTACTATCATATAGATCATACATATAAAATTTTACATTAATCGGAAATTATTTGATATGCCATTGAGATGTCTCAAGATTAACGTTATATATACATTTGAAATATATGAAAAATTCAACCATTTGATTATCAAGTTATTAGTGTCAAAATTTTACGAAATTTGGCACATATAATATTGATGATGAACAAACATAATTCAACGGTTGGATTACTAAAAAACATATTCGATTTGTAGTTATTAGCGGTGTAATACTTGATGTAACTTACACCGGTGTAATTATAACCCTCCTCTATTTTTATTTTTCAATGTTTTAATCAAAGTTCTTAGGATATATGCTAATTAACATTTTTCAAAAATAAATAAATACCTTCGCAATTTTGCATAAAAAATGTTAATTATTTAAGCTTTTATATAATGATTTAAATGTTATTAAAAGTTTTTAATCTTTAATAAATATAATTATGTTTGATTAAAGACTAAACTAGTAGATTAGTCCTTGAGTTTGTAAGGGTCGGGTATTTTAGTCCCTGACTTTACGAAATCCCTTCCGTAGTCCTTGACTTTACGAAACGCCAGTCACTTTAGTCCAAGAGTGTTAACTCCGTTAATTTGTGATGACGCGTCCCCTTATAATGACAAATAGGATGCCAACAAGGACTCATACGTGGTCTCTTCCCAAAACTGCTTCTCTCTTCCCGCGCTTCTCTCTGTGTCTTCTGAAACGCTTCAACTTTCTTCTTCAATTTCCCCTGCATTCTGCAATCGCTTGGAGGGTTCTAACAGCGTTGTTAGGGCTTTGCTATTGGTGCTTCAATGGATTCACAGGTAATGGATATTGATTCTCGCAATTTCTGTGGTTAGGGTTTAGTTAGGGTTTAGTGATTTGTTGTGGTTTGCCTTTGTTGTTTGTACCCGAGTGATTTGCCGTTTTAAATGGCATTTGTATGTGTATGTATGTTGGATGTTTGCGCTTGGGGTATATATATGCACATGTGATACTGCTTTATACCGCTGATGTTGAACCGGGTCACTTTATTGGTGGGGCATGGCGATGGGAATCTTGACTTTGTTGGTTAATATTCACTGTAAAATAATGTGAGAGGGTGGAAGTGGGACCCCAATGCCAATGTCTGTTTGTTGCTTCCATGTGCAATTCGTGTGTATCTGATAAGTTGTATTAAATAGTTTGTTTATTTAAATATTATTATTGTAATATAATGTTTTATTAATAAGCGTGTTTGAGTCTGATCCACATAATCAATATTCATGCAGAGAATACAGGTGCACTTACACCATGGAGGGAATTTTGATGAGGGAGGTGATGGGGATAGGTTGAGATACAAATGGGGGAAGGTTGATGTGTGGCTTGAGTGTGATGAAGATTGTTTAGATGTATTTTAGTTCTGGAACCGTAGCAAGGAGTTGGGTTATACAAATTTGAGTAATGTTTATTGGTTAGACAGTTCTAAGAGGTTTAGGGATGGTCTTAGGCAGTTGAAGAAGGATGGGGATTTGTTAGAGGCTATTAAAGTTGCAAAACAGAATGGTATTATGAGCATCCTATTTAGGAGCCTGAGTTGGTTGACATTTCAACAATTCCAAATGAGGTTCTTGATTCTGTGAGGGATGATGGACAGAAGGGTGATAAGACTAGGGTGAAAGAGGGTGTTGCTGCTGGGGAGATGAGGGAACATGTAAAGGTGATGTGGGTGGTTCTGCTGGGCAGCAGGGTAGTCCAACTATAGTTCAAGAGGGTATTGATGTTGGGGGAGATGAGGGAATTTGTAAAGGTGATGTAGGTGGTTCTGCTGCGCAGCAGGGTAATCCAACTATAGTTTAAGAGGGTGTTGATGTTGGGGGAGATGAGGGAACATTTGAAGGTGTGGCTGGTGGTTGTTCTGGGTAGAATGCATGTGCTGTTGATACTGGTGCTGTTGCAGTGGATGAAGGTATGGTTTAATTTGAAATTTGATTTTCTCTTTTTAAATTTAATTGAGCCTACTAAAATTCTTGCCTTGGCCATTTACAGTTACTCCAAGTAGGTGTGGGTTGAGAGTGAAGAGTCCAGCAAGAAGGTTCCAAGAGAGTGTGAAAAGTCCTGGCAAGAGTCCAGTAGGTGGAGGATCTAAGAGTGGAGGCCCTAAGAGGGTGTTGAAGTTCAAAAGTCCAGCAAAGAAAGGCCCAAGTCACAAAAGTCCAGGAGCTAAGGGTCAATCAAGTAACAAGAGCTCAACAAAAAAGGCCCAAGGTTCTGTAAATGTCCAAAAGGGAAAAGAGGCAGTTGGTGGAAGTCAAGCTGAAAATGGGGCCCAAGGATGTCAACTGAGGTCAGGGAAACAGATCAATAGGCCATATGTACCAACACAGAATGAGGAGGTATCTGAAGTATGTGATTTGAGGCCATCTGTTGTGACACAAGGGCAAGAGGCAGGTGAATCAAGCAACAAGTGTAATGACAATAAAAAGCAGAAAAAGGGTAAAGAAAAAGGGAAGGGAAAAGGAAAAGGGAAAGGCAGCAAAGGCAGGAGCGCAGTAGTGATTGAGGAAGTTGACTCTGAGTTAGAAGAAGATGAGGAAGCTGTGGGACACAGAAGTACATACACTACAGACAATAATGTGGGTGTTGGACCAAATGAAGATGATGGATGGCAATCTGAGGAGCTAAAGACACCAGTCACCAGTGAAGATGAGCACAATGACAAAGAGGTTTATCCACAGTTCAATAGGGATGCAACTTTTGGGCATGTCACATTGGAACTAGGAATGGAGTTCACAAAGCTTGAATTATTCAAGCAAGCAGTTAAAGATTACAATATCAATCTTGGAAGAGAGTTCAAGTGGCTGAAAAATGACAAGACAAGGGCAAGGGCAAGATGCAAAGTTGAAGAGTGTGGATGGGAAATATACTGTGCATACAGTACTGTTGGGAACTGTTTCCAAATAAAAACTTTCAACAATGAGCATACATATGACAGAACCTTCAAAAACCCTCAAGCTCAACAGCCATGGGTAATTGGAAAGTTGGCGAAGAAGCTTAGGAAGTCCCCTGTAATGAAACATGCAGAAGTGTATGAGTATTTCAAAAGAAAATATGGTGTTCAACTTGAAGACAGTAAAATATATAGGGCAACTGTGAGGGCAAGAGAGATTATTGAGGGAAGTGAAAAACAACAATTTGCAAAACTATGGGATTACTATGTTGAATTGCTTAGAGCTAACCCTAGATCAACAATGAAGATGGATACAATTCCCCAAGAAGAAGGCAACCCTATATTTCAGAGAGTGTACATTTGTCTTGAGGGCTGCAAATTCGGGTTCAAAGCTGGTTGTAGGCCATTAATTGGGCTTGATAGGGCTTTCTTAAAAGGGTATTATGGAGGACAGTTGTTGTCTGTAGTGGGCCAGGATGCTAACAACCATATATGGCCCATTGCCTATGCAGTGGCTAATACAGTGAACAAGGACAACTGGATGTGGTTCTTGAAACTTTTACATGAAGATCTAGGTGAATGGAGGCAGCATAAGTGGCAATTTATTTCTGATATGCTAAAGGTATGGACCAAACTGCATGAATGTGTTGTTTTTATAAGGACTAAGTTGCATACTTTATACTTACTTTGAGGACTAACATGCATGATTTTTAAATACTTAAGGATGAAACTGCATGTTTTTTACTTACTTATGTGTTGCTTATTTCCTTCTGCAGGGCCTGATACCAGCATTGCAAAAGAAGTAATGCTTGGTGCCCGACACAGATTTTGTTTGTGGCATCTGTGGCAAAATTTTACTAAGCAGTGGAAAGACAAGGAATTAAGGACCTTGCTTTGGGAGTGTGCAAGGTCCACAACTGTGTCACAATTCAATGCTAAAATGACTGCTGTGAAGAAAGTTAATGAGAAAGCATTGAAATACCTGGATAAGTGGCCAAAGGAGGCTTGGACAAAGTCACACTTCAGCGATTGGAGCAAGGTGGACAACATATGCAACAATAACTGTGAACTTTTTAATTCAAAGATTATAGCTGCAAGATCCAAGCCAATTATAACCATGCTTGAAGAAGTCAGATGCTACATTATGACAACCATTACAACAAATAAACTAAAACTTGAGAAGCACAATGGACATTTGGCACCTGTTCAACAAAGTAGGCTGGAAAAGGAGAAAAAGGAAAGTAATAGATGGAATGCACTCTGGTCAAGTAGCATGTTCTGCTGCAACTTCTACTTTTTCTTATTTATACCTTTATTTTTAACCTTAACAAATTAATACTTATTTGTTAGGTGATAATGATTGTAACAAGTTTGAAGTCCAGTGTTATACTACAAAAGTTGTTGTCAACTTGGGCACATAAAGTTGTACCTGCAGATTTTGGCAGCTAACAGGTATAATATATGTCTTTTTGGATATAATATTTAAATATAACTTAGGTGAATTTCTTACTCAGGCCTTTCTTTTGTTGGTAGGTATGCCTTACATGCATGCCATAGCTGCAATAGCACACTTGAATGAGAAGCTAGAGGACTATTGCCATAGGTGGCTCACAATGGCATCAATCAATGCAACATATGCACATCATGTCAACCCCCTGCAAGGTGAAGAATTCTGGCATAAATCAGACCAGCTTCCACCAATGCCACCACCAGTCAAGAGGAAACCAGGCAGGCCAAAGAAGTAGAGAAGGAGGGATGGTGAGGGGAAGAAAGAACCTGTCAACAAAAACAAATTGAAGAGGAAATTGCCTGACTTCACATGCTCATTTTGTGGGGGTAAAGGACATAACAAAAATGGATGTGCATTAGCCAAAAAATAGAAATTAGAAGAGTTGCAAACCCAACTGACCAAGGAAGTTGAGGGACAGAGTGGGCCTTCAAATACAACAACCCAAGAAAATGAGAATAGGCCCACTAAAGCTGCAGCTGCAAACCCAACACCACTGCCAGATGAGATTGACCTTTCCCAAACACAGCCCCCACCCATAAACCACACCCCAAAAAAGAAGAACAAGCTGGTAAGGAGTAAGCTGCCCATAAGAGGAAAAGGTTCTGCTGCGGAAACATGTCCAAGACAAAGTAGCCCACCACCCACTGCTCCAATAGATTTTGTGGATGATTCATAAAGGCTCAACAGTTTATGCCAACTCCTAGACTTAACAACTAGGCACATTAAAAAAAATTTCACTGGAAGCACTTTCGAACATCATTAGCTTTTTGGGTTGTAATTAGATTTTTTGAGCAACTATGGACAAGTTGAATCTTACAATTGCTAGTATTCTGGGATGTAATTTGCTTTTAAGGAACATGTTTGCTTGCTTATTAGGTTTTTATGTTATTAAGTTGTTGGATCTTAGTGGTCTTACCAATGTTGGATATTTGACTTACCCTAAATGTTTATCATTTGGTTATGTTTATCATTAGCTTGGATTTATATTAGTAATGGCTTTATTTAAAGGTTTATCTTGCTGTATTGTTTAGTTTTATATAGACACACACACACACAACATAAACTTATAAAAAAGAGAACATAATTTCATTAAATTAAAATCACCATTGACAACCTTACAAAATTAAAAACCATACATCCTGCTTCATTTGTCCAGCAATTAAACACATTTCTAATTTTTCCACAAAATCCCCAACAAAAAGCCTATCACAATACATGACACCATAAGTGTCCAACTTAATCCCCTATTCTGAAATTCCACTCTCTTCAAGGTACTCATCACATTCTTCTTCCACACTTCATCATCCCTTCCACTTAATCTTATAGTTGAAGTAGCTTCACTTGCAACTTCTTGTGTAAAAACACCATTCTCCACCCACTTGAAAAAATCACATTTGTCTGCAACCTGCACATGCAGTACAAATTTACAAGATTAAACAAGCATAAACCAACCTCCCTAAAACCTAACCTGCACCTAGGGGTGGAAACAGGCCAGGCCAGGCCAGGCTTTGGCAGGCCTGAGCCTGGCCTGATTCATAATTTTTAAGCCTGAGCCTGGCCTGGCCTGCGAAAAAGTCTGGCCTGGCCTGTAAGCCTGTTTTATAACAAGACCTATTTAACTAAACATGCCTTTTAAGAAGCCTTAGCTTGACCTTTTTAATAAATGAGTCAGGCCAGGCCAGGCCAGGCCATAAACAGGCCAGGCCGGCTGGCCTATTCCCACCCCTACCTGCACCATACAGAAAATCGAAAATTTTCAAGTAGAAGGAAATAGCAAAAAATACCTTCAATTTAGGGCATGCATAAAACAATCTCCCTGGGTTTTTTTTTCAGTTCTAGACCCTAATAACTGCTATATGATTGCAATTACATTTTGGCTCCTTCCTTCCTTTTTCAGAAATGTGTGAATACTTGGAACGACCATTATTATACCTCCAATCTGTGGTGCTCATGGCTGACAAATGTTGGTGAAGAGGAAAAATACAGCAACAAAGATCAGCTACCCACACACAAAACAGGGGCAGATGCAGAATCAGAAATGGTGACGATGAACAGCGCAAACAAGGAGAGAAAGGAGATGAAGATGAAGAGCAAAACGAATATGACCTTCTGGGATGGTTCAACCCATAATAAAGAAATGCAAAACGACGTCGTTATGAACCCTTCCAACATCCTATGTGTCATTTTAACATGACAAGTCATCAAAACTTAACGGAGTTAACACTCTTGTACTAAAGTGATTGCCGTTTCGTAAAGTCAAGGACTACGGGACGGATTTCGTAAAGTCAAGGATTAAACTGCACGACCCTTACAAACCCATGGACTAATGTGCTAGTTTAGTCTTTGATTAAATTATCATTTCTTGTAATGCTCATTCTCATCTCACATATATAATTAAGAATATAAACTAATAATATAAACACTTTCTTAGTGTTTTATTTAAGTTACATATATTTTTTAGAGAGATAATTTTGTTTAAATCGTGAATATTCATATTATAATGGGATCAACTATTCCAATTATTTTTTTTTCATATACAAAACATAAACCCGAGACGGGTTTAAGGTCAATATGGGAATGTATACCACTTAATAACCAATTACTTGGCAACATTTTCTTAGTATTTGAAGCAATAAATAAAAAGAAAATTATTCTTTAAAATAATTAACTACCATTTACTACAGTCAATCTCACACTTTAATTTCCTTAGCACAGATGATTAAATGTCGGAAGAAATATTAAATTTAGTTTTGAATTCATGTATAAATATAAAATCTAGATCAGACACACTTTCACTTGCAATCCCTTTTTCCCTTCGGGCTTCCCTCAAATAATTAGTGTAAAATATATGACAGCATATATAAATACTTTGTTTAGCAAAAAAAAAAAAAAGCATATATAAATAATTTATTTGTTGAAGTTAAAAAAAATTAAACATCTTCAAGTTAAAAACATTGATTGTTACAAAAAAAAGTTAAAACATAATGATTTCTTTTCTTTTAAAAAAATGTCCAAATAAATCTTTATCTTTATCTTTATATATATAAAAATAAGGTAGTGAAAGTGGCAAATGAAATTTAAAGTGAGGGCAAAATAGTAAATTTCTTTAAGTAAAACTTCTGAAAAAAGAAAGTATCTTTGACATTTTAAATGATTAATTTTATGTATCACCATTAATTAACTATAGTAACTATATTAAAGTAAATATCACTATAAAAATAAAAAATTATGATAATAACAAATATAAATAATAATAATAATAATTTAAAGCATATCTAATAATTTTTAAAAAATAAAAAATAATAAGAAATTTAAAACATTCTCAAACACTTTAAAAACTAATTTATAATTTTGTTGATAGTAATTATATTAATTATTTAATTATAGTTATTTTTATATAAAAAATCAATATTATCTAAAGCCCATTTTAACAATTTCAATATTAAAAAGGAAAGGTTTATAACATAAATAAAAACACAATACGAAATTTAAAACATAATAAAATAATTTTAAAAAGGTAAAACTTTATTTTTAAAATATAAAAATATAATATGAAATTTGAAACATGCTCAAACACTTAAATAATTGTATTAATTATAGTTACCTTTATTATATCAAACATCAGTACTAAAGTCAATTTTAACACTCAATATAAAGAAAAGTTTATAACATAAATAAAAATATAATACAAAATTTATAACATACTTAGAAAATCATTTCAAAAAATTAAAAATGTAATACGAAATTTGAAACATGCTCAAACACTTAAAAAATGTACAACTTTTGTTATAACAATTATAGTAAATTATTATATTAAAATATCAAATATCAGTATTAAAGGTCATTTTAATAGTTTAATATATTAAAAAATGGTTTATAAGATAAGAAAATATACTATGCAATTTAAAATAATATTAAAATAATATTTTATAATTACGTTAATAGTAATTATAATAATCATTTAATTAGTGTTTTTTTGTGGGTTTCCTATTTTTGTTTAAAGGGTCTTTGTGACCTAGGATCAAGAATAACGTTTCTTAGTTTTCATACTTTTTCAAATATTAAATTGTGATTGGTTATGATCATCTTCATTTGGTTTTTGAATTTTTTATTTTATTTTGTTGTTGACAATGATAAATGAAAGATTGAAAATGTTACGGAATTTCTTTAATTGGTGACTTATCTTTGTATGTATTGCAACAACTTAGTTGTTTTGCAAAATTTCACTTGATAGGAAAATTAAAATTTGATTTGGTTATGGATAAAACTAGCTAGCAAAATTTTTAAGTGGTTGATGAACTGATCAATGCCTAACGTCAAATGCGGGTATATATAAGTTGGTAAGAAAATTATTGGTGTTTAGAAAGAAATATTATAGTTTGGTCTATTTGAATTTAAACCTTAAAATAAAATAATGAACGTTACGTCTGAAAACAATTCCAAGAATCTTAAAGTTTTACCCTATACAGGAGGCATTCTTGAAGCACTAGAAAGAATACTCTAAAAGGTCATTCATGTTTTTTTTACATCATGTATGTACTAGAGGCATTCCATAAGCAATAAAAATATCTCACTAAGGGGTCATTCCATAAGCATTAGAGATAATGGATTATATATTATATTGTATGAATTTTTTATTATAGACCAGATAACAAATTAAATAAAATAAAATATTTTCAAATAAATAAAAAGATATAAAGAGACTATAAGATATAAGAGTGTGTTAAGAATAAAAGATGCAATCATTTAATTTAGCACTATTTGATAAATGAAAATGGGGAATATTAATCATAAGTGAGAGAAAAATTCGTTCTCTATGAAAGGGGTATATATGAGAGGGAAAGTTTCAAAAATTGGTCAATTTCATGGATATGTACAAAAAATTTAAATATGATTTCCATTGAAAAAGAGTTGGTAGAGAGTAATAGTATGACTGAAAATGGTGGTGAGACATATTTTTAGTTAGATAAATGGGCTAGGGGGAGCAATTGTAGGACAAATAATTATTAACCTTCAAAAAGAGTTAGTTATCCCATTAAAATGTAATATAGAAAAAATTCTTTAACAAACTACAAAAAGAATAATAGTTCCTTTTTTTATAAATTTACTTTTGAAACATTTAGAATATTTAGATAATCATTTTTTGGAAAATATTATGTAATCAATAAATTAAAATAATTTTAAAAGTTACTGTAGTTTTTAACTTCTTTTATAAATATAATTTAAAATAGAATTTAACAGATATACACGAGCAATATAAAAAAGTTTACATGTTAAGGTGGAATAAGGAAAAATGGAAGCAACTTGAGTTTTGTCAAGATATATTGTGCAAATGAAAAATTGAGGTAGTGATAAGAATAAAAGATGAATAGAGAAAAATAATCATTCATTTTAATATGTAATTTTTAAATTTCATATATTATGAATTCTATTTATCAAAAAATTATTGTATACCTTTTTTTGTCAAATAATTATTGTATGTCTAATACAACAAAAATGTCCTGTGTCATCCCGTGCATGGCACGGGTACACGACTAGTAAACTTATAAAAACAACATAAAGTCATTAATTAGGCAAATATTCTAACAATCAACAAAGGAATTTATTATCAGTAAAATAACACCAAAAGAAATAACGGAAATATTTAAGGTTGTGAAAAAGTTTACCCGAAATGTTGTACGAAACATGCAGATGTCATCATAGTATCAATTTTGTGTTGAATTTCATCAACAATAACCTATAACCTAGATTATAATAAGATACAATATTACAACATATTTATAACGTAATTAAGTTTTTATCCTCTGAACATGTAGGAGAAAATTGCTATTTTCTTAGTAGGAGCTGAGAAACGTGATTCATACAGAATGATCCCCTTTTTTTTTATTTCAATTAAATCTTAACTTTTTTAAAAAAATAAAAAGTGTACTAGTCTTAATAAAATAAAAATAAAAATATATCCACCGTCCTTTTTTTCCCAATTGAATACATATTTACACATTACTGTTTGCGATATAATGCTCTTTTCTAATATAAAAAATAATGCTCTGCATCCTTTCTTATATCTTTTAATTTCTCTTTTCCTTAAATTACCACTAAAAAATTGAGTATCAACAAACCATTTTCCATCAAAATAAAAGGAAAAGTTATAAGATCAAATTAAGAACAGAAAACAATTAAGAGTCATAGTATTTTTTTTCTGATTTTTTTTATATATTAACAATTAACAATCTACCCACGAAAAAATCACCACATGTCGAATGGTGAAATTAATGCAATCAAACTTTATACTAACAAATATACATTTATTGATTATTTATATAGTAATCATGACGGCCTGAGACAAAATAAATAAATAATTGATCAATTTTAATACAAGGAGTACTTAATTAATTAACTAATTTTAAGTAGCATTACAGTGTTACTTACTTTACTGTCTACAAAAATAACAAGAAAAGAAACCGCAGAATCATCTGAAGCACAGTTCATACTTCATAGATTGAACTATTACAGCTAGCTAGCATGAATAGTAAAGTAAAAAGAATGTAGACAATACAAAAAAAAGAAATGAAGGAATTAAATTAATCAATCGATCTGAAACTTGCTTATAGGGGAATGGCAGGCCGGTTGTCACTGAAAGTGAAAGGTATACTAATCAGTGTCCTTGGCCAGGAGATGGACCTGAATCCTTAATTCCACCAAGGGTCTCACTGGTGGTAAATTGGTGACCCTGTCCTCCGGGACTAGGACCCGATTCCTTAATCCCTCCAAGGGTCTCAGTGTTGGTGAATTTGTGACCCACTCCTGGGCCACTTGGACCTGAGTCCTTAATCCCTCCAAGGGTCTCACTGTTTGTGAACTTGTGTCCTTCCCCTGGGCTTGGCCCAGATTGCTTCATTTCTCCAAGAGATAACCAATCAAAGAAATCCGCAACTTCCCCTCCTGTGGCTGAGTTTCCTGCCTCAATTATACCAAGTGGACGACCTCCTAACACCATCAAAACAGAGTTCATCAACATCAAGAGAACAAACAAGGCCTGGGTTTTAAGAACAGTGCTTGCCATTTTTTTTTCTAACTTTGAAAACAGAGAAAGCCAATTGAGAATGGGAATTAGCAAAATTGGGGTCTAATTTGTTTAGGGATGTGTGAGAGAGAGAGAGAAGTTTATAAATGATACTTGTGTAGCATGGGGGGAATACTGAGTCCTTTTTATAGCATAGGGAGTAGAATTTGGTGTTTTGACTAAAATGTATCCTAGTAAGCACATTCAAATGTGGAAGGAGACTTAAGAAAAGCACACATGTATATTTTTTTTCTATATTCAAACTTTCAAAACAACGTGAGCCTATGTGATTTTCTCGCCGAGGAAACATCTCAGGAGGTTCTAGCTAATTTCTAAAATTGCATATAAGAGTATAATTATTCGAGGAAAGAGGAAGAATTGAAGAACGAATTAGAAAATGGAAGAATTACGGGTCCAAGTTGTGTAAGTCAGTGTAGGTTTTTCTTTGTGCCCACGGCTTTGGAGGCATTGGAAAAGTTTGAGTTGCCTGTGAGTCGACGACCAAGGGTATATCTAGTAATGTAACACTTGAATTTAAAGAACAGAACGAATATGGCGAGGACGGATTTTAAAAATTATAGTATATTAAAAAAAGCAATCGATAAAAAAACTGTATATGAATCAAATTTAAAAGAAATACATTAATTTGTTATAAATTAAGTTGAATTTATGGAAAGCTATATAATGTTTAAGATATTAGGCGACAAAAGTGAGCTTAAATAAAAGAGAATTCTATCAATAGGATTCAGCAGTGAATCACAATAGTGGGTTTGACACTATCTTAACCCAAAACTTTAAAATAACAAATATACGAGTCGTTATATTTATATGGTCATTTTTTTAACATGTGATTTTAATATCAATTATAGAAAGTATGTTAAAAAAGTATATTAAAGAGTGTGTTGTTAGTATTTATTTTAATAAATGTAAGGCTAATTCATACTTTATTTTCAACATAAAGATTGTAGATTCTGTTCAGAAAAATAAAAAAGATTTCAAATTCTATTTTCTCAATAATTGATTATAAGAAAAATGTCCGCAACTTGATATAAATATATGTATTACTTGCAACACATCCTTTTGAATATTCTTTTTAATACATTATTTATGATTGATCAGTTTACTAAATGTATCTTAAAAAAACGAATTACTAACCTTCCTCTTTTAATTGTAACAAAAGAATGTGAACTTAAAAAACGAGGGGAGGGAGGCTGCGTTCGCAATTTCGCATATATCACCATGACCAGTCAAGCAGTCATCTATGCTTCATACTCTATATATATGGATATTAATTGATGATAAATAAATATTAGAGATGTAGATAAATTTATTAAAGACAAGAAAGCCCAGCCACAACAGCCAACTGTCATTGACTTATGGTTCTGACTGAATAAAGATTTGCACCTAATACTCAAAAGTTAAAACCCACATGCGCAGAAAACACACACAGAAGTTGGATTTTTAAAATAAAAATTCATAGGCCGTTCAGCATGTCCATTTTCGTTAGTACTCTCAATTCGCGCTACACGGCCCAATACGACGACAGTAAGTTTATGTATTAAAAAGATCCGGAAATTATTTATATTTTTAAAATAAAAATTTGAGTCCTATATTTTTCCAAAGTTTTTTTTTTCATGGATAATCTGAATTTATTTTGTGAGTTTTCATGTGTTTTGAAGAGCTTTTACAGATCGTGGGTTTTATTAGGTTAGATTAAAAAAAACCTTAGAGTTATTCAGATTTTTAAAATAAAAGACTCAGACCTTACATTTTTACACGCTGATCTATCCGGGCCGACTTATTTTGATAACTCTACCTAGATTAGACATGATAATGTGGGGTTGGGCTTATCGCTTATGTACATGAGACTAGAGTAATTCTTATGTAAACACATTTAACATATCATCTTTAGACATAATTAATTAACACATTACACTCCATCAAAATAATAAAAAAAATAGCACGTACAAATCTTGAAACATAAACACGAGAGTATTTTGCGGGTTGAGATCCTCTCCATTTCCATTAGAAATAGAGATTTCCAGTCCCTTCAATATTTGCATGACACGTGTCTTTTAAGTTATTGGACGGTTGAGATTTCATTTGTATATTTGAGTTTAAAATTAAAAAAACTAGTACGTGACCCGTGCCTTCGCACGGGTAAATTGATGGTACGATTTATGTTGCCCATGCTTCGCACAAAATAAAATATTAGCTACCATAAATACTTATAAATTAAAGTAAATCAATAAAATCTTTATAGAATTCATTTCATGTAGCTAATATACATATGCTAACACGATTAATCCTTAACAAAAGTCAATAAATACCCTCTCCAAGTTAGTGATGATGTTAGTCATGTCCAGCCTTGCATTTCCCTCCAAGTTCACCTAATGCATGGGGGTAAAGGACATTATACTTCTTAGTTCTAAACTTTTATAATTGTTCTTATTACGTTAATAATGAAGATTTATATGTGTGAACTACACAAATTTTTATTTTATTTTTTTATGTAATGAAAAATCAGGAATGGATGATAAGAGAATCTATTTTAATATAATAATAATAAAAAAGAAAATTAGTGTATAAGAAAAAGAAAAAGAAAAAAATGATAGGAGCATGACTATATCTCCCATGGTTCATAAAAAAATTACTTTTGTAATGAAACATATTAATAGAAACGAATAATTAGAGAAAAAGATTTAATATAATAATAAAAAGGAAAAAATGTGACAAAAATAAAATAAAATGACAAAAGCAAGGCTATCTCCCGTGGTGGATACTTGTGATTCATTACATAAAAAACCACTTTACTAAGGTGAGAATAAAAAAACCAAAAAAGGAAATAAAACGGAAGTTTAAAAACACGACACCTATATTGTCATAACAATTTTAATATAGAGTAAATAGAATGAATAAATCAAATAGATAAGAGAGATAATAAGTTAAAACATTAATGAGTAAAGTAGAGAGATAAAAGATATATTTAAAAAATCACATTAAATTTAATGTAAATCAACATATTTATTATTATATTATATTTCTTAATGTGTGTTTTTATGTAATAAAAAATCGGAAAAGTATGATGACAAAAACTATTTTGATGTAATAATAATAAAAAATAAAAATTAATGTGTGAGAAAAAAAAAGAAAACTGTAGGAGCAATGTAACGCCCTAATTTCTGGACTCAGAAATAATGCCCGTTGGAGACACTATTCCTGGACTCCTTGAAATCATTTTGTTAAATTTCCGATATCGTCATACATTTGCTTAAACTTTCCAACGATTAGCTTAAGCCAAAAACAAGACAAACGTTAAAGACCTTTAAATAGGTATGAAACCTTCTTAAGTTTAGAGAAGAATTCACACTTAGAGAAGTGTGATTCAATAAACTCATACCGAAAATCCGGCAGAGTCTCCCCTAAAACCTGACAATTACCAGAAATTCAGCTTAACCTGAAATCCAGCAAAACTAGTACATTTAAATATCATGCATAACCGAACAATAAAATCAGGCCTTAGTGGCCAACTCAGAGGTTTCACATTTATACAATTTACATCAATCACTACAGCGAATAGCTAATTAAACAAATACATATTCTCTAGGAACGAATCTTATTAAACTAATCTTCCCGCTACAAGAAGACTTAGCTCCACCCTCACTTGAACTACCTCAATCTTATCGGAGGTACCTGCACCACTAAGAATATCCTCGAAACATGGGGTGAGATAATAATCTCAGTGAATACAACTGCATGCATGAATGCAGGGAACAAATATCAATGACAACTTAACAATTCAATCATCTTCATATCTTACACATTCATGAATCATAATGCATAAAACATAATCACCCATAGTCCATAACTATTAGAAGCAATAAGTAACTCCATGAATATGATTTACTTAGTAATGCAAGTTATGATGCTCATGATGCACTCACTGCTGTGCCTAGCAGGCATGATCTTATCACTTTCTAGAGTTAGACCTGAGCTCAGACTACGGGAACCGGCTTTCCCGGGGACGAATCCCACCCAAACTGGACCGAAGTCGTGTTTTACTTACTTGATTTTTAACTCACAGCGCAAAGGCTGGCTTAATTAACTCACGGTCGAAACCGGCTTATATTACTCAAATGCACATAATCTCAATGAATCAATGAATGACATTCTAAGGTTTTCATTGCAAAACTTACTACCAATCACCCAATCTTAAACAAATGTTACTAGATCATTCAAATAACTAAATAGAAAGGGAGATCAAGGAGTTGGGTTCATACATTGAGCATAACGACAGTTTCGTAAATCTCGCTAGTTTCGACTCTACGCACATACATTTCAATTTCTAATCCCAACATCGAATTGGCCATTTCAATCCATAAATAGTACTAAACAAAAGTTTATAACCGAATAGAATGCTCATATGAGTCACGATCGAGGGGTTTCGATAGTTTCGTAAGTTTCGATAGTTTCGATAACTTCGAAACTAAAGATTCCGACGCTCGATTCTATACTCATATGCTCAATCTATCAATAATCAATCCAAACAACAAGTATTTACCAATTCTATCAATCATCTAACCAGCATCAAGAAAGGGAAGAGAAAGGGGTGGGAGCATGCATTGAGACCAATAGATTCTATCATAAAAGTGAGTTATACTCACCAATCTTATGAAATCAAGAGAGAAAATGAGGACTTGAAGTGATTCAATCGGTGATTCAAGCTTCAATCTCCCTCCAAAGCTCCGAAATCACATTCTCTCTCTCTAAGCTCACACTCTCTCTAGGGCGCAAGGAAGAAGAAGAAAGGAATGCTGAATAACTAATTTTGCATGTCCGGATATTTATACTGGACAGCTGGTAATCGATTACAGTAATGCTGTAATCGATTACCAGAGGTAAAAAATTACACTAGAAAACGTTTCTGGGAATCTGGTAATCGATTACAACTTATGGTAATCGATTACTAAGAATTCTGCTCTCAGGTAATCGATTACATAATCGATTTCCAAACATTCTGCTCTCGGGTAATCGATTACCATCCTTTGGTAATCGATTACCAAAACTCAGCTCTCTGGTAATCGATTACAAACTCTCTGTAATTGATTACCAGCAACCCAAACTCACTAATTTTACTTAGACAAAATCCTGAACTTGGTTTTAGAACAAAGTTTTAACCCCTAATTCCTCAACTTACCTTTCCTTAATTACTAACACATAATTCTCTGTTTGTAACTTAATGAATTATTAAATCTCCTAATTTGCGGGATGTTACATTTTACCCCCTTCAAGCAATTTTGTCCTCAAAATTGATTAAGAAACAGAAATTAAAGACTACCTCTACTAAAAGTTCTAGAAGTCGTTCCCGTAACCTGGTGAAGAGCATCCCAGAATTTAAAAGTGAACCTAGGGTCCCTATCTGATATGATGTTAGAGGGAATGCCATGGAGTCTGACAATCTACCTAACATACAAACCTGCTAGCTTGCTAAGGGAAAAGGTACTCCTAACTAATAGGAGGTGAGCTGACTTGGTCAGTCGGTCCTCAATCACCCAGATGGCGTCAAACCTAGCTTGGACTCGAGGCAATCCTACCACAAACTTCATAATTAAACTTTCTCACTCAGAGATTTCTAACGGTAAAAGGGTTCCTAATGGTTTTGAGGTCCTATATTGACCTGCTGACACACTAAACACTTAGAAACTTAATCGGTTATATCTCTCTTCAAATCTTGATACATCTTGGTAGAGCCAGGATGTATAGAAACTTACCTCTATGAGCTTCCTATAACACCTGCCGCCTGAGGCTACCCCCTTAGGGACACAGACTCTCCCTTGGAAGAGAATCATCCCATCTTCGAATTCAGAAAACCCTAAATGTTGTCTTCTCTCTTGGAGGCTTGAGTCCAAACTCTGAGCCTCCCTGATTAGAGCTCTTTAGCTCACTGGTGATCTCAATTCTATGAAGTCTGACACTATGCTCTCCAATTGTTACACCTAAACTTAGGTTCCTGAACTCCTCTAACAAACTCATTTCATGTATCATCACGAAAGACACATGAAGAGACTTTCTACTCTATTTGAGTATACTTGACTGGCTTGGTTAAACAACACACTTGATAAAAATCTAATCGTTGGAAAGGATTTCACGCAACAACTGAGTAAGGTTTCTAACTCCATACCCAAACCCATTAATCACCTGTTGGCTTTAAGTCTTATGTTCTTAATGATCTTGCTAAGTTTGAGAAAATTTCAAATGATTTTCATGTTTATATTCTAAGTTCTACTATATTACTAATAATAAGTCCTGCACACATAATTACTCAATCCCTCGAATCTCTAAGTTTTTGTTGGCGAAATTATCCAACACTCACGTCATGTTTGAGGAATCAAGTTCACATAGTCACAGACAAACACCGCACCCAAGAGAGGAAAAATCACTCATTCTTCTAAGATAATAAAGGAATCTTAACAACACTCATGCCACAACTGTAGGTATAATACCTACCGGTTACAGTATGAACACGGTAACCCTCCTAGTCTCTTATCGTCCCGTAATGGGATCTTTCTCTATCCCACCTTACCGGTCAGGCTGTACTTAGTTTGGTTTTAAGTTTCATTGAAAAGGAGAGTGACATAATGTCATTCACACTTTGGTTCTCCTATGAGTTAGGACTTCCACTTGCTTAAAATTTTAACCTAGTGAGTGAGCTTAACAACCTCTTAATCCTTCCTAACACTCAGGTCAGGCCTAACTATACATAATCAAATCTAACTTTCAGGTTGAGTAAAACTTAGTCGTGCTCGAGTACTAAGTGCCTTTTATGGCTTCACATGACCTGCCTATAAGACTACCCCCTTCAGGCTACAGGCTCTTTCTAATATTTCTCAGTGTTCTAAATCTTGATTTCTCTCTCAGAGACATCAAGTCTACATCTAGGTACCTAACTAATTTGTTTCCATTCTCATAAGCTCTAGAGTTATTACTATTATGGTGTGAAAAAGGATTTCCTATTTCTGTTTGGAATGTGAACCTATGTAAGCATGGTCACGACTACAACATAGAAATATAGGGTTTAAAGTTCTAGAATTTCGCTCCTGGAATACATGGATAAGATTGAATATCTAGACTGGAGGGTATCGTTTTCTTGTGACAACTTACTCCATCGGTAAGGTACAAGGATGTTACTAATTGTAACTCCTGGAAATGTGATAATATTAGATAACTGAGAACTCACTACCTTTACTATGAATCTCTAACTTATTCATCTCCTAAACATGTCCCCAATTCCTAGTAGTTATCAATGGCGTTGTTGTCTTAAGGTATAGGTATAGTGTTCTCTCCTTAAGGTCTCTATGTTGCCAGGGTCACAAGACACTGCCTCTAGGGCTGCTAGGTGTTCTCTAATTGTGAGATGAAAGGGTGAGGAGATGGTAGCCGCCATGAATACCCACCCATCTGGTAAGGCGTAAGGATCCTATCCATGTAGTCCATGGATAAAGCAAAGAGTAAGGTGGCTAAAGGAATCATCACTCACTAGACAATCTCCTGACTACTCTCAAGGTGGCCTAGGGAATACACCTATTCTTACGTTACCTCAAAAGGAACCTCAATTTCCTAACCCTTCTAAGTTTAGGTCCAAAAGTCTAATGCCCCTGCAAAGTTGTTGGCTTTAGGTAGGGTCTTAAGTCTACTTAGATTACAACTCCCTACACACTTCCCCGATGGTTGGAATCCCTACGTGTGCCTAAGAAAGCTCTGGTTCACTCTAAGTAGGGTAGCTATCCCAATGTGAACTAACATTCTTATATCCTCTCTAATGAGACCTTTAACTAATATTTGCATAAAGAAAATTTAACTATATGAACTACTACCTAACAAGTGCACACACTCTAATATAATATGCCATAAAATCATTCGAAACCAAACAATCATTACAAATCAATAACAAGAAGCACAAAACATTCAAATTATACAAGTTACACACAATCAAGATCACATATAAATTAAACAACAAACCAATCTCCACAAGGAAAAGAATCTATCTTAACTAACCACTTCAGAGGTGCCTAATGTTACTAGAACTCTAGGGTCATATTCTATAAGGCTTCTATGGTGAGAATACTATTCTTAGGAATAAACTTAGGTTACTCTCTTTCTAACACAAGATGGGTGGCTCTACCCTTGCTAAGGAGGTATTCTAACTCCTTGACCAAGGTAACCTACTCACATAACTTCCCATAATCTCCGTGTACAATGCACACACTATAGGAGTGATCAGTCCCTATAATGGGTACACGTACTAGAAGATCAAGGTAAGTCACGTGCAACTAACCTAACCACAGTCCAATTGAATTGAACTGCTCTGATACCAAAATGTAACGCCCTAATTTCTGGACTCAGAAATAATGCCCGTTGGAGACACTATTCCTGGACTCCTTGAAATCATTTCGTTAAATTTCCGATATCGTCATACATTTGCTTAAACTTTCCAACGACTAGCTTAAGCCAAAAACAAGACAAACGTTAAAGACCTTAAATAGGTATGAAACCTTCTTAAGTTTAGAGAAGAATTCACACTTAGAGAAGTGCAATTCAATAAACTCATACCGAAAATCCAGCAGAGTCTCCCCTAAAACCTGACAATTACCAGAAATTCAGCTTAACCTGAAATCCAGCAAAACCAGTACATTTAAATATCATGCATAACCGAACAATAAAATCAGGCCTCAGTGGCCAACTCAGAGGTTTCACACTTATACAATTTACATCAATCACTACAGCGAATAGCTAATAAACAAATACATATTCTCTAGGAACGACTCCTATTAAACTAATCTTCCCGCTACAAGAAGACTTAGCTCCACCCTCACTTGAACTACCTCAATCTACCGGAATGGTTGGTACCTGCACCATAAGAATTATCCCTGAAACGTGGGGTGAGATAATAATCTTAGTGAATATAACTGCATGCATGAATGCAGGGAACAGATATCAATGACAACTTAACAATTCAACCATCTTCATATCTACACATTCATGAATCATAATGCATAAAACATAATCACCCATAGTCCATAACTATTAGAAGCAATAAGTAACTCCAAGAATATGATTTTACTGAGTAATGCCAGTTATGATGCTCTGATGCACTCACTGCTGTGCCCAGCAGGCATGATCTTATCATTTTCTAGAGTTAGACCTGAGCTCAGACTACGGGAACCGGCTTTCCCGGGACGAATCCCACCCCCAAAACTGGATCGAAGTCGTGTTTACTTACCTTACTTGATTTTTAACTCACAGCGCAAAGGCTGGCTTAATTAACTCACGGTCGAAACCGGCTTATATTACTCAAATGCACATAATCTCAATGAATCAATGAATGACATTCTAAGGTTTTCATTGCAAAACTTACTACCAATCACCCAATCTTAAACAAACGTTACTAGATCATTCAAATAACTAAATAGAAAGGGAGATCAAGGAGTTGGGTTCATACATTGAGCATAACGACAGTTTCGTAAATCTCGCTAGTTTCGACTCTACGCACATACATTTCAATTTCTAATCCCAACATCGAATTGGCCATTTCAATCCATAAATAGTACTAAACAAAGGGTTATAACCGAATAGAATTGCTCATATGAGTCACGATCAAGGGGTTTCGATAGTTTCATAAGTTTCGATAGTTTCGATAACTTCGAAACTAAAGATTCCGACGCTCGATTCTATACTCATATGCTCAATCTATCAATAATCAATCCAAACAACAAGTATTTACCAATTCTATCAATCATCTAACCAACATCAAGAAAGGGAAGAGAAAGGGGTGGGAGCATGCATTGAGATCAATAGATTCTACCATAAAGTGAGTTATACTCACCAATCTTATGAAATCAAGAGAGAAAATGAGGACTTGAAGTGATTCAATGGGTGATTCAAGCTTCAATCTCCCTCAAAAGCTCCGAAATCACATTCTCTCTCTCTAAGCTCACTCTCTCTCTAGGGCGCAAGGAAGAAGAAGAAAGGAATGCTGAATAACTAATTTTGTATGTCCGGCTATTTATACTGGACAGCTGGTAATCGATTACAGTAATGCTGAAATCGATTACCAGAGGTAAAAAATTACACTAAAAAACGTTTCTGGGAATCTGGTAATCGATTACAACTTATGGTAATCGATTACTAAGAATTCTGCTCTCAGGTAATCGATTACATAATCGATTACCAAAAATTCTGCTCTCGGGTAATCGATTACCATCCCTTGGTAATCGATTACCAAAACTCAGCTCTCTGGTAATCGATTACAAACTCTCTGTAATCGATTACCAGCAACCCAAACTCACTAATTTTACTTAGACAAAATCCTGAACTTGGTTTTATAACAAAGTTTTAACCCCTAATTCCTCAACTTACCTTTCCTTAATTACTAACACATAATTCTCTGTTTGTAACTTAATGAATTATTAAAGCTCCTAATTTGCGGGATGTTACAAGCAGGACTGCCTCCCGTGGAGGATACTCGCGGTTCATAAAAAAATATTTTATAATTAAACATATTAGTAGAAACGAATAATGAGAGAAAATATTCTAATATCAAATTAAAAAAAGAAAATGAAAAGTGTGATAAGAAAACAAAAGAAAAGAAAAACAACAGGAGCAAGACAACCTCCCGTGGAGGATACCCGTGATTCATTAAGAAAATCACTTTACTAAAGTGAGAATAAAGAAACTAAAAAAGAAAAAAATGGAAGTTTGAAAACATGACACATGTACAGTGTGAATTGTTTTAATATAAAGTAAATAGAATAAATAAATCAAATAATTAAGAGAGATAATAAGTTAAAACATTAATGAATAAAATAGATAGATAAATGATATATTTAAAAAACCACATTAAATTTAGTGTAAATCAAACATTTATTATATTCTTAATGTGTGTTTTTTATGTAATGAAAAATCAGGAATCGATGATGAAAAAAATGTTAATTTTAATATAATAATAATAGAAAAGAAAATTAATGTGTTGAGAAAAAAAAAGAAAACGAAGGAGCAAGAGTCAAGACTACCTCCCGTGGAGGATACCACGGTTCATAAAATAGTTACTTTTATAATGAAACACATTAATAGAAAAGAATTATGAGAGAAAATGTTTAAATATGATAATAAAAATAATATGAGAGTGTGATAAAAAAAATATAAAAAGAAAAAAGAAAATAGCAGGAGCAAGATGCCTCCCATGAGTCCCATGGACCCAATTGGCTGTGCGCGACAATGCAAGTATGCAGCTAAAGAGCCATTAAACTTCAAAGGTGGGCACACTTCCGCTCTTCTGTTTTCCTTATACTGTGCTAGGGTTTTTTTCTTACTGTGCGGCAATTTTCTTGCCAATATGTTTGAAAAGTTAGGCTCCCCCTTAACAAAGTTAATGCCCTCTCCAAGTTAGCAACGATATTAGCTATGTCGAGTCTCTTTTTTCCCCCTCCAACTTCACACAATGCTTGAGCTAATGGAGATTGTACTACTTAGTTCTAAACTTTTATAACTGCTTTTAATTACTGTATGAAAAATGAAGAGTTAGGTGTGAGAAAGAATTACATAATTAACCGGTAAGCATAAAAGCAATAATCTAACCGGAATTTGAAGGACATTCGTTAAGAAATTACAAATTTAAAAATATTCTTTGAAATTATTTATTTTTTATAATTCAATCTAAATTTTTTAAACTATATTAAACTGTTTAAAATTAAATGGATTGAATAATAAAAAAATAAAATAAAGTAAACTACCTTATAAAATTTGATACTGCAAATATCAAATATTATATTATTATACTTTAACAATAAGATACAACAAAAAAATATACATGCTTAAAAAATTTATAACTTCAAAGAATGGAATAATTACATATATTGAGATCCCACAACTGTAACACTTTAAACCTTAAAATAAATATAATTTTTTTGAAAATATGAAATATATTTTATTTATTTTTATTTGATAATTGATATGAATTTTTTATGCAAAATAGAGATATCTAAAACTAAAGATGATAGATAAATAGTTATATTGTAAAATTAAATATTAATAATATGTTGATTTTATATTATGTTGACATATATAATTTTATTTTTAAATTGAATTCATAACTATAAATTTCAAGGAAAGAAAAACCTTTTAACAATTGACATTAAAATAATAAGAAACCATAATAATTCTCATGTTTTACATGAATTGCAAAATATTTAGAATATGTAAATTAAGTTTAATTAAGGAAAAATGCATAGAGGAGTAGTTGAGTGTAAATTTTTTTATAAGCAAAATGAATTAATGCATGTAAAATTACTAATGCATGTATAAGATTATTGAAGTTATTATTTTTATCGTTCTGATTTTTTCTTCACCTATATATACATATTTAAACTGTGGTAAAAAAAACATAGAGTTGCAATATAAAAATATCTAAAATTTTACTTAATTGTTGAACTTAGTGCTCGTTTGGTTTACAATTGAGTAAAACTAATTTTAGAGATCAATGGTTGAGATGAGTGATGCACATTTTACGAAACATGTTGAACGAAGTGATTTAAAATTAATTCCACAAAACCATGGTTTTACATAGTGTCACCGCTAATCCAAAATTACACTTAATCTTATAAATATATGAGCCAAATTAAAAAAAATTATTGAAGAAAGAAAATAACATAGTTTTAAACATTATAATGATAATTAAAAAATGTTAATAGTAATTTCATTTACAATTTAGTAAATATATATGAATTTTTTATTTTAAATTTTTTAATATGATTTTAATTTAAACTTCTTATAATATAACCGTTTTGATTTTATTAAACTTTTATTCCGTGATTATAAAATTAAAATACTTAATATAAAATCGTCAACCAATTATAAATAGAACATATATAATATTAGAAACTTATATATTTACGTTAATAATAATTTTAAGGATTTAGGGTTTAGCAATTATATTTAATAATATAACAAAGAATGGTGGTAATATAATATACCAATTCTACGCGTGTGACTAAACTTGTAATATGTCTAGAGCTAGCTTCAAAGCTTTACAATAAAAAATAAGGGAAAAATGTCCCTATATTTTGGATCAACTTTAGATTTTGTTTATGTACTTAAATTCTGTGTTTTTTTGTCCCTAAAACTTTCTAAACCCTCAACCGTGGTTCTTGCCCATCATGAGTGAGATCTGTTAACCAGATGAGTTGACTAACAAAAATTACATGTCAGCCTCAATAGTGAGTTCTAAATAATTGATTGATCATCTAATTAACTTTTATATTAATTTTTAATTATTAAAATAATTCTAATTGCTAAATTAGGGTTTTCACATGAGCAATTTTATCCGATAAAAAATCTAATTTCATAATTATGATTATTTTGATAATTAAAAAATTAATAAAAAAAGATTCTTTAGATGAGTCGGCTATTTGAGACCCACAATTGAGGCTAACATGTAACTTTTGTTACCCCGACTCATCACGTTAACAGATCTCACTAACGACTAGTAGGGGTGGGAGCAGACCAGACCGCTCGTCAGGGGGCCTACTACCTAGCCTACATCAGGCCCAAGCCAGGCCAGACCAATTTATTAAATAGAGTAGGTCAAGGCATTTTCAAAAGCCTATATAGCAAAACAGGCCAGGCTTCATGCTATCGAAAAAGCCTTTTGAACTATCAGGCCGGTCTATTTAACTAAATATAAATAAATACTATTATTATTTATATTGCTATTATTATTATAAGATTTTTTATTACTTTTCCTTATAATTATATACTTATTAGTTTGTATAAACATTTAAGTAGTATGTTAAAACTTGAGCCTATAAGTCTATTCATATATATGCTTACGATATATTCAAGTACCTTACTATAAAACAGACTTTCAGGTCTTGTCAGGCTTTAAGTAGGCCCAGACTCAGACCATAAAATAAAGCCAATGTCAGGTAAACAGGTCAGACTCAGGCCATTGATTTAAGGTGCAAGCCAGACTCAAGTCTTGGAAAGCCTACTCGGCTCGGCCTATTCCTACCCCTAACGGTCAGGGGGCCATGGTTTGGGGATTAGAAAGTTCAGGGACAAAAAACAAAGGATTTAAAGTATAGGAACAAAGACTAAAGTTGACTGAATCTACAGGGAAAAAAAAAAATTTTCCCAAAAAATAATGAGGCCTAAGTACAATGCCACATTGGCAGAATTTTCCAAAACTACTTTGCATCTTTTCAATGATTACATCTTCAAATGACATCTCTGAAGTAAATTGCATTGCTAAGCGCATTCCCAAAGCCTCTGCTAGGCTCGCAACTGTCAACGATTCTACTTGTTCAGTTGCAGCAGCTACCACAACTCCCTCATAATCTCGCACCCACACAGAAGTAGGGCACAAAGGGTGAGAACATGTATAAAATCTTCACATAGCTGGAACTGTTTAGTATGGACTAAACTTCACAAATAAATAGTATGAGGTCTTAAGACAGTTGATAAAACGTTGCATGAGAACTAATCAATTTTTAGAGCTTACCTTGTTGCTGATCCAATTTTTAGAGCCAAGAACTTGTACCACCAAAGAAGTCAACAAATTGATTTATGTTATAAGCTCAATCGTTGTTCAAGGAAGAATGCAGAACAAAGAAGTATAAATAGAATAACAGAATATATTCCCCCATTTATCAGAATCTAAAAATCAGCCAAGCAAGAATGCAGAGAGAGAAGTAACAAAGGCAGAGATAATGAAATTTATCAAAAAAAATTAGAACCGTTAAGTTTTTCAAACCAAGCTTAGGGTGTAAATATAAAGATATGTACATCTTTTTATAAAAATAAAATAATACTTATAATTCAAACATTGTTTCACGTAAGATATCTTAGTCAATTCCAAACAACACCAAAATGTATTGCAGTCATATCTTTGTTTAAATAAACTACATCAAAATTGACAGCCAACTACATATCATCTTGTCTGCTGCCCACCTTTTCCCTTCCCTGCCATTGTCTATCAATCAAAAAGGGCACAATTTCAATTGAGTTAATATTATAACTATAACGATGAATATTGAACACTCTTTCCTCAAATACAAAGACCCATTGTGGCCATAAGCTACTGGCAGCCTATGCACTCCTTTATTGAAATAAGCACAACCCTCATGAACAAAGACAAACTGCAAATTGATTCTTCATAGGATCCTCAAGTATGAGAACACCACCTAGCTGATAAGCACGACCCTCACTCGTCATAAATGTTCTACTTGACAAATAAAAAACTCTAAAATGAGAGGATGCATTTAAAGGACAAATCTAATATATGACCAAACAGTAAGAAAAAATTGTAGATATGCAAGCAAATTTGAAGACAAAGTTAATTAAAGAAAGACAAACAATATTTTTAAATATTATCTAAGACAAACACTATTTTTAGAAACACACACTGCAATTCCACATTAAGTATATTTGACCCCATTTTAGAAATCTTGTAGTCCTTCCTAACTAAAAACCAAAAAGGAACAGAGTAAAATCAATCAACCTACACTACTTTATGTTCTACAAACACATGAACTTACTCAATTAAGATCATGAATTTAAGGCACTTTACATATTACAGACCACATCTATAAAACAAATTATTCCATTTAAACATGGCAGAAAATACTTGATTACTTCAATATCTACATGTAGCCAACAATGCTTTAAACACAATGGAAACAATGCTTTTAAAAGACCCAAACTAAATTTTACTGTCTAGTGGACACTATACCCAACCTTAGAAAAAAGTGAGCAATCTAAGCAGTAAGAAAAGCAAAACCAAGTATATTGAACTTTTTAATGTTCAAATTGAAACCATAACAAAGTTGCCAACACTATGCTATACCAATGCTATAAATAATTAACCTCTCAAACTCAGAAAAATATTAGCAAAGTAGGCACTCACAAAATGCAGCTGAAACTAAGCAACTTAGAGTATCCCCAGGCAGTTGGCATACACTGATTCTTGTGTATTGGGGAAAAGAGATTTGTGGGAGAAAAAGCCATTATCTCCATGTAACTGATTTGGATAGCAAAGTAAGGAAACGTATAAAGACGTGCATACAAAAGTTCCTATAAGGTAATTGTAAGGAAACCGTATAAAGAACCATGGATTAAAATTTCAACTCTTTCAGTTAACCATGACACCTGAATTTCCTTACAGAAGAAAACTACATGCAGTGCTTTAAGCAATATCTACATAGGGTGCTTCAATTGAAGTTTGCAAGATAAAGAGGAAATTATCTGTTGAACTCCATATGCTCTTCAATTTAATCAACAACAATTAACTATTGAACTGAAGCTTAGATGAGGAAATGTTTCCTGTTTCAACAGACAACTTAATTTGGTACACAAACAGAAGACACTTTGAATCAACACAATAGAACAAATATAGGGTCTCGTCTACCATGAAGCACCGTGTGGGTAGTCTATGAGTAAGGTAGTCAAATACACCATTAGATATATTATTTGTTTATTGAACGGTGAGGATGCTTTACCGGTAACCGAAGAAAGTTATATTCTTATTTATTATGAATGGGGCACCCGTGAATGTATTAATTACAATAGTTTCCGGTACAAAATAATTTATTAATTGGGTGAGTGGTCCTTCTTTAATGTCATATTTTCTGAACCGATAGAAGTCCCTTGCTGATTTGAGCAAGGCATGTCGTCGGGGACTTCGTCGGAGCTAACAGCTAACAGTACGTGTAAAACTTGAAATATGTCTTCGTTATGGATTCTTGCTCCGTCGTGTTATTGGATTCGCTCCTTTATGTTAAATAACAATGGATGAAGTGAATGTTCATATTTTACCAATATGTGAAGGTTAAGGTTAGGGCCATGTCCACTTGCAGTAAGGAATGGCGTATCGGATGGATACAGCGTAGATTTCGGAGATGCGCCATAAAGCGCACAACTTTGGTTTTTTTTTTTTTGCATACTTGTTTTTTTTGTTGGAGTTGCAGAAAGGTTTTGACTTCTGCTATTTTGTTTTCTTTTTTAGGATATTTTTGGGATTTTTTTTGTTTGAGATAAATCGGTTAGTAGGCGTAGTTGAGATAATTTTTTTTTAACAAAAATCATTGGGCTTCATGAGTCATTGTGAATTTGAAAAAAATAAAGAGGCCCAGGCCGACATGCTCTTGCTTAAGCTTTGTGATTAATTTGGGCCTGTAGAAGGCTTACTATTTGATATACTTGGATGGATGTCTATCCTTAGTGCAGACAAAGACACTGTCGTAAAGTAATAATGAATATCGCGATAGTGAGAATGGAAATAAGAAGGAGAATTCCCATTGCGAAATTGACCCTTGTTATTTGTTGGTCAACCTTAGCTTGGAGATTCCGTATTTTGATGGTAGATGTGTGGAAGTGGGGACTTGAACAGTGTGTACATGGGAGAATGGAGTCTTCAGTGAGGTAGTTCTCTTGATCAATCCATTTGAAATAGTTGCATGTTTCTTCTTTCTGCAGTGAAGAAAAAAACAACAATAAGTTTAAAAGACATGGTGATGATGGTGGTATTATTGCAAAGAGGAATACATTCCAATTCGGACATCTCCAAAATCTCCTCCTTGGATTCTTATTGCTCTTTGACGTGAAAAGGATCATTTGTCTCCACACCCACAGAGTCTGGACGTGGAGGTTGACGTTGAACTTGCACATGGCTTGCCACCACCCATTTTGCGCTTAAGAAAGGAAATGTTTGCAGTGGCTTTGGTATATGGTTGAGTGGTCAAAGAAGTAGTGAATGGAGGGATGTGTTTATGGAAGTGACAGGCTTCTATGTTTGTGTTTAAATTAGGTTTGTGTAAGAGATGGTTTTAAAGGGTGGTGTCGGAAGTGGAAGGCTTGGTGATGATAATCAACTCGTAACGGTTACTCTGTCATAACGGTTACTTATTTTAAATGGCTAAATTTTGTTTGTTTTATATATGTAATGTATAACGGCTACATATATGTGTAGAGATGGTCATTTTTAAAATGAGATAACAAAATCTTGTATATATTGTAATGGAATAAATTTAGTATGGTTTACTAAATAGGTGAAAGTTAAGGGGAACTTGTGTAACGGTACACAAGTTATGTGGTGGAAGTTTCAGTTGATATTCCATGTAATTACTATGAATTAATTACGTTAAAGATAAGTTAATCGAATTAAAAATATTGGGTGGTGAGAAAAAATTGTGGAAAAATGATGTTGGTGTCCCAGTGAGCATGTCGAAGTATGTGGTGGAAGTTTTGGGTTGAAACGAAGTGTTTGGTTAGGTGAGGGTGGTTGGGGTAAGGTGGTTAGTATGCAAACCCTAACCCTAAGTACACTTTCCAAGAATAGTGGGGTTGCTTGCATGGGTGACGAATGAAATTGGGCGTGAAATTTTGCATGCATGTCATGCGTGATACGTTGGCCCCCGGTGAATTTTCGTGTTTTTTTTTATATTCCATGTAATTACTATGAATTAATTACGTTAAAGATAAGTTAATCGAATTAAAAATATTGGGTGGTGAGAAAAAATTGTGGAAAAATGATGTTGGTGTCCCGGTGAGCATGTCGAAGTATGTGGTGGAAGTTTTGGGTTGAAACGAAGTGTTTGGTTAGGTGAGGGTGGTTGGGGTAAGGTGGTTAGTATGCAAACCCTAACCCTAAGTACACTTTCCAAGATAGTGGGGTTGCTTGCATGGGTGACGAATGAAATTGGGCGTGAAATTTTGCATGCATGTCATGGGTGATACGTTGGCCCCCGCGGTGAATTTTCGTGTTTTTTTTATATTCCATGTAATTACTATGAATTAATTACGTTAAAGATAAGTTAATTGAATAAAAATATTGGGTGGTGAGAAAAATTATGGACAAATGATGTTGGTGTTCCGGTGAGCATGTCGAAGTATGTGGTCGAAGTTTTGGGTTGAAACGAAATGTTTGATTAGGTGAGGGTGGTTGGGGTAAGGTGGTTAGTATGCAAACCCTAACCCTAAGTACACTTTCCAAGGACAGTGGGGTTGCTTGCATGGGTGACGAATGAAATTGGGCGTGAAATTTTGCATGCATGTCATGGGTGATACGTTGGCACCCGCAGTGAATTTTCATGTTTTTTTTTATTCCATGTAATTACTATGAATTAATTACGTTAAAGATAAGTTTATTGAATTAAAAATATTGGGTGGTGAGAAAAAATTATGGAAAAATGATGTTGGTGTCCCGGTGAGCATGTCGAAGTATGTGGGTCGAAGTTTTGGGTTGAAAAGAAGTGTTTGATTAGGTGAGGGTGGTTGGGGTAAGGTGGTTAGTATGCAAGCAAGCAAGCAACCCATGCAAGCAACCCCACTGTCCTTGGAAAGTGTACTTAGGGTTAGGGTTGCATACTAACCACCTTACCCCAACCAGCCTCACCTAATCAAACATTCGTTTCAACCCAAAACTTCGACCACATACTTTGACATGCTCACCGGAACACCAACATCATTTGTCCATAATTTTTTCTCACCACCCAATATTTTTAATTCAATTAACTTATCTTTAACGTAATTAATTCATAGTAATTACATGGAATATCAAAAAAATATGAAAATTCACCGCGGGGGCCAACGTATCACCCATGACATGCATGCAAAATTTCAAGCCCAAATTCATTCGTCACCCATGCAAGCAACCCCACTATCCTTGGAAAGTGTACTTAGGGTTGGGGTTTGCATACTAACCACCTTACCCCAACCACCCTCACCTAATCAAACACTTCGTTTCAACCCAAAACTTCCACCACATACTTCGACATGCTCACCGGGACACCAACATATTTTTCGACAATTTTTTCTCACCACCCAATATTTTAATTCGATTAACTTATCTTTAACGTAATTAATTCATAGTAATTACATGAATAGACTAAAAAAAACACGAAAAATTCACCGCGGGGGCCAACGTATCACCCATGACATGCATGCAAATTTCACGCCCAATTTCATTCGTCACCCATGCAAGCAACCCCACTATTCTTGGAAAGTGTACTTAGGGTTAGGGTTTGCATACTAACCACCTTACCCCAACCACCCTCACCTAACCAAACACTTTGTTTCAACCCAAAACTTCCACCACATACTTCGACATGCTCACCGGGACACCAACATCATTTTTCCACAATTTTTTCTCACCACCCAATATTTTTAATTCGATTAACTTATCTTTAACGTAATTAATTCATAGTAATTACATGGAATATAAAAAACAACGAAAATTCACCGGGGGCCAACGTATCACGCATGACATGCATGCAAAATTTCACGCCCAATTTCATTCGTCACCCATGCAAGCAACCCCACTATTCTTGGAAAGTGTACTTAGGGTTAGGGTTTACATACTAACCACCTTACCCCAACCACCTTCACCTAACCAAACACTTCGTTTCAACCCAAAACTTCCACCACATACTTCGACATGCTCACTGGGACACCAACATCATTTTTCCACAATTTTTTCTCACCACCCAATATTTTTAATTCGATTAACTTATCTTTAACGTAATTAATTCATAGTAATTACATGGAATATCAACTGAAACTTCCACATAACTTGTGTACCGTTACACAAGTTCCCCTTAACGTTCACCTATTTAGTAAACCATACTAAATTTATTCCATTACAATATACACAGATTTTGTTATCTCATTTTAAAAATGACCATCTCTACACATATGGTAGCCGTTATACATTACATATATAAAACAAACAAAATTTAGCCGTTTAAAATAAGTAACCGTTATGACAGAGTAACCGTTACGAGTTGATCATCGTTACCAAGCCTTCCACTTCCGACACCACCCTTTAAAACCATCTCTTACACAAACCTAATTTAAACACAAACATAGAAGCCTGTCACTTCCATAAACACATCCCTCCATTCACTACTTCTTTGACCACTCAACCATATACCAAAGCCACTGCACCAACATTCCTTCTTAAGCGCAAAATGGGTGGTGGCAGCCATGTGCAAGTTCAACGTCAACCTCCACGTCCAGACTCTGTGGGTGTGGAGACAAAATGATCCTTTTCACGTCAAAGAGCAATAAGAATCCAAGGAGGAGATTTGGAGATGTCCGAATTGGAATGTATTCCTCTTTGCAATAACCACCATCATCACCATGTCTCTTTTAAACTTATTGTTGTTTTTTTCTTCACTGCAGAAAGAAGAAACATGCAACTATTTCAATGGATTGATCAAGAGAACTACCTCACTGAAGACTCCATTCCTCCCATGTACACACTGTTCAAGTCCCCACTTCCACACATCTACCATCAAAATACGGAATCTCCAAGCTAAGGTTGACCAACAAATAACAAGGGTCAATTTCGCAATGGGAATTCTCCTTCTTATTTCCATTCTCACTATCGCGATATTCATTATTACTTTACGACAGTGTCTTTGTCTGCACTAAGGATAGACATCCATCCAAGTATATCAAATAGTAAGCCTTCTACAGGCCCAAATTAATCACAAAGCTTAAGCAAGAGCATGTCGGCCTGGGCCTCTTTATTTTTTTCAAATTCACAATGACTCATGAAGCCCAATGATTTTTGTTAAAAAAAATTATCTCAACTACGCCTACTAACCGACTTATCTCAAACAAAAAAAAAAATCCCAAAAATATCCTAAAAAAGAAAACAAAATAGCAGAAGTCAAAACCTTTCTACAATTCCAACAAAAAAACAAGTATGCAAAAAAAAAAAAAACCAAAGTTGAGCGCTTTATGGCGCATCTCCGAAATCTACGCTGTATCCATCCGATACGCCATTCCTTACTGCAAGTGGACATGGCCCTAACCTTAACCTTCACATATTGGTAAATATGAACATTCACTTCATCCATTGTTATTTAACATAAAGGAGCGAATCCAATAACACGACGGAGCAAGAATCCATAACGAAGACATATTTCAAGTTTTACACGTACTGTTAGCTGTTAGCTCCGACGAAGTCCCCGACGACATGCCTTGCTCAAATCAGCAAGGGACTTCTATCGGTTCAGAAAATATGACATTAAAGAAGGACCACTCACCCAATTAATAAATTATTTTGTACCGGAAACTATTGTAATTAATACATTCACGGGTGCCCCATTCATAATAAATAAGAATATAACTTTCTTCGGTTACCGGTAAAGCATCCTCACCGTTCAATAAACAAATAATATATCTAATGGTGTATTTGACTACCTTACTCATAGACTACCCACACGGTGCTTCATGGTAGACGAGGTATTTGAAGATGGAAAATATGTTGGAAGCAATGGCCCTTCTCTACTCTTTCTCTTAAAAATCCTTTATGTGCCAAGCTCCCTTTTCGCGTTTACACTACATAATGCACACTTTTAGTGCGCAAAGCATCGATGACTACCCAAGACAAGAAGCTAGAAGCTACCCTAGCTCTAGGCGGCGCGAAGGGGAAGAGCAAATGGGGATGGGCGGCGGTGGTCACCGAGGCTGAATTCTGTTTCTCAATTGTAGACACCGCTGCGCGGCGCGATGAAAAGACGACACAATGGTGATGGAGGGGCGGCACATGGTAAGATGGGGCTGCGATCAACTCTAGAGGTGCTTGAAGGAAAAGACATGAGCTTCCAACGGCCCCCTGCATTTATTTTTTTCTTTTTATATAAATAATGGTTTTTATGGTTAAGATTTTCTCCAGTTAAAAATATGCCTGTATTGTGTGCAATTTTTTTATTTAAAATTTAAATTGAATTACCCAAATAAAATCTTAGCCTTTGAATGCTTTAAAGATATATGTCATGAAAATATTTAAGGTATTGGAGATCTCCATTTCTCCTTGAGAAATGGAGAGGAGCTGAACGCGTATTTTGCCACCTCTTTCTTTCCTATTTTTTTTCCTTCCCACCCCATATAAACCATGTTCGCATTGCCAAAAAAATAAGGGGAGAAAAACACAAGGGATTGTAACGATTTTATGATTGGAGTGCATAACATCAGTTTAGAAGCTAATCAAAGGCATCGTTGACTTTGGAGCCCATGAACAGTGCTCGATGTGGTAGCAGTTGAGAGGGGGAAAAGGTGGCTATGATTATAGAATGCGTAACAGGTTAATTATACAACATATAACATAGTAAGAGAAAGATAGAAAAGAAATAAAGAGAGAGAAATGTGGGATGTGATTGATGATGTGATTGAAAGAGAAAGAGAGAAAAATGTGTTGTATGAGTTGTTGTATAAAATGTGTTGTATATATTTCATATCTCTTATAGAATTTGGTGTGGATTCATATTGCAGTGCTACCCATTTTTTGACCGAAAAAAATTAGCATTAGCAAAGTGCTACCATTGCGCAAAATAAAAAATATATATGTGCTAAAGTACATATATATTCGAATTATTAAGATGTATGATTGACTGATTTGAGTGTACTTGAATTGATAATAATTAAATATGTTTTTAATATTATATAACATTATAAGTAATAAATTAATAACAATAAGCTACATAATATGTTTTGTTATATATGTTTATATGAGGAGGTGCAGGGAATGTCAGACATCTTGCTTCATCCTTCATTACCGGCTACCTGGTGGCAAGATAATTACTATTGTTTATGCCTACATTTCGATTGCCTTAGTTGGTCCCCTGTAATAAAATTCTGATTGGGTATTCCTGTTTTGGCACATGCAATGATCTTTCTGTTGGCAACTTGAAGTGACTATGTAATTGGTTCTCATTGTTTTTTCTAGTCTCCGCTCTCTGTGTATCTAGTTATATAATGGATTGTATTTGGTTTGTTTAATGGAGTTTGTTGCTGCTCTCTATCAGTGAACCATATTTTTGTGGGAAATTTTACTGGTGTTTGTTGCAGCTGTGTAGTGGTTAGCTGGATTTTTTTGCTCTGGATGGTATTATAGTTCTGCATTTGCTATGCACACCTTTGATGTTGAAATTGTGCTCAAGTGCTGCTATATATGTGTTGTTGTTGCTAGTTTTAATATTATGGTTTTGCCACTACTGATTTGCTTGAGATTATACCGGTGCTATACTACTAGTTTCATACTAGTCATAGTTTGCTTTTGCTTGTTCTGTTAAGCTCAGGTAGCGATGTTGTTGATTCAAATGATGTCATCATCAATTACAATTTGTGTCATCATCTTTTAGCTTTTTGACCCTGCACGTTAGATTCAACCTGGGTTATGTGAATTACCAACCTGGTCTTGCATTTTCCAGTATTCACATTTAGTTTGGTTAGGTGTTTTTTTTAGTATTGGTGATTGTCTCCCATTTCTAATCTCTAGGCTGCTTTGATTATTATATTCTAGACTTTTGGTATACTTTATATTGGGTTAGACTACCCTTGCACTCTCTTTTAATTAATTTCATTTTGCTCATCAAGAAAAAAATAGTCATGTGTACACAAATTTTATACACACGTTTTTATTTATCTAAAAAAAAATATATTAAGTAAAATGTTTTAAAATGAATAAAACATTATCAATTTAGAAAAAGGTAGGATCAAATTTATTTTGGATTAGTTTACCATTATTTTTTTTTGTTGAGAATAGTTGTAATTCAGTTTGACCATTAACAATAGTCAAAGGTAGTTAGTGATTTGTGCTTGTTATTGTTGACTAGCGGATAGATAGACACTCCGCATTTTTTTTTGGGAAAAAATGTAAAATTTGTTTATTTACATTTTTAAATATCTTATATAATTAATTTTCATGAATAAATAGAAATTATATTTAACATTCTAAGTTAAACTAAATTTATCACAATATAAAATGTTAATCGTATATGTATTATACATTTAATTTAAACGAAATAAATATAAAGAATTAAACTAAAAGAATGAATGATATCTGCATTTAAGATAATCATAATTGTATTATTTAATTACAACTCTTATTAATTTGTCAACTCAGACTTTTCCTTAATTGGGAGACCAAATCGTGATTTGTTAAATGCAGATATCATTTATTCTTTTAGTTTAATTCTTTATATTTATTTCGTTTAAATTAAATGTATAATACATATACGATTAATATTTTATATTGTGATAAATTTAGTTTAACTTAGAATGTTAAATATAATTTGTATTTATTCATGGAAATTAATTATATAAGATATTTGAAAATGTAAATAAACAAATTTTACGTCTTTCCCCAAAAAATGCGGATAGACAGGCACGATGCATTTAAGATAATCATAATTGTATTATTTAATTACAACTCTTATTAATTTGTCAACTCAGACTTTTCCTTAACTGGGAGACCAAATCGTGAATGAATTCCAGGAACATTTTTACCAATAGCATGACAATGCCTGTCTATCCGTCCCAACCTGTCCCAACTTTGTTATATTGAATATTCCCTTTAGGGGGAAATCTATAAAATTTGTTTATTTACATTTTCAAATAACTCATATAATTAATTTGCATGAACAAATCAAAATTATATTAAACATTTTAAGATAAACTAAATTAATCACAATATAAAATGAAAATATTGTTTGTATACATTTAAACGTAAAATAAATATAATTTATGTTGAATATAAGAAAATAAATATAAAGAAATAAACTAAATGAATGAATGGTATCTACATTTAAGAGAATCATAATTATATTATTTATTTACAAATATAATATAATTTGTGGTATCTTGTTTCCTTTATTTGTATCTTGCTCATAAGAGAATAGTTTATTTGTTAGCTAGTATAAAACATGTATTTCATTATTATTATTATTAAATAAACGTTTTAGTCAAACCGAGGTAATAGTTAAAATATTGCTTAATAATAGTAGTTAAAAATATTGCTTAATAATAGTAGATTTCATAAGGGATTATATAAAGCGTGTTTATAAAGTAGAAATAATAAATAGTAGTTAAGATATTGTATAAAGCGTGTTTATGAAGTTGAAATAAATGTTTCTTAAATACATGGGACAAAAGTAAACAAAAAAATATTATTATCCCTCTTCAAATAAATGTATTTTTTATGTAAAATGGATTAAATTACTTCATTATTTGGATTGGAAAAATAGATAAAGTAAAAACCATTTTGCTTAATAATTTTGTAAAAATATATTAATTATATTGTTAGTATTATATCTTAATTAATCTTGGAAACATAAAGATATGCTTGCAAAGCATATATCGTTAGTAATAATTACAAATTGACGAATGGCAACATACAAAAGCTAAAAAAGGTTCAGAAACTAATTTTCCAATTAAGAGTAATGGTGCAATAACTTCTACAGTATCTATAACAAAAGGTTAATTTAAAACATGTAATACCAGTTTGGACAAAGTAAGACATACAAATTATTTTGTAATTACAATGGTGAGCAAGGATATCGTCCCCCGTTTACATAGTACAGGATTAGGTAAGAATCCTAATGTTGGCCATTGATTAAATAAAATCCCTGCAGCCTTCTTACGAACTTGAAAGACATTTTCTTGTACAAATAGATTGCAGGATTATTGTAAGAAATTACGTGCAAGTAAACAACTCGACAGGTTGGAATACTTAGAGCATATTTTATGACCTCCCTAATCAAAGAAGAGGCTGCAGATGAAGCACAAATTAGACTACCGATTATATCATAGAGAACACTAACAGTATAAAAGTGAGAAATAAAGTGATACCATTTTCATGGTTTCTATATGCTTCCACTACTCCTAGTGTCAGAATGTAAAAAAGTTTGATTTGATTTGGATGAGTCATATCCAAGTATCTACTATCTGGAAGAAAAATATACATAATTATCAGCAAAAATATAAGCTTTCAAATATTAGTACTTTGAGAAGGGCTTATTCTATAGGCATTTTGTACATATTTCTTGCAAACTTATTTTAGTTGGTCATCACCCAACAGTCAATGGCAGGAGACTAAAAAAAAATAAGCCACTTAATCAGATTGTGAATATTAAAAAAAATAGTATTACATTGAGCTTTTCTTGGATATATTGGGATCGACATAGATATTACAGATTAAACTTTGTCATCAAGTTTGTCTTGGTAAGTAACCATAGCATACATTAAGAAGATTGATTCAATGCATCTCAGATAAATTTGCCAACCACAATTTGCTACACATATTCCCTTTAAAGCCACCAACTAAATCAACCAAACAATATATAACCACACGTTCCATATGAAAGATGCATTACCAAAGAATAAAGGAAGACCTAACAACATATGACAGTTTCTCTTTCCATCTCAAGTTATAGCAGTGATGCACAAATGACTTTTTCATAAAAAAGATTAAGTTCATTAGACAAAAGGCATATATAAAGGGGAGAAGGAGACCTACCTCAGTTTCTCTTGCAAGAACAATACGTGCTGTTACGAATCCAATAAGTTCATCACTTTGGCCATCACAGGCCAATTAGAGTCCACAGCTCCCCCATGACATAATATCGCATCCATTTACCACATCTCGGGAAAAAGTAGATTCATACCTGAAGTTGACAACATTTTAAGAAAAAAAAATTCTAGTGCTCATACTGATGGGATATGTTTTGAGATTGATATGCAACGAAAAAGCACTATAATATCAAATGGTGGGAAATAGTTTGAGATGGATATGCTGTAAAATGTTGAGGTCAGAAGGTCGTATAGGCCTGTAGCACATCTTTGGCCGACTGGACACTTTTGGGTTTACCATAGTGTATTTTTAATTTAATCCCCAACAAATATCTGTTGTAATCGGAAAATTTGGGCAACCACTAACCCTTCCATTTACTTTAAGTGTGAGTGACATATATGATTTGGATTTTGTTTCCCCCATTTTCTTTTATTCTTTTTCTATCACTCGATATTGACTTACTACAACCTAATTGCAACTCATTAAGAAAAAGGACACAGGGCATAGTAACTTTATATGCAAATCACCAAAAAGTTTACATCTAAAAACAATATTTAAGGATGCATAACTGATGGGTCTGAGTGAAGATATAACAAAAGTAGTAAAGATAAATTATGTATGTAGTGGATGAGTTAACCACTACCGATATGAACATCGATGGCAATGAGGAAGATGACCATAAAGCCAAAGAAGAGCAGGGAATGAACAAATATGGAGAGACCGCTTGTTTGGAAATTGAAGAATTCCACTGCCCTGCCTTTTCCTGGCAATTGGAAGAGTAATCTTGGCATAAACAACACAAACAGAATAAAATCTATAACCAGTTAACCACTCTAGCCCAATCTGCCATTTATCTATTGTTAAGTCTTTTTGCTGGTAAGATATCCAAATGCTAAAGAAAAATTGAAAAAAAAAACATGGAAGAGATTGAGATGAATTTATATGATGAATGAAGGTGATTGTAGCACACCTCCTGTATTGCCCCATAATCAAGTTCTTCATATCATCACTGTCCCGACAATTCTGGTACCTGTGATTTGGAGGGTAAGACCCTGTTGAAGTCACGGAATTATCTTCAGAAGAAGAAGACTTTGATTGGCTTGGTTTTGCCAAAGCTTGCTCCTTTCCACCTTCTTCACTCTTCCTCAAACCCACAACTTCATCGTGCAAAACAGGCTCCTATGTTTTCACACTGGAATCAAAAGTTACTTTCTTCTGGTGCTGCTGATAAGTAAAATAGCATTCCCCAATTCCCACTTGGCAGCAATTCTATCCCCAATTGGGTCTCCAAATCATTGTGATCCCACCTTTAAGAAATTGCAAGTACAAAATTTAGCAAGCCAACACATGAATCAGGACAAATTGAATTTGAAAATGAAATGATGCAAAGAAAATTGTCCCCAACCAAACAATTTAATTAAAGGACATACAGATCTTCAAGAAATTATCACAATTTAATGTCCCTATTTATGAAATCATGCTACTTGGATCACACATAAGCCAACATTTACCTTATCACCCAATAGCTCAATTACATAAATCATGATCGAGGAAGTTTAGTTGAGTCGACACTTAAAAAAATTCAAAATCAAAATTAAACTAAAAAACGATGAGGCAATTCAAATTATAGTTGTTCCAAAACCTCAGAATCCAATAAAGAGTCCTAAAATTGGTCCAATATGTTAATTTGTTTCAAAAGCTCAGAATCTGCCACGGAAAATTAAGGGTAAGCTCAAAATCAATTGAATCAGAAAGATTGGAAAAAAAAAAGAACGAAGATTTAAGGGTAATAAAAATAAAAAACAGAACCTAAAAAATGAAACTGAGTTTGAGTAAGTCAAGGACAAAATGTATTCATGATTTAATCGAGGACTAAATTTCAAAGACCAAATATCATTTCAGACATGAAAAAAAACTTCAAATTCCAATTAAAGTAACTAAAAAAGAAACAATAGATGTGGATGGTAACACCAAACACAATTCTTTTCTTCAAAGTAAAGGGAACACAACTTTAACACGTGCAAACTCCTCCGAGATTGGATTCTCTCAATAACAAATTAATCGAGGATGGCAAATCAAAGCCATAACACCTAAAAATATAAATCCCAAGAATCTCTCTCCCCTTTAGCTCTTGATAGACCCTAGAGATTAATGGTTGAATAGTTGGAAAGGCATTCTCCCCTTTAGCTCTTGTAAAAACTACAATCAAAGTTCAACTTGTATATTAATTATAAGGCTTATGTAATTCAGGATCAATCTCAAGAGAAAATGTTGACTTATTTGAGCTGACATTGTATATTTATATTCAACAGATGATGTCCATCTAAAATTTTATGGGGAATCAGAAAACATATACATGGGTATTTTTATAGACATACCAAGCATATCAACATATAAATTAATATTAGCCATATCCAGGGCTCTTTTGCATGTCTTTCACAGGTAACATATTTCACATTACAAAAGAGGAAAGGATTTTGGGTAGTTTGAAGAATACTCACAACAGGAAACCAGTGGGACAATAAAGCAAAATCTTGTTTATGAAAGATTTCACTGGATGCTCTCAATACATTATTCAAAGGGCGTGGAGCTTCCTTTGACTTTGCAGCAAGAAAAGAGTAGCAGTAGCGATCAACTGCAGCAGAGATCAAAATTAATAAAAACACACTTGTCAATAGAGGTGAAAGTAAAAAAAAAAATTACAAATACCATAGCACAATTAATTTGTGTTGTTGGTAACATAGATTGTTCTACATGTGTCCCGTGGGTATGTAAAAGATAACATTGAAACATTTGTTTCATCACATTTGCTATTTTTTATTAGTAATAGAAGAGAGTGATTAACTTGAAAATTAAAAAGATAAAGGAAAAGAATCAGGAAAATAAATCAGAAAAATAGAGAAAGTAGAAGAGAGATCCTCACTTGCACCGCTGCACTCAAGCTTTGCCTTTCTCCTTCAGGCCTCTCTTGCAGCGCAACAGGGTATTCTCCAGTTTCCAAATTTATTATGAAGAGCAATGAAGTTAACTGCAGATCACAAAAAGGAGCATGCCATCCTCTAAAACAATATAGCAGTATAGCCATTTGGGTAATTCATTTCTATAGGTATACCCCTATTCTTTCCTCTTTGCTTGTTTAATTTTATAATTCGAAGTTCCTGGCTGCAATCAGCCATTGTCTCCTCCCAAGTCACCTGCACCCACAATCAGAGAACCAGAAAAGGGGAAAACCAAAAAATAAAACACAGAGAATTAGAAAAGAAGCAGAAGAGAAGGAAGGAGAGGAAGCGTCATTTTACCTCGCGGGCACCGCCACTCCACTGCCTGACCCCGCCTTTAGCCCTGCCAGGGCCGCAGTGCTGCAGTATTACCCCCCAACTACATCTCCACCCCCACATCTGTCATCCCTCATACACCACCTGCCAAAAAAAAAAATGGATAGAAAAGAAAAGATAAGGAAAACAAAAAAACCATGAACAGAAAAGGGAAATACAGAGAAAGCAATTAAATAGTGAGAAAACCAGAGAAATAGAGATAGAGAGGCTGCGGTAATCCAAATAGCCAAGTTGCGCCGCGATCCCGATCTTTGTTTAGTAATTGCAAAAACCAAAAAATTAATAGGTAAGAATCCAAAGATTGAGATTTCTTATAATGAAATTGTAGCCAATTTGAAATATTATCTTTTCCGCCATCTAAAAAGAAAATTAGGCACAACATAAGAACAGGAGCCCCAAGATAAAAAAGAATTAAAAGTTGAAAGGGAAAGAAAGGAAGCATGTACCGTGAGTTTTAGTGATGGAGGGTTGAGTATCACCGTAATACCAACGAACCAAAAGGGCACCCACACGGTATATAAAGCATGAAGCATTTATCAGTTGCAACCAAAAAATAGCTTTAAATGAAAAATAAACCCCACGCAGGAGCACACAAAAAGCGAAGGAGGTTTTTATCATATAACCCTTGTTCAGTCAATAACAAACCACCAGACCTTGGAAGTTGGAAGCATATTGTAGGTGCTAAAATACCCCTAACATAATTAGAGGTTATGTGAAACAAAGCTGAAATAATATAAAAAATAAATTATGACAGTTTACATACACCAATTCAATAGTTTGTGAAAAATTTAAATAGTTAACTCAATTGATGGAGTTGAGTGTTTATGGATATGAGTGCAGTGCTAAACTAAATGAAACTACCATTTGACAGCCAATGGTCTCTGAAAAAATGGTAAATTAGACCTCACTCCTATCCACAATGGCACATAGACTTGCAAGTTGACAGTGTATGGCTTAAAATGGCCAACATAAAAATTACAGCTCTATAAATTCCTTCTATCTGTTGCATCAAAATCCATAACCAGTGTACAAATAATCAGGGCGTGCAACTGTGTATATTTAATGTCAAACAGAGAAAATTATAGAACAGAGACTTGAAAGACATGTTTGAAGTTTGAACATATGTGCATTAAAATTTCTTATTCAAAGCCATCTGCAGGATATCATTAATTGCCCTAATTTCAGGGCACAATTACTCATCATAGAATCAAATAAATTTTTTTATTCAAAGGCATTTACATGATATCATTAATTACAACTTAAACTGGTAATGTTGATAAAAATTGGTGCGTCCCAGGGAGTTAACCTATACAATTTAACATATGATCAAACATATTTCAGAACAATCTTAGAACATTAAAGACATGCTTAGCAACACAATAGCACTACTGACAGATGAGATTCAGTTCAAACCTTCATACCTTTATTTCTTGATTCCAATGCACCCTCATCTATGTAAAAAGTATAATACAATGTCAAGTAATTAATAAGGATATATTTACATTTATGATTTACCAGATAATTTCTTTTAAGTGACAATTTACTAAGTTCCTACATTGTAGTGCAAAGCATGTAATGAATATGACAATGAAGGCACTATGAGCTAGAGAAGACATAAAATATAGTGTATGCTACCAGGGAGGGGAGAGATTGATATTCAAAAGTAACTCTTACCATACCCTATTACGCATTATTCAAGTGAAGCCATACATGTATTAAGCTATGAAGGACAAGCTAACAAAAGTGATGTAGGACAAGCAGTTAAAAAATGAGGTGTATAAAAAAACCTTACCCTAGTATAGAAACATTATCGCAAGGAGAAACTATTTCTTCCAGCCCAGAAGCGATGACAGGTACCAGTGTTGAACAATAATCAAAAGACCGATGAGGAATGAAAAAACAGGAAGCAGAAATGCATATAAACAAACTGTAAGGGGCAAAATGAGGAAAAAAAATAAAGCAAAACAGAGAAATTGTGAGAAGGGATGAAATCAGAGTCTTACCTGTTTGGGTTCACTCCCACTCCCACCTCTGCGCGTTGGCGCGCTCCAACAATGGCCAACCGTGACCAAGTCACCCATCTCCCTTAATACTGAAATCCTACAATTAAGCCACCGATACGACCGTCGACGGCCACGAACGGTGGTTGTAGGCTCAATTCTCGTCCCCTGGGTGCATTTCCCATCATTCCAGATCGTCTCATCACCGAGCCCACCGCTTCTCAGCGCCGCTGCAAGGCGCGACTGCGTAACCACACGAAATCACGGGCTCTTCCATCGCCAGCCACCGCAGCTAAGCCGCGCTACCAACAACCACCACCAACTCGCGCGGACAGCTTCCGTACTCCGTCGCACATATACCATAGTCTCCATTCCACTCTGATGGCACACGGCTAAAAGCTTGGACCTGCATGACCTACATTGGAGGACATGCACCAACTTTAAACCCGAGCTTCAAGCAAGGAAGAGTTGGAGAAATTAGTGTCCTACAAATAAAGGGTCACTACCCTACAAAATAAAGGTCACTACCCTACAGAAGGACACATTGACCCTGGATAGGACCCTTGTCCTATGGACCACTCTTAATTAGGACTCTCTTATATTTTCTTTTTATTAATTGTAATTTTCTTTTAATTCCTCGTATTTGGGCGCTATTTTTAGTGGGTTTATTGGTTAGTAGGTTGTCTTGCTATAAGGCTTAGGAGGTCATGGGTTCTATTCCCACATAGGATAGAAATATGACTCATCTTGTATTTTCCTACATGAGTGGACGCCATTTTGAGAGGTTTATTGGCTTAAGACTTAGCTTAGCCATAAACCTTGGGGGTCATGGGTTCAAAACCCACTTAAGAGTGTTTTCATTCACCTTTTATTTTCTTTTTTTTTATGTCCCTAAAAATCCGCCCCTCTCCCCTCTTTTCCTATAAATAGAGTCCTCTCCTCTTGTAACACACATTGAATTTTGAAGTAAAGACATTATGCCAAAATTTCTCCTCCCATTGTGAGTTGAGTGGGGCTTGGTAGTTGTTGCTCAAACCATACTGAGACTTATCTAATTCTCCTGAATTAGTGGCGTTTGACATTGGACTTATCTGCTGCAGGAGGATTCTTGCTTCAGTGGCGTCCTTATCATTTCTTCCTCTCCACTTTTTCTTTCATTTTCTATCATTTTCTTTCACTTTCTTACGTGAATATAGCTGCTGTTCCAGCACCTATATTTCGCAATTAATTACTTAATTGTGATTCTGATCGGTTGGTTTTGCTCAATTCTAGATCCTACACCTATCCTGCTATCACACTCCATGGCCACCCTCCTTTGCTCCTTTCCCTTTTCCCTCAATCTGTGACCCCTTGATCTCGCAACCGGGGGTTCCATGTTGGAACCCTAGAACTCGAGAGAACATTTGATTTTGTTGAAGAAAAAAGAGTGGTTATTTCGAGAGGAGGGGAGAAGTTATTACAGAGGAGGGGAGAAGTGGGTAGTGGGGAGAAATTGGAAGTGGTTTCTGTGGATGTTCTTTACTTCTTCTAACCCTCAATCTTTCTTGTTTTTATTTTTTTCAAAATAAATTAGGGGTATTTGGGTATAAAAATGTGGAAACGAAAAAAAAGCCATTCTGTTTATATAGCTATAGAATATATAGCTATAGATTATGTGAGATGTTTGTAGTAAGGAAAAGTTAATTAAAGCAAAAACTTAACAAATGCCTTTAGATTTTGCTTCTTTGCTATTAATTTCTTTCTCATATTGCCTTTAGCTTTCCAATCTGTTTGGTGCTTCGTGTAACGTCCTAACTTCTAATCCGAAAATCAAGCCCGTTGGGAGCCCAATACCCAAATTTCTGAAATTATTTCACGTCATTTTAATATCATAAAAACAAACATCATATATCGCTTAAGTTGCCAACAATCATTTAAACGGTATATGAAAAACATCAACTGAAATCAACATACATAATAATGCCATTACGACTACAATTTGTCCAATACATAGTAATTAGTTGGGGATACCCCATACATGTGTCCTAATAAAGAGAAGGCTCAAAGATACACATGTACAATCATATCCCCTCAAAAGAATACAATCCAACACATCAGTCTAATCATCATAGCATATACAATAGGGGTGGCAGATGGATGGATTGGATGGATTTGGATCAGGATTTTAATGGATGAATTGAAACAATCCATTAATCAATTTATGATCCATTAAAAATATATTATAAAAATCCAATTCATCCATGATCCATTAAATAAAAACCATCCAATCCATCCATTAACAACTATTTTATGGATGGATATCCAATCCATCCATACTTTTTTAAAATATTTTTTTATTCTTTTAAAATATTTTTTTACTAACTAAAGAAATTTAAAAAAATTTAACTAAAAATTTCTCTCTCTATATTTTTCCTTTATTAAAATTTTCTCTCATCTCTCTCCTTTGTTTCTCTCTCCCTTCTCTATTTCTCTCTCTCCTTCTCTCTTTCTTCCTTCTTTTTTCTCTCCCTTTTTCTCTGCTCATCTCTCTCTCCTCTTTCTCTCTCTCTCCTTTGTTTCTCTCCTCTCTCTCTCCTTATTTCTCTCCTTTGTTTCTCTCCCTTTTTTTCTCTCTCCTTTTTTTTCTCTCTCTCTGTTTCTCTCCCTCTCTCATTTGTTCTCTCTCCCCTCTCTCTCTCCTCTCTCTTCTATTTTTCTCTCCCCTTTGTTTCTCTCCTCTCTCTCCCCTGTTTTTCTCTGTCCACCGACCAATATATTATGGCTGTTAATTATATAATGTTTTTATTACATATCAATATATTTTTATGCGTCCAATTAAGGTCTTGTCAACAAGTAAGGAAGCTAGAGTTAGTAGACGTCAGTAACAAATATCAAATATCACACTTTCTAAGATAAATAACAAAAGTAACTTAAATCTAACTTGGGAAGGTAATTAAACTATTCTTTATCAATAAAATTGCTACAGAAAATAATTATATGATTTGATTGTGAAAATTTATTTTGTGTTTGATAAAATTTTAATGAAATTAATAAAAGCAAACTTCAAAAAATCTAACAGCCGCAATATTTAAAAATTTTAAACTCTAAGAATTAATCAAATAAGACAGGTCTAAAAATGATTGAAAGAAGTATTGGAATATAAATATATAACTATCTAAATAATTTTAATTAATTAAAATGTATTTATCAGTCAAAACAAAAAAATTAATTTATATAAACATATAAATACCTAATAAAAAAATCATATTAAAAAAACAAAAATGTATTATATAATTTTTTTTAATGAAACTTAATATATATAGTGGTTGTTTGGTTCCAATTAATGATATTTTTTTTAACGTAACCAATAATCAAACAAAAATAAAACTTAATAAATAAATACTATTTTTAAAAAGAACACGGAACCAATTCTCATTCAATTCATGTCAGCCCATCCTTTAGCTATAAAGGTATTTTACAACGGAATAAAGAGAACAAAATAAGCCGAGGGTAAGTCTATCGCTTGGGAGAGCCCGCATTGATTATCTTTGAGTGTGAGTGGCGCCTGGTAACTCGGGGTCATAAGCAATATAGTTTGTCTACAGTATTATAGAGTAAACCTAAAATAATAGATAGTTTTTACATGCACAAAGGGTGTGATGATGAAGTTCAATCCTAATCCAAGTAAAGTGTCTCTAACTCTTCCTTTCTATTTTTTATTACTTATTAATTTGCAATTTATAATTTCCACGCACAATATTCTCACAAATCTATTATTTGTCTCTTGACAAATAGACAACGAATATACGCGAGTTGACCGTTCCCTGTGGATACGATATCTTTCTTACTATTATACTACTGATTTTTGGTTTGCTTGCCAGAAACCCATCAAGTATTTTTGACGCCGTTGCCGGGAACGGTTTCCAATTCGTGTAGAACTTGGAGGTCTAATTATCAAGGTATCTATCTTAGGATTATTTTATTTAGGAAAATTTTATTTTTAATTATCTTATTTTATTATTTTCTTTTTTTTAAAAAATATATTTTATTTATTTTTAAAAAAAAAGAGAAGAGAAGATAATAATTTTTGTTCCACTCTCCTAAGCTAACATTTGTTTGAGATCCTTGAGAGGACAAGTAACAGAAAAAGGGGCAAGGATAAACTTAAGGAGACAATCTCAACACTCTCTGTTCAGCTACCCCAAGAGAAGTAAATGTTGAATGGCTTCTGAATGAAAAAATCCACCAAGAAGAACGCTTGGAGATTATGTTAGACAGCAAAAACCAAAATATTTCTCCCATGCACCGATTCAAGGTAATTCTCTAATTACAATAATTATTCTAACAATCTTTCACACAGGATTGGGAAGTTACCAGAATCAAAATTTTGGTGGGCAACAAAAATGCTATTTCATCCCATAAGCAGACTTTTGAAGATGAACTCAGGGTAGAAATAAGAGTTTGAAGCAGTCATTAGAAGCTAGACCAACTTTCTCAGCCACCACAACCAGTTCACTCTTATCCTAGCCAGTCACCACAATTAATTTGTGATTTTTGCGGAGGTAATCATCTCAATGGTCACTGCTCTTATCCGGACATTCAAGAAGAGGAAACTGAAGCAATACAAGAAAGAGAAATTGAAGAAAGGAAATTAGAGGAAGCTGCTAAAGAAAATATAGAAGAAGAAAAAGAAGAGTTCACACATGCACTGCAAGCCAGGGAAACACTACCATATCCAGAGAATCCCTCCATGGAAGATATGAACATGATATTTGCAGCCTTCATAAAGAAGTAACAAAATAGTGCAAATCAACATCCCAATGTTGGAGGCCATGGAGCAATTCATGTTGGAACTGCTCAACAAGAATAGAGAGTCTCCCTGATGCAACAATTGAACAGATAGCAAGAAGCATTAGACAAACCAACAGTCAGAATAGAGCTCAGCAAATGCACTACCCAACCCTGAAGAACAGTGTGATGACATTGTTCAGCTGTAGGGAAGGAAATCAATGACAATCTGGCTGATGAATATGATAAAGCTGAAGAAGAGGAACTAGAGGAAGAAGAAGAAGGTCAGCAGCAAGAAGAAGAAGAAGAAAAAGGAGAGGAGGAAACAGAAAGATGGTGCTTGAAGAAGATATGACTGTGAAAGGGAGAAAGAGAATAACACATATGAGGGTGTACATGAAAAAGATCAACAAAATGAGAAAAAGATTGAACAGGGAGATGGTGAAACAAAGCCCGAGGAAGGAAGGGAAGTGGTACCAAGAACAGAGACCTTGCCTTATCCAACCAGTCCTCCAAAGGAAGATCAAGAAAGGCATGGTGCAAGTGATAAACCTTCCAGATTTCACAAAAGAAAGGCCTTGCGATCACACTGACCAGGACAAGGCAAAGAGAAGAAAAGTCAAGCTAGATGCAAATTCAGAGCCTAGAGCCAGATTGAAGATCAAATGGTCAGGTGTGTTCCATATCAAGGACCCCTGCGAAGCAAAGAAATTGAGAGCAATCAACTGTGAATCATCTAAGCTTTAGGAAAAGAAGACTCATGCACATGAGAGCAAGATAATAAGAAAAGAAGAGTCAAGCCAAGGGAGTCAAAAGCATGGTCTAACTCCAAGAAGAAGCCCAAATGGTCAAAGTCAGTTCACACTACAGGTTGCTCCAGGCAAGATTATGGGGAGGTTTATTGGGCCAAAGAAAGGAAGGGTGCAACTCACAAGCTCACTAAAATATTTCAGTTTCAGCCACCTTGAGAGAACAGGCGTCGAGCTATCAGACGTTAAACAAGCGCTTTATGGGAGGCAACCCAAAGATTTTTAAAGTTTTTAATTAATTTCAGTTTTGTTTTCTTGTTTGTTAATTAGGATTTTTCTATTCAGGAAATTTTCAAAATTGATTGGAATAAGTTTATGGATTTTAAATAATAGGAAGTAGCAGAAAACGTGACTGAAAATTGTAAAATTACATTCTGTTTTCTGCGCTTCAACCTGCGCTGTATCGCAGGGTGAAGCGCATGATACGAAATTTTAAAATCTTCTATTTCTCATGTGCTGTTTCTCTACTTCCTAAGCTCTTCTTTTCACTCTTTCCACTCATAACTTGCATCAATTTTGAAACTTTCATTATATTTTCTTTAATTTTTACCAATTAAAATCTTCATTTACTCCATTTTTATGATTTGCACTTTAGGATAGTGATATGAACCTTGAGGTTCTATTTTGAATGGACCTTAGAAAATTCTGAATAAAATATCACCTTTCTTGACAAGCACCTTTTCTATTCTTGCAATATTTTCTTTTGCTTTTCCTTTTGCTATTTTCTTTTCTTTTTCTCTTTTCTTTGGAATTCAAACACTATTTTAAAATAAAATAGAAGGATGACAAAAACTAATATTCAACCTTTGATTACTTGAAAGATAATCACATATATTTCAAGTAGTACGTATAGGAAAAATAGGTTTTTGAACAAACTAGAAGAAGTAGGAAAATTAGAAATGATAGAAGATGGACGTCACACTTTCAAGACTTGAAAGATAAGTCCTTGAAGATACACACACAAGGTGAAGAACCTTTGATAATCTTCAACTCTTGACTAGCAAGAAATTTAGAGAAAATCACTTTCACTAAAGAGAAAATCACTTTCACTTATATTGATAAACTTGGCATAAAACATCTAACTTTTCTTGCATGCATGTAGCATGTATTTATAGAGTTTACAAGGTGAATTAGGGCCATGCAATCAGCTGCACCTTCACGCCCAAATACTCCCAAAAATACCCCTTACACACTTCCCATGAAACCCTAATTACATTACTAAAATTAAATAAATTAAAGGAACAAAAAAAAAAAAATAGCTTCTAAAACTTAACTTAGGCAAGCTTAAGTGGCCGCAACTTCAACCAGAATTTTGTAGCACATGTGGCTGCATTATTACATGAAATGTAACCATAAATCATGGATTAAAATGCTCATTGAATCAGCCATTGAAGTGGCTGCCCAAAACAGCCACAATCCATCAAGAATGCCTTCATTGTGTAACCTCCATTTCATGAATGTGGCCGCCACTTTGATGGCAATTGAACCAGCCATTTACAACCTTCTAAACTCCTTATTTAGCCATGTGATGCATGTGTTGGCCGCCCAAGTAATGGCATATAACTCAGCCAATTTACTCACTTGTTAGCCCATGCTTGATGACACTTAACTCACCCAATTATGCATATGTTGGCCACCCCACTTTATGGCATATTACTCAGCCATTTAATCACATGTTGGCCGCCCCATTTTACTAGGTGGAAGGTCTCCATGTGGCTTGAAATAAGTCCAGGTTCATGCACCAGAAACACACACTTTCTAACGACTAGTAGACATGGTTTTAATGCATTTATCACCTTGTCTTGTAACCACCAAAAATTAATCTCCTTTTGTATAACCACTAGCATCTTATTGAAAGTAAATAAAACATCATAAATCAACAAATTGGTGGTTGAATTGGCCGCCCACCATGGCCTCATCTCATGCTAATGAAGGTTCTTCAACTGGTAGTTGCATTAAATGCAATTGTAGCTTCATCAATGCTTCCTCCTTCTTCAACCTCCTTTGCCTTTCTTGTTTGCGCCCCTGTCATGATTCCCCCTAGTCTTTTGACTGCTTTGATGTCCTCATCAGGTAGCAACTTTAAGATTGTGAATATTATTGATTATTGCTAGCTTAAATGTGATTTTGGCTGTGTGGGAACATGAAGAACAAAATTGTTTGATTGGAATGCTCTTTGTTTTGTGAGTTCTTGAATTTGAAAGTGTTATGCTCTGTTTCTTTCAAAAATCTTGAACTTTCACTTTCCATGGATTGATTGAATGCTTGCAAAACAAATAAGTATGTTCTGTTTTTTAGGAAGTCACTACCAAGTGCACTGAACTTTTGTTGTGAAGATATTAATTCACTGAATTATGCATGCAAATTGGTTAATGATAGGCTTCCATGTTCTTCATGAATTGATAAGGCATCATTAAATTGAATGTGTTGTTATTTGACTTTTCAGATGTCAGAATTAAATTGTTGGTCTTTCCCGTGGCTTTAGCTCACGAGGAGAAGGCATTGTGAAGAAGATCAGAGAATATGATCCCATGAGAATCATAAGTGCACAAACTGCTGCAAAGTATAAAGACTAGTTGACCTCAAACCAATCAGGAGTACTAGACCCATACCCAAGCATGCTACTTGAAGAGTTCCGGATATTCTTGCAGTGGCCTGGGGACAGGCCTATTCATCCAGGGGGAGGTGGAGCAGCAGCAGGACAAGTCCTTACAGGATACAGAGGATGAAGATTGATACTGGTGTTTTCTTTCTTTTAGTTTTTCTTTTAATTTCTATTATTTTATTTAGTTTTTCTTTTAATTTCTATTATTTATAGATTTTTTTTGTAATTAATTAGGATTTTGTTTTGTATTTCATTATTTTTTAAATTTTTAGAATTTTTAAAAATTTTTAGGACCTTAGGAAATTAGGATTTAAGGCAACTTTTCAAAATCTCTATAATTAAGTAGATTAACTAACCAGTCTAGGAAAGATGATAGAATTTTGTGATTAATTCCATAATAAGTTAGGATTAGGGGTACTTCTCAAGAGAACCTATCAGGATAGTTAATTAAAACCAATAAGTGCTTTATCAAGGAATTTTAGCCAATAACCGGTGAGCTGAGAGCCCAAACACTGAAATTGAGAGCTTTTCACCGCTGCTTGTCAACTGTTATTGCTTGAGTTTCTGAATTTTGTCTTGCTAGTGGAAGATATGGAAGTGACAAAGGCATGTTTTGTGATTATAATATTTTGCTCAGTGCCAAATAGCCAACCTTGATTAAATGTTTCCATTTATTGATTGCCCATTTGAGCCTTTAATATTTCTTTTTGAATGCAACCCTAGCCATACTTAATGATTATATCATGTCCCTTCACACTTGGGATTGAGAGCAAGGTGCAACACAACAAGATGGGACAAAAGGTTGGTGGATTGAAGGATCAAAGAATTTTCAAAGAGCAGACACAAGAAATCAAAAAGAAGAGTACTCCCTCATGAATAAATTCTCTATATTATTGTTTATGAAAAAAAAAAACAAAGTTCAAACAAAAAATATTCTGCACAAAAAGTGTGGAAATTGAATAAGTTGGGGGAGTACTTCTTCAAACAAAGAGGTCAGCTGAAAAAGGTGACAATTCAAGATGACATGGCAGATGGAGAGAAGTCCCAAGCACAGCCACAAGATGCTCTCTATTCAAAGTGTTCATTGCATATCCAGAAAACCATAATTTCTTGATAGCCCAACCTCATTACAACCAAAGAAAGACCTTTTGATCCATGTTAACTACTTGCAGGTTCAGATATTGGAAACGACTATCAATTCTAGTTGTTCAATGGTGGTGAAAAAGATTGAGGGAAATACTTACCGTGAGAATGAGAGATTTCCTTGGTTTAATCACTTATTGCTTTAATTGCTATTTTTGAGAAGTTTGACTGATGTTTGTGTTCTATTCTGATTTAGGATTGGTAACATCCCTTATTCCTGAATTTTCTTATGTTTGGAAGTGACTGCTGCTGTAACAAGGAGATGATGAAAAGTTCCTTGAATTTGGTTTTTGAATTGTTTGAATTACACAGGGGATAGAATTGATTTTTTGATTGCAAAGAGGTCCTCTTGCTTGAGGACAAGCAAGAAGTTAAGTTGGGGGGTATTTTGATAAGTGAAAATCATATGATAAATTAGAGCACATTTTAGTTCACTTATCAAGGATAAAATGGTATTTTTGCCCCAGTTTAATCCCTTTTTATTTAATATCAGATAAATTGTATTTATTAATCTTGGATTTGAATTTGATGCTATTTTAATAGAAATATTGCTGATTTTTGCAGGATATTGCAAAGATTTGATTTGAAGGAAAGATAGCATTAAATGAGGGAGATATCTGCAAGATTTGAGTTTGATTGAAGACATTTAATAAAGATTTGAAGAAGATTTGAGGCAATCAATGAGAAGACCACTGCCAATCAAACAAGGATTCTGCAGACAACCTTTCCAATTAAATCCAAGATGCTCAATAAATGCAAGATTTCATCAAGAAAAAGGGAAACAAGGAAAGACAAATAAACCAAAACCAGTCTCGGGGAGAGATCAAGTTAAAAAGAGAAAGTTTGAAGCTGCAGGACGTATTATGCGCTTCAACCTGCGCTGTAGCGCAGGGGAAGCGCAGCTCTCTGGATCCTGCGCTGTAGTGCAGGGTGAAACGCAAGTTACGAATATTTTTGCCCTGTTGCCGTTTTAGATAGATTTCTCCCAATTTCCTTTGTCTTCCTTAGCCTATAAATAGGACCTCATTGCACCAGATCAAGGTGTGCACGATTATTGTAATTCAGTTATATTCCAGTGATAATGCACCAGTTCTAATTTTAGAGTAGGAGAGGAGGAGCGCTTCACAAGGATTGAAGATGGTGACAACATCTTTGGTGGTTTGTTTGGCTACCTTGTGTAGTGAACTCTCCATTAGGATTGAATGTAATTGATTCTATCCCCAAGTGTATCTAACCTCTATATTATTATTTCCTGAGCTCTCTGTCTATATATTGGTAATCTTATTCTGTGCTTAATTCCTAACTTCCGCGCTTGCGCCAGATTTATAGGCTAGTTTCGACTAGGATTGAGGATGGGGGAGCGGATTCTGAAGAAACCCAAACTCTGATTGAATAAGAGAACTCGGTACTCTGTGACCGACACATGAGCGTTTCTAATGAGCAATGGGTAGTGACAGTACTCTAGCGAAGGGCGTTTACAGGATTAGGCCTTAGTATCGATAGCAAAGGATTAGTTGATTGTCAATCCAGGACCGACACATGGATGTATCCTAATGAGTAATGGGTAGTGTGAGTACTCTAATGAAGGTGCATCTACAGGATTAGGCCTCGTTTATCAATTAGTTCTTTTACAAACGGAATAAAGAGAACAAAATAAGCCAAGGGTAAGTCTGTCGCTTGGGAGAGCCCGCATGGATTATCTTTGAGTGTGAGTGGCGCCTGGTAACTCGGGGTCATAAGCAATATAGTTTGTCTACAGTATTATAGAGTAAACATAAAATAATAGATAATTTTTACATGCACAAAGGGTGTGATGAGATGAAGTTCAATCCTAATCCAAGTAAAGTGTCTCTAACTCTTCCTTTCTATTTTTATTACTTATTAATTTGCAATTTATAATTTCCACGCACAATATTCTCACAAATCTATTATTTGTCTCTTGATAAATAGACCACGAATATACGCGAGTTGACCGTTCCCTGTGGATACGATATCTTTCTTACTATTATACTACTGGATTTTGGTTCGCTTGCCAGAAACCCATCAACTAAGGGTTATGGTAGGTAGAAGTTAGAATGAAAGTGTGGGACTCATAGGAGTATGGGAAGTTGATGTCATTAGTGATAGAGGGTAATCCTAGCTTTTGGTTAAGTTATTCTATGGGTTAGGTGTGATCCTAAAGGAAAATAGAGGAAATAAATTAAGATCTCTAAACCCCCGTCAGTGTATGTTCATGTTGATAGTTGTTGTTATCTCAAACTTAACCTTCTTAGTGATCGTTTTTGTCCTTCGATAGGTCCGGTTACACGTTACAACCAGGTGATACATGCTTTTAACCCAATGATGGTGAGATTGTACAAGTCTTTCATTCAGTTTTAGTGTGCAAGTGGTAAGCCAATCCTTTATTCCCTAAGTTACTAGGCTAATGCTCCTAAACCCCCAATGGGCTATTAAAGGTAACCTCGACCCTTGTAGACACATGTTAAGCATCTAATCATTTAGTGCGTGATTGTTACGTGGCATATTGGAGGAATTCCTAGTTTAGGAACTAAGTGAGAATTTGATATACCTTATCAACCCATGACCCTATAGCTATCATATCCCACTTTAGAGCCCGAGGACTGTTAAGCCTTTGAGACTACCACCATGTGGTTCACATTTGGGTTCTGTTTAGGCATTGTCGTCTAGTTAGAACCTCTTGACCAATTTCGTTTGAGCTAGAGGATAAACACCAAAAATTTGAGGGGAGTAAGTAGCAGTGGAGACTTGGATTGTTGAGGGCATCTTGTAGGTTACAATCACGGTTGGTTCTTTCTAGTTTAGGCCTATTTGGGTTGTGGATATATAAGGAATAAGGTTCTTGAACTTAACCAAGTGTTCTGGGGTTATGTGTTAGTGCTCGGGTAATGATCCTTTCTAAGTCATTCGTGGCGAAGCTAAGTCTATGGATTAGGCTCCTTAGTCTCCCTCTTGTTGTGTCCTTAGGGTAGGAACCTTGATCTCTATGATCCATGGAAGAAGAAAATCTTGTGAAATCTGGAATTTTTACTCAGTGTATATCTCCTAGGAGGATTGATGGTTCATGGTTAGTTAAAGTTTTGGTTAAGGAATAGTGCTAAGCTTAGTGTACTGAGTTCAATCGAAGTGTCGAACCTTCTCATTCCTTGTCCCGTACCTCGAGGGCTTATGTTATCCACCTAGGTTTGGGTGTGTCCCCTGGCCACAAAGGCAATTGAATATCCCTTCAATTGTTGTGGTTGTCAGCTCTAGACAGTAGAGGTTGATGTCATGGTATAGAGCTTGAGTCTGAACTCAGCCCCTAGTTGAAGTGTGAGACGATCATGTTTGCTATACTTGTGCACATGATGAAGTGATAGGTACAAGCAGACCTACACACTATCATGTTTTGGTGTTTGAGGTTGTTTTCCTAGATGGACTACCAGAGGTTGTCCATTCCCAATCAGATGTGTGTCAGAGGAGTACCACGTGGGTGCAACTCTGTATTCTGTTGTTGAGGTCTGTATGATTCTGTTTTTGAAACCCTAGAGTGAAATAAAGTCGATTAGAGGATCATGTTTCAGGCCAACTTGCTTTCAAGGTTTGCTTGTAGTTTCATGTGATAGACTTGAACCTCGAAGGCTTAAGGAAGGGCCAAGCCCTTAAGGGGGGTAGCTTGACGGAAGGAGACTTGGGGATCCGTAGCTTGTTTGACCAAACAGTTGAGTTACCCTAGAATGGGGAGATCAGAGGTAGGCAGAGTATCAGTTGTAGGTAGGGTGTGGGGGTTAGGCCCAACCCGACCCTTTGAACCAGAGTGCGTAGCAGAGGCTTGCACCCATTCATCTTTTGACATTAGGATACCCCGAGCTAGATAAAAGGCCAGGAAGGAGTGAATTTATTAAGGGGTGACCCGTAGTCTTCTAGAATCTGTGCTAAGGTAGTCATGGGGTGGATTAGAATTCTTTTGGAACCCTACGGGTAGAGGTCAGGTTGTACGATGACACAACTTGCAGGTGTAGTAACTTAGGGTGGAGGGATCATAATGGTTTACTTTTAGGTGACACGAACACTGTGGGGAAATTAAGGGTCAGGTTAGGAACTTGAATCCAGAGTTGAAAAGCGAAGAGAGAGGTTAGGACAGTGATGTAGCGAGTCAGACTTGGAACGGGTGTAAGGGGAGCAATGGGAGCCGGAATTGAAATAGAAGGCAGAAGAGGCAAGATTAGGAGATCAACCAACCCTTAGAGCCTTCGAGCCACCTTGAGGAATAAAGGTATTAGTGATCGAATGAAAAGTCTGGGAAAATTCCAAGTACACAAACATAGATAAGAATGGGAGTGTGACCCTGCGTTAGGATAATCAGAGCAAATTTTGAGGACAAAATTTATTTAAGGGGGGGTAGAATTGTAACATCCCAAGATTAGAACCTAAAATGGTATAGTGAAAGTCTTAAGTTATGGATTCGATCAGGAGAAGAAGAACAAAGTTGGGAGGGAAATTAGATGAGGAGGACTAAGTTAGAAGGGAAATTTAGAAGGAGAACTAAGTGGGAATGGTAGGATTTTGGAAAAAATAATTAGGAATGGCAAGAGTCAGAGCAACCTAAATCGTAGTGGAGCTCATGTGTTGAATAAGGGATTGAGGGCCTTCAGAAAAAGTGGAGGAAGAGAGGAGTTTTTTGATGCGAGGGAATGCGCTTCAGCACCCTCTAAGTGCACTTCAGCACACTCGGGGGGCTGCAGCAAACTTAGAGGGCGCTTCAGCGCACACCTCCACTTTAAGTAGGGTGGCCTCTATCTTTGGCGCGCCTCAGCGCACCCTGTTCTTGTTCCAGCGCGCGTCCTATTTGAAGGGATGGAGCCCCTGACTTAGGGCGCTACAGCGCGCCATCCCTTTGTCCCAGCGCATTTGCGCTGCAGCCTCCTGGAGCCTGTGCGCTCCAGCGCCCTTTTAGTGCGCCCCAGCGCACACTTAAGTGTTTGGCTTTTAAGCCTTGCGCGATTCCCTCCCCCTCATTTCTTCTTCTTCTTCTTCAACTTGTAATTAGAGAGAGGTCAGAGAGTTTAGAGAGAGAAAGGGGTTAGGGTTAAGAAAGGAAGAAAGATTTGAAGTCATCTCCACCATTCTCAAGCTTGGGATCATCTCCACCTTCCTCCTCCTCCTCCTCCTCCATTGTTCTCCATTTGAGGTGAGTGTGGTTCTCACTCACTTATTTCTTAGTTATTCTCCTATGTATGCTCCCTATTCTTCCTCCCCTTTCTATTATAGTTGATTATGTATGAGTTTATGCAAAACCTAGGGTTGATTGCTAGATTAATTGGATATATGGATTGTTGGCCAAACCCTAGGTTAGGAAATTAGGGATTTGAGGAATTTCTTGAATGATGGATGATTGATCCTTGATTGTGTGATTATTGGAGGTTAAAAATAGGATTTATGTATGGATTCCCTTGGATTGCTTGATTTTGGATAAAACCCTAGGTTAGAGGATTTGGGGGTTTTCATGAAATTGAAGGTTTGGGGTGTGATTATACTTATAATTGCTCATGTTTATGTATTCCATTATGCATGTGCATAATATAAATGGTTGTACATGTTTTTACCCCCATCATGTTCATAGAAAATGTTTTGGATCTTTGACCTCATGAAAATGGTAAAGGAAATGTTAAAGGAAATGTTAAAGGAAATGATTATGGGTCTTCGGACCTCTTGGCAATGGATTTGGATCTTTGATCTCATGTTTAATGTGCATTTACTTACTATTATGAAATTCCTAATGGTTGCATGCTCAAGAAAGGTTTTGGTAATGGTTAAGGTCTCTCGGCCTTGGTAATGGTTAAGGTCCCTTGGCCTTGGGAATGGTTTAGGCAAGGTCTTTCGGCCTTCAGGGACGACGGTTCCTGTTAGTCTGAGCTCAGTCTAGCCTAGGGAAAGGAAACCCTTGGTGCGGGGTTAAGCACCTGAGCAATTTAATTGTGTTATCTATGTGTGGCATGAACATGATTAGGAAAGTTATGAGTTTATCTGTTGTTTCATGGGCATGTTCATGATTCCCTATGATTATCACTCCACTTATGATTGCTATTGAATGATTGATGTTACATGTCTTGTACTTTCATTCTGAGTGTTTTGCGAACTGTTCAGATTTGCTATATTGTTGTTTGCCATGTGTTTTGCCTCCCCACACATGCACACACCGTTACCTCACTCACTGGGATGTAGTCTCACCCCACGTTATAGGGAATCACTTTCAGTTGTGCAGGTTAGGGTTCCTTAGCGTTGTATGAAGAGCCGAAGTCCGGTGGCAGATACTCCCGCCTCCTCAGCTGCCAGTTAGACGTAGGAATTTTATTTTTGCATTGTTACTAACGTATTGAAATGGTTGATATTCATAAATGTGATGTATTGAATGGAACTATTATGATTATTGATGAGAATGTCTCATTTTGGCCATGGAGGCCCATTTTATTGTAGAATTGGATTAGATATTGTATAATATAAACTGTACTAGTGTTTGCTGATTTTCAGGTTAATCTGAAAATTGAGAAATGTCTAGTTTACAGGGGAAACTCTGTCGGATTTCCGGTAGGAGTTTATGGACCTTAACACTCTAAGTGTTGGTTCGTCCCCGGGTTCCCGTTTAGTTTTTACGGCGTGTTTTGAGATGTATGAATGTTGTGGCAGCCTAAGTGAGCGTTGGATTGCTTAGGCGTTAATTGTGATTGCATGACGATATCGAAAATGGAGCGAAATAATTTTATAAATTCGGAATAGTGTTTCCAACGGACATTATTCTCGAATAGAGGAATTAGGACGTTACATGAGGTAAAATGTAAATACCTTTGTAAGTGCTCAAAGAGCCCGGAGGCTTTCCTTGCCTTGGACTGGGGCACCATCCCCTCACCGTAAATTTTTAATGTACCAAAAAAAACATGTAATTCTATGGAAACCCACGCCACAACCAAGGCTAGTCCAGATTAAACATGTAATTGTATAAAATCTTTATTAAGTATATTAATATATTAAGATAAAATTCAAATTTAAATATATTAATATATTAAGATATTTTTATTATCAATATATTAAAATAATATATTTTTATTATTTAAATTAAAAATATTGACATTTAATTAATTAAATGTTTGAACTTGTTATAAATATTAATATATTAATATAGTTCAAGTACATTGGAGGACACCAAAGACAACATTCATTAGTTAAAGAAGCTGACAAAGACAACATTCATTAGTTAAAGAAGCCGACAATGTATACTGTCAAACAAAATACTAGCTTAGATGCGGTTTCAATTAAAAATCAATAGACCCATCTATGCATATGTACATATATGAATATGCATGTAAAAATGGAATCATATCTTCTATATCAACATCACACTTGCCATATGCATTTGACCCAACCCAAATTAATGTTGAACTATAGAAACCAAAAAAAAAAGTCTAGATCCGAGTACCGAAAAGTAAGTCTCCTCACCTCCCCCTGAAGGGAATCAAGCATATGGTCAGGGTGCAGCGGAAATATATGGATTCCCTCCCTTGTTATGATCGTTTTGCGAAAACACGAATCAAGGAATAAAAGGTATTGAAACGAAAGGTCGTACCTTATTAGGATTACAAACGAGGCAAAAGTAGCCACATCTCTATTGGTATCCATGCCAACAACCGTACTAGGAAACCCTCCTCAACTCTGCTAGTAGCCTTAGAGAGTAAAAAGCGATTGCTCATGTGTCTCTGGGGTAGTGCATCTCATTCTCTATTTATAGAGCGGTGGCTAGGGTTTTACCCCCTCACTCACTTAACCCTCAAACTTATGGGCTTGGCCCATTATGTTATAATAATTCTAATTAAATTAAATTAGAATTATTATCCTTTTCCTAGTGGCTTGTTGTATGCGTGTGACCCAATAGGCTTTTAATATTTGGTTATGATATTAAAATAAAACTCTTTTATATTTAATATCATAAATAGTGAGCGGCATCTAGCAAAACATCACTATCCAAATATTGAGAATATCAATAACTTTGATAAATCCTATTTTATGATAATTTATATGATCTGTCCCTTTGTCCAAATATCTAATTAAACACAAGGGCTTGAATTGTGTTAACCTTATATAGTTCAATTTATATTTCCTTGATCACCAAGTAGACTGTACAGAAAATAAATATCTCATATTTATCCTCCTGAGCATGGTCATGCATTTTGCAGTATCACTTTATCAAGAGGCCTACAGATATAACTCCTATTACATAGGAGGGACAAATCCCATCTAAGGCACTCACATTCCTCCACATAATTTATTATATGTCCAAATACCAACTTTATGATCACCCTGTTACAGGCAACGTTTGATGATATTCAAAACACATAATTCCTTATGTAGGAATCATAGTGATTTCAGGTGAAAGGACTTTATATATAACATTTATCAATTTAAAAAACGTTCATGACACTTATGTAACAATCCATGCAACGTTCTTAAGGTGGGTCTGTCCAGTACACCATTACTCTTAATGTGTACCTATGTGAGCACATGATATCTCATATCCATGATCTGTGAGATGTGATCATCAATGAACTCACATACTAGTCTAAATGCATCTTTGTCCTAAGATGATACTTGACTAGGGACTATTGAAGAATAGTTCTTCATAAGATCTCACGATCAAGTCATCTACTTGATTTCTTATGAAGTTTAAGCTTACTATTCTAAGGACAATAATTATATTCTAAAAGAATAAGTTTGCCTTTATAAAATAACATGATACAAGTGATGAATGTTCATAAATATATATAAGTCTCTAGTGCAAATTCCTAACAATCTCCCACTTGCATAAGAGACATTCAGACATAACTCTTATGCCCAATGATCTAGTGTGCCCTTCATACTTCTGTTGCACAAGGGGTTTAATGGGTTTGTAACAACGACTGTTTCTTGCTTCGAACTTTTCTAGCTCACAGCGCCACCATTCAAACAAAACATATAACCTGATTGCGATCTTCAATCATCTTTGTCGGTTTGGAAGCTAGCATCAGTGTAACCCTTTACAAGTAGCTCTTCCTCACCTCCACATATCAAGAATGAATCCTTAGTTCTTCTCAAGTACTTAAGGATTTTTTTGACTGTTGTCTAGTGATCTTCACGAAGATCAGACCGGTATCTGCTAGTCATGCTTAAAGCATATGATATTTCTGGTCGAATACATAACATGGTAAACATGATAGACCCTATAGCGGATGCATAAGGAATCTTACTCATGCGACCTCTCTCTTCTTCACTGGAAGGAGAATGAGCCTTAGATAGGCTTATACCATGTGACATAGGTAAAGATCCCTTCTTAGAATCTCGCATGTTAAACCGTTTTAACACTTTGTCTATGTATGTACTTTGACTTAGGCCAAGTAATCTTTGAGATGTATCTCTATAGATCCTGATACCTAACACATAGGTCGCTTTGCCCAAATCTTTCATAGGAAAAACAATCTCCTAACCAAGTCTTTACAGATTGAAGGGTAGAAATGTCATTTCCTATGAGGAGTATGTCATCTACATACAAAACCAGAAAAATCACAAATGTTGTCACTAACCATTTTGTAGACACAAGGTTCATCTTCATTTTAATGAAACCAAACTACTTTACAACTTAATCAAAAATGAAGATTCCAGCTTCTAGAGGCTTGCTTTAATCCATAAATGGATTGTTGAAACTTGTATACCTTTAGGCATAACAAAACCTTTAGGTTGTATCACAAACATATATTCAAGAAGGCTGTCTTGACATCCATTTGCCAGATTTCATAATCATGGTAAGTTGCAACAACAAGCAAGATTCGAACAGATTTAAGCATGACAATTGGGTAGAAGATTTCATCATAGTCTACACTATGAATTTGCGTGAAACCCTTTAGCCTCCAACCGTGCTTTAAAGGTACTTACATTACCATCCATGTCAGTTTCCTTTTGAAAACCCACTTGCATCCTATGGGTTTTATCCCTTCGGATGGCTCAATCAAGGTCCATACCTTGTTAGTGTACATGGAATCCATTTCAGATCTCATGGCATCAAGCCATTTCTCAGATTCTTGGACCCAAAAGAGCTTCTTGATAGATCACTGGTTCACCTTGATCCATTAGCAATACATCCCATTCCTGAGACACAAGGAAACCATATCTCTCAGTTTGGTGATGTACCCTATCTGACCTACGCAAGTCATGCGCTACTTGAGAAGGTGGCTCCATAATACTTTGTGGTATCTGCTCTTGTTCCATTATTGGCTCATTGCTACTCTGTGGTACTTGAATTTCTTCAAGTTCTACTTTCCTCCCACTTATTTTCTTAGAGACAAATTCCTTCTCTAAGAATACAGCAGTCCTAGCGACAAACATTTTGCCTTCGCTAGGATTATAGAAGTAGTAACCCTTAGTTTCTTTTGGGTATTCTACAAATAAGCACTTATCTGATTTGGGTCCTAGTTTATCTGAAACTTGGAGTTTCACATAAGCTTCAAAACCCCAAATCTTCATAAAAGACATACTAGGTCGCTTCCCAGTCCATATCACATATGGTGTCTTTATAACAGCCTCAGATGGAACACGGTTTAGTGTGAAGGCTGTTGTTAACAAAGCATGACCCCACAAGGGAGTCGGGGAGATCAGTATGACTCATCATAGATCGAACCATATCTAATAGAGTTCGATTTCTCCTTTCTGAAACTCCATTCCATGAGGTGTTTCAGGAGGAGTGAGTTGAGATGTTAGCCCACACTCTCTTAGGTAGTCATCAAATTGTTGGCTTAATTATTTTCCACCTCGATCTCATCGAAGTGTTTTTAATAGTCTTGCCAAGTTGGTTATGTACTTCATTCTTAAATTCCTTGAACTCTTCAACGGACTCGGATTTGTGTTTCATAAGATATACAAATCCACATGTACTGAAATCATTAGTAAAAGTGATGAAGTATTGAAAACCTCCTCTAGCCATTGTGCCCATGGGCCCATATACATCACTATGTATGAGGCAAAGAAGATCACCGACCCTTTCACCCTTTTCCGGTGAATGGGGTTTTGGTCATCTTCCCAAATAAATAAGATTCACATGTCTCAATTGATTCAAAATCAAATGAGTCCAAATAACCATCTTGGTGGAGTTTGGATATGCATTTCTCATTTATGTGGTTAAGCAACAATGCCAAAGATGAGTCGGGTTCAAAAAATTTATTTTGACCCTTATGTTATAGATAGGCACTTCCATGTCAAGAACATATTGTTCAACTTTTCACAACCATTTCATTCAAATAAATTGAATTTTTCTTTATAAAAACACTCTTTTCTAAACAAGAAATGGAATTAAAATTCCCACTAATGGTAGGTAAAAAATAACAATTATTTAGTTCAATAACTAGTCCAGTTGGCAAAGTTAAATAATAGGTTCCTACGGCTAAGGCAACAACTCTTGCTCCTTTTCCCACACCTAGGTCGACTTCTCCTTTAGCCAATGACCTACTTCATTTAGATCCTTCACATTCACATTAATGTGAGATTCACATCCGGTATCCAATACCCAAGATACAAAAGTAGGTAAATTGACTTCTATAATATATATCTCTGAAGCGGAAGTCTCACTTCCCTTTTTCTTGATCTCCTCCAGGTACTTTACATAGTCTCTAATGTCCTGATTAGCCACAGTGGAAACAATTTTCCTTCCTTAGCCATCCCACCCATAGGCTTCAGAACAAAGGTACTAGGCTTATCCTTGCCTTTGTCCTTTGGTTTGAAATAAGGCTTCTTGAACTTCTTCTTGCCCTTTGCCTTTTCCAGGTTGGACCATCAATATGGCCTTCCATTTGCCTTTATTAATGTTTTGCTCAGCTGTTCTTAAGATGCTTAGCAATTCTGACAGTGCTTTGTCAAATTCATTCATGTTATAGTTCATAATGAATCGACTATAGTTGTCCAGCAACGATTGCAGGACAAGATCAGTGGCCAACTCTTGGCCTAATGGGATTCCAAGCCTTTCTAGGTTTTTCAATGTACCCAATTGTTTTGAGTACATGAGCACCAACAGGGGTTCCCTCTGCCAGTCTACATTGATAAAGTGCTTATGAGACTTCAAATCGTTCAAGCCTAGCTTGTCCTTGATAAGGTCTCTTTAAGTGTACTGTGACACCCCTAATTACCACTAGAAATGTCACAGTGTTACCCGTGACCAACGAAATAGAATGTAAAAAATGCGGAAGTTTTTTTTGAAAAGGGTTTTGTCGTCATCAACCTATTACATCTCTAATTTCATTTTAAGTATTTATGAAATATCCTTTCCTTAATCTGAAACTCGTTTTCCGAAAACATCTAAACGGTCATTAACTCGCGCACATACACAACATACACATAGTTATAAAACCAACATAAGAAAAGGAAACAACATGAATATATACATACAACATAACATCAGTGTATCTCTCGAGCCATCCAGATATCCATATCAAAATAAGAGTTCTAGTAGTAGACCAAAATAAACAAGACCTCAACAAAATACAAAATAAGAGGTTACTAAATCAGAGCTGCTACTACCTAGACTCAAAACCACACTAGTCCTACTCGTCACTAGACGGATCTCCCTCCGGCTCTTCCTCCTCTGGATCCTCCTCTGAATTCTTTCCCGGGGCCTCCTCCTCATCCGAGGTGTCGTCAATCACAATCTGGTCTAACTTACTTGTGAGAGAGCGGCCTTGCGCATCGAGACACATAGGCTGAGAATCTGACGCCTCAGAAGAAGGTGAGTACCTAGGAGAGTCTAGTCCGACCATGTCAGCCATCCGAGATGACCGTGACGACGAAGAAGAAGCGGGGTGACGACGTGAAGGACGGAAGGTAGTGTAGCGCACCAAGATAGGTGGCGTCGGGAACTTGAGAGTCACAGGCACAATGAAATCCAACTCTGGTACAAGCGGAAGTCCGGGATGAGAGATGATGACACGGACTTCCCCCGAAAACTCACATCTGCGAGGGATGTCCGTCACCCTCCAGGTGCCCCTCGGCATCCACTGTAGTCGCACTTGCATTGACGTCATAGCTGAAGTCTTCGATACCGGCTATCGACGTAACGAGAAGAACACAGCAACAAGAGATAGAAAAGAAGGGTGAGAACATTGCATGAACTCACAACATGTAGGATACAGTAAACTAGAGCACACATACACAGACAGTCAACACAGTCCAATCGATAGGCAACAAAAAACATGTCATCATAATGTACTCATATGAATGCGATTTTACTATTATAATGCAACATCTAATGCATGCGGGCCCAGGGAAACATCACCATCCGCAGTGCACACAGCAACTGCCCGACGATATATGCACAACGTATCAAGAGTTAAAGTCTGTACTAGCGCGGTACTTATATTTTTCTTTTGGCCAATTTTATTCGACTTCCAGACAATCTCAACTGACCCCGAAACCTTGAGAGCGACCGGATAGTCAAGCCTGATCCCCTTTGCAACTCGATAGTAGGGAGCGAGCCTAGGCTTTGAATATGTTTGATGGAGGTTGAAAGTTTTTGAGAGAAAATGGAGGAGAGCTCACGGCCAAAGGAAGAAGAGAAAGTGAGGAATGAGAGAAAGAACTTAGAGACTTGCATGTGAGGAAAGGAAAAGAAATAAATGCTTTAATGTTTAATGCCATTATTTTCCTAAGTTTTACACTTGGCTTGGAAGGAAGAAAGGAAGAGACAAGTGTCTCCCATGCAACACACACACACATGCACGGTTTCTAGAAGGAGGATAGGAAGAGTTGTGCAAATTTTTCTGGCTCGGATCCAGAGTATTCGGGCCCGGTTCAAGAGACGGGAGGGGCAAAAGGGTCATTTTTCAAAGAAAAATCCCAAAAATTCCTAAAAATTCTAGAAAAAAAGGAAATTCATTCCTAAACTCGAAAATATAAATTTTGATGATTAAAAATAATTTTAATCACTCAAAATTCAATAAAACACAAAATACGGTAAAACGGTAAAAACGCGGGTGTTACATGTACAATCATATTGTACGCCTCCATGTTCTCATGCTGTTTTCAGCATTCATGGTAGTAAGCACAAGGCAACCTACATCGAAAGCAACATCCATATGCTTTCTAAAAGCATCATTGTCAGATTTCGAAGCATTTGCGACGGGTGTTTCAGGAATAGGCCCTTCCAGGACATGCAACCTTTTCTTATGCCTAAGGACAATCCTTAGGTTTCTATACCAGTCTAGAAAGTTAGTTCCAGACAGTTTGTCCTTCCCAAGGACAGATCGCAGTAAAAGATTATTTGTTGTGTTCAGAATTATACACATAAGTATAATAAAACAAACATATTTAATAAGTTCTTTAAATAAATATGTCTCCCACTATTTTGATTCAAAACAAGTACCCTCAATATAAAGAATCAGAAAATCCCATCACTAGATTTTCTAGTGGGCCAAGATCCATATTTCACCTAATTTTAAGTCAGTTTTGGTTGATCGCTTAAAAAAGGTTATTTAGGTAGGAACACACTTTCCAATTGTATCTCATACAACTCTTGGATATATATAGTTAGGTGAATAACTCTTATTCTAATTCATCTTATGAATTAATGCCTAACTTAGTGCCTCTAGGTTCTTCAATCCTATTGAATATACCTATTTAAGTCAAAACCCAATGAATTACAGTTGGATATTACTTTTTATCCTATCGCGTTTTACTAAAATAGATAAAGGTACCCTGCTTTGGCAAACCCACACTTCATCGCCTCTAGTCTTAACGAGTGTTATTCATTGGAAGGCAAAACATGACTTAATATTGGTTCCTCTAGTTTTTTCAATCATATTGATTATACCCAATCAAAATCTAATGGTTGACAATCGGATATTACTTTTATCCTATCGTGCCTCACAAGAATAGATAAATGTACCCTGCTTTGGCAGACCCACACTTAATTGATTCTAGTCTTGATGAATGTCATCCATTGGAAGGCACACAAGTATTGAGGGATTTAATCGCTTTAATTTTATTCATTGGTAAACCATTTAACATACAAGCATGCATCTCATACAAATACATGATACGGTTATGGCCTCCTAAAAATCCAATACAAAATTACATCACATATAATCTTGAAGTCTCCATCCACATGTCTCCACATGCTCCTTTGACTCCATGCTCTTCCCGGTTACATTACATAACAAGAAGAAACCTCGTTTTAACATACGAGGGGGTAGAGATGAGAAGAGAATTACAAGAGGAATGTTTAGAGGTAAGGCACGACACGCAGGTTGTATTTAAATTAAAACAACTAAGGCCATAACCAACCATCATGCAAATTCAACATCCATTGATTGTAAAACGAGTGATATAATAAGATGTATATATATTAAGCAAGGTTTGATTACGCGCATACAAAATAAAACATTACGCAGTGTCTCAAAACAAAACTGGATTTGATAAACACTCAACCAATCATCAATAAGTGTCTCGCATCAAACGAATACTTCACGAACCGATAAACGAGTAAGTCCCTCGTATCATTTGAATACGCTCTTGTCAGTAAATTGATAAGTGGCATGTTTATCGCAACCAATATTTGAGTCAAGACAAGGTTTCAACAATTGAACCCTTTGATGCCCAAGACATGAACTCTTTCATGTTCCTTGGGACCCTCCAACATTAGAACATATAAACATATATATACATCGCACATAAAACAATCAATAAAGGGAACAAAATAAACTGATTTTGAAAGCTGCGCTTCACTTACGCTTTACCCGCGCTCCACCTGCGCTACAGCGCAGGTGAAGCGCAAGTATCAGAATCAAATTACGTAAACTGCGCTTCAGTCTGCGCTGTAGCCTAGCTTGCAACGCAGATCTGAGCTTCAGTCTGCCTTGCAGCGCAGGTTGCAGCCCAGATATCAGCGCTTCGTTTTTCAGCCAAAAACAACAAGAAATCATAATCTTCACAAGATTAAAAGCCTAAAACGTGTTTATCGCAAACCAAAGCTCTGATACCAATTGAAGGGAATCAAGCATATGGTTAGGGTGCAGCGGAAATAAATGGATTCCCTCCCTTGTTATGATCGTTTTGCGAAAACACGAATCAAGGCATAAAAGGTATTGAAACGAAAGGTCGTACCTTATTAGGATTACAAATGAGGCAAGAGTAGCCACGTCTCTATTGGTATCCACGCCAACAACCGTAATAGGAAACCCTCCTCAACTCTGCTAGTAGCCTTAGAGAGTAAAAAGCGATTGCTCATGTGTCTCTGGGGTAGTGCATCTCATGCTCTATTTATAGAGTGGTGGCTAAGGTTTTACCCCCTCACTCACTTAACCCTCACACTTATGGGCCTGGCCCATTATGTTATAATAATTCTAATTAAATTAAATTAGAATTATTATCCTTTTCCTAGTGGCTTGTTGTATGCGTGTGACCCAATAGGCTTTTAATATTTGGTTATGATATTAAAATAAAACTCTTTTATATTTAATATCATAAATAGTGAGCGGCATCTAGCAATACATCACTATCCAAATATTGAGAATATCAATAACTTTGATAAATCCTATTTTATGATAATTTATATGATTTGTCCCTTTGGCCAAATATCTAATTGAACACAAGGGCATGGATTGTATCAACCTCTTATAGTTCAATTTATATTTTCTTGATCCCCAAGTAGACTGTACAGAAAATAAATATCTCATATTTATCCTCCTGAGCATGGCCATGCATTTTGCAGTCTCACTTTATCAAGAGGCCTACAGATATAACTCCTGTTACATAGGAGGGACAAATCCCACCTAGGGCACTCACATTCCTCCACATAATTTATTATAAGTCCATATACCAACTTTATGATCTCCCTGTTACAGGCAACGTTTGATGATATTCAAAACACACAATTCCTTATGTAGGAATCGTAGTGATTTCAGCTGAAAGGACTTTATATATAACATTTATCAATTTAAGAAACGTTCATGACACTTATGTAACAATCCATGCAACGTTCTTAAGGTGGGTCTGTCCAGTACACCATTACTCTTTAAGTGTACCTATGTGAGCACATGATATCTCATATCCATGATCTGGGAGATGTGATCATCAATGAACTCACATACTAGTCTAAATGCATCTTTGTCCTAAGATGATACTTGACTAGGGACTATTTAAGAATAGTTCTTCATAAGATCTCACGATCAAGTCATCTACTTGATTTCTTATGAAGTTTAAGCTTACTAATCTAAGGACAATAATTATATTCTAAAAGAATAAGTTTGCCTTTATAAAATAACATGATACAAGTGATGAATGTTCATAAATATATATAAGTCTCTAGTGCATATTCCTAACACCCCAATCAACTCAGCCACATTTAGGTAGAAACTTATTCTGTGTGAAAACACAACTCAGAAACTTCTAAGCAAAGCTACAAACTCAAACTCACATTTTAACCAAAATAAAATCCGAAACTCAAGTAATCGTTTCTCCATAAGAAAACTATCAATATCTATCATGTTATATTAATATTTTCAATATTCCCACTGTAATTATTAATTATTGTTACTTGAAAGCGAGTTGACCGATATTGTTGCGCTCGGTCCCTAAGCCATTTGATAAACCAGTGATAATGAGGAAAACACTGCACTGTGTTCACAAGTATTGGCTCTCATTTCCATCTTATTAACATATAAGCACAGATATTAATCATTTGCTAGACAACCAAAAGAGACAGAGAAAGCCAATAATAATTTTAAAGGACCTAGATTTATGTTATATGCCCTATGGAATTCACGGTTATAGATCTTAACTCTAGTTCTTGAATTAAAGGTTGATAAATAATAAATATACATGAGCCCACTAAACCAAACAATAAATATAAACATGTTTATGAATTATTATAAGATCATATCATATAAAGAGAAATAGTGAAATCATAGAGAACACAATGGATTTTGAAAAGAACACAGTGGACTAGGTTTGAAAGTAAATATAGATTAACTAGGTTCCTACAATTTTCATTTTAAATTAGTTGCAATGTATTAATAATGCATACAAAAAACTCCAACACAAGCTGTGAAATAAAAGTAGCACAAATTAATGTTGAACTATAGGACCATGGAAAAGATCTTGATTATTTATGTAGAAAAGTAACGGTGGTAGCCAAGAAGCCAGGGAAATAAAGCATGCATCCTAGTCAAGTGGGCATAATTGCAGTAAATAGCTTACTCACTAATGTGGCCAATTAACAACACTTCAACCTCAATAAATACATGGTTATCTAATTATGGTGCTTGTTGACACAGAAGTAAACAACAAGTAAAGTTGAAGTGATCATACAACAGGTAATTGTCAGTTTATAAAAAACCAGGTGGACACAGTACATTTAGTTCCTTACAGAGTATAATTAACACTAAATTCAAACAGATTGTGGGCCCACATCATTGCCTTTCTGCACAATTTAGGTGAGAAATGCACAACGAATTTCCTCCCGCACACAACTCAGCACAACACAAGCACCTTCTTTCTTTAGATCTAAGAGTTTCTCTTTCTTACTCCTCTTTTCTTCAATTAGTTGTTCAATTGTTTGATCCAGTCACAAATTTCAAATTACTTGTTCAGTTAGGTCTTTGCGAGGACCATCTGCACTACCATCACATCACATCATACACCAGTTAGTTAAGGAAGAGCTTTATTATGTTAAATAAAATATAAACATCAGTCACCTTCTCTAGAAAAGTTGGTTCCAAGTGCAATTTCGAGATGTAGTTTCTTTGGCGGTAAACCATTTCTGAAACATTGAACAACAATGAATCTCAAAATATAACTCTAGTTTATTTTTTCAAATCCAAAAGTTCGTAGCAAAACTATGCCTACCTAAATGCAAGAAAAACAAGGCACTGAGCTCGAAGCTGTTTTAATTGTTGCTCTTTGGAAGGTAATGCAAATAATGCAGGTGGAGCTGGAGCAGTAGATTTTCCAGTATCTCTAGGAGGAACGCCTTGTTTAAGAATAGTAATTTCTGATCCACTATTATGCCTTCCAATCTGTCAATAAAATTATCTGATCAAGCAATCATGTTGGCTCATATACAAGCCAAGTAGTCAAAAGAGAATAACATAAGTAAAATTAGTTTTCACAAAAGTTAACTAAAGTTAGTATAGCAAGATGAAAGAAAACAGAACTTAGAGACAGACCCAAAAACAAAAATTAGTGAATAGCAAGTACCTGAGCTAATTTATGTCCATCAGCTATAGTACGCAAACTTCCCTCATCACACTCAAGTGAACCACCATATTGCATTGAACTTGAGAAACCTGGTTCAGCCATTGAAGATACACTAGCAGGGACTGCCATCCCTCCATCAACCTCATCATAGGCACCTGAAATTTAATACAATTCTTAATAACTGTGGGCAAGAAATTTGAAATTATAGTTTTTTTTCATAGCATGAAATTGTAAGTAAAATTGATATTTCCTCAGTCATTCTCTCCACGATTCCTCCTTAGTAGATATATATATTCATAATTTCATATTCATATAAAAAGAGAAGTATCCAATAGCACTCAAAGATAACTTAGTAACAACCATGAAGCATGGAACATTTAAATAATTTAGGAACAGCCATGATTGGCATAAGAACCAGTGTTATAAAAATTTCCACTCAAGTAAATACTCCCATTCCCATGGTTATGTTTACATGTAAACTCTTCCAGAAAGTCTTTTTTTCAAATTTTGCCACTTCAATATAAGGCATTGGCATTTTAAGTTTAAATTTTCCAAATTGCTTGCAGATTTCAAACCAGGAGCATATTTTGATTAAGTTACACCATGATTCAAAATTGAAAAATCTCCAAATCCCTTACTAGAACCAAGGGATGAAGGTATTAACTGCAGTATTGGTATTTCTTCCATCATATTACCGGGAAGAACTTTAGAAGAAAACTGGGGAGCCTGAGATTTTCAGATTTATCAAAAGGTAATACACCTTTCCTTTGATTCCATACAACTCTAATCTCATTTGTAAGAGAAAAGGAACCACCTTGCTGCTTCCCTAGGGAAATATGTGCAGAGGAAACTTCAGTGTCTTCAGGATTCTTCGAATTTGGAGCTCGCACCATTGGGTTGTCGATCTTTGTCAAATCAGTTTGCTTTGCCAATAAATGATTACCTTCTTGGTTTTCCCTAAGCACTGTTCTAATATTACCAGACAAAGTTGAAATATTCTCCATATGACTACTATTCGGAGGTGCATTGAAGTTGGTCATTTCACCAATTTTAACTGGAAGACCATAAGAGGGTTCAACCTTAGTCATTTTCTCCTTCCTTATATTAATACCAGTATTGCAAGGATCCAACATAGAAGAACTTTCAACATGCAGTTCCATCATGGACAAGTAATTGAACAAGTAGTTGACAAAGTGTGGAGTTTTCTATAGCTATCAAATTACTTGTTCAATTGCTTGACCCAGTCACAAATTTCAAAAACAAATCGTGTTTGACCCAGTCACAAATTACTTGTTCAATTGTTTATCAAAGTGTGGAGTTTTCTATAGCTATCAAGCCTGAAACATAAGAAAGTTAATTTGATACTATTTGTGCATTAAGGGGAAGGGAGAGGAGGAAGCCTTAAAAGGTTATATAGATTTTGTTTTGTTATATCATATCTACCCTTAATTTTACCATTTGAAGATACTGATTCTCCCATATTGCAGCTTAACTTCTTGGTCCTACTCTATTCTGTGGTTCCTGAGGAGACAAATCAATCTATTTCATTTTAGCAAGATTTTCATGCCAACTTGCACTACATCCTCCACCTTACTCTTTCCTCGTCTTCTGCTTATAAAAGGAGCAGACATTATGCTTCCTCTCTGCACATATCAGCTCTTAATTACTTCAAGTCTCATTCTATAAATTTTCTTTAACCTTCTCAATACCCCTTGCTAGTTCAGTTAATTTCCACTACCTTTGAAACCTTAGACCATTCTCATTATTGCCTTGAATCCAAGAATATGGAGTGTTAAGGACAATAAATCCTTTGAAAGGGATCTAGCTATTTATGACAAGGACACCCCTGACCGTTGGTACAATGTTGCAAGGGCTGTTGGTGGGAAAACTCCAGAGGTAATCAAAAGACTAACAAGGTATACTCTCCCCTAGCCCCTTCTTCCTATTTATTTGGGATATATTCACATTCATCTCTAACTAAAGTATTTTTCCATTTTAAGAAAGCAAGGCAGCAACCCTTGTCTTTATCTAAGAAGTCTGCAACAAAAACAAGAGTATAAGGAGCTTGCAATATGGCATGGGAATAGTGAAAATGTAAAGGGAGATGCCTGAAGAATTCAAATCCACCTGTACTAGAGGATAAAAAGAAATTATTGCTTCCTTATATGTCTGAATCTGAGTTGGAGCTTTTCTGAACACCAAGATGAGAATTGTTCATAGAAATCAATTTGGCAAAGTTAGTATTTGCCAACAATTTGTTTTCTTAATAGAAACCAATCAATTAAGCTGCAACATCTTCATGCACATTCCTGGGCAAGCAATCAATCAATTAAGCTAATCCAGAGATATTTTTGAGCTAATACTATATCATATGAATTTAGAGATAAAAGAAACCAATTTAATAGAAACAATTTTGAGCAAGCAAGATGCAGGATCATTACCAAGGAAAACCAGAACTACAAAAATCAATAGAATGACATACAAAGACCTAATGGAATCAAACACACCTTGACAAGTGTGAATGAACAGGTTCATTCCAAATGCTGCGTGCACCAGAGGTTGGTTCCAAATGAAACTTATGAAGCAATTCTGAAATTTACAGAGCAATAACTTCAAATTTTAATATAATAATTCATCTCTTAGCCAAATCGGTGAAACAACTAACAAAAACAACTCATATTGGAACTAGTTCATTAAGAAAATAGAAAATAACAAAAACGATTAGCATCAGGCCATAAGGAAATAGAGATACCTTTGAAGAACGAAAAACCTAGGCATTAGAAATAGAAATAGAATGAAAAGCTACGTCTTCAAGTAAACCTTAGGATAATCCTTCTCTGTAACTTACTACACAAATAACTAGCTAACGAAGAGTTGAGCATAATTTGATCTCATACAAATGCATGATAGAAAATGCTAAATCAGATGAATTAGATATCAAATAAACCAAATAGAAACAATTTTAAGCAAGTAAAATGCAGAACCACTATCGATAAACATCGAAAGAAAAAACCTAGAAATACCTGTACACACACTTTGGAAATCTTGTGATCAAAAAATGAAAAATCATGTGCAAGGTGATCGAGAATGAAATCCAACAATGAAAAAACTGTGTAACACTTAATGCAAAAACATGAAAAATCCCGTGCACCGGTGCCCGTCAAATGCAGAACCAAAAGGAAATGAGCGATGAGCCAAGATTCTGAAGGAAATGAGGGAAAGGGAGATGCGGTGCGTTAAACAACTCATTTGTTTTCCCTTTTCAATTGTTTACAAAATTTTACCACAAATTACCATTAATGATTCATATATTTACAACACTACCACCACCTTTTTAAATGGTGTGAAATAAAGAGGAAGTTGTTCCTAAATCAGGCATTTCAAGCCAATTTGTAGTTAATTAGCTTCCTATTCTCTACCAAAATAAATAGTAGTTAAATTCTGTAGGAAAATTGAAATTTTCTTGTAGTGGATTGCCTAGTAATATAAATATTATCACTTTAAAAAAGTAATTTTTTTTATTCAGTGGAAAAAATAAAAGAATGGAACAAGGAAAACAAAAGCACAAAAAGCTAGCAACTACAAAAGCTAACTAGACTCAAGCTCATCCAGCAGCAACATAGAGGCCACCTCAGGTGAAGGTTCCTCCAGCAAGGAAAAGGAAGAAACAGCACGAGCCCCAGACTTCGCCAACCAATCAGCAGGTTTATTAGTTGTTAGGACCACAGGAAACACTAGAAGGGGGATTGAATAGTGTTTTATAATCGTTAAAAGATTTACTAGAAAAACCTTTTTAAACAAGCAAAGATATTTTCAACGTTCAAACTACTTGCTGAAAAAAAAAGTTTTCAGTGACTTGCTGAGATACTTCAGCAGGTTCAGTAAAATTGGTTTTTTTTAAAATGATTTGAGTAATAAGTGAAATTGTTTTTGCTGCGCAAATTATAAACTCACTTTTCAGAACCCTCCTCAGTTAGAAATAAACAGATAACAACGTAAAGTAAAGAGTGAAGGGTTGAGAGAACTTAACACCGAGATTTATCCTGGTTCACCCACTAACCCAGTGAGCCACGTCCAGTCCCAGGGCAAACCACAACTGGATTTTCACTAATCCCGCATGATTACAAGTATTCTTTTACAGACAAGCCTCTCCCGACTCAACCAAGTATTCTTTTGCAGACAAGCCTCTCCAGACTCAACCAAGTATTCTTTTGCAGACAAGCCTCTCCAGGTTCAACCAAGTATTCTTTGTACACACAGCCTCTCCAGGCTGAAAACCCAAGTATTCTTTTAACACAACCTCTTCAGGCTACCCCAGAAAATACAGTTTGAAAGGATGAATGCTCAAACTCTAAAACTACACAAGTTTAGAGCTTGAACTGGGAAACTTGTACAAATGACTAAGTAATACTTATGATATAGAAGTTGTTGTACAATATAAGAGAATTATGAAACAGATGAGTATAAATTTTTGCAGCGTTTCAGCAAGTCGATTTCTTTGTTCTTGGTTCTCTGTTTCTTTCTTCATGAAGTCTGGTATTTATAGAGAGAAGAGCTTTCGTCCGTTGAACTTTAATCGATTTCTCGTTGAGAGATAGCATTTAATGCAAATGCTCCCATTGTGATACATAGCCTGAACCCTTGGCAATAGCAGGTAGTAGAGTCTGCTCACAGACTTCACTTTTTCTGAGCCGTATGTACTTTTCTGCAGACTTTGCCTTTTTGGTGAGAGAAACTTGAAATATGCCAAAAAGCACTTTCTCTGACTTTCCAGAAGAATAAGAGGCACAAGTAATCTGAGACTGCTACAAGAGACTTGAGTCTTCAAGGAGAATTTCTGAGAGTATAATATTGAAGACGAACAGGCAATGGTACGTTGTCTCACAACTTCAGGAGGTTCACTGCTTTCAGCAGGTAGCACTCTCTCAGCAGGTTTCCTTGCTTCAGAAGGTTTCACGTACTTCAGATGATATGATTTCTTCAGACTGCACCTTCTGAAATACTGAACAAATACCTTCAGCAGAAGTTATACTTTCACGTTAAAGCCAAATTTGTCTTTCATTAAAACTTTGGAGTTGCGAGACTTAAAACATTATTATCCTCTTAATAACATTTTAAGACTCAACATTCTCCCCCTTTTTAATGATGACAAATTTGCTTTAAGAAATCAAATATCTGAAGGGAAGAGATAATAATATATTAGAGTAAAGCTCCCCCTTAATCAGATACTGATTCAGAGCTTTTCGACTTGAATTTGCTCTTAATCTGCTCCCCCTGAATCTGAGAATTTTTCTGAAAACACTTAACTTTAGATTTTGTTAGTTTCTTAATACTCCCCCTTTTTTCACCAGTCAAAAGGGTAAACAGAGTGTCTAAAGAAGTGAAACATAAGCAAGAAAGGAAGAATTCAGGATACCACTTATGCAAATCAAAACTTTTTATGAAGTAAGAAGAAGATTCAATTTTTTGAAATAGAGAGAATATTCAAATTTTGTCTGATAAACTTGAATCTATCTTCAGCAAGTGGTTTAGTGAATATATCAACCCATTGATGTTCTGTATCAATGAATTGTATATCTATAATTCCCTTCTGAACATAGTCTCTTATGAAATGATGTTTAATTTCAATGTGTTTTGCTCTTGAGTGCTGAATTAGATTTTTAGAAAGGTTAATTGCACTCATGTTATCACAGAAGACTGGAATAGATTTAATATGAATATTGAAATCTTCTAGCTGATATTTTACCCATATCAGCTGTGAACAACAACATGCTGCAGAAATATATTCGCCTTTTGCAGTTGAAAGGGCTATCGTGTTTTGTCTCTTACTGGACCAACTTATCATATTTTCTCCAATGAAGTGACATCCGCCACTGGTTGATTTTCTTTCAATTCTGTCTCCAGCAAAGTCAGCATCACAGAATCCTACTAACCTGCAATCTTACTCTTCTTAGAGCATAAACCAAGATTAGTAGTACCTTTCAAATATTTAAAGATGCTCTTTACAGCTTGATAGTGAGTCACTCTTGGATCAGATTGAAATCTTGCACACAGCATACACTGAACATAATGTCATGTCTACTTGCAGTAAGATATAATAAGGATCCAATCATCCCTCTATACATAGTTGGGTCAACAGATTCTTCTCCTTCATCTTTGTTTAAAACAGATGAGGAGTGCATAGGAGTTTTCATAGGCTTGCAATCATGCATATTAAACTTCTTAAGCATCTCTTTTGTATACTTCTCTTGATGAATCCATATACAATCAGAGTCTTGCTTGATTTGAAGTCCCAAGAAAAATTTTAGTTCTCCCATTAGACTCATTTCAAATTCGGATTGCATAAGCTTTGAGAACTCAGTGCACAGTAAGGAGTTTCTTGATCCCAAGATAATATCATCAACATATATCTGGACCAAAATTAGGTCTTTGTTAGACATTTTTCTAAAATAATTTATGTCAACTTTTCCTCTTTCAAAACCATTTTGGAGTAAAAAGTTGCTCAGTCTTTTAAACCAAGCTCTAGGAGCTTGTTTCAGACCATACAGAGCCTTTTTCCGTTTGAAAACATGATTGGGAAAAGTTACATCTTGAAAACCAGGGGGTTGCGTAACAAATACCTCTTCCTCAATGAAACCATTTAGAAAGGCACTCTTAACATCCATTTGATATAGTTTGATGCTATTATTAGCTGTGTACGAAAGTAAAATTCTAATTGCTTCTAGTCTAGCTACTGGAGCAAAAGTTTCAGGAACATCAATACCTTATTGCTGATTGTAGCCTTGAGCAACCAGTCTGGCATTGTTTCTGATAACTTGACCATCTTCAGAGAGTTTTTTTCTAAAAAACCCATTTGGTTCCTATGATCATTTTCCCATGGGGTTTAGGAACAAAAGTCTAAACATCACTTCTAGTAAACTGATTTAGCTCTTCTTGCATAGCTAGGATCCACCCTTCATCATGCAGAGCTTCTTCAATATTCTTTGGTTCAATTTCAGAGAGAAAAGCAAGATTATTGACTTCCTTTAGTCTTGATCTTGTTCTTACTCCTTCTGAAGTGTTACCAATGATTTGCTCTCGAGGATGATTATTTCTGTACCTCCACTCACGCCAGCGAGGGAAGACTTGTTCATTTTGAGACTCAGCATTATCTTTCTGATTAGTGTCAGTATCAGCAGGTTGGACAGTTGTCTTATCAGCAGGTACTTCAGAGGGTCCTTCAACAGGTGCTTCATCCATCGCTTTTGAAGTCTCTGAAGTGTGGTTCCGCTCCATTCCTGCAAAATCATCATCTAGATCTGATAGTTCCCTATCAGTCTCTTTAGCATCATTAAATCTAACATGAATGGTTTCTTCTACAGTTTGGGTTCTGGAGTTGTAAACTCTATATGCCTTAGAGGTTTTTGAATAACCAATGAAGAATCCTTTGTCAGATTTGGAATCAAATTTCCCAAGATCATCTTTGGTGTTAAGTATAAAACACTCACAGCCAAAAATGTGAAAATATGAAATGTCGGGCTTTCTTCATCTCCACAATTCATAGGGAGTCTTATTGAGAATTGGTCTTACCAAAATTCGGTTTTGGATATAACAGGCTGTGTGAACAGCCTCTGCCCAAAAGGACCTTGGAAGATTGCTTGAAATGAGCATGGTCATTCCCATTTCCTGCAAGCTTCTGTTCTTTCTCTCAACAACCCCATTTTGCTGAGGTGTTCTTGCCACAGAGAAATTGTGAGAGATCCCATTCTCATCACAGAACATGCTGAAGCTTTCGTTTTCAAACTCACCACCATGATCACTTCTGATGGCAGATATGCAAAATCCCTTTTCATTTTGCACCCTTTTACAGAATTTGGCAAAGTTCTCAAAAGTATCATCCTTGATTTTTGAGGAATATCACCCATGTAAATCTAGAGTAGTCATCAACAATAACCAAACCATACTTTTTACCAAAAAGACTTTCAGTTCTTGTAGGACCAAACAAATCAATGTGAAGTAGTTCTAGGGGTCTAGCAGTTGAAACAACATTTATGCTTTTAAAAGAACTTCTAGTTTGTTTCCCTTTTAAGCAGTTTTCACACAAAATATCAGATTTGAAAGAGAGCTTGGGTAAACCTTTCACAAGATTGTGTTTTGTGAGCTTTGAGATTAATCTCAAGCTGGCATGACCCAGTTTCTGATGCCAAATCTATTTTTCATTTTTCACAGAAACAAGACAAGTTACATTTTGATAAGCTAAGTCCTCAAGATCAATCTTGTACACATTATTGTGTCTCTTTGCAGTAAAAATGATTTGGTCATAAGAGTCTTTGACTATGCAGCCATCCCTAGTGAAGGATACAACAAAACCATTGTCACATAATTGACTTATGCTCAATAAGTTGTATTGAAGACCTTCAACCAAGAGAACATTATGGATGACAGATAAAGGAGATATACCTACTGAACCTACGCCAATGATTTTGCCTTTCTGATCTCCTCCCAAAGTCACCACTCCATCATCCTTATGTCTAAGGTTTTGGAACAAAGTCCTTTCTCCGGTCATGTGGTGTCTCCGTTGTCCTGTTAATCACATCTGCAATAGGAACAATTAAAGTCTTAGGTACCCACATCTTTTTGGGTCCTTTCTTGTTAGGAGGAGGTCTACCTTTTTTTTTTGTGTCGGCATTGTGACATATCATGTCCAAGCTTACCACAGTGAAGGCATCCCTTACCATTCTTAGCCTTATTAGCATTTTTAATTTTGACATCATGCACAGAGGAAGTTTCTGAATGACCGAGACAACTTTTGTCTTTAGGATTTGTTTGGACACCCAGAAGCATATTCAGATTCTTGATTCCATTGACAAAAGCGGCCAGGTCCTTTGTGAGTTCAGCAACTTGTTTTTTAAGATTCTCATTTTTAGTTTTCAAAGTTGCTGAATCACAAATATCAGAACTAAGAAGCTTTTCCTTGAGTGACGGATTTTCAGTTTAAAGAGCTTCATTTTTTTTAGCCACTTCATTGAATGCTCTTGATAACTCTTTGTACTAATGAAAAAGTTCCTTAGAACTTTCCACCAGATCATCATACATATCTTGCAGGGTTTGTGGTATTACCTCTGATTCAAACATATCTGTTGAAGGAAGGCTTGCCATCATGCACAGGTTGGCTTCTTCAGCATCTTCCTCATCCTCATCAGAGGTGAACTCATCAAGATCTTCCCATGTGGCCATGTACCCTTTCTTCTTCTTCGGAAACTTCTTCGTCTTTGAAGAAAACCTTCTTAGCTTAGGGCAATCAGCCTTCATGTGACCAGGTTGTTTGCACTCAAAGCATGTTATTTTGTCAGAAATGGTATCTTTTACTGACTTGCCCATCTTGTCATCGGATGAGGATGACTTTATGAATCTGGTCTTCTTCTGAAGCATCCTCTTGATCCTTCTGCTTAGCAGAGCAAGGTCATCATCATCATCAGAGTTATCTTCTGAGTCTCCAGAGTCTTCTGAGGACTCGTCTTCCTTCAGGGCCTTTTGAGAAACATTCCTTCCCAGCTTGGAGTTAGCATTCAGGGCAAGAGACTTCTTCTTAGGAGCATCTTGTAACACCCGCGTTTTTACCGTTTTGCCGTATTGTGTGTTTTATTGAATTTTGAGTGATTAAAATTATTTTTAATCATCAAAATTTATATTTTTGAGTTTAGGAATGAATTTCCTATTTTTCTAGAATTTCTTGGGATTTTTGGAATTTTTTTGTGAAAAATGACCTTCTTGCCCCTACTATCTCTTGAACCCGGCCCGAATACTCTTGATCCGGGCCAGAAAAATTGCACAAACCTTCCCTTGACTTCTCTTGCAAGTTGTGCATGTGGAGAGCCTTGCATGGAAGCCACATGTCTTTTTCTTTCTTTTTCTCCAAGCCAAGTGTAAACCTTAAGCCTTTATGGCATTTAAAACTCCAAATTCACCTTTTCTTCTTTCTTTCCCACACATGCAAAGCTTCGTTTTTCTCTGTTTCTCTTCTTTTCTTGGCCGTGAACTCTCTCCCATTTTTCTCCCAAAATTTTCAATCTCCATTAAACACTTCAAGCCAAGGTTCCATCTTTGAACCAAAGCTTTAAACACCTAGCCTCCAAGCCTTGAAAACTCTTGTTTGGTGACCAAAGGAGGGATCTTTGGAGCTGTTTTAAGGGCTATTGCTGCACCTTATTTTGAAGAAAATCCTTAGGTAGGGGGGGGGAGAACTTGAACTCTAGTAGGATTGGTGACTAGAGTCAAGGATTGCCCTTGATCCTTGTCTTTACTCTTGTTTTTCCCTTGAAAAATGAGTTGTTGGAACCTATCTCTTGGGAGATATGGTTCGGCTATTTCATTATAGCCTTGCATGGTGTTTTTAAATTGTTGATGATGCTTGAAAAATTCTTGGATGATATTTTGAGTTACATGCAAACCATGTTTTTGCTTAAAATTTTTTTTCTCTCTTTTTCTTCGTATATGGTTCGACTATTTTGGTTTAATGGGGCTGCATGTTCCTAAAATTTTAATTGATGATGGAAATGTGTTTTGATGATGGATTTATGAACATGCATAAAGTTGTTTGAACTTATGAAATTGTTTGGATGTTTGATTCTTGAAAAATGATGTTTATGAGCTTAGAAATAAAGTTATGAACTTGAATGTGTGTATGGATGATTTTGGATGAATTAGCATGATGTTTTTTGTATATAATGCTTGTTGGTGATTGTGTTGAAATTTGGTAAAGTTTGGATGTTGTTGGAAAATTGGTGTTTTGATGAACATTCAAGGTGTTCTTGATGTTCTTGAGGTTGTTCTTGATGAAACTCATCAAGAGTACTTTTTGATCTTGAAAAGATCAAGTAGAGTGGAAAAACATGTTTTTGGGCCTCAATGGTCCAATAGGCCAAAACACTAAATTTACTAAAAGGATTTTAATTTAAATAATAAACTTTGAAAAATATTAAAAGAATTAAATTCGGATTTCAAGTGTAATCCAAATAAAAGTCAACACAAAAGTCAACATTTTGACTTGTTATGTGTAAAGATGGGCTCCTAAGAGTCATCCAACCCTTGGGCCCTTGGTTCAGGCCCAAAACCTCCAAAAAAAGAGTCAAAGACTCATTAAAAGTCAACCAAAAAAATAAATTATGGAATTGGGCTTAGATTAGAGTTGGACTTCAACTCTAATCCAAGTTATGAAAATTAAAAATTAGAAATTAATTAGTAGGCCTAGCTAATTTAATTATCTAAGTTAATTAAGTAAAGAATAATTAGTTAAGGCTAAAGTTAATTAACCTTAATGAAGATTAACCTTAAATCTTAATCACTAATTTCTAATGAGGTATTAATTAGGTAATTAAGCCTTAATGATGATTAAGAACTAATTAATTATGATTAACCTTAATCAAATGTAACTAAAGCTTAATCCAAGATTAAGGAAGAGATTAAGGGATAATTAGGAATTAATTAGGACCTTAAGTAAGGATTAAGATTGATTATAGTTAGATAATGAAGACTAATTATAATTGAGGGTTAAACCCAATCTTAATTAGATGTAAAAGACAAATTAAGATAGGAAATACTATCCATAAGACACAATCATAAGTCTTAGTAAATTATAGGACTCAAGTGGAAATGATTATTGATTCAAAGAAGAACATTAGTACAAACTACCTTAAAAGATTATAACCAACACACTCTTTCTTCATAAGACTTGAGAAGCTTAGTGAGAGAGTGCGGTTCCAACCCAAGATGGGGTTTGGTTTTCCTTGAAGGAAAGACATTGAATCGGGCCGTACCACGAGTAAGTGGTGACGTTGAATGATTCAATGGGCTTTGCCTGTAAGGACTGTGTATGCTGAGAAAGCATTGATTGGTTCTCCTTGAAGAAAAGACATTGAATCAGGCCGAACCACGGGTAAGTGGTGCGTTGAATGATTCGATGGGCTTTGCCTGTAAGGATGTGAATCCTATAAGCATTGTTGTGTGACATGCGTCATAAAGCATTAATGATGTTCAAGGTTGAAAACCTTACGACCTATATGGCAGTGACACTTTGGTACAGTGTGAAACTGGTTGGGAAGGGTGCACTGGGTTTTGCAAAGAACGCCAGCGGGTCCTCGAAAGGGACGCCATCCCTGAGGATAGTCGAGTTCCAGAAAGGACATCATGAGACAAAGGCTAGCTCCCTACTGTCAAGTCCGAAGGGGGTAGTCTTGACTATTCTGTCGCTCTCATGGTTTCGGGGTCAGTTGAGATTGTCTGGAAGGATGCATAAAAGATTTGGCCAAAAGAAAATGAATGTGCAATGGTCCTTGTACTGATTTCTAGTACAGACTCTAAACCCTGATACGTTGTACATATATGGTCGGACAGTTGCTGTGTGTACTGTGGTGGTGATGTTTCCCTGGGCCCTCATGCATTAGTCATTGCATTATAGTTGTAAGGTCGCACTCACATGAAGTGCTATGACGATGTGTTTGTGATTGCTTGTTGATTGATTTGTGTGGAAATTATGTGTGTGTGCTCTAGTTCATTATATCCTACATGCTGTGAGTTCATGCGATGTTCTCACCCTTCCTTTCTATCTTTGGTTGTTGTATCCTTCTCGTTATGTCGATAGCCGGTATCAGACACTTCCACTATGACATCAATGCGAGTGCAGCTGTGGTGGACGCTGAGAGGAACTTGGAGGGTGACAGACATCCCTCGTAGATGCGAGTTTACTGGGGAAGTCCGCGTCACCATTACTCATCCCGGACTTCCGCTTGTACCAGAGATAGATTTCATTGTACCTGTAACTCTCGAGTTTCCGACGCCACCTAACTTGGTGCGCCATACTACCTTTCGTCCTTCACGTCGTCGTCCTTCTTCTTCATCGTCGTCATGGTCATCTCGAATGGCGGATATGGTCGGACCAGACTCCCCTAGGTATTCACCTTCTTCTGAGGCATCTGATTCCCAGCCTATGCGTCCTGATGTGCATGGCCGCTCTCTCACAAGTAAGCTAGATCTGATTGTGATTGACGACACCTCGGAGGAGGAGGAGGCCCCTGAGGAGGAGCCGGAGGAGGATTCTTCTAGCGACGATCCCTCAGTGGATTTTGGGATTATCACTATCGGCGACGCTGAGAGGAGAAGCAGTAGGGTGTTCACTACTGAGTCGGGAGATGATGAGTAGGACTAGTTTGGTTTGACTCTAGGTAGTAACAGCTCTAATTTAGTGACCTCTTCCTTTGTATTTTGTTTGAGGTCTTGTTTATTTTGGTCTACTACCAGAACTCGTATTTGGGTGACTCGAGAGGTACACTACTGTTATGTTCATATGTATATATATTTCATGTCGTTTCCCTTTTCTTATGTTGATGTTATAACTGCGTGTATGTTGTGTATGTGCGCGAGGAAGTAACCGTCTAGATGTTTTCGGAAAACGAGTTTCAGAATAAGGAAAGGATATTTCATAAATACTTAAAATGAAATTAGAGATGTAATAGGTTGATGACGACTAAACCCTTTTAAATAATAATAATAATAATAATAATAATAATAATACTTCCGCATTTTGACGTTTCTAAAAACAGTAAGTTCATTGGTCACGTGTCATATGTGATTTTCTTAGCAGTATAATTAAGGGTGTCACATTTAGGTGGAATCAGAGCTGTTCTTTCCTTTTGGCCTCGGGTATGGTCTATAATACCCTTCCTTCTGTGTTTACTCTGTGTTGATTGTTTGTTTGTGTTGATTGTTTGCCTTATGTGAATTGTTTGCTCTTATATTACTACCTTTGTAATATGAGAATCTGTGTAACGTTACTTGTTCTTGCTTGAATGGTTCTGCATGAAACGGGATAAACTGATGTACTCTATGAATGCAGAATTCCATGGCAGGAAGAGGTAACCCTGTGATGAACGATCTTCTAGGAAGGATCGTGAACGTGCTAGAGAACCAACAACAGAAGTTGGACGAGATCAATCAAGCTCGTAATCAGAATCAGAACAACATTCCTGACGCTTACCGTGGACTGTCTACCTTCAAGAAGAACAACCCATCGCAATTCAAAGGAGGTCATGATCCTGATGGATCCCAGCTTTGGTTAGAGGAATTGAAGAAGATTTTCTTGGCTATGGGCTGTCCTGACGAGCAGAAGGTAACATTGGCTGTGTTCATGATGGTTGGGGAAGCTCAGCACTGGTGAGAGTATGCCATGCGTCAGTTAGAAGCTATTGGGAGGCTGATTACTTGGAATTTGTTCAAGGAGACTTTTCTCCAAAAGTATTTTCCAACCGATCTGAGGAAGCGCAAGGAAGTGGAGTTTATGAAATTGGAGCAAGGGAGCATGACTGTTGGGGAGTATGCAGTGAAGTTTGAGGAGTTGTCCAAGTTCTGCCCATACTTCCAGAACACCATGGATGAGGGATCCAAATTCTCGAAGTTTGAAAATGGATTGAGGCCAGAGATCAAGCAGGCCATTGGCTATCAGCAGATCACTGAACTCTCTAAGATGGTCAACATGTGTCGTATCTTCGAGGATGATACCAAGGCAAGGCAAGCTCAGTGGAAGAATTCTGGCCCGTAGAGGAACAAACCCAAAGTCACAAAAGAAAGGAGAACGCCTTACTTCATTCCTAGGAACAACTTTGGTTCGTCATCTGGAAGCGCGGTGAGACCGCAATCCATGATTGCTTGTGGTGGAAGTCCGACAAGCAGTATCGTTAACAACTATGTTAGTTGTCCACGTTGTAAGAAGAATCACCTCCTGAAGGACTGTCCAATCAAAAACCCGATTTCAAACCAGTATAGCGAACGTGCATGCTTTCTGTAACGTCCTAATTTCTAAACTCATAAATAGTGCCCGTTGGAGACACTATTCCTGAATTTCTGAAATTATTTCGCTTCGATTTCGATATCGTCAAACAATCGCTTAGGCTATCCAACGATTTGCTTAAGCTGAAAATAATTACATACATGAATAAATCAAATACAATGAAATATCTATGACAAAGCCTCCATGGCTAAACATGATTCGAATACAATGAAAATTTATTAACTATCAGTATCTAAAGAAACTACTCCTACTAGCACTTCTTCTCGTTAAGAGTAGAGTTCCTCTCCGATGTTCCATCCACTCCTTCACCTTAACCTGGGATTTCCCTGCACAAACTAGAGTATATCCCCAAAACGTGGGGTGAGACTACAGTCTCAGCGAGCAAAGTATGCAACATGCAGAGTGAAGAAACAATCATATGCAATGCAACACCTAGTACAATTCATAATACATACCTAACTATTCTAATTACTTGAATCATCATGTCCTTATTAACTCAATTGACATAATTTATAAATTTAGCTCAACACTTAGTAACTTGACAGGATAGAAAACTTAAACATAAAGGCCCATAATCGACATAACCCAGCCGATGGGCTGTGGCGCATACGCCCTCAACTGATCACAACTCCAATCAAAGGGAATTAAAGGGTTGGGGTTCATACATTGAGCATTTCGATATTTTCGTCAATCTCGCTAATTTCTTAAATCTCGCTACCCTAAGGTTTTCGATGAAAATCTAACAACTACTACTCAATCTCATGCAAACAACACTAATCTAACCACAATACTCAAATAGAAAGGGGATTAGAGAGTAGGGTTCATACATTGGGGAACATCTCAAAATCACAAGGGAGTGTGTGTGTGAACTTTACTCACCAATTCTTGAAGATCAAGGAGGAATTGATGAATAGAGATGTGCCCTTGATGTTTTCTAGCTTCAATCCCCTCCTCCAAGCCTTAATCCAAGCTTTCTCTCACTAGAATTTCATCTCTCTCTCTAGGGTTCGAGGAAGAAGAAGGAAAGAAAATAGAATTTCTAATTTTGCATGACTCAGTATATATATACTGGACAACTGGTAATCGATTACAATAATGCTGTAATCGATTACCAGAGGTAAAATTACACTAGAAAACGTTTCTGGGAGTTTGGTAATTGATTACACCCCTTCGTAATCGATTACCAAAAACTTCGCTCTTGGGTAATCGATTATAGACTGAGTAATCGATTACTACAAATACTGCTTTCAGGTAATCAATTACAAACTCTCTGTAATCGATTTCCAGTAACCCAAACTTACTAATTTTACTTAGACAAAGTCCTAAACTTGGTTTTATAGCTAAGTTTTAACCCCTAATTCCTCAACTTACCTTTCCTTAGTTACTAACATATAATTCTCTGTTTGTAACCTAATGAGTTATTAGAGTTCCTAATTTGCGGGATGTTACAATTTCATTGTGGACGATCTGGCCATATCAAGAGGGATTGCCCTGCTTGGAAGGGAAGTGGTAGTGGTGTTGCAAGTGCACCTGTGTCAAGCCTGAATGCACAAGCTGGAAAGCCTAGAACCAGAGGCAGAGTGTTCACCATGAGCGGTGCTGAGGCTGCTGAATCCGAGGATCTGATCCAAGGTAAGAATGTCATAAGGGAAATCCTTTTAATTGTATTGTATGATTCGGGTGTGACACATTCTTTCATTTCTATGGATTGTGTGAAACAATTGAGAGTGCTTGTTGTTAAATTACCCTATGATCTTGTTGTTTCTACTCCTACTGCTAAACATGTGATCACTTCATTAGCCTTTTTGAACTGTTCAATCACCAATTGTGATAAAACCTTCTCTACTGATTTGATTTGTTTGCCCTTTTCTCAACTTGATATTGTTTTGGGAATGGACTGGTTATCTTCCAATCTAGTCCAACTTGACTGTCATAAAAAATCTGTTGTGTTTAATTCTTCTCCCTCTACTTCTGATTCCGTAAGTACGAGATTCTTGTCCGCCAACCAAGTAAATGCTTCTTCGAGAGAAGGAGCTCAAAACTACATGATACTTTCTTCTTTGGATGAAGAGCGGGAATCTGACATCAGTAAACTGCGTACGGTGAGAGAATTCCCTGAAGATATCCCTGGTTTGCCGCCAGAGCAAGAGATAGAGTTTAACATAGAGTCGGTACCTAGAACCGGACCTATTTCTATAGCTCCGTATAGGATGTCCCCATTACAATTAGCTGAGTTGAAGAAACAGATAGAAAAGTTTAGAGACCTGAACCTAGATGTTGGATTTGGTCCTAAGAGTGTAAGATTGGGAACTTTGAAGATTTCAAATAATTTCTTGGAACAAGTTCATGTAGCACAGGAAGTGGATCAATCTTTACAAGTTTTGAAGGATCTAGTCCCTAAGAAAGGAGAATCTGAGTTTTGTAAGGGAACTGATGGAATTATTAGATTCAAGGGTAGGATATGTATACCTAGTGATAAGGAAATGAGGAAACTGATTTTAGAGGAGGCTCATAAGAGTGGATTGAGTAATCACCCTGGGGCAACTAAGATGAATCAGGATCTAAAGAAGATGCTTTGGTGGTCTGGAATGAAAAAGAATGTACCTGAGTATATAACTCCTTGTTTGGTTTATCAGAGAGCTAAGATTGAACATCAAAGACCACTAGAGGAGTTACAACCTTTAGATGTCCCTGAGTGGAAATGGGATAGCATTTTGATGGATTTCATGGTAGGTTTACCTAGAATTTCGGCAGGTTTTAATGCTATATGGATAATCGTTGATAGACTAACAAATTCTGCTCATTTCCTACCCATCAACATTAAGTTTTCCTTAGAAAAGTTAACTTGGTTGTACATTAAGGAAGTAATAAGGTTATATGTGATTCCGTCTAGCATAGTGTCAGATAGAGACCCTAGATTTACATTCAGACTTTAGGGTAGTCTGCAGCAAGTATTAGGAACCAAGATTTAGATGATTCAGGAAAGGATGAGAATATCACATAACAAGTAGAAAAGTTACTATGATTGGAGGAGGAAACCCCTCGAATACAAAGAAAGAGACCATGTCTTTTTTAGAGTTACACCTATGACTGGGGTTGGTAGGGCGATGCGATCTCGAAAGCTCACGCCTAAATTTGTTGGTCCCTACCAAATTTTGAAAAGAATCGGTCTTGTTGCTTACCAAATTTCCTTACCGCTTTTTCTTTCTAATCCTCATGATGTATTCCATGTGTCACAACTCCGAAAATATATTCCTGACCCTTCGCACGTCATAGAACCCGACGTAATACAATTAAAAGAAAATTTAACTTATGAGTTATTACCCGTGCGAATCAGAGACCGAAGATTAAGCAGTTGAGAGGAAAAGAGATTCTGTTGGTTAAGGATATTTGGAGTGCAAATGATGAAGGGAATGCAACCTGGGAGTTGGAAGAGCAAATGAAGAAGTCCCATCCTCATTTATTTCAAGAAGGTGTGCACAAATTTCGAGGACGAAATTTCTTTTCAGGAGGGGAGAGATGTAACACCCGCGTTTTTACCGTTTTGTCGTATTGTGTGTTTTATTGAATTTTGATTGATTAAAATTATTTTTAATCATCAAAATTTATATTTTTGAGTTTAGGAATGAATTTCCTATTTTTCTAGAATTTCTTGGGATTTTTGGAATTTTTCTGTGAAAAATGACCTTTTTGCCCCTACTGTCTCTTGAACCGGGCCCGAATACTCTTGATCCAGGCCAGAAAAATTGCACAAACCTTCCCTTGACTTCTCTTGCAAGCCGTGCATGGAAGCCACATATCTTTTTCTTTCTTTTTCTCCAAGCCAAGTGTAAACCTTAAGCCTTTATGACATTTAAAACTCCAAACTCACCTTTTCTTCTTTCTTTCCCACACATGCAAAGCTTAGTTTTTCTCTCTTTCTCTTCTTCTCTTGGCCGTGAACTCTCTCCCATTTTTCTCCCAAAATTTTCAATCTCCATTAAACACTTCAAGCCAAGGTTCCATCTTTGAACCAAAGCTTTAAACACCTAGCCTCCAAGCCTTGAAAACTCTTGTTTGGTGACCAAAGGAGGGATCTTTGGAGCTCTTTCAAGGGCTGTTGCTGCACCTTATTTTGAAGAAAATCCTTAGGTAAGGGGGGGGGGGGGAGAACTTGAACTCTAGTAGGATTGGTGACTAGAGTCAAGGATTGCCCTTGATCCTTGTCTTTACTCTTGTTTTTCCCTTGAAAAATGAGTTGTTGGAACCTATCTCTTGGGAGATATGGTTCGGCTATTTCATTATAGCCTTGCATGGTGTTTTTAAATTGTTGATAATGCTTGAAAAATGCTTGGATGATATTTTGAGTTACACGCAAACCATGATTTTGCTTGAAATTTTTTTTTTCTCTCTTTTTCTTCCTATATGGTTAGGCTATTTTGGTTTAATGGGGCTGCATGTTTGTAAAATTTTAATTGATGGTGGAAATGTGTTTTGATGATGGATTTATGAACATGCATGAAGTTGTTTGAATTTATGAAATTGTTTGGATGTTTGATTCTTGAAAAATGATGTTTATGAGCTTAGAAATAAAATTATGAACTTGAATGTGTGTATGAATGATTTTGGATGAATTAGCATGATGTTTGTTGTTTATAATGCTTGTTGGTGATTGTGTTGAAATTTGGTAAAGTTTGGATGTTGTTGGAAAATTGGTGTTTTGATGAACATTCAAGGTGTTCTTGATGTTCTTGAGGTTGTTCTTGATGAAACTCATCAAGAATACTTTTTGATCTTGAAAAGATCAAGTAGAGTGGAAAAACTGTAACATCCTAATTTCTAAACTCATAAATAGTGCCCGTTGGAGACACTATTCCTGATGTTCCTGAAATCATTACGTTAAATTTTCAATATCGTCATACATTCGCTTAAGACTTTTCAACGATTAGTTTAAGCAATTACATTACAACATCAAAATCTCTAAATAAGAGTAGATCTTACTAAAACTTAGGGAAGAATCCACACTTGGAGAAGTGTGATTCAATGAACTCATACCGGAAATCCGACAGAGTCTCCCCTAAAAACTGGATGTTGCCAATTCCAAGGTCAACCTGAAACTCAGCAAAAACCAGTACAGACTAATAACATGAATATTACAAATCTCATAATTGAGCCTCCATGGCTAAGAAATATATATATATATATATATATGTCTGTACATCAATAATCAACTAGCCATAATTACAAATGAACTAATTTCTATTACAAGGAACTTCTATTGTGAAATAAAACTCAGCTCTACCATCACCTTTCTTGCCATATCATTACCTGGAGTTCCTGCACAACTAAAGTAAATCCCCAAAACATGGGGTGAGACTACAGTCTCAGTGAGCAAAGTATGTAACATGCAGAATCATATGCAATACAACACCTAGTGCAATTCATAAGGTATACCTAACTATTCTACTCACTTGAATCATAATGTCCTAATTAACTCAATTGGTATGTTATATAAATTTAACTTAACACTTAGTAACTTGACAGGATGGAAAACTTAAGCATAAGGGCACATAATCGGCATAACCCAGCCGACGGGCTGTGGCGCTTACGCCCTCAACTGAACTTGGCGCACACGCCCTCAACTGAACTTGGCGCACACGCCCACAGGCAATAATCAAATCTTTTCAAGGAATTCCTAACATCAATTATTTCATTCAATGCAAACATCACAATTCCAATCAATTTAACTGAATAGAAAGGGAATCGAATGGGTAGGGATCATACAACGAGCATTTCGTCAATTTCGTAATCTCGCTACTTTCGCAAATCTCGCTACCCTAAGGTTTTCAATGAAAAACCTAACAACAACTACTCAATCTCATGCAATCAACATTAATCTAACCACAATACTCAAATAGAAAGGGGAATTAGAGAATAGGGTTCATACATTGGGGAAAACTCAAAATCACAAGGGAGTGTGTGGGTGAACCTTACTCACCAATTCTTGAAGATCAAGGAGGAATTGATGAATAGAGATGTGCCCTTGATGTTTTCTAGCTTCAATTCTCCACAATCACTTCCAAAAATCCAGTTTCTCTCTCTAGAAACTCTCTCTCTCTAGGGTTCGAAGGAAGAAGAAGAACAAGTGAGTTTTTCTGATTTTTACATGTCCACGTATTTATACTGGACAGCTGGTAATCGATTACAGTAATGCTGTAATCGATTACCAGAGGTGAAAATTACACTAGAAAACGTTTCTGGAACTCTGGTAATCGATTACCAAAAACTCAACTCTCAGGTAATCGATTACAACCTGTGAGTAATCGATTACCTAAAAACTAGCTCTCGGGTAATCGATTACAGACCCCCTGTAATCGATTACCAGCAACCCAAAACCCTTCATTTTAACTTGAATGGAATTCTAACTTAGTTTTTATAATCCACTTTCAACCTTTAATTCCCCAACTCACTTTCCCTTAATTACCAATACATGATTATCTTATTTTTAGCCTAATGAGTTATTAAAGTTCCTAATTTTGCGGGATGTTACAAAAACATGTTTTTGGGCCTCAATGGTCCAATAGGCCAAAACACTAAATTTACTAAAAGGATTTTAATTTAAATAATAAACTTTGAAAAATATTAAAAGAATTAAATTCGGATTTCAAGTGTAATCCAAATAAAAGTCAACACAAAAGTCAATATTTTGAATTGTTATGTGTAAAGATGGGCTTCTAAGAGTCATCCAACCTTTGGGCCCTTGGTTCAGGCCCAAAACCTCCAAAAAAAAGAGAGTCAAAGACTCATTAAAAGTCAACCAAAAAAAAATAAATTATGGAATTGGGCTTAGATTAGAGTTGGACTTCAACTCTAATCCAAGTTATTAAAATTAAAAATTAGAAATTAATTAGTAGGCTTAGCTAATTTAATTATCTAAGTTAATTAATCTAATCTAATTAGGTTAATTAAGTAAACAATAATTAATTAAGGCTAAATTTAATTAACCTTAATGAAGATTAACCTTAAATCTTAATCACTAATTTCTAATGAGGTATTAATTAGGTAATTAAGCCTTAATGACGATTAAGAACTAATTAATTATGATTAACCTTAATCAAATGTAACTAAAGCTTAATCCAAGACTAAGGAAGAGATTAAGGGATAATTAGGAATTAATTAGGACCTTAAGTAAGGATTAAGATTGATTATAGTTAGATAATGAAGACTAATTATAATTGAGGGTTAAACCCAATCTTAATTAGACGTACAAGAAAAATTAAGATAGGAAATACTATCCATAAGACACAATCATAAGTCTTAGTAAATTATAGGACTCAAGTGGAAATGATTATTGATTCAAAGAAGAACATTAGTACAAACTACCTTAAAAGATTATAACCAACACACTCTTTCTGCATAAGACTTGAGAAGCTTAGTGAGAAAGTGCGGTTCCAACCCAAGATAGGGTTTGGTTTTCCTTGAAGGAAAGACATTGAATCGGGCCGTACCACGGGTAAGTGGTGACGTTAAATGATTCGATGGGCTTTGCCTGTAAGGACTGTGTATGCTGAGAAAGCATTGATTGGTTCTCCTTGAAGAAAAGACATTGAATCGGGCCGTACCACGGGTAAGTGGTGACGTTGAATGATTCGATGGGCTTTGCCTGTAAGGATGTGAATGTTGTAAGCATTGTTGAGTGACATGCATCATAAAGCATTAATGATGTTTAAGGTTGAAAACCTTACGACTTATATGGCGGTGACACTTTGGTACAGTGTGAAACTGGTTGGAAGGGTGCACTGGGTTTTGCAAAGAACGCCAGCGGGTCCTCGAAAGGGACGCCAGCCTTGAGGATAGTCGAGTTCCAGAAAGGACATCATGAGACGTAGGCTAGCTCCCTACTGTCGAGTCCGAAAGGGGCAGGCTTGACTATCCCATCGCTCTCATGGTTTCGGGGTCAGTTAAGATTGTCTGGAAGGACGCATAAAAGATTTGGCCAAAAGAAAATGAATGAGCAATGCTCCTTGTACTGATTGCTAGTACAGACTATAACTCCTAATACGTTGTACATATATGGTCGGGCAGTTGTTATGTGCACTGTGGTGGTGATGTTTCCCTGGGCCCTCATGCATTAGTCATTGCATTATAGTTGTAAGGTCGCACTCACATGAGTGTGCTATGACGATGTGTTTGTGATTGCTTGTTGATTAATTTGTGTGTAAATTCTGTGTGTGTGCTCTAGTTCATTATATCCTACATGCTGTGAGTTCATGCGATGTTCTCACCCTTCCTTTCTATCTTTGGTTGTTGTATCCTTCTCGTTACATCGATAGCCAATATCAGAGACTTCCACTATGACATCGATGCGAGTGCAGCTGCGGTGGATGCCGAGAGGAACTTGGAGGGTGACGGACATCCCTCGTAGATGCGAGTTTACTGGGGAAGTCCGCGTCACCATTACTCATCCCGGACTTCCTCTTGTACTAGAGATAGATTTCATTGTACCTGTGACTCTCGAGTTTCTGACGCCACCTAACTTGGTGCGCCATACTACCTTTCGTCCTTCACGTCGTCGTCTTTCTTCTTCATCGTCGTCATGGTCATCTCGAATGGCGGATATGGTTGGACCAGACTCCCCTAGGTATTCACCTTCTTCCGAGGGATCTGATTCCCAGCCTATGTGTCCTGATGCGCAAGGCCGCTCTCTCACAAGTAAGCTAGATCTGATTGTGATTGACGACACCTCGGAGGAGGAGGAGGCCCCTGAGGAGGAGCCGGAGGAGGATTCTTCTAGCGACGATCCCTCAGAGGATTTTGGGATTATCACTATCTGGGACGCTAAGAGGAGAAGCAGTAGGGTGTTCACTACTGAGTCGGGAGATGATGAGTAGGACTAGTATGGTTGTAGCATAGGTAGTAGCAGCTCTGATTTAGTGACCTCTTCTTTTGTATATTGTTTGAGGTCTTGTTTATTTTGGTCTACTACCAGAACTCGTATTTGGGTGACTCGAGAGGTACACTACTGTTATGTTCATATGTATATATATTTCATGTCGTTTCCCTTTTGTTATGTTGATGTTATAACTGCGTGTATGTTGTGTATGTGCGCGAGGAAGTAACCGTCTAGATGTTTTCGGAAAACGAGTTTCAGAATAAGGAAAGGATATTTCATAAATACTTAAAATGAAATTAGAGATGTAATAGGTTGATGACGACTAAACCCTTTTCAAAAATAATAATAATTATAATAATAATACTTCCGCATTTTGACGTTTCTAAAAACAGTAAGTTCATTGGTCACGTGTCATATGTGATATTCTTAGCAGTATAACTAAGGGTGTCACACATCTTCTCTTAGTTCCAGCTCATGGACCTTGAGGGATCCTTGAAGTTCCTTCATTCTTAGAGAGTTGAGGTCTTTTGCCTCTTGAATGGCAGTTACCTTGGGCCTCCAAATCTTTGGTAGACTTCTCAAGATTTTGCGATTGTTATCGGCTGAGTCGTAAGTCTTTCCCAAGGATTTTAGTCCATTGGTGATAGTTTGGAGTCTCCCGAACATCTGATCAATTGATTCAGTCTCATGCATTTTAAACATCTCATATTGATGCACTAACATGCTGATTTTAGATTGTTTCACATTGTCTGTTCCTTCATGAGCCGCAGACAAAGTGTCCCAGATTTCCTTAGCAGAGGAACAACCATGTACTTTCTCATATTCTGATTTGCTCAAAGAAAAAATCAAGTAGAGTTTAGCCTTTGAATTGAGTTGTACACGTGCCTTCTAATCATTTGTCCATTTTGACTTTGGAATGGGCACTCCATTGTTGGTGGGAGTATATTCACCATCTGTGACTACGTCCCAAAGATCTATGTTGATGCTTTCAATAAAGAGCTTCATACGATCACTCCAGTAGTGATAATCAGAACCATTGAAAGCAGGAGGCCTTGAAACGGAGGCACCTTCAACGATGTAATGTGAGTTTCTTGTAGAGACTTCCATCTGGATCTTTACCCTCAGCACTTGTTAGATGCTCAACCCGAGGTTTAGCTCTGATACCAACTGTTAGGACCACATGAAACACTAGAAGGGGGGGTTGAATAGTGTTTTATAATCGTTAACAAGTTTACTCGAAAAACCTTTTTAAACAAGCAAAGATATTTTCAACGTTCAAACTACTTGCTGAAAAAATGAGTTTTCAGTGACTTGCTGAGATACTTCAGCAGGTTCAGTAAAATTGAATTTTTTTAAAATGATTTGAGGAATAAGTGAAATTGTTTTTGCTGCGCAAATTTTAAACTTACTTTTCAGAACCCTCCTCAGTTAGAAATAAACAGATAACAGCAGAAAGTAAAGAGTGAAAGGTTGAGAGAACTTAACACATAGATTTATCTTGGTTCCCGATGAGAGATAGCATTTAATGCAAATGCTCCTGTTGTGACTCATAGCCTGAACCCCCAGAAGTAGCAGGTAGTAGAGTCAGCTCACAGACTTCACTTTTTCTGAGTCGTATGTACTTTTCTGCAGACTTAGCCTTTTTGGTGAGAGAAATTTGAAATATGCCAAAAAGCACTTTCCCTGACTTTGCAGAAGAATAAGAGGCACAAGTAATCTGAGACTGCTACAAGAGACTTGAGTCTTAAGGAGAATTTATGAGAGTATAATATTGAAGACTAACAGGCAATGGTATATTGTCTCACAACTTCAGGAGGTTCACTGCTTTCAGCAGGTAGCACTTTCTCAGGAGGTTTCCTTGCTTCGAAAGTTTCAGGTACTTCAGATGATATGATTTCTTCAGACTGCAGCTTCTGAAATACTGAACAAATACCTTCAGCAGAAGTTATACTTATTGGTTTAAATGTCCTGAGTTGTTGCTGTAGTACATTAGTCAGAGTTACTTTAGCTTATTTTATTTCTCTAAATTTACGCCTATCATGATCCAGCCTGAAAGGTTTTAGCTTATTGTCATATTCTCTCATTTCTTTGGCCTGAGCTTGTATTGGGCCTATGTGCCACTTTCTTTTCGTCTGGAATATAGCAATCTTTTTACAAAAGAAAAGGGAAGGATAACAATTACAAAGGACATCAATTATATGGGGTGGGAGAAGGTTACAAACTTACAATCAGGTGTTGCGCTACTTGTTTAAAAATCGCCGCTGAACACGTAAACAGTGCATTAGATAGAGGTTCTCGTGGGAGGACATAACATAAAGTCCTAAACCGTATTTAAGTATCTATATCGATCTATTTATCTATCTATAATTATACAATTCTATAAGTTTTTTAATATTTTTTCACTATTCATTCAATTTACTATATCATTTTATTAGTTATTTTATCATTATTACTATTATTATTACTTTTTGTTATGAAAAGTCGTGCCATCTCTTTTATTTAAAATAAAATTGTTTAATTTTTATATATTGATACACATGAGTACAAATATATTTGTTGCAAATGATCCTAAAGTTTGGATGTGGTAATATAATAAAATGTGTTGATTTACATCAAATTTATTGTGTATTTTCCTAACATATTATTTACATTAAACTCTAAACCCTAGGGATTAGGGTTCACATTCTAAACTATTGCTCTATACTTGGAACTCAACAGCACAAGAAAAAGAGATACTAATAAGTTAGAAGAGGTTTAAAAGAGGTTATTTCTAATGAATTCAAAACTTGCATAATTTTGTTTACTGATTACAATATCTTCACAAGTTCTTACATAAGAGACTTTTGTAAGTGCTATTGATCTAATTTTGTGTATTTATTCTTCTTTGTTTTGGTATACAGAGCTTACGCCTAACTTGAATATCTATCAGATGCACTATGCAATGACAATTTCACAAATATTTTTATTTAGAATGTTAACTTTCTTAAGAGATTTGAACTTTAAAAGAACCAATACCCTTGCATTACATATATGAAATATAAGTTTTATTAATTTTAGTTCATCTGATTCTATTTTGTTTTTGCATGTATTTATAAAACTAATGGATAATGAATTAACTTTATGCAAGGATTTAATGGGGAAAAAATGAGAGTTTTCTATCTATGAAAAGGTAGCCATCTTTTGTTGGAGAAAACTTTTCTCTTCAAAAAAATATTACATTTAAAACCAATAATATATTTATTCTTAAAAATAAGGATAATAAAATGTGATTGTTACAATTCTATTATATTCATTTGATGATTGTGAAAAAAAGCCACCATGATATGAAGTGTGATGCTTCCAAAAGTGTCTGATTTGAATTGTTTAATTGTAGTCACACAATTGACAACTCTCAAATATGGAATGATCACTACAAGTATTCTTAGGATTTGCTACAATAACATCTGTAGCTGATTCATAGTTGAATTGTAGTTGTAAAATTTAACTACAGAATAACTACGTATTTGCTACCAAAGCAGTGGTAGCGTAAGGCATGTAGCAAATTAACTTCCAAATACTTTTGTCGCAAATTGGTAGTAAATTTGAAAAGTTTCCTAGTTAACCGGCAGCCGATCCATAGCAATTTATTGCCCAAATTTCTAATTTTCTAGCTATATTACTAGGAAAATATCATAGCAATTTAGTAGTTAATCTGCAGCTAAATTATTTGATCGATTTTATCACTCTCCTAGGAAATTTAGAGTTATTTCATAGCAACTTCATAATGTTAAAGAATAAATTCAAAAGCTATTTAGTAGGTGATATATAGCTAATTGCTTACTATTTTTCTAGCCAAACTCTAGCTAATTGTAATTTAGTTTTTAATTCACTCATTTATTTTGCTGCGAATCCAAATTAATTTTACTCCATACAAATTTTATTTGTACAAACAACACCTGTGTTCAAATTTTAATCAAGACTAACACAAACAACAAATAAAATACACAAAGCAATAGACAATCATGAATTTATTAGAAACTTTATGTTATACAAATAGTTCAAAATAAGTTTTTAAAACAAGAAAAGAAACATAACCTATCAATCTAAGTTTGTTCAAGATATGTCTACAAAGTAAGAAACAAAAGTATGACTAGTTGATCCAAATTTGCTTCGTCATTATCATTCTTCCTCGTCATCTTCCTCAACTCCTCCACCTTGCATCGGTGCTTGCATCACAAGATTTATTACATGAGAGCCAACCATTTTAGATAGAATAGGTATGTATGTATGTATGTATGTATGTATTATTAACTTTTCTTTAATTTAATTTAATTTGTGATATATTGAATGTTATTAATTAATTAGGAATGTCACTATTGGCAGGTTGGTAATGGTAATGGTAGCACCAATACCAAAAGAGAAGAAGGTTATCATCCTATTAGTACTGATAATTGCAAGGCTGCAGGCTAAGGAGATAATAAAATTAATTTAGAATAGGTATAAGGACAAAACCTATTTCAATACAACCATAATAAACTCATTAAGTATGATTAAAGAAGGGTCTAACAATGCATGTGTTAAAAAAAGGAAAAAATATATAATTTGCATATTAAATAAATTCAACAAAAGGAATAGTTCAAGATGTATATAATTAACTTATTTACATGTATGCCACCGCCTTTTTAAATATGTCTGAATGAAAGTGTAAAATCATGAATAAGTTGTCTCCTGCTTACCATTAAATGAGACTCTTAGCATATCTATAGTTAATTAACTTCAAACTTATAAAATTGGATATTATAATACCTGTCCCGCGGGTACCCACATACTCATTAAAATATATTTTCTATTAAATATATTAATATATTAATATATTTCTATTATTTTATGATGAGATAAAATTTAAATTTTATCCCTTTCTGTATTAAGTATACTTTTTATAAGCAAAATGAATTAACAAGAGTACAAGGGATACTCCAATTAACCTACTACAATAAGACTTTACAACTGAAAAAATCACCAAAAAGCTGTAAAAAAATAAACCAGAATATAAAATAATATGCCAATAATTAAGCACATCCAAAATATGTAATTCTAAAACCCCAAGTGGTTGGTCGAGTGGAGCAAGACAAGGTCTCGTATCTGACAGGTCGCAGGTTCGAACCCCCACTCATCCCCTTGGGGTGAGGTAAAATGTAAATACCTTTGTAAGTGCTCAAAGAGCCCAGAGGCTTTCCCTACCTTGGACTGGGGCATCATCCCCTCACCGTAAATTTTTAATGTACCAAAAAAAATATGTAATTTTAAGGAAACCCACGCCACAACCAAGGCTAGTCCAGATCAAACATGTAATTCTATAAAATCTTTATTAAGTATATTAATATATTAAGATAAAAATCAAATTTAAATATATTAATATATTAAGATATTTTTATTATCAATATATTAAAATAATATATTTTTATTATTTAAATTAAAAATATTGACATTTAATTAATTAAATCTTTGAACTTGTTATAAATATTAATATATTAATATAGTTCAAGTACATTGGAGGACACCAAAGACAACATTCATTAGTTAAAGAAGCCGACAATGTATACTGTCAAACAAAATACTAGCTTAGATGCGGTTGCAATTAAAAATGAATAGACCCATCTATGTATATGTACATATATGAGTATGCATGTAAAAATGGATGTTGAACTATAGAAACCAGAAAAAAAAGTCTAAATCCAAGTACCAAAAGTAAGTCTCCTCACCTCCCCCATCAACTCAGCCACGTTTAGGTAGAAACTTATTCTGTGTGAATAACACAACTCAAAAACTTCTAAGCAAAGCTACAAACTCAAACTCACATTTTAACCAAAATAAAATCCTAAACTCAAGTAATCATTTCTCCATGAGAAAACAATCAATATCTAGCATGTTATATTAAATATTTTCAATATTCCCCAGTGTCATTAATAATTATTGTTACTTGAAAGCGAGTTGACCGATTTTGTTTTGCTCGGTCCCTGAGCCATTTGATAAACCAATGATAATGAGGAAAACATTGCACCATGTTCACAACTACTGGCTCTCATTTCCATCTCATTAACATATAAGTACAGATATTAATCATTTGCTAGACAGCCAAAAGAGATAGAGAAAGCCAACAATAATTTTAAAGGACCTAGATTTATGTTATATTCCCTATTGAATTCACAGTTATATATCTTAACTCTAGTTCTTGAATTAAAGGTTGATAAATAATAAATATACACGAGCCCACTAAACAAAACAATAAATATAAACATGTTTATGAATTATGATAAGATCATATCATATAAAGAACAATAGTGAAAACATAGAGAACACAATGGATTTTGAAAAGAGCACAGTGGACTAGGTTTGAAAGTAAATATAGATTAACTAGGTTCCTACAATGTTCATTTTGAATTAGTTGCAATGTTTTAATAATGCATACAAAAAACTCCAACACAAGATGTGAAATAAAAGTAGCACAAATTAATGTTGAACTATAGGACCATGGAAAAGTTCCTGATTATTTATGTAGAAAAGTAACAGTGGTAACCAAGAAGCCAGGGAAATAAAGCATGCATCCTAGTCAAGTGGACATAATTGCAGTAAATAGCTTACTCAGTAATGTGGCCAATTAACAACACTTCAACCTCAATACATATATGGTTATCTAATTATGGTTCTTGTTGACACACAAGTAAACAACAAGTAAAGTTGAAGTGATCATACATCAGGTAATTTTCAGTTGATAAAAAACCAGGTGGACAGAGTACATCTAGTTCCTTAGATACTGGTTAGGTAAACAACATAGTATAATTAACACTAAATCCAAATAGATTGTGGGCCCACATCATTGCCTTTCTGCATCATTTAGGTGAGAAATGCATAACGAATTTCCTCCCACACACAACTCAGTACAACACAAGCACCTTCTTTCTTTAGATCTAAGAGTTTCTCCTTCTTACTCCTCTTTTCTTCAATTACTTGTTCAATTGTTTGACCCAGTCACAAATTTCAAATTACTTGTTCAGTTAGATCTTTGCGAGGACCATCTGCACTACCACACATCACATCACACACCAGTTAGTTAAGGAAGAGCTTTATTATGTTAAATAAAATATAAACATCAGTCACCTTCTCTAGAAAAGTTGGTTCCAAGTGCAATTTCGAGATGTAGTTTCTTTGGCGGTAAACCATTTCTGTAACATTGAACAACAATGAATCTCAAAATATAATTCTAGTTTATTTTTTCAAATCCAAAAGTTCGTAGCAAAGCTATGCCTACCTAAATGCAAGAAAAACAAGGCACTGAGCTCGAAGCTGCTTTAATTGTTGCTCTTTGGAAGGTAATGCAGATGATGCAGGTGGAGGAGGAGCAGTAGATTTTCCTGTATCTCTAGGAGGAACGCATTGTTTAAGAATAGTAATTTCTGATCCACTATTATGCCTTCCAATCTGTCAATAAAATTATCTGATCAAACAATCAAGTTGGCTCATATACAAGCCAAGTAGTCAAAAGAGAATAACATAAGTAAAATTAGATTTCACAAAAGTTAACTAAAGTTAGTATAGCAAGATGAAAGAAAACAGAACTTAGAGACAAACCCAGAAACAAAAATTAGTGAATAGCAAGTACCTGAGCTAATTTATGTCCATCAGCTATAGTACCCGAACTTCCCTCATCACGCTCAAGTGAACCACCATATTGCATTGAACTTGAGAAACCTGGTTCAGCCATTGAAGATACACTAGCAGGGACTGCCATCCCTCCATCAACCTCATCATAGGCACCTGAAATTTAATACATATTCTTAATAACTGTGGGCAAGAAATTTGAAATTATAGTTTTTTTTCATAGCATGAAATTCTAAGTAAAATTGATATTTCCTCAGTCATTCTCTCCACGATTCCTCCTTAGTAGATATATATATTCATAATTTCATATTCATATAGAAAGAGAAGTATCCAATAGCACTCAAAGATAACTTAGTAACAACCATGAAGCATAGAACATTTAAATAATTTAGGAACAACCATGATTGGCATAAGAACCATGTGTTATAAAAATTTCCACTCAAGTAAATACTCCCATTCCCATGGTTATGTTAACATGTAAACTCTTCCAGAAAGTCTTTTTTTCAAATTTTTCCACTTCAATATAAGCCATTGGCATTTTAAGTTTAAATTTTCCAAATTGCTTGCAGATTTCAAACCAGGAGCATATTTTGATTAAGTTACACCATGATTCAAAATTGAAAAATCTCCAAATCCCTTACTAGAACCAAGGTATTAAGGTAAGGAACCACCTTGCAGCTTCCCTAGAGCAATATATGCAGAGGAAACTTCTGTGTCTTTAGGATACTTCGAATTTGGAGCTCGCACCATTGGGTTGCCAATCTTTATCAAATCAGTTTGCTTTGCCAATAAATGATTACCTTCTTGGTTTTCCCTAAGCATTGTTCTCATATTACCAGACAAAGTTGAAATATTCTCCATTTGACTACTATTCGGAAGTGCATTGAAGTTGGTCATTTCACCAATTTTCTCCTTCCTTATATTAATACCAGTATTGCTAGGATCCAACATAGAAGAACTTTCAACATGCAGTTCCATCATGGACAAGTAATTGAACAAGTAATTGACAAAGTGTGGAGTTTTCTATAGCTATCAAATTATTTGTTCAATTGATTTGACCCAGTCACAAATTTCAAAAACAAATCGCGTTTGACCCAGTCACAAATTACTTGTTCAATTGTTTATCAAAGTGTGGAGTTTTCTATAGCTATCAAGCCTGAAACATAAGAAAGTAAATTTGATACTATTTGTGCATTAAGGGGAAGGGAGAGGAGGAAGCCTTAAAAGGTTATATAGATTTTGTTTTGTTATATCATATCTACCCTTAATTTTACCATTTGAAGATACTGAATTCTCCCATATTGCAAGCTCAACTTCTTGGTCCTACTCTATTCTGTGGTTCCTGAGGAGACAAATCAATAAATTCTATTTCATTTTAGCAAGACTTGCATGCCAACTTGCACTACACCCTCCACCTTACACTTTCCTCCTCTTCTGCTTATAAAAGGAGCATGACATTATGCTTCCTCTCTGCACATATCAGCTCTTAATTACATTCAAGTCTCATTCTATAGATTTTCTTTAACCTTCTCAATACCCTTTGCTAGTTCAAGTTAATTTCCTACTACCTTTGAAACCTTAGACCATTCTCATTATTGCCTTCAATCCAAGAATATGGAGTGTTAAGGACAATAAATCCTTTGAAAGGGCTCTAGCTGTTTATGACAAGGACACCCCTGACCGATGGTACAATGTTGCAAGGGCTGTTGGTGGGAAAACTCCAGAGGTAATCAAAAGACTAACAAGGTATACTCTCCCCCAAGCCCCTTCTTCCTATTTATTTGGGATACATTCACATCCATCTCTAACTAAAGTATTTTTCCATTTTAAGAAAGCAAGGCAGCAACCCTTGTCTTTATCTAAGAAGTCTGCAACAAAAGCAAGAGTATAAGGAAGCTTGCAGTATGGCATGGGAATAGTGAAAATGTAAAGGGAGATGCCTGAAGAATTCAAATCTAACTGTATTGGAGGATAAAAAGAAATTATTGCTTCCTTATTTGTCTGAATCTGAGTTGGTAGCTTTTCTGAACACCAAGATGAGAATTGTTCATAGAAATCAATTTGGCAAAGTTAGTATTTGCCAACAATTTGTTTTCTTAATAGAAACCAATCAATTAAGCTGCAACATCCAACATTCACATTCCTAGGCAAGCAATCAATCAATTAAGCTAATCCAGAGATATTTTGAGCTAATGCTATATCATATGAATTTAGAGATAAAAGAAACCAATTTATAGAAACAATTTTGAGCAAGCAAGAAGCAGAACCACTACCAAGGAAAACCAGAACTACAAAAATCAATAGAATGACAAACAAAGACCTAATGGAATCAAACACACCTTGACAAGTATGAATGAACAGGTTCATTCCAAATGCTGCAGTGCACCAGAGTTGGTTCCAAATGAAACTTATGAAGCAATTCTGAAATTTACAGAGCAATAACTTCAAATTTTAATATAATAATTCATCTCTTAGCCAAATCGTGAAACAACTAACAAAAACAACTCATATTGGAACTAGTTCTTTAAGAAAATATAAAATAACAAAAACGATTAGCATCAGGCCATAAGGAAATAGAGATACCTTTGAAGAATGAAAAACCTAGGAATTAGAAATAGAAATAGAATGAAAAGCTACGTGTTCAAGTAAACCTTAGGATAATCCTTCTCTGTAACTTACTATACAAATAACTAGCTAATGAAGAGTTGAGCATAATTTGATCTCATACAAATGCATGATAGAAAATGCTAAATCAGATGAATTAGATATCAAATAAACCAAATTGAAACAATTTTAAGCAAGTAAAATGCAGAACCACTATCGATAAACATCGAAAGAAAAAACCTAGAAATACCTGTACACACACTTTGAAATCTTGTGATAAAAAAATGAAAAATCCTGTGCAAGGTGATCAAGAATGAAATCCAATGATGAAAAAACTGTGTAACACTATATGCAAAAACACGAAAAATCTCGTGCATCGGTGCCCGTCGAATGCAGAACCAAAAGGAAATGAGCGATGAGCCAAGATTCTGAAGGAAATGAGGGAAAGGGAGATGCGGTGCGTTAAACAACTCATTTGTTTTCCCTTTTCAATTGTTTTCAAAATTTTACCACAAATTACCATTAATGATTCATATATTTACAACACTGCCACCACCTTTTTAAATGGTGTGAAATAAAGAGTATGTTGTTCCTAAATTAGGCATTTCAAGCCAATTTGTAGTTAATTAGCTTCCTATTCTCTACCAAAATAAACAGTAGTTAAATTCTGTAGTAAAATTGAAATTTTCTTGTAGTGGATGTCCTAGTAATATAAATATTATCACTTTAAAAAAGTAATTTTTTTTATTCAGTGGAAAAAATAAAGAATGGAACAAACAAACAAAAACACAAAAAGCTAGCAACTACAAAAGCTAACTAGACTCAAGCTCATCCAGCAGCAACATAGAGGCCACCTCAGGTGAAGGTTCCTCCAGCAAGGAAAAGGAAGAAACAGCACGAGCCCCAGACTTCGCCAACCAATCAGCAGGTTTATTAGTTGTTAGGACCACAGGAAACACTAGAAGGGGGGTTGAATAGTGTTTTATAATTGTTAACAGGTTTACTCGAAAAACCTTTTTAAACAAGCAAAGATATTTCCAACGTTCAAACTACTTGCTGAAAAAATAAGTTTTCAGTGACTTGCTGAGATACTTCAGCGGGTTCATTAAAATTGAATTTTTTTAAAATGATTTGAGTAATAAGTGAAATTGTTTTTGCTGCGCAAATTATAAACTCACTTTTCAGAACCCTCCTCAGTTAGAAATAAACAGATAACAGCGGAAAGTAAAGAATGAAGGGTTGAGAGAACTTAACACAGAGATTTATCCTGGTTCACCCACTAACCTAGTGAGCCACGTCCAGTCCCAGGGCAAACCACCACTGGATTTTCACTAATCCCGCTTGATTACAAGTATTCTTTTACAGACAAGCCTCTCTAGGCTCAACCAAGTTTTCTTTTGTAAACAAACCTCTCCAGGCTCAACCAAGTATTCTTTTGCAGACAAGCCTGTCCAAGCTCAACCAAGTGTTCTTTGTACACACAACCATTCCAGGCTGAAAACCCAAGTATTCTTTTAATACAACCTCTTCAGGCTACCCTAGCAAATACAGTTTGAAAGGATGAATGCTCAAACTCTGAAACTAGACAAGTTTAGAGCTTGAACTGGGAAACTTGTACAAATGACTGAGTAATACTTATGATATAGAATATGAGAGAATTATGAAACAGATGAGTATAAATTTCTGTAGCGTTTCAGCAAGTCGATTTCTATGTTCTTGGTTCTCTGTTTCTTTCTTCATGAAGTCTGGTATTTATAGAGAGAAGAGCTTTCATCCATTGAACTTCTATCGATTTCTCGTTGAGAGATAACATTTAGTGCAAATGCTCCCATTGTGACACATAGCCTGAACCCTCAGCAGTAGCAGGTAGTAGAGTCAGCTCACAGACTTCACTTTTTCTGAGCCGTATGTACTTTTCTGCAGACTTTGCCTTTTTGGTGAGAGAAATTTGAAATATGCGAAAAAGCAGTTTCTCTGACTTTCCAAAAGAATAAGAGGCACAAGTAATCTGAGGCTGCTACAAGAGCCTTGAGTCTTCAAGGAGAATTTTTTAGAGTATAATATTGAAGACGAACACACAATGGTACTTTGTCTCACAACTTCAGGAGGTTCACTGCTTTCAGCAGGTAGCACTCTCTCAGCAGGTTTCCTTGCTTCAGAAGGTTTCACCTACTTCAGATGATATGATTTCTTCAGACTGCACCTTCTGAAATACTGAACAAATACCTTCAGCAGAAGTTATACTTTCACGTTAAAGCCAAATTTGTCTTTCATTAAAACTTTGGAGTTGCGAGACTTAAAACATTTTTATCCTCTTAATAACATTTTGAGACTCAATATTCTCCCGCTTTTTAATGATGACAAATTTGCTTTAAGAAATCAAATATCTGAAGGGAAGAGATAATAATATATTCGAGTAAAGCTCACCCTTAATCAGATACTGATTCAGAGCTTTTCGACTTGAATTTGCTCTTAATCTGCTCCCCCTGAATCTGAGAATTCTTTTGAAAAACACTTAACTTTAGATTTTGTTAGTTTCTTAATACTCCCCCTTTTGTCATCAGTCAAAAGGGTAAACAATGTCTAAAGAAGTGAAACATAAGCAAGAAAGGAAGAACTCAGGATACCACTTATGCAAATCAAAACTTTTTATGAAGTAAGAAGAAGATTCAATTTTCCGAAATAGAGAGAATATTCAAATTTTGTCTGATAAACTTGAATCTATCTTCAGTAAGTGGTTTAGTGAATATATCAGCCCATTGATGTTCTGTATCAATGAATTGTATATCTACAATTCCCTTCTGAACATAGTCTCTTATGAAATGATGTTTAATTTCAATGTGTTTTGCTCTTGAGTGCTGAATTGGATTTTTAGAAAGGTTAATTGCACTCGTGTTATCACAGAAGACTGGAATAGATTTAATATGAATATTGAAATCTTCTAGCTGATATTTTACCCATAGCAGCTGTGAACAACAGCATGCTGTAGAAATATATTTGGCTTCAGTAGTTGAAAAGGCTCTCGTGTTTTGTCTCTTACTGGACCAACTTATCATATTTTCTCTAATGAAGTGACATCCGCCACTGGTTGATTTTCTTTCAATTCTGTCTCCAGCAAAGTCAACATCACAGAATCCGACTAACCTACAATCATTACCCTTCTTAGAGCACAAACCAAGATTAGTAGTACCTATCAAATATCTAAAGATCCTCTTTACAGCTTGATAGTGAGTCGCTCTTGGATTAGATTGAAATCTTGCACACAACATACACTGAACATAATGTCATGTCTACTTGCAGTAAGATATAATAAGGATCCAATCATCCCTCTATACATAGTTGGGTCAACAGATTCTTCTCCTTCATCTTTGTTTAAAACATATGAGGGGTGCATAGGAGTTTTCATAGGCTTGCAATCATGCATATTAAACTTCTTAAGCATCTCTTTTGTATACTTCTCTTGATGAATCCATATACAATCAGAGTCTTGCTTGATTTGAAGTCCCAAGAAAAATTTTAGTTCTCCCATTAGACTCATTTCAAATTCGGATTGCATAAGCTTTGAGAACTCAGTGCACAGTAAGGAGTTTGTTGATCCCAAGATAATATCATCAACATATATCTGGACCAAAATTAGGTCTGTGTTAGACATTTTTAGAAAAAAGAGTTATGTCGACTTTTCCTCTTTCAAAACCATTTTGGAGTAAAAAGCTGATCAGTCTTTCATACCAAGCTCTAGGAGCTTGTTTCAGACCATACAGAGCCTTTTTCAGTTTCAAAACATGATTGGGAAAAGTTACATTTTCGAAACCAGGGGGTTGCCTAACAAATACCTCTTCCTTAATGAAACCATTTAGGAAGGCACTCTTAACATCCATTTGATATAGTTTGATGCTATTATTAGCTGCGTAGGAAAGTAAAATTCTAATTGCTTCTAGTCTAGCTACTGGAGCAAAAGTTTCAGTAAAATCAATACCTTCTTGTTGATTGTAGCCTTGAGCAACTAGTCTGGCATTGTTTTTGATAACTTGATCATCTTCAGAGACTTTGTTTCTAAAAATCCCATTTGGTTCCTATGATCGTTTTCCCATGGGGTTTAGGAACAAAAGTCCAAACATCACTTCTAGCAAACTGATTTAGCTCTTCTTGCATAGCTAGGATCCACCCTTCATCATGCAGAGCTTCTTCAATATTCTTTGGTTCAATTTCAGAGAGAAAAGCAAGATTGTTGACTTCCTTTAGTCTTGATCTTGTTCTTACTCCTTCTGAAGTGTTACCAATGATTTGCTCTCGAGGATGATTATTTTTGTACCTCCACTCACGCCAACGAGGGAAGACTTGTTCATTTTGAGACTCAACATTATCTTTCTGATTATTGTCAGTATCAGCAGGTTGGATAGTTGTCTTATCAGCAGGTACTTCAGAGGGTCCTTCAACAGGTGCTTCATCCATCGCTATTGAAGTCTCTGAAGTGTGATTCGGCTCCATTCCTGCAAAATCATCATCTAGATCTGATAGTTCCCTATCAGTCTCTTTATCATCATTAAATCTAACATGATTGGTTTCTTCTACAGTTTGGGTTCTGGAGTTGTAAACTCTATATGCCTTAGAGGATTTTGAATAACCAATGAAGAATCCTTTATCAGATTTGGAATCAAATTTCCCAAGATCATCTTTGGTGTTAAGTATAAAATACTCAGAGCCAAAAATGTGAAAATATGAAATGTCGGGCTTTCTTCCTCTCCACAATTCATAGGGAGTTTTATTGAGAATTGGTCTTACCAAAATTCGGTTTTGGATATAACAGGCTGTGTGAACGGCCTCTGCCCAAAAGGACCTTGGAAGATTGCTTGAAATGAGCATGGTCATTCCGATTTCCTGCAAGCTTCAGTTCTTTCTCTCAACAACCCCATTTTGCTGAGGTGTTCTTGCCACAGATAAATTGTGAGAGATCCCATTCTCATCACAGAACATGCTGAAGCTTGCATTTTCAAACTCACCACCATGATCACTTCTGATGGCAGATATGCAAAATCCTTTTTCATTTTGCACCCTTTTACAGAATTTGGAAAAGTTCTCAAAAGTCTCATCCTTGCTTTTGAGGAATATCACCCATGTAAATCTAGAGTAGTCATCAACAATAACCAAACCATACTTTTTACCAGAAAGACTTTCAGTTCTTGTAGGACCAAACAAATCAATGTGAAGTAGTTTTAGGGGTCTAGCAGTTGAAACAACATTTATGCTTTTAAAAGAACTTCTAGTTTGTTTCCCTTTTAAGCAGTTTTCACACAAAATATCAGATTTGAAAGAGAGCTTGGGTAAGCCTTTCACAAGATTGTGTTTTGTGAGCTTTGAGATTAATCTCATGCTGGCATGACCCAGTTTCTGATGCCAAATCTGTTTTTCATCTTTCACAGAAACAAGACAAGTTACATTTTGATAAGCTAAGTCCTCAAGATCAATCTTGTACACATTATTGTGTCTCTTTGCAGTAAAAATGACTTGGTCAAAAGAGTCTTTGACTATGAAGCCATCCCTAGTGAAGGATACAACAAAACCACTGTCACATAATTGACCTATGCTCAGTAAGTTGTGTTGAAGATCTTCAACCAAGAGAACATTATGGATGACAGATAAAAGAGATATACCTATTGAACCTACGCCAGTGATTTTGCCTTTCTGATTTCCTCCCAAAGTCACCACTCTACCATCCTTAGGTCTAAGGTTTTGGAACAAAGAACTTTCTCCTATCATGTGTCGCGAGCAGCCACTGTCCAGGTACCATTTGTGGTGTCTCCTTTTTCCTGTTAAACACATCTGCAACAGGAACAATTAAAGTCTTAGGTACCCACATCGTTTTGGGTCCTTTCTTGTTAGGAGGAGGTCTACCTTTTTTTTTGTGTTGGCATTGTGACATATCATGTCCAGGCTTACCACAGTGAAGACATCCCTTACCATTCTTAGCCTTATTAGCATTTTTAATTTTGACATCATGCACAGAGGAAGTTTCTGAAAGACCGAGACCACTTTTGTCTTTGGGATTTGTTTGGACACCCAGAAGCATATTCAGATTCTTGATTTCGTTAACAAAAGCGGCCAGGTCCTTTGTGAGTTCAGCAACTTGTTTTTTAAGATTCTCATTTTTAGTTTTCAAAGTTGTTGAATCACAAATATTAGAACTAAGAAGCTTTTCCTTGAGTGACAAATTTTCAGTTTCAAGAGCTTCATTTTTTATAGCCACTTCAGTGAATGCTCTTGATAGCTCTTTGTACTCATGAAAAAGTTCCTTAGAACTTTCCACCAGATCATCATACGTATCTTGTAGGTTTTATGGTATTACCTCTGATTCAGAGCTATCTGTTGAAAGAAGGCTTGCCATCATGCACAGGTTGGCTTCTTCAGCATCTTCCTCATCCTCATCAGAGGTGAACTCATCAAGATCTTCCCATGTGGCCATGTACCCTTTCTTCTTCTGTGGAAAATTCTTCGTCTTTGAAGAAAACCTTCTTAGCTTAGGGCAATCGGCCTTCATGTGACCAGGTTTTTGCACTCAAAGCATGTTATTTTGTCAGAAAAGGTATCTTTTCCTGACTTGCCCATCTTGTTATCGGATGAGGATGACTTTATGAATCTGGCCTTCTTCTGAAGCATCCTCCTGATCCTTCTGCTTAGCAGAGCAAGGTCATCATCATCATCAGAGTTATCTTCTGAGTCTCCAGAGTCTTCTGAGGACTCGTCTACCTTTAGGGCCTTTTGAGAAACAATCCTTCCCAGCTTGGACTTGGCATTCAGGGCAAGAGACTTCTTCTTAGGAGCATCTTCTCCTAGTTCCAGCTCATGGACCTTGAGGGATCCTAGAAGTTCCTCCATTCTTAGAGAGTTGAGGTCTTTTGCCTCTTGAATGGTAGTTACCTTGGGCCTCCAAATCTTTGGTAGACATCTCAAGATTTTGCGATTATTATCGCCTAAGTCGTAAGTTTTTCCCAAGGATTTTAGTCCATTGGTGATAGTTTGGAGTCTCCCGAACATCTGATCAATTGATTCAGTCTCATGCATTTTAAACATCTCATATTGATGCACTAACATGCTGATTTTAGATAGTTTCACATTGTCAGTTCCTTCATGAGCCACAGACAAAGTGTCCCATGTACTTTCTCGTATTCTGATTTGCTCAAAGAAAAAATCAAGTAGAGTTTAGCCTTTGCATTGAGTTGTACACGTGCCTTCTAATCATTTGTCCATTCTGACTTTGGAATGGGCACTCCATTATTGGTGGGAGTATATTCACCCTCTGTGACTACGTCCCAAAGATCTATGTTGATGCTTTCAATAAAGAGCTTCATACGATCACTCCAGTAGTGATAATCAGAACCATTGAAAGCAGGAGGCCTTGAAATGGAGGCACTTTCAGCGATGTAATGTGAGTTTCTTGTAGAGACTTCCATCTGGATCTTTACCCTCAGCACTTGTTAGATGCTCAACCCGAGGTTGAGCTCTGATACCAACTGTTAGGACCACAGGAAACACTAGAAGGGGGGTTGAATAGTGTTTTATAATCGTTAACAGATTTACTCGAAAAACCTTTTTAAACAAGCAAAGATATTTTCAACGTTCAAACTACTTGCTGAAAAAATGAGTTTTCAGTGACTTGCTGAGATACTTCAGCAGGTTTAGTAAAATTGAATTTTTTAAAAATGATTTGAGTAATAAGTGAAATTATTTTTGCTGCGCAAATTATAAACTCACTTTTCAGAACCCTCCTCAGTTAGAAGTAAACAGATAACAACGGAAAGTAAAGAGTGAAGGGTTGAGAGAACTTAACACAAAGATTTATCTTGTTTCACCCACTAACCCAGTGAGCTACGTCCAGTCCCAGGGCAAACCACCACTGGATTTTACTAATCCCGCATGATTACAAGTATTCTTTTACAGACAAGCCTCTCCAGGTTCAACCAAGTATTCTTTTACAGACAAGCCTCTCCAGGCTCAACCAAGTATTCTTTGTACACACAGCCTCTCCAGGCTGAAAACCCAAGTATTCTTTTAACACAACCTCTTCAGGCTACGCCAGCAAATACATTTTGAAAGGATGAATGCTCAAACTCTGAAACTACACATGTTTAGAGCTTGAACTGGGAAACTTGTACAAATGACTGAGTAATACTCAGGATATAGAAGTTGTTGTACAATATGAGAGAATTATGAAACAAATGAGTATAAATTTCTGCAGCGTTTCAACAAGTCGATTTCTCTGTTCTTGGTTCTCTGTTTCTTTCTTCATGAAGTTTGGTATTTATAGAGAGAAGAGCTTTCGTCCGTTGAGCTTCAATCGATTTACCGTTGAGAGATAGCATTTAATGCAAATGCTCCTGTTGTGACACATAGCCTGAACCCTCAGCAGTAGCAGGTAGTAGAGTCAGCTCACAGACTTCACTTTTTATGAGTCGTATGTACTTTTCTGCAGACTTAGCCTTTTTGGTGAGAGAAATTTGAAATATGCCAAAAAGAACTTTCCCTGACTTTCCAGAAGAATAAGAGGCACAAGTAATGCGACACCCTTAGTTATACCGCTAAGAATATCACATTATAACATGTAAACGTCGAACTTACTGTTTTTAAAAACGACAAAATATGGAAATATTTTTTTTAAAAGAGCTTATTCCTCATCAACCCATTCCATTTCTAATTTCGTTTTAAGTATTTATTAAATATCCTTTCCTTAAGTTCGAAACTAGTTTTCCGAAAACATCAAGACGATTATCACCTCGCGTACATACACAACATACACGCAGTTATAAAATCAGTTAAAAGGAAAGAAACATCATAAATATATACATACATCACAGTGTCAGTGTACTTCTCGAGCCAACAAGTTAACCATACAAAACATGAGTTCCAGTAGTAGACTAAAATAAATAAGGTCTCAACACAATACAAAACAAGAGGTCTCTAGGTCAGAGCTGCTACTACCTAGACTCACAACTACTCACAACTACACTAGTCCTACTCATCATCCTCCGACTCAGCAGGAAGCCATCCACAACTCCTCCTCCCAGCACCTCCGAGAGTGATCATCCCGAAATCCTCTGAGGGATCGTCGCTCGAAGAGTCCTCCTCTGGCTCCTCCTCCTCAGGATCCTCCTCCTCGTCCGTGGTGTCATCTATCACGATCAAATATGGCTCACTCGGGAGAGGGCGGCTATGCGTTTCAGTACGCACAGGCTGAGAAGGTGATGCCTCGGGAGAGGGAGAGTATCTGGGAGAATCTGGCTCAGCCATAGTCGCCATCCGTGACGACTGAGATGACGTCGAAGGAGCGGGACAACGACGAGGGTTACGAAAAGTAGTATAGCGTCTGAGTCCTGGTGGTGTCTCGAACTCGAGGGTCACTGGCACCGTGAAGTCCAACTCCGGAATCAAGGGAAGGCTAGGATGAGAAATGATAAGGCGAACCTCCCCTGTAAACACGCATCGCCTAGGGATGTCGGTCACCCGCCACTTACCTCGTGGCATCCAACGCAGCTGGATCCTCATGGTCGACATACTGAATATCCCTGATGCCGACTGTCGATGTAGCAAAGAAATACAACGACAGAAAATAACAGAAGCAGAAAGAAGGGTGAGAACATCGCATGAACTCATAACAAGTAGAATACAACAAACTATAGCATACACAGGATATTCACACTTTTCAATCACAAGAATACAGTTTATATCATAATGATGCATATGAACTAATGCATGTGCGCCCAGGGAAACATCACCATCCGCAGAGCACAACAACAACTGCCCGACCATATATGTAAAACGTATCAGGAGTTAGAGTCTGTATTAGCGCGGTACTTATAATTTTCTTTTGGCAAATTTTTCCCGACTTCCAGACAATCTCAACTGACCCTGAAAACTTGAGAGCGACAGGATAGTCAAGTCTGTACCCCGTTTGCTCGACAGTAGGGAGTGAACCTACGTCACCTGAGCCATTTCGGGACCTGACTACCCTCAGGGCTGGTATCCCCACTCGAGGACCCGCTGACGTTCTTTGCAAAACCCAGTGCACCCGTCCCTACCAGTTTCACACTGTACCGAGTGTCACTGCCATATAGGTCGTAAGGTCTTTCACCTTGAATATCATCAATGCTTATGATGCATGTCACACAACGAGGTTTCAAAATAAACACCTCCTCACAGGCGAAGCCCCTTTGAATCATTCAACGTCACCACATCTCCGTGGTACGGCCCGATTCAAAGTCTCTCCTTCACAAGGAAAACCAAACCCTATCCCGGGTTGAAACCACGCTCTCTCACTAAGCTTCTCAAGTTTTATGTAAGAAGAGGGTGTTGGTTATAATCTTTTATAGTAGTTCGCACTAAAGTTCTTTGATAATCATGTCCACTTAAGTCCTATAATTTACTAAGACTTATGATTGTGTATTATGGATAACATTACTTCCCCTAATTAAGATTAAGTTTAACTCTCAATTATAATTGGTCTTCATTAACTGAACTATGATTAATCTTAATCCTTACTTAAGGTCCCAATTAATTCCTAATTATCCCTTAATCTCTTTCTTAATCTTGGATTAAGCTTTTAACTATATTTCATTAAGGTTAATCATAATTAATCAGTTCTTAATCATAATTAATTTTTCTTAATTATCTTAAGTGAATTAGGTTGATTAACTTAGGTAATTAAATTAGTTAAGCCCACTAATTAATCCTAAGTTTTTAACTTTTAATTACTTGGATTAGAGTTGAAGTCCAACTCTAATCTAAGCCCAATTCCACAAATTATTTTTGGTTGACTTTTAATGGGTCTTTGACTGTCTCTTTTTTTTTCAAGGTTTTGGGCCTGAACCAAAGGCCCAAAGGTAGGATGACTCATGGGAGCCCATTTTTACTCATAATAAGTCAAAAAGTTGACTTTTATGTTGAATTTTATTTTGGTGAAAGTAGGAACGACTCCTATTAAACTAATCTTCCCGCTACAAGAAGACCCAGCTCCACCCTCACCTGAACTACCTCAATCTTACCGGAGGTACCTGCACCACTAAAATATCCCCGAAACATGGGGTGAGATAATAATTCTCAGTGAATACAACTGCATGCATGAATGCAGGGAACAAATATCAATGATAACTTAACAATTCAACCATCTTCATATCTTACACATTCATGAATCATAATGCATAAAACATAATCACCCATAGTCCATAACTACTAGAAGCAATAAGTAACTCCATGAATATGATTTACTGAGTAATGCAAGTTATGATGCTCATGATGCACTCACTGCTGTGCCCAGCAGGCATGATCTTATCACTTTCTAGAGTTAGACCTGAGCTCAGACTACGGGAACCGGCTTTCCCGGGGACGAATCCCACCCAAACTGGACCGAAGTCGTGTTTTACTTACTTACTTGATTTTTAACTCACAGCGCAAAGGCTGGCTTAATTAACTCACGGTCGAAACCGGCTTATATTACTCAAAAGCACATAATCTCAATGAATCAATGAATGACATTCTAAGGTTTTCATTGCAAAACTTACTACCAATCACCCAATCCTAAACAAACGTTACTAGATCATTCAAATAACTAAATAGAAAGGGAGATCAAGGAGTTGGGTTCATACATTGAGCATAACGACAGTTTCGTAAATCTCGCTAGTTTCGACTCTACGAATAACAGTCCCACATTTTCAATTCAAACTCCAGAACAACCGTATCAATCTATGAAATAACATTAAACAAAGAACTATAATCGATTCGAATAAGAATATGAGTTACGATCAAGGGAATTCGATAGTTTCGAAAACTTCGAAACTAAAGATTTCGACGCTCAATTATAAACTCATATGGTCAATCCTTCAACAATCAATCCAAATAACAAAGTTACACTAATTCTATCATCAATTATTCTATAACAAGAAGGGGAGAGAAAAGGGGCGGGCACATGCAAGGGAGAATTCTAATTATCTAACCTACAAGTGAGTTATACTCACCAAGCTTAGCCATTCGAGGAGGAAATGAAGTTAGGAGATGATCTACTTGATGTTTCCTTGCTTCGAATCCGTTCTCAGGCTCCGATTTGGTGTTTCTCTCACTAGAGTTTTCTCTCTCTCTCTAAGATGAAAAGAGGAAGAAGAGAAATGAAATGTTTATCTGATTTTTCGCTCCAGCATATATATATTAAGTGCTGTTAATCAATTACAGACTTACTGTAATCGATTACCATAGGCTAAAAAGACACTAAAAGCCCTTTCTGGTAATCTGGTAATCAATTACCAACCCTGGTAATCGATTACTGAAAGACCCAGATATCCTGGTAATCGATTACTATTCCTGGTAATCGATTACCAAAATATCCGCTCTCAGGTAATCGCCTGTTGGCATCCTGTAATCGATTACCATGAAAACAGCTCTCAGGTAATCGATTATGAACCTCTGGTAATCGATTACCAGGACCCAGTTTTCTCAAATACTCTTAAGTTAAATCCTAAACTTGGTTTGTAATAGGGTTTTAACCTATAGTTCCTAAATTTTACCCTTCTTCACTTACTAATACCTAATCCTCTTGTCAGTAACCTAACAAATTATTTAAGCTCCGAATTTGCGGGATGTTACAAATCATCCAAAACAATTGTATACATTCAACCAACTTCATGCATGTTCATAGATTCATCATACACACACATTTCAAGTGCCAAAAAAATTTTTAAAACACATGCAGCCCTACATTCTCTCTAGGCCTAGAGCTATAGGAGGAAAAAGGGAGAATTTTTTTTTTAAAATTGTTTCTTGGCTTGCATGCATCAACAATCACAATCCAAGCACATTCCAAGCATCATAATAAACTTAAAAACATGTAAACAACCCAGCTCCAAGAATCCAAAACATTTGCTCAAAGAAAAGCTCAAAACGTGATTTTTTTCAAGGAAAAACAAGAGTAAAAACAAGGATTTTAAGGGCAAATCCTTGACTCTAGTTACCAATCCTACTAGAGTTCAAGTTCTCCCCCCCTTTTCCTCAAATCCTCAAGAGAATAGGTGCAGAATTTGATCCCAAAAACAGCCCCCAAAGATGCTCCCTTTAGTCACCAACAAGGATTTTCAAGGCTAGAAGGCTTAGAAATTGAAGCTTTGGTTCAAAGATGGAACCTTGGCTTGATTGTGTTTAAGGGAGGATGAAAATTTTTTTTGAGAGAAAATGATGAATGGCTCACAGCCAAGGAGAGGAAAGGATGAGAGAAAAGAGAGAATTTCTTTGCATGTGAGAAAAGAAAGAAGAAATGGTGTAATTAATGTCATAAATTCACCTTTTTTACACATGGTTTAGATGGAAGGAAAGGAAAGACAAGTGTCTCCCATGCACCAAGCTGCATATGCACGGTCTCCTAGGAGGAAAAAGGGAAGGTTTGGGCAATTTTTCTGGCCCAGATCAAGAGTATTCAGGCCCGGTTCAAGGGACAGGAGGGGCAAAAAGGTCATTTTCACAGAAAAACCCCAAAAATTCCCAGAAATTCCCTAAAAATAGGAAATTTAATTCTAAATCCAAAAATATAAATTTTGATGATTAAAAATAATTTTAATCACTCAAAATTCAATAAAACACTCAAAACGGCAAAACGGTGAAACGCGGGTGTTACAAGTAATCTGAGACTGCTACAAGAGACTTGAGTCTTCAAGGAGAATTTCTGAGAGTATAATATTGAAGACGAACAGGCAATGGTATATTGTCTCACAACTTCAGGAGGTTCACTGCTTTCAGCAGGTAGCACTTTCTCAGGAGGTTTCCTTGCTTCGGAAAGTTTCACGTACTTCAGATGATATGATTTCTTCAGACTGCAACTTCTGAAATACTGAACAAATACCTTCAGCAGAAGTTATACTTATTGGTTTAAATGTCCTGAGTTGTTGCTATAGTACATTAGTCAGAGTTACTTTAGCTTATTTTATTTCTCTAAATTTACGCCTATCATGTTCCAGCCTGAAAGGTTTTAACTTATTGTCATATTCTCTCCTTTCTTTGGGTTGAGCTTGTATTAGGCCTCTGTGCCTCTTGCTTTTCGTCTGGAATATAGCAATCTTTTTACAAAAAAAAGGGAAGGATAGCAATTACAAAGGGCATCAATTATATGGGGTGGGAGAAGGTTACAAACTTACAATCAGGTGTTGCGCTACTTGTTTAAAAATTGTCGCTGAACACGTAAACAGTGGATTAGACAGAGGTTCTCGCGGGAGGACATAACCTAAAGTCCTAAACCGTATTAAAGTATTTATATCGATCTATTTATCTATCTATAATTATACAATTCTATAAGTTTTTTAATATTTTTTCACTATTCATTCAATTTATTATATCATTTTATTAGTTATTTTATCATTATTATTATTATTATTACTTTTTGTTATGAAAATTCGTGCCATCTCTTTTATTTAAAATAAAATTGTTTAATTTTTAGATATTGATACACATGAGTACAAATATATTTGTTGTGAATGATACTAAAGTTTGGATGTGGTAATATAATAAAATGTGTTGATTTACATCCAATTTATTGTGTATTTTCCTAACATATTATTTACATTAAACTCTAAACCCTAGGGATTAGGGTTCACATTCTAAACTATTGCTCTATACTTGGAACTCAACAGCACAAGAAAAAGAGATACTAATAAGTTAGAAGAGGTTTAAAAGAGGTTATTTCTAATGAATTCAAAACTTGCATAATTTTGTTTACTGATTACAATATGTTCACAAGTTCTTACATAAGAGACTTTTGTAAGTGCTATTGATCTAATTTTGTGTATTTATTCTTCTTTGTTTTGGTATACAGAGCTTACGCCTGACTTGAATATCTATCAGATGCACTATGCAATGACAATTTCACAAATATTTTTATTTAGAATGTTAACTTTCATAGCGATTTGAACTTTAAAAGAACCAATACCCTTGCATTACATCTATGAAATATAAGTTTTATTAATTTTAGTTCATCTGATTCTATTTTGTTTTTGCATGTATTTAAAAAACTAATGGATAATGAATTAACTTTATGCAGGGATTTAATGGGGAAAAAATGAGAGATTTCTATCTATGAAAAGGTAGCCATCTTTTGTTGGAGAAAACTTTTCTCTTCAAAAAAATATTACATTTAAAACCAATAATATATTTATTCTTAAAAATAAGGATAATAAAATGTGATTGTTACAATTTTATTATATTCATTTGATGATTGTGAAAAAAAGCCACCATGATATGAAATGTGATGCTTCCAAAAGTGTCTGATTTGAATTGTTTAATTGGAGTCACACAATTGACAACTCTCAAATATGGAATGATCACTACAAGTATTCTTAGGATTTGCTACAATAACATCTGTAGCTGATTCATAGTTGAAATGTAGTTGTAAAATTTAACTACAGAATAACTACGTATTTGCTACCAAAGCAGTGGTAGCATAAAACATGTAGCAAATTAACTATTAAATACTTTTGTAGCAAATTGGTAGTAAATTTGAAAAGTTTCCTAGTTAACCGGCAACCAATCCATAGCAATTTATTGCCCAAATTTCTAATTTTCTAGCTATATTACTAGGAAAATATCATAGCAATTTAGTAGTTAATCTGCAGCTAAATTATTTGATCGATTTTATCACTCTCCTAGGAAATTTAGAGTTATTTCATAGCAACTTCATAATGTTAAAGAATAAATTTAAAAGCTATTTAGTAGGTGATATATAGCTAATTGCTTACTATTTATCTAGCCAAACTCTAGCTAACCTGTAGCTAATTGTAATTTAGTTTTTAATTCACTCATTTATTTTGTTGCGAATCCAAATTAATTTTACTCCATACAAATTTTATTTGTACAAACAACACCTGTGTTCAAATTTTAATCTATACTAACACAAACAACAAATAAAATACACAAAGCAATAGACAATCATGAATTTATTAGAAACTTTATGTTATACAAATAGTTCAAAATAAGTTTTTAAAACAAGAAATAGAATATAACCAATCAATCTAAGTTTGTTCAAGATATGTCTACAAAGTAAGAAACAAAAGTATGACTAGTTGATCCAAATTTGCTCCATCATCATCATTCTTCCTCGTCATCTTCCTCAACTCCTCCACCTTGGATTGGTGCTTGCATCACAAGATTTATTACATGAGAGCCAACCATCTTTAGATAGAATATGTATGTATGTATGTATGTATGTGTGTATGTATGTATGTATTATTAGCTTTTCTTTAATTTAATTTAATTTGTGATATATTGAATATTATTAATTAATTAGGAATGTCACTACAGGCAGGTTGGTAATGGTAATGGTAGCACCAATACCAAAAGAGAAGAAGGCTATCATCCTATTAGTACTGATAATTGCAAGGCTACAGGCTAAGGATATAATAAAATTAATTTAGAACAGGTATAAAGACAAAACCTATTTCAATACAACCATAATAAACTCATTAAGTATGATTAAAGAAGGATCTAACAATGCATGTGTTATAAAAAGGACAAAATATATAATTTGCATATTTAATAAGTTCAACAAAAGGAATAGTTCAAGATGTATATAATTAGCTTATTTACATGTATGCCACCGCCTTTTTAAATATGTCTGAATGAAAGTGTAAAATCATGAATAAGTTGTCTCCTGCTTACCATTAAATGAGACACTTAGCATATCTATAGTTACTTAACTTCAAACTTATAAAATCGGATATTATAATACCTGTCCCGCGGGTACGCACATACTCATTAAAATATATTTTCTATAAAATCTATATTAAGTATATTAATATATTAAGATAAAAATCAAATTTAAATATATTAATATATTAAGATATTTTTATTATCAATATATTAAAATAATATACTTTTATTATTTAAATTAAAAATATTGGCATTTAATTAATTAAATGTTTGAACTTGTTATAAATATTAATATATTAATATAGTTCAAGTACATTGGAGGACACCAAAGACAACATTCATTAGTTAAAGAAGTCGACAATGTATACTGTCAAACAAAATACTAGCTTAGATGCGGTTGCAATTAAAAATGAATAGACCCATCTACGCATATGTACATATATGAGTATGCATGTAAAAATGGATGTTGAACTATAGAAACTAGAAAAAAAAGTCTAAATCCGAGTACCAAAAGTAAGTCTCCTCATCTCCCCCATCAACTCAGCCACGTTTAGGTAGAAACTTATTCTGTGTGAATAACACAACTCAAAAACTTCTAAGCAAAGCTACAAACTCAAACTCACATTTTAACCAAAATAAATACTAAACTCAAGTAATAATTTCTCCATAAGAAAACTATCAATATCTAGCATGTTATATTAAATATTTTCAATATTCCCAAGTGTAACTAATAATTATTGTTACTTGAAAGCGAGTTGACCGATTTTGTTGTGCTCGGTCCCTAAGCCATTTGATAAACCAGTGATAATGAGGAAAACACTGCACCGTGTTCACAAGTACTGGCTCTCATTTCCATCTCATTAACATATAAGTACAGATATTAATCATTTGCTAGACAGCCAAAAGAGATAGAGAAAGCCAACAATAATTTTAAAGGACCTAGATTTATGTTATATGCCCTATAGAATTCACGGTTATATATCTTAACTCTAGTTCTTGAATTAAAGGTTGATAAATAATAAATATACATGAGCCAACTAAACAAAACAATAAATATAAACATGTTTATGAATTATGATAAGATCATGTCATATAAAGAAAAATAGTGAAAACATAGAGAACACAATGGATTTTGAAAAGAACACAGTGGACTAGGTTTGAAAGTAAATATAGATTAACTAGGTTCCTACAATGTTCATTTTGAATTAGTTGCAATGTTTTAATAATGCATACAAAAAACTCCAACACAAGATGTGAAATAAAAGTAACACAAATTAATGTTGAACTATAGGACCATGGAAAAGTTCCTGATTATTTATGTAGAAAAGTAACAGTGGTAGCCAAGAAGCCAGGGAAATAAAGCATGCATCCTAGTCAAGTGGACATAGTTGCAGTAAATAGCTTACTCACTAATGTGGCCAATTAACAACACTTCAACCTCAAAACATACATGGTTATCTGATTATGAATCTTGTTGACACACAAGTAAACAACTAGTAAAGTTGAAGTGATCATACATCAGGTAATTTTCAGTTGATAAAAAGCAAGGTGGACAGAGTACATCTAGTTCCTTAGATACTGGTTAGGTAAACAACATAGTATAATTAACACTAAATCCAAATAGATTGTGGGCCCACATCATTGCCTTTCTGCATAATTTAGGTGAGAAATGCACAATGAATTTCCTCCCACACACAACTCAGTACAACACAAGCACCTTCTTTCTTTAGATCTAAGAGTTTCTCCTTCTTACTCCTCTTTTCTTCAATTACTTGTTTAATTGTTTGACCCAGTCACAAATTTCAAATTACTTGTTTGCGAGGACCATCTGCACTACCAGACATCACATCACACACCAGTTAGTTAAGGAAGAGCTTTATTATGTTAAATAAAATATAAACATGAGTCACCTTCTCTAGAAAAGTTGGTTCCAAGTGCAATTTTGAGATGTAGTTTCTTTGGCGGTAAACCATTTCTGTAACATTGAACAACAATGAATCTCAATATATAATTCTAGATTATTTTTTCAAATCCAAAAGTTCGTAGCAAAACTATGCCTACCTAAATGCAAGAAAAACAAGGCACTGAGCTCGAAGCTGCTTTAATTGTTGCTCTTTGGAAGGTAATGCAGATGATGCAGGTGGAGCAGGAACAATAGATTTTCCTGTATCTCTAGGAGGAACACCTTGTTTAAGAATAGTAATTTCTGATCCACTATTATGCCTTCCAATCTGTCAATAAAATTATCTGATCAAGCAATCAAGTTGGCTCATATACAAGCCAAGTAGTAAAAAGAGAATAACATAAGTAAAATTAGTTTTCACAAAAGTTAACTAAAGTTGGTATAGCAAGATGGAAGAAAACAGAACTTAGACACAAACCCAGAAAAAAAAATTAATGAATAGCAAGTACCTGAGCTAATTTATGTCCATCAGCTATAGTACCCGAACTTCCCTCATCACGCTCAAGTGAACCACCATATTGCATTGAACTTGAGAAACCTGGTTCAGCCATTGAAGATACACTAGCAGGGACTGCCATCCCTCCATCAACCTCATCATAGGCACCTGAAATTTAATACAATTCTTAATAACTGTGGGCAAGAAATTTGAAATTATAGTTTTTTTCATAGCATGAAATTCTAAGTAAAATTGATATTTCCTCAGTCATTCTCTCCACGATTCCTCCTTAGTAGATATATATATCCATAATTTCATATTCATATAGAAAGAGAAGTATCCAATAGCACTCAAAGATAACTTAGTAACAACCATGAAACATAGAACATTTAAATAATTTAGGACCAACCATGATTGGCATAAGAACCAGTGTTATAAAAATTTCCACTCAAGTAAATACTCCCATTCCCATGGTTATGTTTACATGTAAACTCTTCCAGAAAGTCTTTTTTTCAAATTTTGCCACTTCAATATAAGGCATTGGCATTTTAAGTTTAAATTTTCCAAATTGCTTGCAGATTTCAAACCAAGAGCATATTTTGATTAAGTTACACCATGATTCAAAATTGAAAAATCTCCAAATCCCTTACTAGAACCAAGGGATGAAGGTATTAACTGCAGTATTGGTATTTCTTCCATCATATTACCGGGAAGAACTTTAGAAGAAAACTGGGGAACCTGAGATTTTCAGATTTATCAAAAGGTAATCCACCTTTCCTTTGATTCCATACAACTCTAATCTCATTTGTAAGAGGTAAGGAACCACCTTGCTGCTTCCCTAGAGCAATATGTGCAGAGGAAACTTCTATGTCTTCAGGATACTTCGAATTTGGAGCTCGCACCATTGGGTTGTCGATCTTTGTCAAATCAGTTTGCTTTGCCAATAAATGATTACCTTCTTGGTTTTCCCTAAGCATTTTTCTCATATTACCAGACAAAGTTGGAATATTCTCCATTTGACTACTATCCGGAAGTGCATTGAAGTTGGTCATTTCACCAATTTTAACTGGAATACCATAAGAGGGTTCAACCTTAGTCATTTTCTCTCCTTCCTTATATTAATACCAGTATTGCAAGGATCCAACATAGAAGAACTTTCAACATGCAGTTCCATCATGGACAAGTAATTGAACAAGTAATTGACAAAGTGTGGAGTTTTCTATAGCTATCAAATTACTTGTTCAATTGTTTGACCCAATCACAAATTTCAAAAACAAATCGTGTTTGACCCAGTCACAAATTACTTGTTCAATTGTTTATCAAAGTGTGGAGTTTTCTATAGCTATCAAGCCTGAAACATAAGAAAGTTAATTTGATACTATTTGTGCATTAAGGGGAAGGGAGAGGAGGAAGCCTTAAAAGGTTATATAGATTTTGTTTTGTTATATCATATCTACCCTTAATTTTACCATTTGAAGATACTGATTCTCCCATATTGCAGCTCAACTTCTTGGTCCTACTCTATTTTGTGGTTCCTGAGGAGACAAATCAATCTATTTCATTTTAGCAAGATTTGCATGCCAACATACTCTTTCCTCCTCTTCTGCTTATAAAAGGAGCAGAGATTATGCTTCCTCTCTGCACATATCAGCTCTTAATTACTTCAAGTCTTATTCTATAGATTTTCTTTAACCTTCTCAATACCCTTTGCTAGTTCAGTTAATTTCCATTACCTTTGAAACCTTAGACCATTCTCATTATTGCCTTGAATCCAAGAATATGGAGTGTTAAGGACAATAAATCCTTTGAAAGGGCTCTAGCTGTTTATGACAAGGACACCCCTGACTGTTGGCACAATGTTGCAAGGGATATTGGTGGGAAAACTCCAGAGGTAATCAAAAGACTAACAAGGTATACTCTCCCCTAGCCCCTTCTTCCTATTTATTTGGGATATATTCACATTCATCTCTAACTAAAGTATTTTTCCATTTTAAGAAAGCAAGGCAACAACCCTTGTCTTTATCTAAGAAGTCTGCAACAAAAGCAAGGGTATAAGGAGCTTGCAATATGGCATGGGAATAGTGAAAATGTAAAGGGATATGCCTGAAGAATTCAAATCCATTTGTACTGGAGGATAAAAAGAAATTATTGCTTCCTTATATGTCTGAATCTGAGTTGGATATTTTCTGAACACCAAGATATGAATTATTCATAGAAATCAATTTGGCAAAGTTAGTACTTGCCAACAATTTGTTTTCTTAATAGAAACCAATCAATTAAGCTGCAAAATCCAACATGCACATTCCTGGGCAAGCAATCAATCAATTAAGCTAATCCAGAGATATTTTTGAGCTAATGCTGTATCATATGAATTTAGAGATAAAATAAACCAATTTATTAGAAACAATTTTGAGCAAGCAAGATGCAGAACCACTACCAAGGAAAACCAGAACTACAAAAATCAATAGAATGACAAACAAAGACCTAATGGAATCAAACCCACCTTGACAAGTGTGAATGAACAGGTTCATTCCAAATGCTGCGTGCACCAGAGGTTGGTTCCAAATGAAACTTATGAAGCAATTCTGAAATTTACAGAGCAATAACCTCAAATATTAATATAATAATTCAACTCTTAGCCAAATCGGTGAAACAACTAACAAAAACAACTTATATTGGAACTAGTTCATTAAGAAAATAGAAAATAACAAAAACGATTAGCATCAGGCCATAAGGAAATAGAGATACCTTTGAAGAATGAAAAACCTAGGCATTAGAAATAGAAATAGAATGAAAAGCTACGTGTTCAAGTAAACCTTAGGATAATCCTTCTCTGTAACTTACTACACAAATAACTAGCTAACGAAGAGTTGAGCATAATTTGATCTCATACAAATGCATGATAGAAAATGCTAAATCAGATGATTGGATATCAATAAACCAAATAGAAACAATTTTATGCAAGTAAAATGCAGAACCACTATCGATAAACATCGAAAGAAAAAATCTAGAAATACCTGTACACACACTTTGGAAATCTTATGATCAAAAAACGAAAAATCTTGTGCAAGGTGATCGAGAATGAAATCCAACGATGAAAAAACTGTGTAACACTATATGCAAAAACACGAAAAATCCTGTGCACCGGTGCCCGTCAAATGCAGAACCAAAAGGAAATAAGCGATGAGCCAAGATTCTGAAGGAAATGAAGGAAAGGGAGATGCAGTGCGTTAAACAACTCATTTGTTTTCCCTTTTCAATTGTTTTCAAAATTTTACCACAAATTACCATTAATGATTCATATATTTACAACACTGCCACAACCTTTTTAAATGGTGTGAAATAAAGAGGAAGTTGTTCCTAAATCAGGCATTTCAAGCTAATTTGTAGTTAATTAACTTCCTATTCTCTACCAAAATAAGCAGTAGTTAAATTCTGTAGGAAAATTGAAATTTTCTTGTAGTGGATGTCCTAGTAATATAAATATTATCACTTTAAAAAAGTAATTTTTTTTATTCAGTGGAAATAATAAAAGAATGGAACAAAGAAAACAAAAGCACAAAAAGCTAGCAACTACAAAAGCTAACTAGACTCAAGCTCATCCAGCAGCAACATAGAGGCCACCTCAGGTGAAGGTTCCTCCAGCAAGGAAAAGGAAGAAACAGCACGAGCCCCGAACTTCGCCAACCATCAGCAGGTTTATTAGTTGTTAGGACCACAGGAAACACTAGAAGGAGGATTGAATAGTGTTTTATAATCGTTAAAAAATTTAATGGAAAAACCTTTTTAAACAAGTGAATTTTTATAATCGTTAAAAGATTTTTTTTAAAATGATTTGAGTAATAAGTGAAATTGTTTTTGCTGCGCAAATTATAAACTCACTTTTCAGAACCCTCCTCGCGGAAAGTAAAGAGTGAAGGGTTGAGCGAACTTAACACAGAGATTTATCCTGGTTCACCCACTAACCTAGTGAGCCACGTCCAGTCCCAGGGCAAACCACCACTGGATTTTCACTAATCCCGCATGATTACAAGTATTCTTTTACAGACAAGCCTCTCCAGACTCAATCAAGTATTCTTTTGCAGACAAGCCTCTCCAGGCTCAACCAAGTATGTTAAAACCACAGGAAAAACTAAAAGGGGGGGGGGGGTTGAATAGTGTTTTAAACTTTTTGATAGTTTTTGGAAATCTTTAATTTAAAACATGAATATGGGCACCGTTAAAAATAAGTCTTAAGATCAGAGATAGTTGAAACATGTGGAAGATAAGAAAAACAATGTTTCTTCTAAAGCTTAAGATTGTTTTAAACAGAGGCTTCTCAAAGTATCTTCTGAAGATTAATACAAAGAGTATTTTCAGCCTAGTTTCTGAAATACTTCAGATGACTAGAGGTTGTCTGAAGTTTGTTCCTGATTTTTGAACTGATCTCTTTCAGACTCACTTCTGAGAATTTATTTCAGAAGTTCTTCAAGGAACATTCTTTGTAAAACTTCAAATGATATAAGAGATATCTCATGTTCTGTTCATATGAAAGATCATTTTATTGAAATAGTTGTGTTAAGTTTATTATAGAAAATACTTTTCAAATTCCAACTTAAATATGAAAACTGGAAATAAAGAGATTAAACAAAAGGACTTAGGCATAGAGATTTCAGACAGGCTTTTAAGTGGCTGTCTGAAGTTTTCAGACGACTTGTAAAAACTAATTTTAAAAGATGTTTTGTGTCTTTATAAAATATCAGATTAATTATTTTGACCCCTTGATTAGTATAAAAAGAATTTATAAGAGATAAGGGTAAGAAAACTTAGCCAAGGAATTTATCCTGGTTCACTCACTACCACTGTGAGCTACGTCCAGTCCCAATGGCAAACAACCACTGGATTTCCACTATATGAATATTCAGATTACAAACTTGAATATGAGTACAGTCTCTCCAGACACAACGAGTACAGTCTCTCCAGACACCATGAGTACAGTCTCTCCAAACATCATGAGTACAGTCTCTCCAGACACAACGAGTACAGTCTCTCCAGACACCACGAGTACAGTCTCTCCAGACACCATGAGTACAGTCTCTCTAGACACCATGAGTACAGTCTCTCCAGACACAACGAGTACAGTCTCTCCAGACACCACGAGTACTAGAGGTTAACTGAGTACTACTCAGGATACAATGGATAAATCTAAGTACAAGGGTAAGACAGTGATACAAGTATATAAGTTTAAGTACAATCCCTGTCTCTGATATGAGGAATAACATCCTCTGAGAATTGGCTCGGTAGATACTTGACTTTAAGCTCCAGCCTTGTTCTCCAGCCATTGGTTTCCATGGGTTACATTCTCACCCGTATCAATGGAAAAACCAAGGCATACTTGCAGCTTCAAACCATTCTCAGTTCATATGAGATTAAGCACAGCCTGGTAGGTTGTTCAACTGAACAACTGCTATTTTTACTAGCATAGTTGATTCAAGTAAGTATGGTCAACACCGATAGGATTTTTCTGATGCATTTTGATCAACTGATTGAACCAAGTGAATGAGTTCAACATCTTCAAATTCTTCCTTGAGGCTATTTATATGTTCTGTTGGAATATAGTCGTTTGAAGATGATTCATGATACCGTTGAGATGTTGATGATGTGGCTCATATAGCCGTTATGTAATAGTGTCTCAAACGGTTGCTTCTTCTTTAGCAGTTATGTGTTCAGACAGTCTTGTTCTGACACTTCTGTAGATGAGCTCTTTTAGAGAGATTTTCTTGATATTATTTTGCATGTTCTCTCTCTTGATATCCTTTTACTTTTCTTCAGCTGACTTCTGATTTTCTCTGCTTTACTTAGGAGTGTATATGAGGAGGTATCCGTTGGATTTGTCCTCTTGTTTATTTTGTATATGCTCCTTTTCTGTTTGCTTCCTGACACCATTTCTCCTTTCTTCTTTGAGTGAAGTGTCTTTTTCAATGGCTGTTTCTTGCAGATGATAACCTATGTTTGAAATAAAATATGCTATTCAAACATTTCTCTTTGTTGCTTCTGCTTAGTCTCCTGAGCTTTTCTTGTGCTTTCTTTTGGGTTGGTGATGATGATATTTCCGTTGTGATACCACCCTTTAGAGAAAGCATTGAATGCTATTCAATCCATCGTGAGACACGCTTCTGGGTGTCTTCATAATTCTGACAGAGTACAACGTTGGTGCTGCTATAAAGCTGCCATCGTTGTTGCTGCAATTTCTGCGTTGCAGAGATTTCCTCAGTGGTGTATGAAATTCAAAATCACCAGGAAAGGTCTCTGTGTTCCTTCCCATAAACGTGTTTGAAAAGGTACGTGCAGCAGAGGTTCAGAAAATTCTTCACACACTTCAGCAGAGGGTGCCACGTCATAAGTGAGACTTCAGACAGCACTGATACTTCAGACGAGTTGAACTACTTCAGACAGCTTCAACTCTTCAGACGAGTTCTTCTTCTTCAGACATCTTCGTTGCTTCAGACAGCTTCTTTGCTTCGGAAAGCTTCCTTGCTTCAGACAACTTCTTTTCTTCAGACTGCTTTATGTTGTCTTCATATGGTCTTCACGTCTTCAGACAATTTGCGCACTTCAGACGAGTTGCATTCTTCAGACAGCTTCTTTATATTTGATCCTGCATTTGTTCTTCTGATCCTAATCTTCTGTTTCTGATTACTATTTCATCCTGAAACACAATCAACAAACCAATACCTTTCTCAGTAGAATCTGTTTATATAATCTTATTTGTTAATCATTAAAACTAAAGGATATTAAGTCTTTGAGTCAAGTTTGAATGCTCAAACTGATTAATAGACTTCACAATCTCCCCCTTTTTAATGGTGACAAATAAGATATGTACAACTTACAAAATGTTTTAAGGAAAGATGGGTAAGTATATAAAAGACTCCCCCTATCTATAATACTCCCCCTGAGAAGAACATTTATTCTTTTAGTTTGTTAAATGTTGTCAATTGTTAAATGTTGCAAATTGTTATTATTATTCTAATCGTTAACAAGATTAGATTTTATTAACTTATCCTTTGGAAACTAGATGTTAATCTTTCAGATACCAATTGTGTTAGTCTTTTTAGACACCAATTATTATTGTTTGTTATTGAAAACTAATATTACCATATTTTATTTACTTATCATAGATACTGATTGTTATATAATTACATATACCAATTGTTATTACCATATATTACCATATTTTATTTACTTATATATTACCATGTTAGTCATCCCTTATTACCATGTTAGTCATCCCTTTTAAATCATTTTGTGAGTTTAATATTTCTCCCCCTTTTGTCATTAATTAAAAAGGTTCATGGTTTCATATAGTTGAGTTTCATAAGTGAAGTTTTATTCTATTTAAGTTTATTTACTTTTATCAATTATTTTTGTTATTTTTCAGATACCGAAGATTAAGGAATAAATATCAATTGTTAGAAAAATACAGTAACTTCTTATACCAAATAAATGATACAACCATTGATAAACAAAATAAACTGAAATAAACACAGAAATACACAAGTTTAAATTTTCTCAAAACATTTGATAAATACAAAAAACAGGTTTTCACAAAAAGGAAAGAGGTTACATTCCAAAAATAGAATGTATCCATCCATTGCTTCCTCCGGAGATTCCTTCGAAGGCCTGAGGCATAGCCTTATAGACTTCATCTCTTTCAAAGCTATCACCACTCCTTCTGCTGCAGAAGCTTCAGGAGTTGGCTCAGAGCCCCAGACTTCATCCCAACCGTGCCGTGCTGCACGCCTTTTCCTTCTAGCCCCTGGGACAATGGAGGTGCATCATGTAAGACTGTGTCTCGATCATTAGTCACCATCTTACTTCCAAGAACCACTTTGTCAGTAGTTCTTTTAATAAGATTGATTATTCTGGGATCACCCAGTGATCTTTCAGTCCACCTGTGATGCAGCAAGATCACCATGGTCCAAGTATAGAGAAACGGGTTTTCAGATAATCCCTTTCCCTTACTCTTCATTCCATACATCATCCAAGATGACTTGATCTTTGCCTCAACATGTTTCAGAGGTCCTTCTTCTGTTTTACTTTGCTTCTTCATCATCCTTTTGGAAGCCACTTACTCAGAACCTTAGACAAAGCTATAGAGGAGCTTTGAAGATGTGAGTTTGTGTGAAGGGCTCAGGTGAATTTATAGGACTTTGAAGCAAGGGTAAAATAGAGAAGTAAGGAAAATGAATCCATTGGATTGTTGTTCACGCGATGTATATGGGCACAGATAGTTTTTGATGATGGCAGTTTCAAATCTTGAAAGTATCGAAACGTGCATCATTGATTGGTCATAGATGAAGCTCTATAGGAAACTGAGTCATTAGCATGGATAAGGTAAGTTTTGGAAAACGTTTTTGAAAGACATTTAAGAAGAGACATAAAAACGTATTGGGAGGTATTACTTTTTCGAAACACTTTTAAAACCAGAAAGGAAAGAAAAAATAAAATGGAATATGTGAGAAAACATTTAAGAAAAGAAATTTTTGAAAAACAGATTTTTATGGTATCAAACCAGAGGATTTTATGATTATTATTATTTGAGAAGCTTTTAATATGTTGAGTCTTTTATGTTATTAATTAAAGTTTTAAGGTGAAGTGATGTTACCATTAGATTTCCTCATTATTCTCTAGATGGAAGAAGGCTTTTCTGGCATTGTACCTTACTTTGAAGATTTTTCTTCTTCTGCGGTCACTTGATGTCTGCAAATCCTCCTTTTAGTCTTTTGTCTTTTTGTGCTTCAGAGAATCTTTGAACAATCATCTTAACCTGTCCCTCAAGGATTGAAATAGACTTTAATAACTTGAGTTTACATTACTTTAACATTTCTGACCCACAATTTCAGGGGGTTCACCGAGACCCTTCTGAACAGGTTCAGAAAGTAGAAATGTTACTAAGTCAAAATTATCTTTTCAAGCGTAGAGGTAGGCTTAGTGCTTTGTGTATCACTTGTCTTAACATTTCTGACCCATAATTTCAGTAAGTTCATTGTGAACTGTCTGAACAGGTTCAGACAATGGAGATGATATCACACTTAGACATTCTTGTTGCCTTGATTCATCCTTTTTACACATGGCCCTTTTTTTCGGTTGATCTTCTTTTAGCTTATTTTCAGAAACATGCACAACCTAAAAAATACCTTTCAGTAGCATATGATATTACTTGATAGAATTAGTTAATCATTAAAACAAGTGTCTTAAGTTAATAATTTCAATTTTATTATATTTCAGCAAGAACTTGTCTTAATATATAAATTTTAATTTTGTCCTTATCTTATTCAGTTAATTGATTTTATCTTTTAGTTGTACTAATTAAAGAAGTGTGTTAAGTTAATGATTCATTTAAGTATACATAGTTACAAGAGAAACAGTATAAACAGTCATAGATCACACAGAATGTATCAAGAATGGAACAAAGCAGAATACTAATTATTACTATTAGCAAACAAAAATGAAAAGACACAAGAGAATCATTGATCATCAGATGGGTTCTCAGTAATCATCAACATTCTTCTTTTCAGTTCTGAGCCCCTTTCTTAAGCTTTTTCTCAGCAGCTCTCAATCTTCTTGCAAGCCTGGAAATTTTGCTATTTGCCTTCTTCTGATGATATGCACCCAACATCACCCCTTTTCCTTTTTCGAGACTTTAAGTGGGTATCTTCAGTTCCCTCTTCATTGCGTATAGCAAAAGATGAGGAATCACCACTTGATTCTCAGGAGCTTCTTCTCTTTTGATAAGAGTTCGGTCTAACTCAGCATACGCAGCCGGAGTGAGGAAGTCAGGAGGCGGTTGGTCAAAGAGACTTTCCATAGGAAATCCCTTGTGCAATAAAATTTTCATGATTAGGGTATTATGAGGATAGAAACTCTCATTGCCTATCTCATCTCTGTACATCATCTGATACAACAGCACCCAAGGAAGGTTGACTTTCCTTTTTGACATCAAGAGTCCCAATACAAACCTCTCCATCATGCTTATAGTCAAATTGTTTCTTCCTCTGGGAAGGATGCAGCAGTTTAGTACAGCAAGGAGGGCTCTGGGTGTGCTCAGAAGTTGAAAGGGTCTGAAAGGAGCAATCCTTCTTCTTCCAAAAAGATGTTGGTCTAGAACAAATGTTCCATCATGAAGAGATTCCCATCTTTGGAAGTATTTTTCCCCTCTGTCAGGAACACCTATGATTTTAGCAATAAGTTTGGTGTCCACAAACAGTGATCTTCCCATCACCTTCGTTTCAATCCCAGTTCTGTTAGGTTCAGATATGACTTTGATGTTTTCCCAGAACTCCATTACACTTTTCTCATGCCATGGTGAGGAAATGTTGCTGAAGAAGGGAGTCCACCCTACGGAGTCAGTATACTCTGAGATTTTATAATCTGCCTCATCAAAGTCAGAGAGATTGACCAACTTAGAAGGTATGATTCTCTCATCAAACATAGGATGGTTTGGGTTATTTGATGATGCAGACATGTTGGCCATTGAGTACGATTGATCTAAGGAGATTAGGGTGCTTGAAGAGTTCTGGCTTTTGAGGATAAGTTGATTGAAGTGTAGTTCCTATGATGATCTTCCAATTCTTAAATAGGCAATCAAGCATTGCTTCGTTCAATGAAGAATAACGGTTACATCCACCAAGCAATTATTGAGAGTTGTGCATCGTGCCAATTATGAGAAACCGATTGATAATACATTGATCCTCGTTGCGCCATATCACATTTAATGATAATCATGATACACATACATGACTCTTCATTTACTAAAATAAATATACACATATATTCACGCATATAATGCAGATAATTTACACACAAAACAAGTAATACGTATATATATAGGACATTTATTGTGCAATAATTTATTTTCACACAAGTACTCTTATGTAATAGTAATTTCGATAAAACAAAACATTCAGCAAATAAAAAATTATATTTAAACTTAGATTTAGACAAAGATAGGAAAGGTGTTACCCGGTTGTGATCTAGAGATAGATACACTTTCCTTTTCCAGCTATATCCTTCTGAAAGATGCCTTGTATGAGTAATGAGTTTTAAGAAAGTGATTTTATTTTCTCATTATCATTCTTCAGAGTTGCTTCAGCTTGGTGAGATTTCCATCTTTTGAGGATCTACTCCTTCTGCATTTGTTAGATGCTCAACCCGAAGGTGAGCTCTGATACCAATTGTTAGAACCACAGGAAACTCTAAAAGGGGGGGTTGAATAGTGTTTTAAACTTTTTGATAGTTTTTGGAAATCTTTAATTTAAAACATGAATATGGGCACCGTTAAAAATAAGTCTTAAGATCAGAGATAGTTGAAACATGTGGAAGATAAGAAAAACAATGTTTCTTCTAAAGCTTAAGATTGTTTTAAACAGAGGCTTCTCAAAGTATCTTCTGAAGATTAATACAAAGAGTATTTTCAGCCTAGTTTCTGAAATACTTCAGATAACTAGAGGTTGTCTGAAGTCTGTTCCTGATTTTTGAACTGATCTCTTTCAGACTCACTTCTGAGAATTTATTTCAGAAGTTCTTCAAGGAACATTCTTTGTAAAGCTTCAAATGATATAAGAGATATCTCATGTTTTGTTCATATGAAAGATCATTTTATTGAAATAGTTGTGTTAAGTTTATTATAGAAAATACTTTTCAAATTCCAACTTAAATATGAAAACTGGAAATAAAGAGATTAAACAAAAGGACTTAGGCATAGAGATTTCAGACAGGCTTTTAAGTGGCTGTCTGAAGTTTTCAGACGGCTTGTAAAAACTAATTTTAAAAGATGTTTTGTGTCTTTATAAAATATCAGATTAATTATTCTGACCCCTTGATTTAGTATAAAAAGAATTTATAAGAGATAAGGGTAAGAAAACTTAGCCAAGGAATTTATCCTGGTTCACTCACTACCACTGTGAGCTACGTCCAGTCCCAATGGCAAACAACCACTGGATTTCCACTATATGAATATTCAGATTACAAACTTGAATATGAGTACATTCTCTCCAGACACAACGAGTACAGTCTCTCCAGACACCATGAGTACAGTCTCTCCAGACATCATGAGTACAGTCTCTCCAGACACAACGAGTACAGTCTCTCCAGACACCATGAGTACAGTCTCTCCAGACACCATGAGTACAGTCTCTCCAGACACAACGAGTACAGTCTCTCCAGACACCACGAGTACAGTCTCTCCAGACACCACGAGTACAGTCTCTCCAGACACCACGAGTACAGTCTCTCCGGACACCACAAGTATTCTTTTCTATCAAGCCTCTTCAGGCTCTACCACAAGTATTATTTTCTATCAAGCCTCTCCAGGCTCTACCATGAGTATTCTTTCTTCCACCAAGCCTCTCCAGGCTCTCAGACACTTATCCAAGTGTAGAGTATTCTTTCTTCCACCAAGCCTCTCCAGGCTCTCAGACACATAAAGTGTTTACAAATTAAACTAAGTTTAAGTTTCCACGAAACATAAACTTAATCTTTTCCTGTACTAGAGGTTAACTGAGTACTACTCAGGATACAATGGATAAATCTAAGTACAAGGGTAAGATAGTGATACAAGTATATAAGTTTAAGTACAATCCCTGTCTCTGATATGAGGAATAACATCCTCTGAGAATTGGCTCGGTAGATACTTGACTTTAAGCTCCAGCCTTGTTCTCCAGCCATTGGTTTCCATGGGTTACATTCTCACCCGTATCAATGGAAAAACCAAGGCATACTTGCAGCTTCAAACCATTCTCGGTTCATATGAGATTAAGCACAGCCTGGTAGGTTGTTCAACTGAACAACTGCTATTTTTACTAGCATAGTTGATTCAAGTAAGTATGGTCAACACCGATAGGATTTTTCTGATGCATTTTGATCAACTGATTGAACCAAGTGAATGAGTTCAACATCTTCAAATTCTTCCTTGAGGCTATTTATATGTTCTGTTGGAATATAGTCGTTTGAAGATGATTCATGATACCGTTGAGATGTTGATGATGTGGCTCATATAGCCGTTATGTAATAGTGTCTCAAACGGTTGCTTCTTCTTTAGCAGTTATGTGTTCAGACAGTCTTGTTCTGACACTTCTGTAGATGAGCTCTTTTAGAGAGATTTTCTTGATATTATTTTGCATGTTCTCTCTCTTGATATCCTTTTACTTTTCTTCAGCTGACTTCTGATTTTCTCTGCTTTACTTAGGAGTGTATATGAGGAGGTATCCGTTGGATTTGTCCTCTTGTTTATTTTGTATATGCTCCTTTTCTGTTTGCTTCCTGACACCATTTCTCCTTTCTTCTTTGAGTGAAGTGTCTTTTTCAATGGCTGTTTCTTGCAGATGATAACCTATGTTTGAAATAAAATATGCTATTCAAACATTTCTCTTTGTTGCTTCTGCTTAGTCTCCTGAGCTTTTCTTGTGCTTTCTTTTGGGTTGGTGATGATGATATTTCCGTTGTGATACCACCCTTTAGAGAAAGCATTGAATGCTATTCAATCCATCGTGAGACACGCTTCTGGGTGTCTTCATAATTCTGACAGAGTACAACGTTGGTGCTGCTATAAAGCTGCCATCGTTGTTGCTGCAATTTCTGCGTTGCAGAGATTTCCTCAGTGGTGTATGAAATTCAAAATCACCAGGAAAGGTCTCTGTGTTCCTTCCCATAAACGTGTTTGAAAAGGTACGTGCAGCAGAGGTTCAGAAAATTCTTCACACACTTCAGCAGAGGGTGCCACGTCATAAGTGAGACTTCAGACAACACTGATACTTCAGACGAGTTGAACTACTTCAGACAGCTTCAACTCTTCAGACGAGTTCTGCTTCTTCAGACATCTTCGTTGCTTCAGACAGCTTCTTTGCTTCGGAAAGCTTCCTTGCTTCAGACAACTTCTTTTCTTCAGACTGCTTTATGTTGTCTTCATATGGTCTTCACGTCTTCAGACAGTTTGCGCACTTCAGACGAGTTGCATTCTTCAAACAGCTTCTTTATATTTGATCCTGCATTTGTTGTTCTGATCCTAATCTTCTGTTTCTGATTACTATTTCATCCTGAAACACAATCAACAAACCAATACCTTTCTCAGTAGAATCTGTTTATATAATCTTATTTGTTAATCATTAAAACTAAAGGATATTAAGTCTTTGAGTCAAGTTTGAATGCTCAAACTGATTAATAGACTTCACAAAGTATTCTTTTGAAGACAAGCCTCTCCAGGCTCAACCAAGTATTCTTTGTACACACAGTCTTTCCAGGCTGAAAACCCAAGTATTCTTTTAACACAGCCTCTTCAGGCTACCCCAGCAAATACAATTTGAAAGGATGAATGCTCAAACTCTAAAACTACACAGTTTAGAGCTTGAACTGGGAAACTTGTACAAATGACTAAGTAATACTTATGATATAGAAGTTGTGGTACAATATGAGAGAATTATGAAACAAATGAGTATAAATTTTTGCAGCGTTTCAGCAAGTCGATTTCTCTGTTCTTGGTTCTCTGTTTCTTTCTTCATGAAGTCTGGTATTTATAGAGAGAAGAGCTTTCGTCCGTTGAACTTCAATCGATTTCTCGTTGAGAGATAACATTTAATGCAAATGCTCCCATTGTGACACATAGCCTGAACCCTCAGCAGTAGCAGGTAGTAGAGTTAGCTCACGGACTTCACTTTTTCTGAGCCGTATGTACTTTTCTGCAGACTTTGCCATTTTGGTGAGAGAAATTTGAAATATGCCAAAAAGCAATTTCTTTGACTTTCTAGAAGAATAAGAGGCACAAGTAATCTAAGACCGCTACAAGAGACTTGAGTCTTCAAGGAGAATTTCTGAGAGTATAATATTGAAGACGAATAGGCAATGGTACGTTGTCTCACAACTTCAGGAGGTTCACTGCTTTCAGCAGGTAGCACTCTCTCAGCAGGTTTCCTTGCTCTGATACAAAAATGTGACGTCCCAATTTCTAAACTCATAAATAGTGCCTGTTGGAGACACTATTCCTGAATTTCTGAAATTATTTCGCTTCAATTTCGATATCGTCAAACAATCGCTTAGGCTATCCAACGATTTGCTTAAGCTGAAACTAATTACATACATGAATAAATCAAATACAATGAAATATCTATGACTAAGCCTCCATGGCTAAACATGATTCGAATACAATGAAAATTTATTAACTATAAGTATCAAAAGAAACTACTCCTACTAGCACTTCTTCTCGTTAAGAGTAGAGTTCCTCTCCGAAGTTCCATCCACTCCTTCACCTTAACCTGGGATTTCCCTGCACAAACTAGAGTATATCCCCGAAACGTGGGGTGAGACTACAGTCTCAGCGAGCAAAGTATGCAACATGCAGAGTGAAGAAACAATCATATGCAATGCAACACCTAGTACAATTCATAATACATACCTAACTATTCTAATAACTTGAATCATCATGTCCTTATTAACTCAATTGGCATAATTTATAAATTTAGCTCAACACTTAGTAACTTGACAGGACAGATAACTTAAACATAAAGGCACATAATCGGCATAACACAGCCGACGGGCTGTGGCGCATACGCCCTCAACTGATCACGGCGCATACGCCCACAACATGAAATCAGAGCATACTCCCACAACTGAAATCAGAGCATACTCCCACAACTGAAATAAGAGCATACTCCCACAACTGAAATCAGAGCATACTCCCACAACTGAAATCGGTGCATACGCCCACATGTAATAATCAACTTTTTCAAGAAAGTCCTAACATCAATCATTCCATTCTAATGCAACATCACAACTCCAATCAAAATAATCATATAGAAAGGGAATTAAAGGGTTGGGGTTCATACATTGAGCATTTCGATATTTTCGTCAATCTCGCTAATTTCTTAAATGTCGCTACCCTAAGGTTTTCGATGAAAATCTAACAACTACTACTCAATCTCATGCAAACAACACTAATCTAACCACAATACTCAAATAGAAAGGGGATTAGAGAGTAGGGTTCATACATTAGGGAAAATCTCAAAATCACAAGGGAGTGTGTGTGTGAACTTTACTCACCAATTCTTGAAGATCAAGGAGGAATTGATGAATAGGGATGTGCCCTTGATGTTTTCTAGCTTCAATCCCCTCCTCCAAGCCTTAATCCAAGCTTTCTCTCACTAGAATTTCATCTCTCTCTTTCTCTCTAGGGTTTGAAGAAGAAGAAGGAAAGAAAATAGAATTTCTGATTTTGCATGACTCAGTATATATATACTGGACAACTGGTAATCAATTACAATAATGCTGTAATCGATTACCAGAGGTAAAATTACACTAGAAAATGTTTCTGGGAGTCTGGTAATCGATTACACCCCTTCGTAATCGATTACCAAAAACTTCGCTCTCGGGTAATCGATTACAGACTGAGTAATCGATTACCACAAATACTGCTCTTAGTAATCGATTACAAACTCTCTGTAATTGATTACCAGCAACCCAAACTTACTAATTTTACTTAGACAAAGTCCTAAACTTGGTTTTATAGCTAAGTTTAAACCCCTAATTCCTCAACTTACCTTTCCTTAGTTACTAACACATAATTCTCTGTTTGTAACCTAATGAATTATTAGAGTTCCTAATTTGCGGGATGTTAGATTCTACCCCCCCTAAAAGAAATTTTGTCCTCAAAATTCGCTCTAGTCATCTTCCGACATCAGTTCACCTCCTATCTCCTTTGTCCTGGAAATACATGTTCTGAAACCTACACCTCCCTCACAAGGTCATAGATTGGTTTCTCTAACTGGTTCTCACATTTCTCAAACCATCCTAATATACTTAACTAATTTGGTTAGAAAACTTACCTACCAGTATCTGAAAGAAAAAAAAAAGAGTTCCCTCACTGGCTTCCCATGTCCTTAGTATAAAGCTACCCCCTTAAGGCTTCAGACCCTCCCTAACATCCTTTCAATAGTCCCTATTTCCCCGTGTGCCTAAGTGAGCTCTGATTTACTCTAAGTAGGATAACTTTCCTAATCTAAACTAACATTCCCATATTCCCTCTAGTGTGACCTTTACAAGTGTTTGCATCTAATGAAACTTTGACTACATGATTTACTACTTAACAAGCACTTACATTATAACACAAAATGTCATGAAATTACTCATACAAACTAATGTCACAACTCATAGAAAGTTACACAGTACATTCAAATCATATAGTTACACAATCAAAACTACATAATTCAATCAACAACCATCCTCCAGAAAATGATGAATCTATCTCAACTAACTTACTCAGGGTATCTACTTAGAGCTTCAGGGTCACATTCTATAAAGCTTCTAGGGTGAGGATACCGTTCTTAGGAATAAACCTAGGTTACTCTCTTTCTAATACAAGATAGGTGGCTTTAATCTTATTAAGGAAGGGTTCTAACTTCCTGACCAAGGTATCCTACTCACAAAACTAACCATAATCTCTATGTACATCGTACACACTATAGGAGTGATCAGTCCCTATAATGAGTACGTGTACTGTGAGATCATAGTAAGTTACGGGCAACTAACCTAACCAAAGTCCAATTGGATTGAACTGCTCTGATACCAAAATGTAACGTCCTAATTTATAAACTCATAAATAGTGCCCGTTGGAGACACTATTCCTGAATTTCTGAAATTATTTCACTTCGATTTCGATACCGTCAAACAATTGCTTAGGCTATCCAACGATTTGCTTAAGTTGAAACTAATTACATACATGAATAAATCAAATACAATGAAATATCTATGACTAAGCCTCCATGGCTAAACATGATTCGAATACAATGAAAATTTATTAACTATCAGTATCAAAAGAAACTACTCCTACTAGCACTTCTTCTCGTTAAGAGTAGAGTTCCTCTCCGAAGTTCCATCCACTCCTTCACCTTAACCTGGGATTTCCCTGCACAAACTAGAGTATATCCCCGAAACGTGGGGTGAGACTACAGTCTCAGCGAGTAAAGTATGCAACATGCAGAGTGAAGAAAACAATCATATGCAATGCAACACCTAGTACAATTCATAATACATACCTAACTATTCTAATTACTTGAATCATCATGTCCTTATTAACTCAATTGGGATAATTTATTAATTTAGCTCAACACTTAGTAACTTGACAGTACAGAAAACTTAAACATAAAGGCACATAATCGGCATAACCCAGCCGACGGGCTGTGGCGCATACGCCCTCAATTGATCACGGCGCATACGCCCACAACATGAAATCAGAGCATACTCCCACAACTGAAATCAGAGCATACTCCCACAACTGAAATCGGAGCATACTCCTACAACTGAAATCGGCGCATACGCCCACATGTAATAATCAACCTTTTCAAGAAAGTCCTAACATCAATCATTCCATTCTAATGCAACATCACAACTCCAATCAAAATAATCATATAGAAAGGGAATTAAAGGGTTGGGGTTCATACATTGAGCATTTCGATATTTTCATCAATCTCGCTAATTTCTTAAATCTCGCTACCCTAAGGTTTTCGATGAAAATCTAACAACTACTACTCAATCTCATGCAAACAACACTAATCTAACCACAATACTCAAATAGAAAGGGGATTAGAGAGTAGGGTTCATACATTGGGGAAAATCTCAAAATCACAAGGGAGTGTGTGTGTCAACTTTACTCACCAATTCTTGAAGATCAAGGAGGAATTGATGAATAGGGATGTGCCCTTGATGTTTTCTAGCTTCAATCCCCTCCTCCAAGCCTTAATCCAAGCTTTCTCTCACTAGAATTTCATCTCTCTCTTTCTCTCTAGGGTTTGAAGAAGAAGAAGGAAAGAAAATAGAATTTCTGATTTTGCATGACTCAGTATATATATACTGGACAACTGGTAATCAATTACAATAATGCTGTAATCGATTACCAGAGGTAAAATTACACTAGAAAATGTTTCTGGGAGTCTGGTAATCGATTACAACCCCTTCGTAATCGATTACCAAAAACTTCGCTCTCGGGTAATCGATTACAGACTGTGAGTAATCGATTACCACAAATACTGCTCTCAGGTAATCAATTACAAACTATCTGTAATCGATTACCAGTAACCCAAACTTACTAATTTTACTTAGACAAAGTCCTAAACTTGGTTTTATAGCTAAGTTTTAACCCCTAATTCCTCAACTTACCTTTCCTTAGTTACTAACACATAATTCTCTGTTTGTAATCTAATGAATTATTAGAGTTCCTAATTTGTGGGATGTTACACTTTCATTATGGACGATCTAGCCATATCAAGAGGGATTTCCCTGCTTGGAAGGGAAGTGGTAGTGGTGTTGCAAGTGCACCTGTGTCAAGCCTGAATGCACAAGCTGGAAAGCCTAGAACCAGAGGCAGAGTGTTCACCATGAGCGGTGCTGAGGCTGCTGAATCCGAGGATCTGATCCAAGGTAAGAATGTCATAAGGGAAATCCTTTTAATTGTATTGTATGATTCGGGTGTGACACATTCTTTCATTTCTATGGATTGTGTGAAACAATTGAGAGTGCTTGTTGTTAAATTACCCTATGATCTTGTTGTTTCTACTCCTACTGCTAAACATGTGATCACTTCATTAGCCTGTTTGAACTGTTCAATCACCAATTGTGATAAAACCTTCTCTACTGATTTGATTTGTTTGCCCTTTTCTCAACTTGATATTGTTTTGGGAATGGACTGGTTATCTTCCAATCGAGTCCAACTTGACTGTCATAAAAAATCTGTTGTGTTTAATTCTTCTCCCTCTACTTCTGATTCCGTAAGTACGAGATTCTTGTCCGCCAACCAAGTAAATTCTTCTTCGAGAGAAGGAGCTCAAAACTACATGATACTTTCTTCTTTGGATGAAGAGCGGGAATCTGACATCAGTAAACTGCGTACGGTGAGAGAATTCCCTGAAGATATCCCTGGTTTGCCGCCAGAGCAAGAGATAGAGTTTAACATAGAATCGGTACCTAGAACCGGACCTATTTCTATAGCTCCGTATAGGATGTCCCCATTACAATTAGCTGAGTTGAAGAAACAGATAGAAAAGTTTAGAGACCTGAACCTAGATGTTGGATTTGGTCCTAAGAGTGTAATATTGGGAACTTTGAAGATTTCAAATAATTTCTTGGAACAAGTTCGTGTAGCACAGGAAGTAGATCAATCTTTACAAGTTTTGAAGGATCTAGTCCCTAAGAAAGGAGAATCTGAGTTTTGTAAGGGAACTGATGGAATTATTAGATTCAAGGGTAGGATATGTATACCTAGTGATAAGGAAATGAGGAAACTGATCTTAGAGGAGGCTCATAAGAGTGGATTGAGTAATCACCCTGGGGAAACTAAGATGAATCAAGATCTAAAGAAGATGTTTTGGTGATCTGGAATGAAAAAGAATGTACCTGAGTATATAGCTCCTTGTTTGGTTTATCATAGAGCTAAGATTGAACATCAAAGACCACTAGAGGAGTTACAACCTTTAGATGTCCCTGAGTGGAAATGGGATAGCATTTTGATGGATTTCATGGTAGCTTTACCTAGAATCCCGGCAGGTTTTAATGCTATATGGATAATCGTTGATAGACTAACAAAATCTGCTCATTTCCTACCCATCAACATTAAGTTTTCCTTAGAAAAGTTAACTTGGTTGTACATTAAGGAAGTAATAAGGTTATATGTGATTCCGTCTAGCATAGTGTCAGATAGAGACCCTAGATTTACATTCAGACTTTAGGGTAGTCTGCAGCAAGTATTAGGAACCAAGATTTAGATGATTCAGGAAAGGATGAGAATATCACATAACAAGTAGAAAAGTTACTATGATTGGAGGAGGAAACCCCTCGAATACAAAGAAAGAGACCATGTCTTTTTTAGAGTTAAACCTATGACTGGGGTTGGTAGGGCGATGCGATCTCGAAAGCTCACGCCTAAATTTGTTGGTCCCTACCAAATTTTGAAAAGAATCGGTCTTGTTGCTTACCAAATTGCCTTACCGCTTTTTCTTTCTAATCCTCATGATGTATTCCATGTGTCACAACTCCGAAAATATATTCCTGACCCTTCGCACGTCATAGAACCCAACGTAATACAATTAAAAGAAAATTTAACTTATGAGATATTACCTGTGCGAATCAGAGACCGAAGGATTAAGCAGTTGAGAGGGAAAGAGATTCTGTTAGTTAAGGATATTTGGAGTGCAAATGATGAAGGGAATGCAACCTGGGAGTTGGAAGAGCAAATGAAGAAGTCCCATCCTCATTTATTTCAAGAAGGTGCGCACAAATTTCGAGGACGAAATTTCTTTTTAGGAGGGGAGAGATGTAACACCCGCGTTTTTACCGTTTTGTCGTATTGTGTGTTTTATTGAATTTTGAGTGATTAAAATTATTTTTAGTCATCAAAATTTATATTTTTGAGTTTAGGAATGAATTTCCTATTTTTCTAGAATTTCTGGGGATTTTTGGAATTTTTCTGTGAAAAATGACCTTTTTGCCCCTACTGTCTCTTGAACCGGGCCCGAATACTCTTGATCCGGGCCAAAAAAATTGCACAAACCTTCCCTTGACTTCTCTTGCAAGCCGTGCATGTGTAGAGCCTTGCATGGAAGCCACGTGTCTTTTTCTTTTTTTCTCCAAGCCAAGTGTAAACCTTAAGCCTTTATGGCATTTAAAACTCCAAACTCACCTCTTCTTCTTTCTTTCCCACACATGCAAAGCTTAGTTTTTCTCTCTTTCTCTTCTTCTCTGGGCTGTGAACTCTCTCCCATTTTTCTCCCAAAATTTTCAATCTCCATTAAACACTTCAAGCCAAGGTTCCATCTTTGAACCAAAGCTTTAAACACCTAGCCTCCAAGCCTTGAAAACTCTTGTTTGGTGACCAAAGGATTTGGAGCTGTTTCAAGGGCTGTTGATGCACCTTATTTTGAATAAAATCCTTAGGTAAGGGGGGGGGGAGAACTTGAACTCTAGTAGGATTGGTGACTAGAGTCAAGGATTGCCCTTGATCCTTGTCTTTACTCTTGTTTTTCCCTTGAAAAATGAGTTGTTGGAACCTATCTCTTGGGAGATATGGTTCGACTATTTCATTATAGCCTTGCATGGTGTTTTTAAATTGTTGATGATGCTTGAAAAATGCTTGGATGATATTTTGAGTTACACGCAAACCATGTTTTTGCTTGAAAAAATTATTTTTCTCTCTTTTTCTTCCTATATGGTTCGGCTATTTTGGTTTAATGGGATTGCATGTTTCTAAAATTTTAATTGATGATGGATTTATGAACATGCATGAAGTTGTTTGAATTTATGAAATTGTTTGGATGTTTGATTCTTGAAAAATGATGTTTATGAGCTTAGAAATAAAGTTATGAACTTGAATGTGTGTATGGATGATTTTGGATGAATTAGCATGATGTTTGTTGTTTATAATGCTTGTTGGTGATTGTGTTGAAATTTGGTAAAGTTTGGATGTTGTTGGAAAATTGGTGTTTTGATGAACATTCAAGGTGTTCTTGATGTTCTTGAGGTTGTTCTTGATGAAACTCATCATGAATACTTTTTGATCTTGAAAAAGATCAAGTAGAGTGGAAAAACATGTTTTTGGGCCTCAATGGTCCAATAGGCCAAAACACTAAATTTACTAAAAGGATTTTAATTTAAATAATAAACTTTGAAAAATATTAAAAGAATTAAATTCGGATTTCAAGTGTAATCCAAATAAAAGTCAACACAAAAATCAACATTTTGAATTGTTATGTGTAAAGATGGGCTTCTAAGAGTCATCCAACCTTTGGGCCCTTGGTTCAGGCCCAAAACCTCCAAAAAACAGAGAGTCAAAGACTCATTAAAAGTCAACCAAAAAAAAATAAATTATGGAATTGGGCTTAGATTAGAGTTGGACTTCAACTCTAATCCAAGTTATTAAAATTAAAAATTAGAAATTAATTAGTAGTCTTAGCTAATTTAATTATCTAAGTTAATTAATCTAATCTAATTAGGTTAATTAAGTAAAGAATAATTAATTAAGGCTAAATTTAATTAACCTTAATGAAGAATAACCTTAAATCTTAATCACTAATTTCTAATGAGGTATTAATTAGGTAATTAAGCCTTAATGACGATTAAGAACTAATTAATTATGATTAACCTTCATCAAATGTAACTAAAGCTTAATCCAAGGTTAAGGAAGAGATTAAGGGATAATTAGGAATTAATTAGGACCTTAAGTAAGGATTAAGATTGATTATAGTTAGATAATGAAGACTAATTATAATTGAGGGTTAAACCCAATCTTAATTAGACGTACAAGACAAATTAAGATAGGAAATACTATCCATAAGACACAATCATAAGTCTTAGTAAATTATAGGACTCAAGTGGAAATGATTATTGATTCAAAGAAGAACATTAGTACAAACTACCTTAAAAGATTATAACCAACACACTCTTTCTGCATAAGACTTGAGTAGCTTAGTGAGAGAGTGCGGTTCCAACCCAAGATGGGGTTTGGTTTTCCTTGAAGGAAAGACATTGAATCGGGTCGTACCACGGGTAAGTGGTGACGTTGAATGATTCGATGGGCTTTGCCTGTAAGGACTGTGTATGCTGAGAAAGCATAGATTGGTTCTCCTTGAAGAAAAGACATTGAATCGGGCCGTACCACGGGTAAGTGATGACGTTGAATGGTGCACTGGGTTTTGCAAAGAACGCCAGCGGGTCCTCGAAAGGGACGCCAGCCCTGAGGATAGTCGAGTTTTAGAAAGGACATCATGAGACGTAGGCTAGCTCCCTACTGTCGAGTCCGAAGGGGGCAGGCTTAACTATCCTGTCGCTCTCATGGTTTCGGAGTCAGTTGAGATTGTCTGGAAGGACGCATAAAAGATTTGGCCAAAAGAAAATGAATGAGCAATGCTCCTTGTACTGATTGCTAGTACAGACTATAACTCCTGATACGTTGTACATATATGGTCGGGCAGTTGCTGTGTGCACTGTGGTGGTGATGTTTCCTTGGGCCCTCATGCATTAGTCATTGCATTATAGTTGTAAGGTCGCACTCACATGAGTGTGCTATGACGATGTGTTTGTGATTGCTTGTTGATTGATTTGTGTGGAAATTCTATGTGTGTGCTCTAGTTCATTATATCCTACATGTTGTGAGTTCATGCGATGTTCTCACCCTTCTTTTCAATCTTTGGTTGTTGTATCCTTCTCGTTACGTCGATAGCCGGTATCAAAGACTTCCACTATGACATCAATGCGAGTGCAGCTGCGGTGGATGCCAAGAGGAACTTGGAGGGTGACGGACATCCCTCGTAGATGCGAGTTTACTGGGGAAGTCCGCATCACCATTACTCATCCCGGACTTCCGCTTGTACTATAGATAGATTTCATTGTACCTGTGACTCTCGAGTTTCCGACGCCACCTAACTTGGTCCGCCATACTACCTTTCGTCCTTCACGTCGTTGTCCTGCTTCTTCATCGTCGGCATGGTCATCTCGAATGGCGGATATGGTCGGACCAGACTCCCCTAGGTATTCACCTTCTTCCAAGGCATCTGATTCCCAGCCTATGCGTCCTGATGTGCAAGGCCGCTCTCTCACAAGTAAGCTAGATCTGATTGTGATTGACGACACCTCGTCGGAGGAGGAGGCCCCTGAGGAGGAGCCGGAGGAGGATTCTTCTAGCGCCGATCCCTCAGAGGATTTTGGGATGATCACTATCGGGGACGCTAAGAGGAGGAGCAGTAGGGTGTTCACTACTGAGTCGGGAGATGATGAGTAGGACTAGTGTGGTTTGAGCATAGGTAGTAGCAGCTATGATTTAGTGACCTCTTCCTTTGTATTTTGTTTGAGGTCTTGTTTATTTTGGTCTACTACCAGAACTCGTATTTGGGTAACTCGAGAGGTACACTACTGTTATGTTCATATGTATACATATTTCATGTCGTTTCCTTTTTCTTATGTTGATGTTATAACTGCGTGTATGTTGTGTATATGCGCGAGGAAGTAACCGTCTAGATGTTTTCGGAAAACGAGTTTCAGAATAAGGAAAGGATATTTCATAAATACTTAAAATGAAATTAGAGATGTAATAGGTTGATGACGACTAAACCCTTTTCAAAAATAATAATAATAATAATAATAATACTTCCACATTTTGACGTTTCTAAAAATAGTAAGTTCATTGGTCACGTGTCATATGTGATATTTTTAACAATGTGACTCCAACACCACCTTCCTCACCTGAAAAGAAATAAGAGGAGAAAGAAGAAGAAAGGCAACCTATAGAGAAGGAAGAAGAAGCAGCATCACCATCATCATCATCACCCTCAATCATCACCACCATCTTCATCATCATCATCATCTTCAGAGTCAACACAATCTGAAGATCTCATTGACGAGATTCAGCAAGGAGAAAGCTCAAAGGTG